>JARQOD010000005.1:55218932-55235056 GCA_033576555.1 Oophaga sylvatica
CCCACGCAGTGGTGTCGTAAGTGAGAGTAACGGAGCAGATCAGCTGATATACTCTGGGAGCGATTATCTCCTGTCAGTGTATCGCCGGTGGCCGGGTAGAGCAGTCACATCTCCCTATGTGACTGTTCTACATGTGAGATTGCCATGGGACACTCAGATTTCCTGGACTATGGCAGACAGGGAGTATATGTTGGTTTATTATTTTACATTATGTCTAGGAGATGAGGGTGTCAGGGACTTGGTGTGAGGTTAGTATAATGGGTTTTTATTTTTATGTGAATATGTAAGTAATTTTACTTTTTTTCTTTAACTGTGAGCACAGGCGCCAGCAGCTGATGCTACTCTCCCATCAGCGGCACCCGCTGTCACTGTTATCAGTGACAGCAGACATAGCCAGATGGGAGCAGTAGTCTCAACCCACACCTGCTTTTTTAACCGCGGGTCACCACTATGTGTCTGTCATGGGTGCATCGCCACGAAGATCGTCGCGATTGCACATTCTGACTTCTCACAGCTGAGCTGCTGTTTCTTTGTGTTTGGTAATGAGAGAGTTAATTTTACCTAGCTCTTTGCTAAGACTAGGTCCAGCCTCGCCCGGCTGCTTTTGATTATGTTCTAATTAGTTTCCTTTATATTCCTGCCAGTCTGGGTGTTAGACGCCGGTGAAAGCATTCATGTAGTCTAGCAGACTGAAGCGGTTCTGAGAATACTTAAGCTAAGAGCTCCTTAGTTGTTTTTACTCTTATAGCTTATAGTTTATCTCTGAGACCTTAGGTGTTCATACTGTGTGTGAGTGTTGTATGTAAGACTTTATTTACTTTATTTCTTGTCTTTCTTTTATGTCTTTCTGTTCATTAACCGTTACCTGTTCATTCCCTTTGGTGGTATTCAGGGTCCTTCTTAGGACTAGAATACAGTTGGCAGGGATTGATAGGAGACAGGGTTTACGCTGGTGGCCTGGACCTCTGTACCTTTAACAGTACCTCCAGGTTGAGGGATTAGTTAGGACCCCAGTTTAGGGTCAGCTTAGACCCCGGTCACCCTCTAGCCGGAGACAGCGTATAACGGATTCCGTTTTGACCCACTGGACATTCTGTCAGGTAAATCTATGTTATCATATATCTATGCGCATGTTATATAGTATGTTGCCCTTTTGATATAGATTACTGACATCACATATATATATCTGCTATACTGCGTGACATTTTCACCGGCCTAAACTAAAGATTCTCCCCAGCTGTCATGGATCCAGTAGCCCAGCTGGCCCGGCAGTTGCAGGGGTTGTCCATGGAATTTGCAGACATTAAGTCCAAGGTTTTGTTCCCCCCGGAGCAAACCAGATCTGAACCTAAGGTTGCGCTCCGGATAGGTTCACTGGTGGGCGGGACAAATTTTTTACTTTCCGGGAGGCATGTAAATTGTACTTTCGGCTGCGGCCTCGGTCATCTGGGAGTGAAGAGCAGAGGGTGGGAATTGTTATATCGCTCTTACAAGGGGACCCTCAATCTTGGGCGTTCTCTATTCATCCAGGCTCCCCAGATCTCCAGTCAGTGGATCGATTTTTTACTGCCCTGGGTCTGGTATATGATGATCCGGATCGAGTCTCCCTTGCTGAAACAAGGTTACGTAAAATACGGCAAGGAAATCGTCCAGCGGAGGAATATTCTTCTGAGTTCCGTAGATGGGCAACAGATACTCAGTGGAATGACCCAGCTCTTAGGAGCCAGTTTTGTCAAGGGTTGTCTGACAAATTAAAAGATGTGTTGGCTCAGTATGATTCTCCTCCATCACTGGAGGCTGCTATGGCCCTCGCTATTCGCATTGATAGACGACTTCGGGGAAGACGCGAGGTAACTCCGCCCCCCGTGATGACTCCACCTACTACTAAAGTCCCTTTTACTGAGGTTCCCCTGGTCTGTTCTGAGGAACCCATGCAGTTGGGAGGGACATCATTTTGTAGGAGGGAATCGGCGGTGCGCCGCAAGACTAGAAAGTGTTTCTTTTGCGGCAGAGAGGGACATTTTGTTGGGGGGTGTCCATCCCGGACCTCTTTGAGCCAAGGAGTTAACCTGGGTGTGTGTATTTCGTCCCCAAATCCCTCTCAGTTTCTCGTGCCTGCGGAGGTGGTGATTGGTACTAGAACTGAGAGGATTTCTGTTTTTCTTGATAGTGGGTCCGGGGCTAATCTGGTGGACGCTCGGTTTGCCCAGGTGCATGGTATGCAACTGAGTGTATTGGCCAAACCGGTCCCTATACTCTCTATTGATTCTAGACCTCTTGGTCAAGGTGGCTTGGTACAAGCTGTTCATAACATAGATCTTCGAGTAGGGGCAATACATAAAGAGCAATTGTCTTGTTATGTGTTGGAGGGTCTACCTACTCCTATTGTGTTGGGACTTCCTTGGTTGGCTAAACATAACCCAGTGATTGATTGGCAATCCAGAAAGATAAGCCAGTGGGGTGAATTTTGCAAGAATAACTGCATGAGCACGGTCATCGGTGCGGTTGTGCCTAGGACTTTGCCTCCTTTTCTGGAGGACTTTGGGGAGATGTTCTCAGAGGAGGGGTGTAAAGAGTTACCTCCTCATCGCGCATATGACTGCTCAATAAAGTTGCTTCCTGATGCCTTATCTCGTACTTTCCCAGGGACCGGGAGGATGGATGATCCGGTTCCTATTCCTCAGGAGGGAGTTGTAGTGTCAGCTGTATGCTCTGAGCTTGAGGGGGAGGTATTGGGGGCTCAGGGGGACGCCCCTGTGGAACTTCCAGAGAGACTGATAGTTCCAGATCGGTTAAGACTGAAGGTTACGGAGAACCATTACAAACGGATGGCTGATAGGGGGAGAGTTTCTGGTCGAGATCTGAAGGTGAACGATCTGGTGTGGTTGTCTACCAGGAATAGAAAACTTAAAGTTCCCTCCTGGAGGTTGGGTCCCAGATTCATTGGGCCGTACAGGATCAGTTCCATAATTAATCCTGTGGCATTTCGTCTGGACCTCCCTCCTACGTTTAAAAATCATAATGTGTTTCACAAGTCATTACTTAAAAAGTATGTGGCACCAGTCATACCGTCACCTCCACCTCCTCCTTCAGTGGTAGTCAATGATAACATGGAATTTCATGGGTCGAAAATCATTGACTCACGTCTCAGTCGCCGATCCCCTCAGTACTTAGTTCTTTGGAGGGGGTATGGTCCTGAGGAGAGGACGTGGGTCCCTGCGTCTGATGCTAACGCAGATCGATTGGTTCGGACCTTTCACACAACTTACCCGGACAGACCTGGTCATGAGGGTCCGGAGGCCCCTCGTAGAAGGGGGGGTACTGTCATGGGTGCATCGCCACGAAGATCGTCGCGATTGCACATTCTGACTTCTCACAGCTGAGCTGCTGTTTCTTTGTGTTTGGTAATGAGAGAGTTAATTTTACCTAGCTCTTTGCTAAGACTAGGTCCAGCCTCGCCCGGCTGCTTTTGATTATGTTCTAATTAGTTTCCTTTATATTCCTGCCAGTCTGGGTGTTAGACGCCGGTGAAAGCATTCATGTAGTCTAGCAGACTGAAGCGGTTCTGAGAATACTTAAGCTAAGAGCTCCTTAGTTGTTTTTTACTCTTATAGCTTATAGTTTATCTCTGAGACCTTAGGTGTTCATACTGTGTGTGAGTGTTGTATGTAAGACTTTATTTACTTTATTTCTTGTCTTTCTTTTATGTCTTTCTGTTCATTAACCGTTACCTGTTCATTCCCTTTGGTGGTATTCAGGGTCCTTCTTAGGACTAGAATACAGTTGGCAGGGATTGATAGGAGACAGGGTTTACGCTGGTGGCCTGGACCTCTGTACCTTTAACAGTACCTCCAGGTTGAGGGATTAGTTAGGACCCCAGTTTAGGGTCAGCTTAGACCCCGGTCACCCTCTAGCCGGAGACAGCGTATAACGGATTCCGTTTTGACCCACTGGACATTCTGTCAGGTAAATCTATGTTATCATATATCTATGCGCATGTTATATAGTATGTTGCCCTTTTGATATAGATTACTGACATCACATATATATATCTGCTATACCGCGTGACAGTGTCACAGTCAGCTGCAGGATTATGCTGATATCTGCCAGCATGATCCCGCAGAGCTGTGACCAACAGTATCGGTGGTAGCGTTACCGCACACAGCCGCACATATCCAAACACAGACGCAGACACCCGCAGACCACCGCCCACAGTCGCAGACACCCGCACACACACAGACACCCGCAGACAGACATGCACATATTCTCCGCTCACACATATTCTCCGCCCACACACTCTTCCTTTTTCTGACATCATTTCCTTTTCTGCAGTGTTTTTGGCAGCAACTCCACAGTAAATCCGCAAACCTTTTCACACCTGCGGTTTTGCTGCGGATTTGACTGACTCAATGGAAGTCAATGGGTGCAGAAACGCTGCAGATCAGCAAAAAGAATTGACATGCTGCAAAAAATAAAACGCTGCAATTAAGGACGGAAATTTCTGCAACATGTACACAACAATTCAGAAATGTCATTGATTAACATTGCTTTAATAATCCATTGCGGATTTATAGCATTTCCGGTTGGAATTAAACTCTGCGGAAACAAATTCGCAACATGTGCACACAGCCTAAATGCGAAAATACATTTTTATCAAACAATCACTTCAGTAAATAAAAAAATCAAGACTTTCTCATGCAGAAGTGTCGGCAGGCTAACTTATCTTTCCTGTTTCTTGTTGGTTTGGCATAAAATGGGCAGCGTCATGGCTCAGTGCTAATCACTTTTTTTATTATCTACTATATAATTGTCTAACTAGATATCTGTCTGTAACGGAAATTCTGCGTCGCTGATTGGTCGCGCCCGGCCGGGAGGGTGGGAGCGGAGCCATGCATACAAGGATGGAAAAGTGGAGTGGAGTCATGTATACAGGATGGGAGGGTGGGAGCGGAGCTATGTATACAGGATAGGAGGGTGGAGCAGATTCATGTATACAGGATGGGAGGGTGGGAGCGGAGCCATGTATACAGGATGGGAGGGTGGAGCGGAGCCATGTATACAGGATGGGGGGGTGGGAGCGGAGCCATGTATACAGGATGGGAGGGTGGAGCAGATCCATGTATACAGGATGGGAGGGTGGGAGCGGAGCCATGTATGCAGGATGGGAGGGTGGAGCAGATCCATGTATACAGGATGGGAGGGTGGGAGCGGAGCCATGTATACAGGATGGGAGGGTGGAGCGGAGCCATCTATACAGGATGGGACAGGGAAGCCATGCATACAAGGATGGGAGGGTGGGAGCGGAGCCATGCATACAAGGATGGGAGGGTGGGAGCGGAGCCATGCATACAAGGATGGGAGGGTGGGAGCGGAGCCATGCATAAATAAACTACATACATATTCTAGAATACCGTTGCGTTAGAATCAGGCCACCATCTAGTGTTGTATAATTGTCTTTCTGTCTTGCTTTTTTTCTCTGCATTGTTGATTGCTGTATAAGGCTGGTGTCACATTTGCGTGTGTGATGTGAGAAACTCATGCGAGTCTCTCGCATCAACATCCGTCACTGCCGCCAGCATTCAGACCGGAGCGTGCGGCTGCATGTATTTCTATGCAGCTGCACACTCTGGTCCGAGTGTCGGCGGCAGTGCCGGGTGTTGATGCGAGAGACTCGCATGAATTTCTCACAGCACACACGCAAGTGTGACACTGGCCTAAGAGAGAGGCTGCAGTAACGTTGTATGTGATAAAATCATACATATCATTATCTATGTACAAACATCATTTCCAAATACAAGACAATATGTGCCTACATAATTTTATAACATACTCCATCCTCTAGCAAGATTTTTCCTAGCAGTGGCCACCAAAATAACACTAATGCAGAAGTAGAAACTGTGAGGCAGTACTGTCTGTGCCTTTATTGTTTTGTGGCCACTTCACAACTCTAAAATCTTAAGACATCTTCAAATATATTACTTGTTTATTTTATTTATTAATACACTATCATCATATTCTGCTGTGTTTTCAAGACATAATCATCACAGTTTTTATTGGGACTCGCAAGCTAAACATTCCATCGCACAGTGGCTCAGTGGTTAGCACTGTTACTTTGCAGTGCTGTTGTCCTGAGTTCAAATCCCACCATAGACAACATCTGCAAGGAGTTTGTATGTTATTTTTGATTTTGTGTGTGTTTCATCTGGGTTCTTCGATTTCCTCCCACACACCAAAGCCATCTTGATTGGGAATTTAGATTGTGAGCCCCAATTGGAACAGTGACGATGGTGTCTGTAAAGCGCTGTAGAATACGATGATGCTACATAAGTAAAACACAATTAAAAAAAATGGTAATGATTACAGACCAGGTCATCTTTGGATATATTTTCAATGTCCAATACAGGGAATACTTCAGTTGAAGATTGGAATCTGCCGGTTTGGCACTGCCACCAATACAAAAACTCCTTATTCTAAAGATGTTTTGAAAATATGACAGTTTCTTCTTCAAAATTTATAAATACGAGCATTTTTCCAAACCCAACAGATTTTCAAAAGACCTGTGTATTAGAAATTAGAGGCGAGCGAGCACTAAAATGCTTGGGTGCTCGCTGCTCAAACAGAGCAATTCCTAATACTCAAATGCTCGTTTCAAGTAAAGAGTATAATGGGAGTCAATGGGAAAGCCGAGCTTTTTTCTGGCAGACCCAACAAAGAGGTCTGGGGGCAATGGAAGGAGAACAGCATGAGGAAGACCCCTGGAAGCATCTCTGACTCCCAGATTGCTGCTGAGAGCAATGGTGTCACGCTGTTACTCCACTTTAAGGACTGACAATAAAAAGCATTCCAAACGGACGACAAATTGCATTTTACAGGAAAAAATGTTAAGAAACATTTTCTCCGGTATAATGACTTGTATATAAGGAAAAAAATGTAAAAGGATTTTAAAAAATAATAACTTAAGTAAACCAAAATTTATTTTTTTATTCAAAAATAGGAAATTTCAGATTAATTTAGGAAGGAAGCAAGAATTTCCAAAATAAGTGACTCAGAGACACCATGTATTAGACATAAAGGAGGGCTTCATACACATTCTGTGCAAATTGTCATATATTTGTACTCCTTGATTCGCAAAGGCTATGCATTTTTGAGGGTTATAATCCAAGAAAATGCACTCCAAACCATGGAATATTGTATGGCTGAGAAATATAGTACCGAGAAGAATACGTTGAGTAAAATTTCTGCATCTCTTGGCATGAAAAGCACAATCCTGCTGACAGGTACCCTTTAAGTTTTGTCACAAATCTGGCTATGACTATGAGTGCAGAGAATGTGTGCAGGGGTCTGTGAGGCTGTGTGTGTTTGTGGGGCCTGTGCCGGGCTCTGCCTACTCAGGCTCTGCAAGGCTCTGTGGGCTCTGCCTGCTCGGGCTCTGCCAGGCTCTGTGGGCTCTGCCTACTCAGGCTCTGCCAGGCTCTGTGGGCTCTGCCGGGCCTGTGCCAGGCTGGACCAGCCTGTGCCGGGCTCTGCGGGGAAGACGAGGACTTTGTGGAATTAGATGTGTGCGGTGAGTATGCATGTTATGTGTTGTATGTTATGTGTATGTACTGTATGTTATATGTTGCATGTTCTGTATGTCTTTTTTTTTTTACATTCACATTAGCCGGATGATGTGAATACTACTTTCCCATCATCCGCTAATGCTTTCACTGTAGCAGGCATAGCCGGATGGGACAAGTAGTCCCATCGGACGACGCCCATAGTCTCCGCCCATACACATTCTCCGCCTATTACTTGCATTTCCCATAGACTTACATTGGACTCACTACTCGTTACGAATACCAGAGTATTAGGAGATACTCATAACGAGTACAGCAAGTCCGAGTACTTCACTACTCGCTCATCCCTAGTAATAACCTATGGATGAAAAATATAATACCGATATTTTTTTAAACAAGTTTCTTGAGAGTTATTTACCACCGAAATGTACCCAAGAAGCCATAATAGTGTATGAATGGGCAATATAATACTGATAAATTTGTGAACAAGTTTTTTGAGGATTTTGTAACAATAAAATGTATCCCAGAAGAAGGAATAGTGTATGGGCTAGAAATGTAACCCAGCTAAATTTTTAATACTTTTTCAGATTGTTATATATCATAGAAATGTACCCAAGACCACATAATACTATATGGCTGCAAAAATTTAATCAAGCAAAATTTGTTAACACTTTTTTTTCAAGTGTTATATATGACAAAACTGTACTCCAGACCAGACCACAGAATAGTGTATGGGTAAGAAATCTAACCAAGCAACATTTATAATTTTTTTTGTACTGTTATATACCACCAAAAGGTGACAGAAAGCACATAATAATGTATAGATGAGTAATCTAATTCTGAAATCTTTGTCAAAACATTTTGTAAGTTTTACATACCACAGTAATGCAAAAATAACCATGTTAAACTGTATGGAAGGCTCGATAATAAAATTTAGAATGTAAATATTTTAAAAGTGTAGTTGATGTGCGTGTACTATCCTAAAGGCTTTGCAGAAAGGGACAACAGTTATAAGGAGGATCATCCATAGACCCCTGAAAGGCAACAACTGGGAGGCCTTATTAAAATATTGAATATTAAAAACACTTATGTGCTACTGGCTTTGTTCATTTTTTTGAAAGTGAGCCTGTCAGCATTCTCAGTTGACAGGCGAAAGCGCATGTCTGTTATGACCCCCTCAGTGGCAGCAAAAACCCTCTCAGACAAGATGCTAGTGGCAGGGCAGCACAACACCTCCAAGGCATAGAGGGACAGTTCATGCCAGGTGTCCAGCTTTGAGACCCAATTGTGGAAAGACACAAAGGAAGTAGGAAACACTCTGGTTTGGGGTTTGGTGAGCTAAGTATTGCTTGATGATCTCTAAAAACATTTCCCTGCTTATCAAAAATACCCGTTCATCAGGCCCTAGATGCTGGGTTGGTGTCATGAAATTGGCCCATGCCTTTGACAGTGTACAACTGCCTCTGCAGTGTATTTCCCTGGAATCTGCTCATTGGTTTAGCAAGGAACTGCTAGCATTGTGTGATGGGAATTTTTTCAACATATTGTTCACAATGACCTTCTGGTATAGCAACACTTTAGAAGACCTCTCCATCTCATGAAGAAGAGATGCAAAGTTCTACTTGTAACATGTGTCTAGCAGGGTGAACAACCAGTATTTTTTTTGGCAAAGATGAGGGTAACGCGAGGGTCAAGGGAAAGGCCTCCATACAGCCAACACTTCCATGTCTCCACCATGATGATGAATCTCCATCTCCTTCTCCTACTCCCTCTCTTCCTCCTCATTCCCATCCTTAGCCCATCCACATAGGAGAGATGGGATGAAGGTTGTGTGGGTAATAGTCTTTGTTGTGCTAGCCACCAGCTCCTGTTCCTCTTCTTCCTCCTCTTCAGCATCCATCTCCTCATTGTTACCAAATCCGTACTGAGCAGATGAGATGAGGCTGAGCTGTCTAGAATCTCTGTGTTATGTCATCCCCTATCCTCACCTAGTCTGCATGCACAGCTTCTTATTTATTTATGAGAAGCGCCTGTTAAGTAGGCACACAAGCGGGATAGTTGCGCTGACTATGGCATCATTGCCACTCACAATCTTTTTGGAGTCCTCAAAGTCTTGGAGAACTGCACAAATGTCAGATGTTCATGCCCACTCTTCAGTTGTTATGTGCGGACGATGGGCGTCTTGGTGCTCATATTCAACCCCTGGCCTCTTCTGCTCTCAAAGCCTTGCACAAATATTATGAGAAAAAAAAAGGACTCTAAGAGACAAAAAAAGTATGGAAACATAACCCTTAAAAAGTGAACATTTTAATAATGTATTTCTAAAAAACACCTGGAAAAACCATAATGTGCACAATACCAGAACAATCCAAATGGAGGATATGAAACCAATAAAAGTATCCAAAAACTACCACTCCTCTACTCCTTTTTTTTTCTCTCTATTTATATAGAAAGCATTGTATCAGATAGATAGCAGACACTATTTACAAGAGACAGGTGTATTGCATTTGGTTGTGGAGAGACAAATACCTAGGTTTACCATTCATGGTCTGAGAATCGCTGAAATGTCCGTATTATCACCCTGCCTACCAGCGGAGGTTGGCACCCTTGATGGTGAGGTTTTGGCTTTCCTGCTCTACGGTGGCTGTAACCTCACTCTCCCTGGGTGTACCTGATATAACAGGTAAAGGATCCTAGACCAAACATAAATCAGCTGTCAAGTACAGGGATAATGGGAAAGGAATAACAAAAAGATATCAGATATAGTATAAATCACTTATCATTTAGATGCTTGTTACTGGAAATGGCTTCCATGCATCTGCCTCGAGGCGCTTTTCCCTATATTGTTCATCAGGAGGCCAGAATTCATATTGGAATGCGGTATAGATGCTGTGATATTCATAAGCCCATTGCAGAATGCCTAGGCAGAGATGTTGTGCTTTTTAAATATGGCTTCACAGCCAGGGAACCATCCCCTGCGGTGCCTGATTGGTTGTAATCAAAGTCTCCTGTATATGTGCTTTTGCATTGATCATGTCACAAGAGACCAGAATTGGTTGATATCTCAACTCCTCCCCAGTCCACTAACACTCACCAGTAAGTGCGCCATCCTGATTGTCCCCTGATTGTGCTTCAAAATGGGACGTTTCCAGCCAGATTGGTGCACTACCAAGGGTCGGAACTGGAAGTCTTGCATTCCAGGCTGGAACGCAAATGGACAGACTGCGCATGCGCTTGTGCAGGGAAGGCTGGAACAGGAAGTACTTGCGCTGCACTCTGGGGCACATTGCAGATAATCAACACTCCCAGTAGAGTGAGCCAATAAACAACGCTAGGTCCGGTGAGTGTTCAGGGCGGCTTCTATAACATACAGTATAGACCAAAAGTTTGAACACACCTTCTCATTCAAAGATTTTTCTGTATTTTCTTGACTGTGAAAATTGTAGAATCACACTGAAGGCATCAAAACTATGAATTAACACATGTGGAATTATACGTTACACTTTACAAAAAAGTGTGTAACAACTGAAAATATGTCTTATATTCTAGGTTCCTCAAAGTAGCCACCTTTTGCTTTGATTACTGCTTTGCACACAGAAAAGGTGAACGGATGGACTCTACATGCCTGGTTCCCACCGTGAAGCATGGAGGAGGTGGTGTAATGGTGTGGGGGTGCTTTACTGGTGACACTGTTGGGGATTTATTCAAAATTGAAGGCAAACTGAACCAGCATGGCTACCACAGCATCTTGCAGCGGCATGCTATTCCATCCAGTTTGCATTTAGTTGGACCATCATTTATTTTTCAACCGGGCAATGACCCCAAACACACCTCCAGGCTGTGTAAGGGCTATTTGACCAAGAAGGAGAGTGTTGGGGTGCTATGCCAGATGACCTGGCCTCCACAGTCACCAGACCTGAACCCAATCGAGATGGTTTAGGGTGAGCTGGACCGCTCATCGCTTCAATTTTGAATAATCCCCAACAGTGTCACCAGCAAAGCACCCCCACACCATCACACCACCTCCTCCATGCTTCACGGTGGGAACCAGGCATGTAGAGTCCATCCGTTCACCATTTCTGCATGCAAAGCAGTAATCAAAGCAAAAGGTGGCTACTTTGAAGAACCTAGAATATAAGACATATTTTCAGTTGTTTCACACTTTTTTGTAAAGTGTAATGTATAATTCCACATGTGTATTAACATAGTTTTGTGCCTTCAGTGTGATTCTACAATTTTCATAGTCATCAAAATACAGAAGAATCTTTGAATGAGGTGTGTCCAAACTTTTGGTCTGTACTGTATATTAAGTGCGACAAGGCATTAATAGATATAAATATACAAGGGGCAGATTTAATTTAAATATAAAATAATATCAAGGATAAATCAAGTACACTAAGGGAGTATATCCTGCTAGAGAGACTTCTGCAAGGGGATATTACGTCAATAGTGTAATATGATAACACTTGTTAGTGTAAAAGTTCAATATCGATAGAGGTAAAGAGCTCATAATAGGGAGATCACATGTAGTGATGCATGTCAGCTTACTATGGAAGAATGTGAGTAGTTCCCGGGTAGGGGGCTCAAATAAGTCAAAATTCATAAGAAGCATGTATATAGGATCTGTTCATTGAGCCAAAGGAGCTATGGGTATGAGTATGGGTATGGCTATGGGTACTGAAAAATTTAAAAGTTATGGTTCTTGGAATAAGGGGAGGAAAAAGCGAAAGTGCAAAAATGGAAAATGGCAAGGTCATGAATGGGTTAACTTCGACAATGATGGTAATGTATGTTAAGTGCTGCAGAATATGATGGCACTACATAAGCAAAGTATAATAAATAAATAAAAAATATTTTATTTATGACTAGCATATGTCTTAATGACATCTGTTATGAATACTTTATATACACACGTGATCAAAATTGCTGGTACCCCTCGTTTAATGACAGAAAAACCTACAATGGCCACAGAAATATCTTGAATCTGACAAAAGTAATAATAAATCAAAAATCTATAAAAGTCAGACATTGCTTTTCAACCATGCTTCCATAGAATTTTTAAAAAAATAAAACTCATGATGAAATAGGTCCGGACAGAAATGATGGTACCCCTGAAAATAATGTGACAAAAGTGACATGTTAAATCAAGGTCTGTCCACTAATTAGCAACACAGGTGTCTGCAATCTTGGAATCAGTGAGTGGGCCTGTATAGAGGCTACAGATACTCATTATGCTGTTTGGTGACATGGTGTGTATCACACTCAACATGGACCAGAGAAAGCAAAGGAAAGAGTTGTCTCAGGAGATTATAAAGAAAATTATAGACAAACATGTTAAAGGTAAAAGTTATAAGACCATCTCCAAGCAGCTTGATGTTCCTGTGACTACAGTTGCACATATTATTCAGAAATTTAAGCTCCATGGGACTGTAGCCAACCTCCCTGGACGTGGCTGCAGGAGGAAGCTTGATGACAAATCAAAGAGACGGAAAATACAAATGATAACAAAAGAGCCCAGAAAAACTTCTAAACAGATTAAAGGTGAACTTCAAGCTCAAGGAACATCAGTGTCAGATCGCACTATCTGTTGTTGTATGTGCAAAGTGGACTTCATGGGAGACTATCAACGAGGACACCATTGTTGAAAAAGAATCATAAAAAAGCCAGACTGGAAATTGCCAAACTACATGTTGACAAGCCACAAAGCTTCTGGGAGAATGTCCTATGGACAGATGAGATAAAAATGGACCTTTATGGCAAAGCACATCAGCTCTATGTTCACAGACAGAAAAATGAAGCATATCAAGAAAAGAACACTGTCCCTACTGTGAAAAAACATGGAGGAGGCCCTGTTATGTTCTGGGGCTGCTTTGCTGCATCTGGCACAGGGTGTCTAGAATATGTGCAGGGTACAATGAAATCTCAAGACTATCAAGGGATTCTAGAGAGAAATGTGCTGCCCAGTGTCAGAAAGCTTGGTCTCAGTCGCAGATCATGGGTCTTGTAACAGGATAATAACCCAAAACACACAGCTAAAAACACCTAAGAATGGCTAAGAGGAAAACATTGGACTATTCTGAAGTCGCCTTCTATGAGTCCTGACCTAAATACTATTGAGCATCTTTGGAAAGAGCTGAAACATGCCGTCTGTAAAAGGAAACCTTCAAACACAAGACAACTGGAGCAGTTTGCTCTTGAGGATTGGGCCAAAATACCTGTCGAGAGGTGCAGATGTTTCATTGACAGTTACAGGAATCATTTGATTGCAGTGATTGCCTCAAAAGGTTGTGCAACAAAATATTAAGTTAAGGGTCACTTTTGTCTCATTATTTTCAGGGGTACAATCATTTCTTCCCAGGCCTATTTCAGGAGCTTTATTTTTTATAATTCTGTGGAAGCATGGTTGAAAAGCAATGTCTGACTTTCATATGTTCATTTTCATAGATTTTTGATTTATTATTACTTTTGTCAGATTCAAGTTATTTCTGTGACCATTGTGGGTTTTTCTGTCATTAAGCGAGAGGTACCAACAAATTTGACCACGTGTGTAAGTTTGATACATTAGAGTTTTAAAGAAATTATAAATGAGTTAATTTATTTCCCTTTTCAATATATTTTTATATGTTGACACTGTGTATTACATATTGCAATCATAGACACATTCGCTGAGCCTCTGATCAGCTGTACATTCAACAAAATGACCGCAAATACCTGAGCAGAATGTAAACCTGATGTGATCACCATTCTGGCTGTTTGTTAATTCAGTTGTAATATAGGTAAAAGCTTGTTAAAAAGTCAAATAAGGGTTTGCCTAATTAGGCCCTAAGAGAATAATTAGCATTGCCAGAGATATAAAATGTAAACCTCCCAGGTGTTTTTGTTTTACAATCTTACGGAATGCTAATAAACATGCTTGACTTCATCCAACAGCTATTTTAAACTTGTAAAACCACAGAGGGTGAAACTTTAAAACTCTATTACAAAGGAATTGCTATATCAGAGATGGATGTGAAAACATTTGTTGATTTTCCCAGCTGTTTGAATGTTAATAATTTTAATAATCTTAAATCCCATTATATTAATGATTTAATCATTGTATGCTACAGGCATAAATCTCAGATGAAGAGCTTATACATCATACTGTCTATTTCCTTTGGAAAAAAATGCATTTATTTACAGAGACTTTGGCATTGTTTACATCACAATCTTTGATTACTGTATATTCACATTTTCATAAGCATTTTTTGCACTATATTTTTTTAAAGATTACATAAACCTGCTACAGTCTCAGCTCACACCACTGTTGTACTATGAGTAGCTTTTATTTATTTATTTACTATCTTATATAGCGCCATTATTTTCCCAGACATTGTCATCACTGTCCCCATTGGGGCTCACAATATAGATTCCCTATCAGTATGTCTTTGGAGTGTGGGAGGAAACCGGAGAACCCGGAGGAAACGCACGCAAATACGGGGATTACATGGAAATTCCTTGCAGATGTTGTCCTTGGTTGGAGATGTTGTAAGAACTCGCCAACACTTAGATTGACAGGCAGCTGTGCAGCACATATTGGCAGAGTGAGTTGTTAAAGTGCATGAGCAGACTTACAGCTGCCACTCACAGAATAGGGAACGATTGTAACTGCTCCATGCATGAACTCATGACTGAAAGCCGGTGGGTAGTTGCACTTTCAGCAATGCGGCTGGCAGCATTATAGCGCTATTTACCTGCAGATAAACCCTACATCTGCAGCATTTTCCAAGGTGAGAAGTTCCCATTACATTTTAAAACTATCATTGTAGTATACAAAGTTTTCCACAATTCTATACTAAATTTATCTACAACCGTATCTCCATCTAACGATTTGTACTTGTCGCTGACTTTAGTATTCATATCCTCCTTTATTGGATCTTTTAGTATTCTTGTCCTCCCTTATTGGATCTTCTTACTCATGTCTGCATGACATATGACACAGAGACGTGTTGATAGATTGTTACCACCCCCTAATTGTTATACGACAATGGAATATTTGTTAGACCCTCATGAACTCATGCCTTAAAGATTGATGTAGCGCACCCTGATTACCACATCTAAGGCAATGTTAGTAATTGAGTATTTAAGACCTAGCTTTTTCCTACAGAATACAAATGAAACATACCCATATTTTAACCCCTGAACCCCCAAGGGTGTTTTGCATGTTAATGACCAGGCCAATTTTTACAATTCTGAACACTGTCCTTTTATGAGGTTGTAACTCTGGAACTCTTCAACGGATCTTGGTGATTCTGAGAATGTTTTCTCGTGACATATTGTACTTCATGTTAGAGGTAAATTTCTTCGATATAACTTGCATGTATTTATTAAAAAAATTCGGAAAATTTCGCAATTTTCAAAATTTTATTTTTATACCCTTAAATCAGAGTTATATCGCCCAAAATAGTTAATAAATAACATTTCCCACATGTTTACTTTACATCAGCACAATTTTGGAACCAAAATTTTTTTTTCGTTAGGAAGTTATAAGGGTTAAAAGTTGACCAGCGATTTCTCATTTTTACAACACCA
>JARQOD010000005.1:55235156-55289723 GCA_033576555.1 Oophaga sylvatica
TTTTGTGCAAATTAGATAGCAAAGGACATGAAAAGACATGGTTAACCCTATGTACACCAAGTGTCATTTCATGTCGGGTGACATGAAATGACACTTGGTGTACATAGGGTTAACCATGTCTTTTCATGTCCTTTGCTATCTAAGGCCGGAGTCACACTGGCGACAAAATCGGACAACTGCAATGCGATGAAATATCGCATTGCAGTCGGACCTATGTTAATCTATGGAGCAGCTCCCAGTATCAGATTTTTTGTGGTCCGTTTTAAACGTCCGTGTACAATCGCAGCATGCTGCGATTGTCACCGATTGTCGGTCGACAATCGCCAATGCAAGTCTATGGGAGCGATGAAAAATCTGATTACAAACGGACCACACTGTGTGACTTGCGATGAAATCGCATCGGTGTCCTTTAGAAAAGCCGGCAATTCATCCCCGCCTATACTGTAAAATCACACTGACAGCTTTAATAAAGACTAGAAAGAATAGATATATACACATAGAACACATACATATATATATACATGTCATTGTGACATGTATATATACATATATTTATAGTTCCTAGACTTCTACATACTGTAATAGCCGCTAATTCAATTGCCGGGTTTTGTGAAATCACAGAAGCCGACATGAAATGATACATTGTTTCCACACATTTAAACCATGTAATTTCATGTATTTTTATATATGTTTGAAACATACAATTACATGAGTGTATTTGTGCAAAATTTCAGACATGTAGGGGTTAATTAAAGGTGTAATTTCGTTGAAAAAAAATGCGTGGGCTCCCGCTGTATTTTCTCCACCAGACAGACAAATCAAAGCGAGTGGGGGCAGATAATAATAGCCCAGGGAGGGTGCATTTTTTTGTGCCCCCCCTGGCTACTAACATCTGCCCCCAGACACCCCAGAAAGGGCAAATCTATAATTAGATTCGCCCTTTCTGGCACTTTGCCCGTCTATTCCCATTGCCCTGTAGCGGTGGCGAATGGGTTAATCTCACCTTACTGTCACCTTGCAATTGAAAGGTGACCTTAAGGCAGGTTAATGATTGATAGCTGTCAATTAGACAACTATCAATTATTAATCCTATTGAAGTAAATAAAAAAACACACACACTTTAAGAAAAATAATTTTAATGAAATAAAAACACATTTTTTTGACCATATTTTATTTTACACTAAATCCGTGCGAAGCCATTGATCTCCTAAAATAAAGAAAAAGAAATAAAACAACATTATTCTTACCTATTCCGCCGATCTGTCACGTCCCACGCTGTAATCCTTCACAAAGGGTTAACTAGCTTTGAGCCAAGCAGTGCAAGTAATCCTGCATGCTCAGCTCAAAGCTCATGAATGAATAAGTTCCTCTCCTGGCGACAGGAGAGGATGTGTTTAAATGAATGAAGCTTAATTGATTGTGTCCACTTTCCCTTTAGGTCAGGTCACTACAGTTAAATTGGCAAAAATCAATTAAGCTCCATTCATGAATCTATTCCTCTACTTTCGCTGGGAGAGGAACTTATTCATTCAGGGGAATACAGGTCTGAGACAGCATTATTAGCTCTCTGCGACCTGTAACCTGTTAACCCTTTCTGATGGATTACACCGTGGGACCTGACTGTACATCGGATTGGTAAGTATAATTTTGCTTTTTTATTTTATTTTTATTACAGGAAATGGTTTTAGCAGGAAAATAAAATATGGTCAAAAACTGTGTGATTATTTAATTAAACTTATTTTTTATTAAAGTGTGTGTGTTTGATTTTTCTTTCATACAATAGGATTAATAATTGATAGTTGCCTAATTGACAGCTATCAATTATTAACCTGGCTTAAAGTGACCTTTCAATTGCAAGGTCATTTTAACCCCTTATTAACCCATTCGCCACCGCTACAGGGCAATGGGAATAGACGGGCAAAGTGCCAGAAAGGGCGAATCTAATTATAGATTTGCCCTTTCTGGGGTGTCTGGGGGCAGATGTTAGTAGCCAGGGGGGGCACAAAAAAAATGTACCCTCCCTAGGCTATTATTATCTGCCCCCACTCGCTTGCTTTGTCTGTCTGGTGGAGAAAATACAGCGGGAGCCCACGCATTTTTTTTTAACGAATTTACACCTTTAATTAACCCCTACATGTCTGAAATTTAGCACACATATACTCATGTAATTGTATGTTTCAAACATATATAAAAATACATGAAATTACATGGTTAAATGTGTGGAAACAATGTATCATTTCATGTCGGCTTCTGTGATTTCACTGAAGCCGGCAATTGAATTAGCGGCTATAACAGTATGTAGAAGTGTAAGAATTATAAATATATGTATATATATATATATGTCACAATGACATATATATATATATATCTATATATATATATATATATATAATATATATATAGATATATATATATATATATATATATGTGTATATATCTATTCTTTCTTTTGGCATTTAAATACTATTCTTTTGGATCCATTATATGTCAGTTTTGCAAGCCTGCGAGAAAATCTCGCAAGTCGGATGAAAATCGGATGTTACAAGGTACACACACATGCGATTAAATCGCATCTTTGAAGGAAAATCGGATGCCAGAAGGATGTGTGATGTTTTTATTTTTGATCCGATTGTCGACCGTCTAAAACGGACCGTTTTTTTGTGGTTGTGTGTGACTCCAGCCTAATTTGCACAAACAATTAAATCAGACTATGTGTGCAAAATTTCACACCTGTAGGGGTTAATTAAAGGTGTAAATTCGTAGCAAAAAAGTCCGTTTTTTTTACAACGAATTTACACCTTTAATTAACCCCTACATGTCTGAAATTTAGCACACATATACTCATGTAATTGTATGTTTCAAACATATATAAAAATACATGAAATTACATGGTTAAATGTGTGGAAACAATGTATCATTTCATGTCGGCTTCTGTGATTTCACTGAAGCCGCAATTGAATTAGCGGCTATAACAGTATGTAGAAGTGTAAGAACTATAAATATATGTATATATATATATATGTCACAATGACATATATATATATATATATATATATATATATATATATATATATATATATATGTGTATATATCTATTCTTTCTTTTGGCATTTAAATACTATTCTTTTGGATCCATTATATGTCAGTTTTGCAAGCCTGCGAGAAAATCTCGCAAGTCGGATGAAAATCGGATGTTACAAGGTACACACACATGCGATTAAATCGCATCTTTGAAGGAAAATCGGATGCCAGAAGGATGTGTGATGTTTTTATTTTGATCCGATTGTCGACCGTCTAAAACGGACCGATTTTTTGTGGTTGTGTGTGACTCCAGCCTAATTTGCACAAACAATTAAATCAGACTATGTGTGCAAAATTTCACACCTGTAGGGGTTAATTAAAGGTGTAAATTCGTAGCAAAAAAGTCCGTTTTTTTTACAACGAATTTAACACCTTTAATTAACCCCTACAGGTGTGAAATTTTGCACACATAGTCTGATTTAATTGTTTGTGCAAATCAGATAGCAAACGACATGAAAAGACATGGTTAACCCTATGTACACCAAGTGTCATTTCATGTCGGGTGCTTCTGTCTTTTCACTGAAGCCGGCTTTACCCGGCAATTGAATCAAAGGATATTTTACTATGTAGAAGTGTATAAACTATACATATATGTATATATATATGTCACAATGACATGTATATATATATATATGTTTTCTATGTGTGTATATTTAGTGTTTACAAGGAAAGAATGGGGTTTTTTTAGTTGCGATATTTTGTTCCCATAGACTTACATGGGACTTCCGGTATCGGTATCGGGTATCGCCGATTTTTAGTGATATCGGCGATACCATTCCGATTCCGATACTTTAGGATATCGGAAAGTATCGCTCAACTCTAGTCCTCACAGTACGTCTCACTCGTTTCTGACGGGGTCGACGCTTGGTTGGTTTTTTTATTCATGAGGATCGGGGGTAAAGCGGGCATGAGCGACGCTTTCTTTTATGTGATTTTTTAGCGACATAAACTAGACCCGCGCCACCTTGCTCGGGATGTGTATTTATACGATTCATAAGCGCTGATGAGACAGATGTGACGGCGTCTTTAGCAATGTTTTTGACAGCCGTCTTCACGTGTGGTTTTACCAATTCTAAGCCTCTTCTGAAAAGCGGTACAGCACGCCGAAATAAGCCTTTAAATATCCCAGCCAGACCCGATCCGTACATGTACTCGCTCCCGCTGAACCCCTCTAATCCGTGCCCAGACTGTGCAATATAGTACCGGGCATAAACAGCTGGGTCCCCGTAGGGTCTCTGAGACACCATTTTCTAGCGTGCTAATCGCGTCTCTTCCGGAAATGTAGTCTCACAATACACTTTCCGTACTTGAATTTAACTGGAGTGCCCTGGTCCGATAAGATGGAGATTGTTACAGAGTCAAAATGATGCTTGCATAAGGGCACATAATCGGGTCGTGTGTATTGAAGCGTGGTAATTTCACCGCTCTTGCCGCTTATTTGCGCCGTTCTCAGAAGTTGTACGTAGCTGCCGCCCACAAGCTGATGCTGGATGATGTCGCTGTAAATAAATAATGTATAAAAACCAGCTTTTATATCGGCATAAATCTTCTTCCGCTCAGTCTGGTTATTATCATACGCTTCGATGTATGGCTGGAGGCCTAAAATATGTCCCAATTTCTGACCCGGGGCAAATTGTATCGTGGGGGAATCCGGTAGGGTAACACTCCTCCGCACTTCGTCATAGCGCAGCTTAAAAACCGTCGCTGGCAAGCTTCAAAATATCAATTCTCTCATTAATAGCACGTATGAGATCCGGTATTGTGTTATAAAAACTGGGCTTCACATAATATTCCTGCATCACATCACCCCGCTTGCCTATATAGAAGTTCCCTTCACCCCGCTCAAACGTGTACCATGTATGGGGTACTGAATCTCAGTTAGAGCAACTTCGTATTGTCCTGAAAGCTGAACGGGTTTAGATAATTTTGTGGTGTACTCGGCGATTGTGTTTTCAGGATATATATCGCCAGAAGCGTTGGAGGGAAGGGTGATAAAGAAGGATTCGGATTCCATGGTTATATGTCCGTCAGAGCCGACGCGGGTACCCACGAATTAAATTTATCAGGATAACCTTTCCATTTAATATAGCAGTGAATCGCCCCCCTGACACGTTTTTTTCTCAAAATTGCCTCAACGCGGTAGGCGCGGTTTTCATTGAAATGTATTTTTTGCAGCTCCTCCTTATAAAATGATCCCTCGATAGCGTCGCCCGCTAAATCGTTAATTTTATAGAGAGGCTTATGAAATTTATTGGAAATGGCGCTAATTAAAAATATCTCCTCGCTGAATGTCTGCTCATAACCCTTCGTAAAAGGGTTCTTAAAATGAGATATTCTGACATGATCTCCAATTTTTAAAGATGGCTTAATACGCTTTTTAGCCACGATACCGCTATAAATATTTTTTCCATATCTGTAACGAGTTCTGCTTCGTCACATCGCACGGACTGTCTGTATCGTGGTGTGAAAGGTTTGATTGTAACTATGCAACAAACCTGGTAAAATGTCGATATACCTAAAGGTATTATGTTTCGTCAGATAGCGCCACAATACGTGTTTTTAATGTACGATTAAATCGCTCAACTATAGCGGCCTTTACGGTATTGTTGGTAAAGAAATGGTGAATTTTATGCATTTTACAAACACGCTTCATGTGTGAATTCATAAATTCTTTGCCACGATCCGTCTGTAGTTTCTGCGGCGTACGTCGGTCGCTTTCAAATATTAACTCGAACGCCCGAGCTACAGACGCACCGGTTTTGTTGGGCAAGACGACAACCCAGGCGTATTTGGATAGTACGTCTATCACGGTCAATAGATATTTCACGGCGTCATTTTCCCTAGAATATTCAATTAAGCTAACCAAATCAGCCTGCCACTGCGAATCAACGTCCGAGACAAAGATTTTATTGGTGGGGAATCTTGTCCTTACAGGCTTATGAAGGGTGTAAGCATCTTGTTTATTCAGCCAATCGACCACCTCGTGTTGTTTTATACCACGCGTTCTAACCGATCTGTATAGATTTGTAATGCCGCTGAATGATGCAGGGGCTTCGGGCGTGAAATATTGCTTCTTTAATATTGCTTCAGGACCCTTAGCAGGCATGATGTCTCTGTAAAACATTAATAGATTTTTTTCTATCTAGCAGTTCATGGTATTGACAGAGGGCGTGTTCTCTCTGTTAGCCCCTAATAAATACAGGCAGCTCACAAGCAACACAACGCTCAGCTGTAAGACTTCATACCTCACAGAACACAACTCCATTCTGAACAGGACTATAGTGAGTATTTTTACGGATTTTGTTTCAATTATATTTAAGTCTGTGTAGTAATTGCATGAATAACTTATCCGTGTTTTCATAGTTGTACTTTATTTGTTTTAATAATATACCACATCTGTGTTGATTAATAGCTGTATATTTACCCTGTAGTGGAAAATTTAGCTCGCTTACTATTAATATTAATAATTACTATAGATTGACGCTAAAATTCATACAGTTAATTTTATTTTTAGATGGAGGAGCAAATGTTTTCTAACAGTCTTTCAGAAGTCTTACTGGCTTTGCAACAGGTATGCTTTACGCCTTATATAGACACAGCGGGCTATTCTAGTTAAGAGTTGTTTTGCACATTATTTTTATACCGCTTTATTCTATCACGTTTAAGAGCCGGGTATATCTGCTGGGATTTCACCAACCATGAACTATTCTGATCCCCGCTACACCGTTTTACCCGAGACCGCGTGTAGTAACGCTACTGATGGGTGGTACGTGAGCGGTCAGGCGGCGCTGCCCAGCGTGGGTACGTTGTGTGGCTGTGCGATTGTGTGTGTGTGTGTATATATATATATATATATAGATATATAGAGTTGTTTTGCATATTATTTTTGCTTTATTCTTTAAGAACCGAGTATAATGAGCTGCGAACTGCCTGATGAGGTATTCGCCACATTGAACTATTCGGATCCCGAGGCCTGTATTTTAACCGATGCCGTTTGTAGCAGTTCTGGAGCTGCCGGGCCCTGGGACGGGCTTTCAGCGCCGGGCATCGAGGGTACGCTGTGTTTCTGCGTGTCTGTATATATATATATATACAACTATATATAACAATTAACTATGTGAATTTAAGTGTGTAAGCGAAAATTAACTCCTTACAGATGTCGCGATGATAGCAGTGCTGGACTCAGCCGAAATGCCTATGAACTCATGCACTAACAGAGCCCAAGAAGACGTCGCGTTTTCTAAAGCTCCTAAAAAGCGGAGCCTGGCGGCTGTCAAGAAAGATAAAGGTACGTGCCGCATGAAAAACTGTTTTGCCCAAACGGCTGGAGAAAATTGTTGATGCACCTTCTAATGACTATTATTATTTATAGCGCGTAAAGTGAAACCTAGGAGCAGGATATTTACAAAGGAGAATATACATCTGCTAGTGGAGAACGCCTCAGACGTCCCAGAAACCGCTGCTACAACCGTGCAGGCATCATCGTTAACCGGTAAGTGTATATTTTGATATATCAGACTAGTCTTAATACAACGTATGTTACTCTTGTCACACATAGGATCGCGATGTTCCGCACGTATCCGCTACATGTAGAATCTCTCCTTAAAGATAGTTGTAAAGTCAGATTATCTCATCCACAGATAAATCTAAAGTCGAGAAAAAAATAACTACGACCCCTCTGCAAACACTACGTCTCAACGAGAACCACGCAGCGCCATTCTTGACGCCGATACAGACACCTATGGGCAGTGATGGCCCACAGCCACAACAGCAGTTCTATCTGATGCCGGGCGTGCTATCCCATTCAAGCGGCGCGCAACCATCCAGCGGTGCTGTGAATGACGCTGAACTATACTCTGAAGTACAGGAGCGACCACGTAAACACGCGCAGAGAACTACGTGTGCTTCAGAAACATCACCACTCACATTTTCCGCCATGAATACCACAACCCGACAGACTCGTGAGGCGCTTGACCGTGAGATTGATCACTCGCTGATGGTAAGAAGCGCACCGTAGAACCGATCATTATACGGACCACTCATGCTATACAGCCTTTACTGCCATCTGTAACTGAGTCCACTAATTCCACGGGTATTGAACTGTTGGATACCATTAACTTACCCACCACATCTCACGCTGCTGTATCTAATCCAGTTAATGTTGTGATGGGGTTAAAGAGAGTGTTAACGACTAAGCATAAAGTGTGTAAAAAGCCGAGGCTTCATACAGATGTGTCTGTAGCTGTTATCAATACGTGTTCTGCAGCCTCTGTACCTGTTAGCAGTGTGGATTCTGCGGTCTCTGTACCTGTTAGCAGTGCGGATTCTGCGGTCTCTGTACCTGTTAGCAGTGCGGATTCTGCTGTCTCTGTACCTGTTAACAGTGCAGATTCTGCGGTCTCTGTACCTGTTAGCAGTGCGGATTCTGCGGTCTCTGTACCTGTTAGCAGTGCGGATTCTGCTGTCTCTGTACCTGTTAGCAGTGCGGATTCTGCTGTCTCTGTACCTGTTAGCAGTGCGGATTCTGCGGTCTCTGTACCTGTTAGCAGTGCGGATTCTGCTGTCTCTGTACCTGTTAGCAGTGCGGATTCTGCTGTCTCTGTACCTGTTAGCAGTGCGGATTCTGCTGTCTCTGTACCTGTTAGCAGTGCGGATTCTGCGGTCTCTGTACCTGTTAGCAGTGCGGATTCTGCGACCACTCTAGCTGTTAACAGTGGGAATTCTGTATCTCCGATCGCTACAGCGCAGATGTATGACGCCATTGGGTGGGCCCCCGCCGGAGCCGCAGTGTTTAAGGAGCAGTTAGATTGTTACTTACGTTACAAAATCTGGCTACCCAAAATAGTGTTTTTCTGTAATACTTTTGAAAGATTGCTGTCTGAAGTAGTCACAACAGATGCCTGTAAGGCCGAGCTATACGCGCTTCGCCGGATGCAAGTAGACACCGAGATACCAGATGGTGCTAACCCGTTATGACTAAATATGATCGGTTCGGGCCTGCATAAACCAACTAAAACAGCCCGTTATAATAGGTCCAGAGTTATAAAACGAGCTCTAAAACTACTGGTCAGTGCTCGACGCGCACTATGCGCTAGGCGGCGGGGTGGAGGCTTCTGTCCTGCTATACCACCACAGACAGCCCCGGAGCCACCACACACAGATGCTCCTGTCTCACATAGCCATGATGTCCCTAAAAATGCGGCCCATGCAGATGCACAAAGCTCACAAGCCTCTGCTGCGGATGCTAACTCTGCTGATGATGTGAGGGGGTCAGATCATACAGTATTTTTACAATACTTCCATCATCACCAGAGGGACAACCGTAATTTCAGTGCACGCATACATACCGATCATTTTAGGTTTGTAAATTTGGAGCGTGTACGTTCGTTTGTCGAGGCTGTGAACATTGTTCACGACAGTATTCAGTCATTACTGGATAGAGTCATTAGGGACATTGAGCCGGGCGACTTTGTGCAGTTAAGGCTTGAAGGTGGCGACGCTTTAGACCCCATTTTCACTACAAAGCAGAGCCGCGAGGATTTTAATTCTGAATCTTTTTTAAATGCTGTTGCTCGCACACTTCAAAGTAATGCTGAATGTTTGGCAAGCAATACCCTAAAACTAGTCATCACTACCGTTAAAAACCATCGAGGCGGTGTAAAAAGACGTTTGAAATCTATAGCGAGCAGTCGAATCATTAAACAAAAGAGGCAGTGGCTGTATGATTTTAACAATTACAGTACAAATCTGTGTTTGGCCGCTAGTGTGTGCGCCCTGCTAGAGGACGCGGATGTCAGTGATGCGGTTTTACTGAATCGCTCTAAAAACATACACACGGCTCTGGGATCCCTGATGAGCGATTAGTGAGTTTTAGCGACATTCCAGCATTTGAGAACTATTTGGGTGTCACCATTAAAGTACTGTACTACAGTCAGGGTGATTGGCGCTACTTTCAGACCGCAATGCAGCTAGTGGTAAAATCGTATTCATACTGTTCCATGATAACCACTACTACGGTATCAAGAATATGAAAGGTTTTATCGGTAGTAATTACTTTTGTGAGCTCTGCAATTCACTGTATACTAACAAGAACACCCATTCATGTCAATATTTTTGTAAAGCTTGTCAAAGAGTGGATTGTGTGGAGTGTGCCGGTGTACAACAAACACCACGGTGCCCCGTATGTCGGGTTCATTGTCGCTCTAGTGAGTGTTTAGAGCGCCACAAACAATTAGCTCTGAATGATCCGCCATTCTGCAGGCTTAAAATATTTTGTGATGAGTGCCAGCGCTTTGTGTTCAGGAATAGCGAGGGCGTGCATGAATGTGCGGGGCTCCGTTGCACCGTATGTCATGCGCGTGTAAATAAATTTGACGCCCATCTCTGTTACATGCGACGCTATGTAGCGGAGGACGAAACAGATTGTTATATCTTTTACGATTTTGAATGTATGCAAGAGACAGGCACACACAGCCCAAATTACATTTATGCCACAACTCTGAGTGGTGAGCAGTCCTGGGAGTTTGAAGGTGATAGCTGCACGCATGACTTTTTACTGTTCTTTACCAGCGGGAAATTTTCAGGGTATACATTTATAGCCCACAATGCAGGGCGCTATGATTCTTACTTTATTGTTAAGGAGCTGATTTTTGAAAAGCTGCAAGTAAAGCTGATAGCCCAAGGTGGCCGCCTCTTGTGTGTGACGGTGCCCGATTTGTCTATAAGATTCATAGACTCACTAAATTTTATCCCCATGAAGCTCAGTAAATTACCTCAGGCCATGGGCTTTTCAGGTGCCAAAGGTCATTTTCCACACTTTTTAACACCCGAGAAAACCAAAACTATGTAGGTGTCATACCCGATGTGAAATATTATGGGTTGGAGTACATGGCCCCGGATGAGAAGGTAGAGTTCCTGGCGTGGCATGAGGGTGAGAAACATACAGTTTTTGACTTCAAGAGTGAACTAAAATCATACTGTAAACAGGATGTTGAAATTTTGAGACGAGCCTGTGAGATCTATAGAGAGCGCATTATGGAAATGACGCTGAAAAGTGTTAAAAAATACTGCGACATTCAAAAGAAATGGTTGTGGAGAGCAGCTGTATTGATCCTTTTCAACTCATCACCTTGGCCTCTGTATGTATGTCAATGTATCGATTTAAATTTCTACCAGAAAAAACGATCGCCATTTTACCGGGTGATAATTATCACAAGACGAAAAAGCGCTACTCATCCGCCGCTATACAATGGCTCATGTATGTAGCGCATACCGAGAACATTGACATTCAGCATGCCTTAAGAGGGGGTGAGAAACAACTCGGTCAGTATTTTCTAGATGGTTATGCCTATGTTAACGGTCAGCACATAGCTTTTGAATTTCAAGGCTGTTTTTTCCACGGGTGCCCATCATGCTATAATGAGAATGATACAAATAAAGTTACAAACACCACCTACGGTCAATTATATCATGCATTTTAGCTAAAAAGCGTTACTTGCAGCTGCGCGGGTACACCATAAGAGTGATATGGGAGCACGAGTGGCGTGAAATGGTTAAAAACGATTCTAACCTCCAGGCATTTCTCCATCAAATGGATTTCCCTGCCCCCTTAGACCCCCGCGATGCGCTTTATGGGGGTCGCACTAACGCCATTAAGCTCTATCACCAGGTGGAAGCTGATGAGACTTTACATTACTACGACTTCACCAGTCTGTACCCCTTTGTAAACAAAACTAAAACATACCCTGTAGGTCACCCCGACATCATCTATGACAACTTTGGTTTCATTAAAAAATACTTTGGCTTAGCTAGAGTCAAGGTCTATCCCCCGAGAGATTTATTTTTTCCCGTTCTACCGTAAAACTCGACAAAAAATTGATGTTCCCCCTTTGCTATACATGCGCTGTAAATTCAGAGGCAGAGGAGTGCCGGCATAGTGATGAAGAACGCTCCCTGACAGGTACCTGGTGCACCATAGAGCTCGAGCTGGCGATAGATAAAGGGTACCGGATCGCCCGCATCTATGAAATATGGCATTTTCCAAATACCAGCGCTGATCTGATTGCACCCTACATTAAATTACACCTTAGGGATAAGCAGGAGGCGTCAGGGTATCCTAGCTGGTGCACCGATGATACCAAGAAAAAGCAGTACATTGACAGTTTTCTTGAAAAAGAGGGTGTGCGGTTACGACCTGAAAATATAGCCGTCAACCCCGCTAAAAGGCAGATCTCCAAACTTTTCTTAAATTCTTTATGGGGAAAGTTTGCTCAGAAGGCCAATCTACCAAGCACCAAGATTGTTAGGGATCCTGATGAGCTTTTTAGGTATCTCTTCCTGCCCTACTATGACATTTCTACGCTGGATTTTATCGATGACGAAACCGCTACCATTAACTGGAAATATGCGGAGGGGCACCACACAGTCAACAGAAACACAAACATCTTTATAGCCTGCTTTACCACCGCGTATGCGCGGCTAGAGCTCTATTCTCTCTGGACAGGCTGCAGGAGAGGTGCCTTTATCACGACACAGATTCAGTTATTTTTGTGCACAGGAAGGTGAGTGGCAGCCGCCTCTAGGCGATTACCTGGGGGAATTGACGAGTGAAATACCCGAGGGCACATACATCACAGAGTTTGTTTCTGCAGGGCCCAAAACTTACGGGTACAAGCTCAACACAGGGAAGACTGTCTTAAAAGTGAAGGGAATAACGCTAAATGTTGGTAACTCGCAATCTATCAATTTTAGCAGTCTGAAAGATCTAGTTCTGGACTACCCCCGTAATTCAGACACTGAAACTCAGAAGCGCATCGTCGAGAGATAATTGTGAGAGATAAAAAATATTGGAATATTGAATCTCGTGTCCTACAAAAGACCCAGAAGTGTGTCTACACAAAGCGTCGCCTATTAGACGAATTCACTACCCTGCCGTACGGCTATTAGCTCAGTATTGTGATGTACACGAGGCTACAACACCCGCTCTCGTGCATTCTAGCGGGCCGTCTAATTCTGGAAAGAGTTATTTTGTAAAACAATTGCTGTATAATATTGAAAGTAGTTTTTCTCACAAGCCTGATAATATTGTTTGGTTTTATTCATGCTGGCAGAAACTATATGATGAAATCTCTCTCTCTTTTCCCAACACCAGATTTGTGGAGGGTCTGCCGAATACATTCGTAGATGATGAATTATTCCCACCGGGCAAGGTGAATTTGGCGATTGTTGATGATCTCATGGATAGCGCTAGCGATAATTGTGAGATAGAAAAAGCATTTACCAAGTATGTGCACCACAGAAATCTCAGTATTTTCTACCTGGTACAAAACATATTTTGTCAGGGTAGGAAAAGCCGTACCATAAATTTAAACACAAAGTACATGGTTCTTTTTAACAATCCACGAGATAAATTACAAATTTTAACACTAGCTCGTCAGATGTATCCTGGAAAAACACGTTTTTTCCTTGAAGCATTTGAGGATGCTACACGGGAGCCTTATGGGTATTTGCTGGTTGATTTGAGAGCTAATACACCTGAGGATCACCGCTTACGGACGGGATTGTTTCCGCCGGCGTTACCAGCTGTCTATGTGCAGAAGAAAAAACGCTTCTAAAAAGTGAATTTTATGCGGGCTCGCACATTCCACGCTGTGTGCTTTGTGCTGTAAAGATGTCCGAGAGACTCCGGCATAACTGGGCTCTCTTAAAAACACTGGTGAAGGCACCCCCATCCGTCCGGAAATCTATTTTGCGCAATGCGAGCGTGGATTTAATCACCGCTATAGGTGAGATTGCTTTAAACATCTTAAAAGGCAGAATCCCGCTGAAAGAGCGCCAAAAAGGCATACTGAAGAAGTGGCGTAAAGCTATAAGAACCATGAGCGATAGAGCGCAGTCCATAAAGAAAAAGAAACGGGTACTGAATCAGACCGGTGGCTTTATCGGTCCTCTTTTAGGCTTTGCAATACCTATAATAACGAGTCTGCTCGCGGGCAAATAATGGAGCATGCTGAGAAAATGTATCTAGTCCCCAAACAGGAGCTACACAAGCTAAGATCACCAATCACCGAGAGCATACGTGAAACTGCTATTCGACGCCTCGATGATGAAATTAACACCGTTTTACAGCGACGCGACATCCCCGACGATGTGAAAATTAAAATGTATAGCACAGTGCTGGAGCGCTACTTGGTACATACGAAACGCAGCTCAAAAGAATTAACAACTTTAAATCTCGTTAGCCCTCAGGGTCCTGAGCATCAACAACCGCCAAATACCGACACCGATAAAAAAAATCACGAGATCGCTGAAATTGTAGGTCATATAAACCAAAGATATAAAAAGAATGCTGAATTTTTACTAAACAGGTTACTCCAGAATAAGAGTGTGACAGACTGGAATGATAAAGCCGAATTTATTTTCAAAAGCTCTGTAATACCCGGGTCTAACTTAGTGGATTTAGTACGTAGTACAACGCAGAGTCACGCTCTGACCGTCAGGAATTTACCTAGGGGTTGGGAATCGTTTATGCGAGCTATGGCCGAACTGAATATACCCTCTACTGTTGTGGGTAATCCCACTACTAGACAACATTTAGACGAATTAAAAATGGCCTCCAGCGCTGGTGTATCTACACCGATGAGGATAGATCCCGCACCCCGTACAATTCATTCTCTGCACTCGCCGTCATTAGCCACCACAAGGGGAACTCTACTACCTAAAAAAAGGTCTCTACCGATACTGCCAGCCATGTGGCTCACGATGTAACCTATGTACTTGTTAATTATCTATTTTATCGTGTGTGTGATGGTATTTGTTAATTGTACATGTGACACTTTTATATCATTCTGTATGTTCTTTTAAATGCTTGAAATGTCTTTGAGATTTATTTATTACAATAAAATCTTGTAATCTTGTTTTACAATATCGTGTCATTGCTTTTTTAAAATACGAATAAAACATTCTGTAATATTGTAACACGGGCATATTGGAGTCTGTACTACAGACTCTGCTAGAAAATAGCTTTACATTTACTGGGTCCTTAAAAGCATCTACCCACAAAAAAAAAGAATAAAATCAAGATTTGCTCTTTAATACACTAAAAACTCCACAGACTAATCAAAGTCACTGAATAAAATTTGAAATTCACAAATCCAGCAGACCAGATTTCCCAGCCTGAGCAAAGTTCAGCCAGGGGGCATGACGACCTGGATCAATCTGACAGGGAGACGGATTAAATGATAGGGGGCGTGTCGACCTGTCAGATTTGAGTTTGACGAATGGTATACCTCCTATACTACTGGTTATCAATATTGTAAGTCTGAAAAACCACTTTAACAATTGTAAATTATGTATTACATTGTCACTCATTTATATGTAAAAGGAAAAATGGAAAGTGTCCATGATTTTCTAGGAGCTACCCCTGTTGAACTCTTTTTCTGCTTATCTAGCTTCTCTGTTTTAGACATTATGTGTGGAGGTGAGCGAAGCTTTCTAAGGTTCGGCTCTGGTAAGCAAATTTTCCAATGTTGCTGAACAGTTCACCAAACTTATCTAAAAACCATTGAATTCAATGGAAAGCGAAACCAAATGCATAGACAACACCTTCAGGAGGGACAAAAAAAGCTGCCAAAACAGCTCAAATTAGGGGCAGACACCAGTAAAAGTGGCATCAATTGACCCAGAGTACAGATAGTATAATTGCACAGCATGAATGCATGGGACAGGGCTTAGACCAGCATTTCTAGCTTAACCATTGATCAGTAACAGGTGGATGAGTGACAGGTATAGACCTGGTGCTCTGAAAGCCCTGCCAAATTCAGGCAAAACCAACAAAAGCAAGACCCAACTTAGAGTCCAAACATGTCCAAAAATTAGGGGCAAACACCAGGAAAAGTGATATTCATTGACTTAAGGTAGACATTTTATAATAGCGCAGAAGTCAGGCATGGACCATGCATGATACAAGGTCTGGGCTAGCATTTACAGCTTTAACCTCTTAATGTCCATTGACATGCAGAGTCCGTCATGGCAAGGTGTCAGTTTTGGCACCTTGACGGACTCTGCACGTCATGGCTTTGATCTACCACTGTGTGTAAACACACAGTGGTAGTTCAGTGCCGACAGCTGTCCATGACAGCTGAGAGGCACAGAAAGAGGTGAAGGGACCCATGACACCTGTCCCTGCACCCAGATCGCTGTGATTGGTCAGTCAATCTGACTGCCCAAACACAGCATGATCGCACAGGAGATGCAGCACTTCCTACCCGATCAGAGGAGAAGCTGGCAGTGGAAGCTGCTGTCCTGCTGCTGTGAGAGCTGGGGGGGGGTGCTGGAACAGCCAGGGACGAGCTGAGCACTGCCCCGGCTGATTAACCCTGCTGATGCCATGATCATGAGCGATCACTTCATTTGGAGGACAGTGAAGAGATGCAGGGACCAATGACAGCGTCTCTGCATCTCTTACTGCTGTAATTGGATACTAAATGTAACTATCCAATCACAGCAGTGTGTCAAATGGTGGGGGGAACAGTAGCTCAGCTACATCTTATCACTCTGTCTGTGACATTGTTAGAGATAAGAACTGTGCTGTGTCAAGATCTGCTCTCGATTCCAGCCAATTTGACATTCAAAATCTCAAATGTTGCTCCTTCCCTTCTGAACACTGCCGTGCGCCTAAAGATTGGTCTTTCTCCACACATGGGGTATCTGTGTACTCAGGAGAAATTGTACAACAAATATTGTGGTTCATCTTCTCCTGGTACCCTTGACAAAATAAAAAAAATTGTGTCGAAAAAAACATTTTGGGGAAATAAAGTTAGATGTTCATTTTTTCCTTCCACATTGCTTCAATTCTTGTGAAGTACCTAAAGGGTTAATAAACTTCTTGAATGTGGTTTTGAACACCTTGAGGGGTGCAGTTTTTAGAATGGTGTCACTTTTGGGTATTTTCTGTCATATTGACCCCTGAAAGTGACTTCAAATGTGAGGTGGTCCCTAAAAAAAATGGTTTTGTAAATTTTGTTGGAAAAATGAGAAATCGCTGCTCAACTTTTAACACTTATAACTTCCTAACAAATAAAAATTTTGTTTCCAAAATTGTGCTGATGTAAAGTAGACATGTGGGAAATGTTATTTATTAACTATTTTTTGTGACATATCTCTCTGATTTAAGGGCATAAAAATTAAAAATTTGAAAATGCAAAATTTTCAAAATTTTCGCCATATTTCCATTTTTTTCATAAATAACTGCAAGTTATATCGAAGAATTTTTACTACTACCATGAAGTACAATATGTCACGAGAAAACAATCTCAGAATTGCCAAGATCCGTTGAAGCGTTCCAGAGTTATAAGCACATAAAGTGACAGTGGTTAGAATTGTAAAAATAGGCCTGGTCCTTAACCTACAAAATGGCTTGGTCATTAAGGGGTTAAATTTAAGTTAAAATTAAGAGGTGGGTGAGGGATCTATGTAGGACTGCTGTGCTAAAACCTCATGCAACAGCTCAAACTGCATTTCTGCTCAGCCACATTCAAGTGGCACAAATATTAGCTTCGTAGACTGCTACTATTGTTGGAAACATTTAAGAAAAGTAACATAGGTAGCTGACTCAAAGTAAGTGCAGGCCTGCCGGTCTGGGAGCCCTACTGTAATAGGCAACACACATGAAGGAGACCCAACATGGAGCCAAAACATTTCCAAATATTAGGGCCAGACAACCAGGAAAAGTGGCATCAATTGACCCACAGTAGAAATTTTAGAATGGTCAGCATTAATGGATGGGAAAGGGCCTGAACCAGCATTTCCAACTTCCCAATTGATCAGTAACAGAGGATAAGTGACAAGTGTACGCTTGTGCTCTGAGACACCTTCCATTCCAGGTAGCCCACCAGATGGAGACCCAACTTGGAGTCTCCACATTTCAACAAATTTTTGCCACACACCACTACAGTGGCATCAAATTCCCAAGAGTAGAAATACTTTAACCCCTTCACCCCCAAGGGTGGTTTGCACGTTAATGACCGGCCAATTTTTACAATTCTGACCACTGTCTCTTTATGAGGTTATAACTCTGGAACGCTTCAACGGATCTTCGCGATTCTGAGATTGTTTTCTCGTGACATATTGTACTTCATGATAGTGGTAAAATTTCTTCCATATAACTTGCATTTATTTATGAAAAAAACGCAAATATGGCAAAAATTTTGAAATTTTGCAATTTTCAAACTTTGAATTTTTATTCCCTTAAAACAGAGAAATATGTCACACAAAATAGTTAAGAAATAACATTTCCCACATGTCTACTTTACATCAGCACAATTTTGGAAGCAAAATTTTTTTTTGTTAGGAAATTATAAGGTTAAAAGTTGACCAGCGATTTCTCATTTTTACAACAAAATTTACAAAGCCATTTTTTTTCGGGACCACCTCATATTTGAAGTCACTTTGAGGGTCTATATAGCAGAAAATACCCAAAAGTGACACCATTCTAAAAACTACACCCCTCAAGGTACTCAAAACCACATTCAAGAAGTTTATTAACCCTTCAGGTGCTTCACAGGAGCTGAAGCAACGTGGAAGGAAAAAATTAACATTTTACTTTTTAGTCACAAAAATGATCTTTTACAAACATTTTTTTTATTTTCACAAGGGAAAAAGGAGAAAAAGGACTGATAAAGTTGTTGTGCAATTTCTCCTGAGTACGCCGATACCCCATATGTGAGGGAAAACCACTGTTTGGGCACACGGCAGAGCTCGAATGGAAGGAGCGCAGTTTGACTTTTCCAAACCAAAATTGCTGGAATTGAGAACAGACGCCATGTCGCGTTTGGAGAGGCCCCGATGTGCCTAAACAGTGGAAACCCCCCACATGTGACCCCATTTTGGAAACTAGACCCCCTAAGGAACTTATCTAGATGTGTGGTGAGCACTTTGAACCCTCAAGTGCTTCACGCAAGTTTGTAATGTAGAGCCGTGAAGAAAAAAAATCATATTTTTTCCACAAGCATGATGTTTTAGTCCCCAAATTTTTATTTTCCCAAGGGTAAGAGGAGAAATTGAACCACAAAAGTTGTTCTCCAACTTGTCCTGAGTACGCTGATACCCCATATGTGGAGAGGAACCACTGTTTGGGCGCACGGCAAGGCTTGAAAGGGAAGGAGCGCCGTTTGACTTTTCCAAACCAAAATTGGCTGGAATTGCGAACGGACGCCATGTCGCGTTTGGAGGGCCCCTGATGTGCCTAAACAGTGGAAACCCCCCACATGTGACTCCATTTTGGAAACTAGACCCCCTAAGGAACTTATCTAGATGTGTGGTGAGCACTTTGAACCCTCAAGTGCTTCACGCAAGTTTGTAATGTAGAGCCGTGAAGAAAAAAAATCATATTTTTTCCACAAACATGATGTTTTAGTCCCCAAATTTTTATTTTCCCAAGGGTAAGAGGAGAAATTGGACCACAAACGTTGTTGTCCAACATGTCCTGAGTACGCTGATACCCCATATGTGGGGGGAACCACTGTTTGGGCGCACGGCAGGGCTAGAAAGGGAAGGAGCACCGATTGACTTTTCCAAACCAAAATTGGCTGGAATTGCGAACGGACGCCATGTCGCGTTTGGAGGGCCCCTGATGTGCCTAAACAGTGGAAACCCCCACATGTGACCCCATTTTGGAAACTAGACCCCCTAAGGAATTTATCTAGATGTGTGGTGAGCACTTTGAACCCTCAAGTGCTTCACGCAAGTTTGTAATGTAGAGCCGTGAAGAAAAAAAAATCATATTTTTTCCACAAACATGATGTTTTAGTCCCCAAATTTTTATTTTCCCAAGGGTAAGAGGAGAAATTGGACCACAAAAGTTGTTGTCCAACATGTCCTGAGTACGCTGATACCCCATATGTGGGGGGAACCACTGTTTGGGCGCACGGCAGGGCTCGAAAGGGAAGGAGAGCCGTTTGAATTTTCCAAACCAAATTTGGCTGGAATTGCGAACGGACGCCATGTCGCGTTTGGAGGGCCCCTGATGTGCCTAAACAGTGGAAACCCCCCACATGTGACCCCATTTTGGAAACTAGACCCCCTAAGGAACTTATCTAGATGTGTGGTGAGCACTTTGAACCCTCAAGTGCTTCACGCAAGTTTGTAATGTAGAGCCGTGAAGAAAAAAAATCATATTTTTTTCCACAAACATGATGTTTTAGTCCCAATTTTTTATTTTCCCAGGTAAGAGGAGAAATTGGACCACAAAAGTTGTTGTCCAACATGTCCTGAGTACGCTGATACCCCATATGTGGGGGGAACCACTGTTTGGGCCACGGCAGGGCTGAAAGGAAGGAGCCGTTTGACTTTTCCAAACCAAAATTGGCTGGAATTGCGAACGGACGCCATGTCGCGTTTGGAGGGCCCCTGATGTGCCTAAACAGTGGAAACCCCCCACATGTGACCCCATTTTGGAAACTAGACCCCCTAAGGAACTTATCTAGATGTGTGGTGAGCACTTTGAACCCTCAAGTGCTTCACGCAAGTTTGTAATGTAGAGCCGTGAAGAAAAAAAATCATATTTTTTCCACAAACATGATGTTTTAGTCCCCAAATTTTTATTTTCCCAAGGGTAAGAGGAGAAATTGGACCACAAAAGTTGTTGTCCAACATGTCCTGAGTACGCTGATACCCCATATGTGGGGGGAACCACTGTTTGGGCGCACGGCAGGGCTTGAAAGGGAAGGAGTGCCGTTTGAACTTTTCCAAACCAAATTTGGCTGGAATTGCGAACGGACGCCATGTTCGCGTTTGGAGGCCCCTGATGTGCCTAAACAGTGGAAACCCCCCACATGTGACCCCATTTTGGAAACTAGACCCCCTAAGGAACTTATCTAGATGTGTGGTGAGCACTTTGAACCCTCAAGTGCTTCACGCAAGTTTGTAATGTAGAGCCGTGAAGAAAAAAAATCATATTTTTTTCCACAACATGATGTTTTAGTCCCAATTTTTTATTTTCCCAAGGTAAGAGGAGAAATTGGACACCAAAAGTTGTTGTCCAACATGTCCTGAGTACGCTGATACCCCATATGTGGGGGGAACCACTGTTTGGGCGCACGGCAGGGCTTGAAAGGAAGGAGCGCCGTTTGACTTTTCCAAACCAAATTGGCTGGAATTGCGAACGGACGCCATGTCGCGTTTGGAGGGCCCCTGATGTGCCTAAACAGTGGAAACCCCCCACATGTGACCCCATTTTGGAAACTAGACCCCCTAAGGAACTTATCTAGTGTGTGGTGAGCACTTTGAACCCCCAAGTGTTCACCAAGTTTATAATGCCCTGGCGTGAAAAAAAATATATTTTTTTTTCCACAAAATGATGTTTTAGTCCCCAATTTTTTATTTTCCCAAGGGTAAGAGGAAAATTGGACCCAAAAGTTGTTGTCCAATTGTCCTGAGTACGCTGATACCCCATATGTGGGGGAACACTGTTTGGGCGCACGGCAGGGCTCGAAGGGAAGAGTGACGTTTTGAATGCAGACTTTGATGGAATGTCGCGGGCGTCCATGTTCCGTTGCAGAGCCCCTGATGTGCCTAAACAGTGGAAACCCCCCACATGTGACCCCATTTTGGAAACTAGACCCCCTAAGGAACTTATCTAGTGTGTGGTGAGCACTTTGAACCCCAAGTGTTTCACAAGTTTATAATGCCCTAGGCGTGAAAAAAAAAAATATTTTTTTTCCACAAAATGATGTTTTAGTCCCCAATTTTTATTTTCCCAAGAGTAAGAGGAGAAATTGGACCCAAAAGTTGTTGTCCAATTTGTCCTGAGTACGCTGATACCCCATATGTGGGGGATACCACTGTTTGGGCGCACGGCAGGGCTCGAAGGGAAGCAGTGCCGTTTTGAATCCAAACCATTGATGGAATTGTCTGCGGCGCATGTTCGCGTTAGCAGGCCCCTGATGTGCCTAAACAGTGGAAACCCCCCACATGTGACCCCATTTTGGAAACTAGACCCCCTAAGGAACTTATCTAGGTGTGTGGTGAGCACTTTGAACCCCAAGTGTTTCACTAACGTTTATAATGCCCTGGCGTGAAAAAAAAAATATTTTTTTTTCCACAAAATGATGTTTTAGTCTCCAATTTTTTATTTTCCCAAGGTAAGAGGAGAAATTGGACCCCAAAAGTTGTTGTCCAATTTGTCCTGAGTACGCTGATACCCCATATGTTGGGGGGATACACTGTTTGGGCACACGGCAGGCTCGGAAGGGAAGCAGTGACGTTTTGGAATGCAGACTTTGATGGAATGGTCTGCGGGCGTCATGTTCCGTTAGCAGAGCCCCTGATGTGCCTAAACAGTGGAAACCCCCCACATGTGACCCCATTTTGGAAACTAGACCCCCTAAGGAACTTATCTAGGTGGTGATGAGCACTTTGAACCCCCAAGTGTTTCACTAAAGTTTATAATGCCCAGGTGTGAAAAAAAAAAATCCTACTTTTTACCTCACACAAATGATGTTTTAGTCCCCAATTTTTTATTTTCCCAAGGTTAAGAGGAGAAATTGGACACCAAAAGTTGTTGTTCAATTTGTCCTGAGTACACTGGTACCCCATATGTGGGAAAAAACTGTTCGGGCACAATTTGGGGCTCAGAAGGGAAATTGTGACGTTTTGGAAGCAGACTTTGATGGAATGGTCTGCGGGCGTCATGTTCCGTTTGCAGAGCCCCTGATGTGCCTAAACAGTAAAAAAAAACCCACAAGTGACATAATTTTGGAAAGTAGACTCCCAAGGAACTTTTCTAAATGTGCCCCCCTTCTGGAACTAATCTTTCCTGTAAAGTAAATTAGTAGTGCATTGAGGTGTGGTACAATTTGAAACAATCCTTCATACACAGGCCAGGTTTTTCGGGGCAGGTGTCGCATTGGTAAGTGGTGTCCTTGCGTATTCCCCTTTTGTAACACACTCGGCACCTTTTTTGTGGCTTACCTTTTCTTCCAGTTGGCGGGACCACCCCCGGGAAATGCTGACCTGGTATGATACGAGCACCTTCAGTTCCGGAAGTACTGGGGCCCGCTGTTTCCTGAGCGCCAAACATCAGGGCCTTAACCACTACCTCCTGAAACTGAAGGTACGTCGTATCGCTGTTGCGTGCACATCGTGACAGCAGGAAAGCGTTGAGCATTGCCATTTGGACGATGTGCACGGACAGCTTCTTGTACCACACCTTGGCCTTTCTCAAAGCACTGTACGGTTGGAGGAGTTGATCAGAGAGATCAACACCCCCCATGTATTTATTGTACCCCAGTACACAGTCCGGTTTGCGGACCTGTGTAGAGGTACCCCGTACAGTGCTGAGGGCGCTGCCATCACCATGTATGGTGGTCAAGAGAAGGACATCCCTCTTGTCCTTGTACTTGACCACCAACAGGTGGTCGCTACATTGGGCTCTGCTCTCACCCTTTCTGAGCATCTGCCCAAGTAGCGTCTTCGGGAGGCCTCTCTGATTTTTGCGGACGGTACTGCAGGCTGCGGTACCTCGCGCAGAGAGGGATTTGAGAGTGGGATGCTGGAATAAAAGTTATCAGTGTAAAGGTGATAACCTTTATCCAGCAGTGGGTGCACCAAATCCCACACAATTTTCCCACTCACTCCCAGACGGGGGGACACTCAGGGGGTACAATCCTGGTGTCCTTTCCTTCGTAAACTCTAAAGCTGTGTGTGTACCCTGAGGTACTCTCACACAGCTTGTAGAGTTTGATTCCGTACCTTGCCCTCTTGCTGGGCAGGTACTGGCGGAATGCGAGCCGTCCCTTAAAATGAACCAAGGACTCATCCACGCAGATGTCCCTTTGGGGCACGTACACTTCAGCAAACTTTTTGTTGAAGTGTTCGATGACCGGCCGAACTTTGAACAGGCGGTCAAAGTTGGGGTCATCTCGTGGGGGACACTGTGCATTATCATTATAATGCAGGAATTTGTGGATGGCCTCAAAACGCGTCCGAGCCATGACCATTCGGAACAGTGGAGTGTTGTATAAAATATCAACACTCCAATATTGCCGAATTTCTGGCTTCTTCAGGATCCCCATATGGAGGACCAGGCCCCAAAACTGCATCATTTCAACTGCGTCTACAGGAGACCAGTTGGAAAATGATGAACGGGGGTTTTGCGCCAAAAATTGCCGAGCGTACAAATTTGTTTGCTCCACCATGAGGTTAATTAAATCCTCAGAGAAAAAGACTTTGAAAAAGTCTATTTCTGTGAAGCCGGTGGAGTCAAACCTGATTCCTGATTCTGCCACAAAATCAGGAATCAGTGGCTCGTAATTTTCGGGGGCCGGGGTCCATACGGGGTCCGAAGAGGGGTGCGCTGGTTCATTTTCAGGGGCGGGCGCTGCCTCATGTTCTGTCCTGGGGCGTCTGCGTGGCGGTTCCGCAGGACCCGAGGAGGAAGATGAGGAGGAAGAAGAATCTTCATCTGAAAAATAAAGAAATGTGGGATCCTCTCCCTCGCTATCAGTGTCGGAGGCAAGGATAGCGTATGCCTCCTCCACTGAATAGCGCTGTTGGGATGAGCGTGACGGGCGGGACATTTTTTTTGTGAATGTGGTGCTTTGTGTGAACTTTATTTATAACTGTGTGTGTGTGTGGGGGGGGATAGTGATTGGTGTAAACTAAGCTGAAAAGAAAAAGCTAAAAGAAAAGAAAGCGAATAGGGAAAAAAAAGGCCTGTGAAAAAAAGTCTAAACCAGCAGGCACGAGCTCTGATAAGTGACCGGTGTCACTTATCAAAGTTCCGTGGCTGCTGGATGTGCGCACGGGAGTGACGGAAAGGGGGGTGAAAAAAAAACTGGCAGGCACGAGCTCTGATAAGTGACCGGTGTCACTTATCAAAGTTCCGCGGCTGCTGGATGTGCGCACGGGAGTGGCGGAAAGGGGGGTGAAAAAAAAAAAAAAACTGGCAGGCACGAGCTCTGATAAGTGACCGCTGTCACTTATCAAAGTTCCGCGGCTGCTGGATGTGCGCACGGGAGTGGCAGAAAGGGGGGTGAAAAAAAAAACTGGCAGGCACGAGCTCTGATAAGTGACCGCTGTCACTTATCAAAGTTCCGCGGCTGCTGGATGTGCGCACGGGAGTGGCGGAAAGGGGGTGAAAAAAAAACTGGCAGGCACGAGCTCTGATAAGTGACCGCTGTCACTTATCAAAGTTCCGCGGCTGCTGGATGTGCGCACGGGAGTGGCGGAAAGGGAGATGAAAAAAAACAAAAAACAGCAGGAACGAGCTCTGATAAGTGACTGGTGTCACTTATCAAAGTTCCGCGGCTGCTGGATGTGCGCACGGGAGTGGCGGAAAAGTTGGTGGGAAAAAAAAAAAAACAGCAGGAACGAGCTCTGATAAGTGACTGGTGTCACTTATCAAAGTTCCGTGGCTGCTAGATGTGCGCACGGGAGTGGCGGAAAAGTTGGTAAAAAAAAAACAGCAGGAACGAGCTCTGATAAGTGACTGGTGTCACTTATCAAAGTTCCGTGGCTGCTGGTGTGCGCACGGGAGTGGCAGAAAAGTTGGTGAAAAAAAACAAAAAAAAAACAGCAGGAACGAGCTCTGATAAGTGACTGGTGTCACTTATCAAAGTTCCGTGGCTGCTGGATGTGCGCACGGGAGTGGCGGAAAAGTTCGTGAAAAAAAACAAAAAACGGCAGGAACGAGCTCTGATAAGTGACTGGTGTCACTTATCAAAGTTCCGTGGCTGCTGGATGTGCGCACGGGAGTGGCGGAAAAGTTGGTGAAAAAAAACAAAAAACGGCAGGAACGAGCTCTGATAAGTGACTGGTGTCACTTATCAAAGTTCCGTGGCTGCTGGATGTGCGCACGGGAGTGGCGGAAAGGGGGGGTGAAAAAAAAAACGGCAGGCACGAGCTCTGATAAGTGACCGCTGTCACTTATCAAAGTTTGCGGCTGCTGGATGTGCGCACGGAGGGGGGTGCGAAAGTGTTGATGGGTGAACTGCGTCACCAATCAACGCTCGGCGGCGCAAAGGGCGGGTAAAGAGAGGGGGAAAGGGAAGGGGGGAGGGGGGAATGGGGGGATTGGGGTGGATCGGGCAGGGATCGGGGCTCAAAAACTCACGTTTGTAGTCTTTTCTTTCTTTTCTCTTCTTTCTTCTCTCTTCTTTCTTCTCTCTTCTTCTTTCTTCTCTCTTCTTTCTTCTCTCTTCAGCAGGAGTTGTGGTGTCACAGGCTACTGTGGCACCACAAGGCCCAGCACAGGAGGAGATCTGGCAGTGTGACCGCACAGCAGGAATCCTCAGCAAGTGTGAGGACCCCTGCAGTGCGGTCAGACAGGTCAGATCCAGTTTGCAGACAGGTCACAGAGCGGTCACATCGCTGCTGTGACCTGTCATTGGTGGGATCGATGATCACATCAATCCCACCAATCAAAGGAGACCCCTGCATTGCCGGTTGCTAGGCACCGGCCTAGTAATCGGAGCTCACAGCTCCGATTCCTAGGCAGGTCACCGGCAGGTCACCTAGCAGGGCACAGAGCGTCACACCGCTGCTGTGCCCTGTGATTGGCGCGATCGTCGATGACATCGATCGCGCCAATCTGCTCCTTCATGCCCTACAGGCCCTGGCCTAGGATCGGTGCTATTACTGCACCGATCCAGGCAGGTACAGGCAGGGCACAGCGCGGATATACCGCGGCTGTGCCCTGCGATTGGCGCGATCGATGTGATCGGCGATCGCGCCAATCCGGGGGGGTCTGGACTTTCCTAGGCCCAGGCCTAGGATCGAGTACATCGGTACTCGATCCTAGCTTGCGATCTCACTGTTTTAGCCTCTCTGATTGGCTGAAACAGTGAGAAAGGCTGTGATTGGCTGTTCAGAATTCAACAGCCAATCACAGCGATCGGGAGGCCTGAGGGGGGAGGACGCAGCCCGGGATGCCGACGCCAACTTCCAAGAGGTAAGCTGGCGTCGGAATTTTAATGCGATCACCGCTACTTAAGTCGCGATGTCGCATTAAAGGGCATGACGTACTATCCCGTCCATGGTCAGAATGGCACGGGTTTTATGGACGGGATAGTACGTCTAATGTCAGAGAGGGGGTTAATGGAACTCCAACAGTCCTTCCACTAAAGGCAAGCCATCACATGAAGACCCAACTTGGAGTCTCCACATTTAAAAAAATATTGGCACACACAATTAAATTGGCATCAATTTTCCCAGAGTATAAATAGTATAATGGTGCTCTGAGACTCCTGCCACTACAGGCAGCACGCAACAAGGAGACCAAAATAAGAGCTTCCATTTATGAAACATTTGGCTTGTCGTGGAAGCAAAAGGAGGAGGAATAGGAGGAATTTTGGGTACTTTAGCCATGACACAGGTGTCAAAGACTGTAATAACACAAGAGCAATGCAGCACACTGAAAACTACACCATCGCCAAGTCTGCCCAGTTTGCGACTGGGGTGCAAAAGTCATTGGAAATCCGTGACTTGTTCATCTATAATTTCAGGAGACATCGGGATGTACGTATCCATCAGGACACTACCAGCAGAGCTATAGACATGTTCTGAGAGAACGCTGACTGCCGGGCATGACTAAACCTCCAAAGCATGACTGTCGAGCTCTGGTCACTCTTCCATTTTTGAAGACCAAAATACAAAAGGGTCCAACCCCCCCTGATGGCATCGATATTGAGCTTGGGATACTTATGCATCATCTTCTCCAGTCATTCACGATGTGCCAGACTTATACTCTGTTTTGCTTGTACACGGGATGGTGTAAAAAAAAGTGATAAACGACTCACAGAAATTGCTGCCACTAATGTTTTTATGTTGACGACTCAATATTCCCAGGGTTCGAAGTCTACAACTGCGATAGACAATGTGTGCCTCACTGCTGTCTTGGGAAACCACTCTTGATTGTCTACAAGCATGTTTCGATACTCAAGCATGCTCATGTCCCTTTCCAGGGGGGAAGCATCTAACATAACTTACTCCTGTACAGTGGATCTAACAGAGTGGCAACCAACCAGTCAGCCCTATTTCTAATCCTAACAATACGGGCATTATGTTGAAGATAGTGCAGCAAAAAGGCACTCATGTGTCGGGCTCTTCTATGAAGTCCAAGTCCTTGATGTGTTGATAGTGGGAGTAACACTCAAGATTGCTTAATCCATCCCCCCACCAACCACGGACAACAGAGAGAGGATCATTATCCTCTTCATCTCCTGACTGTTGCATGCCCATCACCTCTTCCTCCTCGTTTTCTTCCATTTGTTCCTCAGCTACTTCACTAACAGTTTGCCTGATACCATATGCCCCCTCAATCGCTGCAATCCACCCTCCAATGGCACCTGTCTGTCCGGAACTTAGAGATATTGTTATCCCTTTCGCTTCCTTCTCTTCCTCTGGGACCACCACCTTCTCCTGCAGACTATTCAAAGTGTGCTCCAACATGTAGATGACCGGAATAGTGATGCTGATGATGGCATTGCCAGTGCAAACCATCTTAGTTGCCATTTCGAAACTGTGCAGATGGGTGCAGATGTCATTCAATTGTGTCCACTCCGCAAGCGTGATTTGCACCATGTACGGACTGCATTAACCCCAGCTTTGCAAAAGGACATACTGCACCAGGGCTCGTCACTGCTGCAACATGTGCAGAGGGAATTCCACCATGTCGGAACATTGCCAATCAAATGGTTAACCGGTAGGCTGAAAGACCTCTGTAGCGATGTAAGTAGATGACCTGCAGGGTGCACACAGCGACCATGCTTTCTGCAATACTGTTTTAGCCCCAAATTTATCATTTTTACAAGGGTAACAAGAGAAAAGGCACCATACAATTAGTTGTGTAATATCTCCTGAGCATGATAATACCTCATGTGTGGATGAAAAACCACTGTTTGGGTGCATGGAAGGGTTTAGCAGGGAAGGAGCACTATTTAACTTTTGTAGAGCAAAATTAGCTAGAATCATTAGCCGTCACAAGCGACTCCATTTTGTAAACTACACCCTGCAAGGAACTTATCTAGATGTGTGCTGAACACTTTGAACCCCCAGGTGCTTCACAGACGTTTATAGCATAGAGCTGTAAAAATATAAAATCATATTTCCCCACAAAAATGTTCTTCTAGCCCCAAACTTGTATTTTTACAACGGTAACAGGAGAAAATGGAATCCAAATAAAATTGTGCAATTTCTCCTGAATACGCAGATACCCCATATGTGGGGGAAACCTACTGTACTTGAATGCATGGCAGAGCTCAGAAGGGAAAGAGGACTGTTTGACTCTTTGAACGCAAAATTGTCTGGAATCGAGAGCAGACGCCATGTCACGATTGGAGAGCCTCTGATGTGCCTAAACATTGGAACAGCCCCAAAAGTGACCCTATTTTTGAAACTAGACCTCTCAAGAAATTTATCTAGATATGTGGTGAGCACCTTGAACCCACAGGTGCTTCATAGAATTTTACATCACCCCCCAAATTAATTCATTTAAGGGTGTAGTGAGCACCACATGTGCATTGAATGGGGAACATAGCTATAGGTTTATTAGCCCAAGAGTGGGATGCACAGTAGATATAGCTCCAGCTCCTAGACCCCATCGGTATTCTGGTTAGCCTCCACACATAACAACAGAAGAGTGGGCATGGATGTCTGACATTTGTACAGTTCTCCAAGATTTTGAGAACACCACAAAGTTGGAGAGCAACAATGAGGGCATAATCAGCAAAATGATTCTGCTGCTGTGCCTACTAAAACAGTCACTGCTGACAATGAAATAAGTTCTGCATGCGCACCAGGAGGAGACGGAGGAAGACACGAGACAGGGAGATAGTACTCAGCCCAGCTTCATCTCATGTGCTCAGCACGGATTGCATACCAATGAAGAGGTGGAGGCTGAGGAAGAGGGGGAGGAACAGGAGCTGGCTCATAGCGCAAAAGAAGTTAATGCCTACACGAGCTTCATCTTGTCTCTCCTATGTGGATGGGCTGAGAAGGGGAATGAAGAGGAGGAGATGGAGGATGAGATGGAGAGTACTCATAATTGTGGACACTGGAAGGTGTTGGAAGCAGGGACCTTGGCACATATGGCAGATTATATATACCGCTGTCCTGTGACCCTCGCGTTGCGTTCACTTGCGCAAAAAAGTGTACTGGTTGTTTACCCTGCTAGACCCATGCTACAGGGAGAATGTTTCATCTCTTCTTTCTGAAACGGGGAGGTCTTCTAAAATGATGTTATACCAGAAGGCCATTGTGCAAAATATGTTGAAACATTTCCCATTAGACAACTAGCAGCAGGGAGCAAGCTTCCTTGCCTAACCAAAGAGGAGAGGTGAAGGAGGCACAAACCAAAGACAGGGGTACACTGTCAAAGGCCTGGGCTAATTTCATGACACCCTTTCAGCATCGATGCCCTGATAATCAGGCATTTTTTTAGCAAGAAAGGAAAAGTTTTTAAAGAGTGCAAAGCAATACCTGTCCGACAAAAGCAGCGTAGTCCCTAATTCCTTAGCAAACTTCAGTTACTAGGTCTCAAAGCTGGACAACTGGCATGAGCTGTGCCTCTATGCCTTTAGGTTTTGTGTTGCCCTGCCAATAGCTTTTTGCTTGAGCAAGTTTTTACTGCCACCGGGAGGGGTGAGGGGGCACTTTCGCCTGTCAACAGAAAGTGCTGAAAGGCTCACTCTGATATCAATGAACAAAACCTGGATTACATCTGACTTTTCCACACCACCAGATTCTTTTATCCATTTTCACTCTAACAAGTCTTTTATTATGACCATGGATAAATGCCAAAACTCATGTGTAGACAGTCTTTTTTGTGATGCTTGCGAAAAGAAATGCCAGCACTCACCCGATCCAATGGTAAATCAGTCCATTTTGATTTTCTTTGCATCTTGGACAAAAACGTAAAGTGCGGTAGTGCCAATAGTGCAGGTGCAGGAGTTTCAACAACTGAAAACTAAAGACATGACATGCTTTTGTCCAAGATGCAAAGAAAATCAAAATGTACTGATCTACCATCGGATCGGGTGAATGCTGGCATTTTTTTTCTCTTCATACGTATTACTTATATCTTTGATACTGCACCACCCAGAAGAGATCCGTCAAAGAGGTTATTGCCACGGGAAAAGGCTAAGGAATTAGTGCCCTATACTTCCCTCTTTCTTTTTTGTGATGTTTGCCCCTCTTCTGATAATAATCTGGCTGTCTGACTGTGATCCATTTGAGGCAAAATAGGGATATTACTGGTTCTGCTAGAGGAAACCATCCACTTATCGAGTCTTGCTGGCAATGCTCTGTGGGAGAAAAGCATGCAAGTTAGTACTCTTACAGCAGAAAACAAAGTATCTTGCTAGTGCTACTTAAGAGAGGTTGTTGTTGCCCTTTAATCTATGTTCAACCCTTTAATCAGCCTTTTAAGGCCCCGTCACACATAGCGACACACCAGCGATCCCGACAACGATATGAACTTGTCAGGATCGCTGGTGTGTCGCTACATGATCGCTGCTGAGCTGCCAAACAGGCAGCGATCAGGAAAGCGACACTGCGGGTAACGTCGCCTAGTTACCCGCAGTGTACGTTGGATACCAGCCCGCTGGTGCAGGGAGCTGGTAACCAAGGTACACATCGGGTTTCTAGGCGCAGCGCGGCACCTGGAAACCCGATGTGTAGCTTGGTTACCAGCTCCCCTGCAGCAGTTCGCTGGTATCCAACGTACACATTGTGTTTCCAGGCGCCGGGAGGCGCCTGGAAACCCGATGTGTACCTTGGTTACCAGCTGATCGCTGGTCTCCTGCCTGTCACACGCAGCGATGCGTGCTGGACAGCGGGAGACCAACGATCAAAAAAATGTCCAGGATATTCAGCGACGATCAGCGATACCCAGCAGGGGGGCTGATCGTCGCTGAATGTCACACACAGCGATATCACTGGGAAGATCGCTGTTGCGTCACAAAACTAGTGACTCAGCTGTGTGTGACGAGGGCTTTACAATGACCAGGATAGTACTTGTGATAAATTTTCTTTTGTTTTGGGAGAGTACTAATTTGCATACTTTTCAACTTTAGAGCCTTGCCTGTAACTCATCTAGGCTGAAGTCTTTAAGAGGAACCAATATGTCCCCTAGCTTAAATTTCTGAAAAATGCCTTGGTGCTTCATACAAAAAAAAATATTATTATTACTAATAATGGAAATAGCAGGATTCATTTTATTATTTGCTGCAGCAACAAAAATACAAAATTACATTTTAGCAATAATCTATATATCAAGCTGAGCCCAAATGGCAGTAATACATGTAATGCTTTAATACATTTGAGCGTCTGAAATATATGGTAAAATAGGACTTCAATAATTTAATAAGCGATGCTGATGTTTTTGGTTCATCGTAAGGACACAGATACCAGAATAAGTGAAGCACATTCTTTATACATGTGCAGCCAGCAGGGTGTAGAATTCATTTTCTGCCAGATGCCTCAAATTCTTTGAACTTGTGATGATCAGAAATAACCAATTTAAATTATGTAACATTTTTTTTTCCCAATGGAATAACATGTAGAAAGGTAATGATGTAATCATACAAGTAGAGGAGAAAGGAAAGGTCAATACTGTTATTGAAGTCGAACTGCTATGGGTATCTAGGTCTAAAATATCATGTGTTTAAAACAACAACAAATGTTTGTGAAATGCGTTTCTCATATAGAAGTCAACCGATCAGTTGGGTCTCTTGTTCTGTAGGGAGTAAGTTACTCTCAAAGCCAAACTGAATAAATGCATTTTGGGACTTGTTTTAAATATGTCCACGGAGTGGTGGCTCCATGACAAAGGGCTCTGGAATCAAATTCTTTTATGATTCAATCAGTTATGGACAGTTAATCCATAAATTCATCTATTGGTTTTGGAATGGCATGGAGCGTAAGACCTCAGCCATTCTTTCTAGTAGCGGGGCCTATATGGTTTATGAGTTTAAAAATCAACAACCACATTTTAAAAGTTATTTTCCATTTTAGCGGCAAATAATACAATGAGCAAACCATTAGTGTTATCAGAGAATGTTTATTTTTTTTTTAAAGAAGCACTCCCATCAAAGTTTTTCAAATATATTGTAATCATCATATTATATGGCAGTGGGTACTAACAATTGCTCTTTTTCTTTTAGACTCAGTTAATTTTTCTCTTTTACATTTGGTCTAAAACATCACGTGATTAAAAACAGACTAGCTGAATTTTTCTAAGCTCTATGTGAAAACAGAAAGATCCTGCATGAGTCATCATTAGAACTACAATTCTACATCACTTGAAAATGCCTGGCAGCCCAGCTCCACCTGCTGTTCAACTACTGACCAAGCTGCTCCGCTCTTTCACTCTGCCAGGGACGTTGCAGTTATGTAGAATTGTAGTTCTAATGATGACGCATGCAGGGAAAAGATGCTTCCTATTTATACATAGAGCTTAGAAGGATTCAGCTAGTTTTTTTTTTCATCACATGATGTCATAGACCTAACGGAAAACAGACAAAGTAGCATGACAGAAAGGTAAAATGAGCAATTGTAAGTACACAGTGCTATATAATATGATGACTGCTATACATCAAGAGGATATAAACTTTGATAGGAGTGCATATTTAATGGAATTATCCAGTCACTCAAAGATTTTTAGCAAACATCTAAAATTGCTGTAAAATATTAACAGAGACAGGAATAAGATGTACGAAGAACTTCTCTGTACTTAACTGCACTGTACAAATAGATGTTTGACCGCTGCAGCCAATCACTGGACTGTGGCCTATCAGATCAAATACTTGGATGTACAGAGACTGACAGGAAACTTTAGCAATGCTAAAGGTGGAAAGGAGGGGAAAGATCTGAAAGGTAATTATTTTTTATTTTCATAATTCACAACAATCTAAGAGATGCTATAAAAATTTATGAATGGCTGGAAAATGTATTTAAAGGAATATTGCCATATTAGAAAGAGATGGTATATTTACAAAATTTAACAATAACATGATTAATGATATACACAATTTCTGGGGTCTAACTTCAGTGACCCCCACTAGTCCTAAGAATAGAGGGACACAGGAAGTACTATTTCAGAACTTCTCATCATGGTACCTACTGTGAGTTTTTCTCAGGACAAAGAAAAGAAGAGTTTGGTACCGTGTTAACTAGTTGAAAAATGATTGCCCTCATTAGGAAAAACAAGATAATATTCTTGCAGTCATGATACCTTTTAATGGCTAACAAAAAATAAATAACTTGTATTACAAAGCAAGCTTTTGAGACTTCCTAGATCTCTTCTTCAGGTATGGTGTAAGAAAGTATTTGAAGAAACACAAATATAGACACAAAAATGCAGAGGCATGGCATAATAAACAGGAATTTAAGTAAACAAACATACTAAATAATTAATCCTTAATTGGATGAGATAAGTGGTGTGAAAGTTTTGTAGTCAGCATGGTGGCTCAGTGGTTAGCAATTCAACAATGCAATGCTGGGGTCCTGGGTTCAAATCCCACTAAGGACAACATCTGCAAGGAGTTTATGTTCTCCCTGTGTCTGCTTGGGTTTCCTCCGGGTTCTTCGGCTTCCTCGCACATTCCAAAGACATACTGATACGGATTCTAGATTGTGAGCTTCAATGGGGACAGTGATAATAATGTCTGTAAAGCGCTGTGGAATTAATGGCGCTATATAAATGAGTAAAATAAATAATAGTCCCAATATCCATGTAAGATCAGAGGCCTGGTGCCCTAACTCTCTCTGGAGCAGATTCCTCAGATTTTGTAGTGTGTCATAAATCTTCCTGACAGATATTGTCCAGTGTGGATGGAATAAAAAACTAAAACAAGTTTGTGTTCCCAAACCCTTCAATGTTTTTTGTGATTTACAGTTGCCTTTTAATATGAAAAACGTTCATATTTCTTATGTTGTGTCCTGGACCACAGAAATATTTGGCCACTGGTAAATGTTTTTGATAATCTGTAATCTTTTGGCGTTAGGACCTCATCCTTGCTCTCAATTTCTGTCTGGTTTCTCCCACATATAGACTCCCAATAGGATATATTGTGCACAGAGTTAAGTACATCACATTGAAAGAGGAACATGTGAATGTTCCAGGAATCTTACTGCTCTGCTGTGTGTTAGAAATCTGTATCCTTTCTTTGGTCTTTACATGACTGCAGGTTTTGCAGTTCTTTACAAGGAAAGGATAAAGTTCCTCTTGGTGTATCCGAGGGCACTGAACTCCAGATCATCATGTTTCTTAAATTAGGAGGTTGACTGTAGTATAGCAAAACCACAAAAAGAGGACTTAAAAATCCCCCAAAAATTCAAAAGCAGCAGAAAAAAAGCAGCGGTGTTTACCTGCCCAGGACTCCAAACAGATGCACTATCAGGATGCAGTGGACCCATGTAGTTAAGATGGCGGCAACACAGGTGCAAAAATACCAATGAGACAACCACTCTCGGCCTACCAATCCATGGAATGGGTGGTTGCTTGGTATATCAATGCACATTAACACACTTGCGAGTCCAAGTCCTCTTTTTGTGGTTTTGCTGTTTAGGACTCGCAAGCATGACGACCCTTGTCGCGGGTTGCGAGTGTTCTGTCTCCGACATCTAATTGCTTTCTGAAGTTGTTTGTTTTGCATTGTGTATAGAAGTTTTAACAATCTGCTTGTCTTGGCTCCCTCTAGTGACCAGTGTCATATTTGCAGTTGTTTTCTTTTACTTTACTTTCTTTTACCATCAGGCCCAGATAATACTGCTGCTGGGAAGAGATATCCTACAGGTTCATAAAGTGAGACATCATATCAATGGACTCCACAATGCTCACTATGCCCAAAAGCTAGACCTAGGATGGGTCATAATAGGAAACATATGCTTGGGATGCATGCATGCCCCATCTTCTGTGACAAGCATGCTGACAAATACATTGGAGAAAGGACGCCCATCTCTGTTTCAACCTTGTAACAACGAATTCCATGTCAGAGAGTACCACACAGCATCCAACTTTAATGGACAAGGGACTTGTTAAAGATGAGACCAACAGCTGGGTCACACCTCTTCCCTTCAGAACCCGCAGTCCACATCTACCGAACAACAGAAATCAGGCATTAAAATGTTTCTCCTCTCTCAAACATAATCTGCAAAAGAAACCAGAGTTGAAAGATCACTTTTTCTCCTTCATGTCAAAGATTTTTGAGAATTGTCATGCAGAGCCATCTCCCACTCTCAAAGACTCTGAAGAATGCCGGTTCCTACCTATGTTTGGAGTATACCACCCAAAGAAACCAGGCCAAATTAGAGTGGTGTTTGACTCCACTTCTAAGTTTGATGATACCTCCCTTAATGATATTCTACTGATAGGACCAGACCTCAATAACAAACTGCTGGGAGTACTTATGCGTTTCCGTAAGGATTCCATTTCCTTCATTGCTGACATCCAGCAAATGTTCCATTGTTTCCCTGTGCGAGAGAGAGACAGGAACTTCCTAAGATTCTTCTGGTACAGAGACAATGATCCTGCTAAAGAAGTCACAGAGTATCGCATGAGAGTGCACATCTTTGGCAACAGTCCTTCACCTGCAGTCACCATTTATTGACTCAAAAGGTCGGCTCAAGAAGGAGAAACAGAATATGGATCAGATGTCAGACAATTCATAGAAAAAGACTTTTATGTTGATGACTGTTTGAAAGCCATGCCTTCAAAGGAGACTGCCATCAGTCTTCTTAGGAGAGCCCAAGAGATGCCTGCTTGCTTGAACCTCAAACAGCCTCAAACAGCCAAGAACTCATGGAAGCAAACCCTTCACAAGACTTATGTAACAGTCTCAGAGACTTGGACTTGCAACGCAGCCTCGGGCTTCTCTGGAATCTATAGTCAAACACTTTACCCTTCCAGGTCAGCCAGGAAGAAAAGCCTTTCACATGTAGAGGTGTCCTGTCCACCATCAACAATCTGTACGATCCATTGGGCAGCTCCTGTTACTATACAAGGCAAAGCCTTACTAAGAGACTTAACTAAGGAAACATCCGACTGGGATGAACCTCTGCCACCTGATAAGAGAATCCAGTGGGATGGATGGAAGAACTCATTAGCAGCCCTCTCCAACCTGAACGTGCCAAGACCATACACCCCTGTGCCGTCTACAGAAATACAAAGCCAAAAACTGTACGTATTTGCAGATGTTTCTGTCAAAGCAATTGCCGCAGTCGCCTATCTCAAAACTGTAGACTCCAAATGTCAGAGCCACATTGGATTCGTTATGGGGAAGGCCAAACTTGCTCCACAGCCAGAGCACCCTATACCCAGGTTAGAGCTTTGTGCTGCAGTCTTAGACGTTGAGTTAGCAGAGTTCATCGCATCCGAGATGGATATCAACCTGACACAAGCCAAGTTCTACTCAGACAGCAAAGTAGTCCTTGGATATATCCACAGTGAAACTAGACGATTCTATTTTTATGTCAACAACAGAGTGCTATGAATTAGGATATCAGTTAATCCAAAACAGTGGCATTACATTCCCACGGACCAAAATCCTGCAGATCACGTAACTAGAGCAGTTGACGCAAGTCGTCTAGGAAGCACAACATGGCTCTCAGGACCAAAACTATTGTACACTGAGGAACGTTTCTCAGACACCTTTGAACTAATAGGAGAGGACTCAGATGCTGAAATCCGCCCTCAGGTGTCTACACTTCATGCAACGACCTCTGCTATCCAGCTTGGATCTCACAGGTTCGACAAATTTTCAAGCTGGAAGTCACTTACTCGAGCTATTACCTGCCTGACTCATGTAGCTTGATCGTTTAGGACCACCAGATCTTGTGACACAGAAAAATGTAAAGGAGCAGTGAGGCTTACCCACTCAAGCCTGATCACCTTCATAGCAAAAGCCGCAGCTATAATCAATGCAAGACCCATGTTCCAGTCCCTAATGACCCCGAGGAGCCCTTGTTATTGACTCCAGCTATTCTCCTTACCTAGAAAACAGGACTATCCAGTGCCCCTCCAGGAGGATTCAATGCCATGGACCTCTACAAGCGCCAATGGAGACAGGTACAAAGTCTTTCAAATACTTTCTGGGACAGGTGGTTGTCATGGTCTGCTGAGTTTCTGGGATTAGGTGGTTTTAGGGTTAACCGGGATGGCCTCACTCTGGGATTCTGGGAGGCTTTTTATAGCCTCATTGTGGGGCCATCCTCTGCCGCTTATACTCTGACCCTTGGCCGAGTGTGTGTGACCCTGTTGTGCTTGTGCCAGTGCTTTGTGCCTGTGCTACGTTCTGTTTGTCTGGTTCTGATTTGGCTGTGTCCCTGTTTTGAGTTTTGCCTGTCCCTTTTGTACTCTGCTGCCCTCTACGTGTATGACCCTTGGCTACGTTCTGACTCCGCTCTGCCTGCTCCTCTTGTACTTCGTCGCTCTCTACATGTATGACTCTTGGCTACGTTCTGACTCTGCTCTGCCTGCTCCTCTTGTACTTCGTTGCCCTCTATGTGTATGACCCCTTGGCTACGTTCTGATTATCCGTTCGGTATATGCCCCTTGGTAACTGTGTCCCGTAGTTACCCTTCTAGGAGTTTTCCTTCACCTCATAGCTCTCTGGAGCTTAGGCCACGCCCACTAGCAGTCACGTGCCTGCAGGTCCTTTGGTCTGAAGCATTCTCTATCTGCTACTGCTGACTCTGAGAGACGTGTGGCCGGCTCCACCCACTAACAGTCACATGTGGAAGGTCCTGTTACTGAGAAACACACGTCATCTCTGCTGCGGCTCTGCTACAGGTATCTTTGGGCATAGTTTGTTCACTAAGGACACACGCACTGGCTCAGTGAGCAAGTGCAGTGCGGTGTCCCTGACAGTGGTGCAAATAGTATTTGTCCACCCTGCAGCAACCGACAAAGTGGCAATCCACTAGGCCTAATCTGGGCATTGGTGACCTTGTTCTTGTGAAAGACTGCCAAGTTCACCGGAACCAGTGGCCACTTGGTCTAGTGACTGCAACATTTCCGAGTAAGGATGGCTACGTCAGCAAAGTTGAACTGAGGATGGCCAAAGGGAATGAACCTAAGACATTCTTCAGACCAGTATCTGAACTGGTCTTATTGTTGCCTTCGGAGAAAAAGGATAGTGACATCCATTGATGCCAGACGAGGAGTATTCTGTCTCCGACATCTAATTGTTTTCTGAAGTTGTTTGTTTTGCATTGTGTATATAGGAGTCTTAACAATCTGCTTGTTTTGGCTCCCTCTAGTGACCAGTGTCATATTCGCAGTTGTTTTCTTTTACTTTCAGCAAAATCTTTTCCCTCCCTTTGCAAGGCATTATGGTAGCTTCGCAATGCATTATGGAGCCTTGCAAAGCATTCTGGTAGCTTTCCCTCCACTTTCCTCGATTTTCCTTCAGCCTGCATCCAGGAAGCAGCTCATCTTTTCCTCTCCCCTTGTGATAGCATCGCCGGTATGTACTCTTGTTTTCTGTAGCTAATTCCTGTCCCATTATTAGCCTGTTTAATCAGTCCTGCTCCTGGTCAGCTATTAGTGTGCAAATGTTCATTCATGATGTATGCTATGTATAAATGTATTTCTATTGTACCCTGTACTGATTGTATGTATATTATGTTTCTTTATAGTTTCACCGCGCATCAATATATCAAGTTCAATAAAGCACAGACCCCATTACAGCCTCCGATATAGCGGTTTAGCTGTCTGTATAGGTGCAATACGCCTGCTTCATTCAGTGAGGACAGAACAACAAGCTTCCATATCTTGGCCAAAATATTGACTAATACCTCACATATTATTATATGTATTTTCTGCTCTCTATTTTTCAGGGTGCAGCTGGGCCCATTTGGTCTTGTGAACTGTGGTGTCTGTTCACATGGGATGCATTTGGATAGCACTGGGCAGCCCGGCTGATCGAATAGCATGGGCATCACTAATAGGCTGCTGACCTGGATGCTGTGCATCACCTGTATGTGAACAGCACCGCATGCAAGCCTCTATTGTCCATTAATATACCAAGCAACCACCCCCTCCATGGATTGGTAGGCCGAGAGAGGTTGTCTCATCTGTATTTTTGCACCTGTGTTGCCGCCATCTTAACTAAATGGGTCCACTGCACCCTGATAGTGCATTTGTTTGGAGGCCTGGGCAGGAAACATCACTGCCTTTTTTTTCTGCTGTTTTTGCCTGTAGTATAGGAAGGGAAGGTCTTTTAATATTGTTTTTAGTCGGTCATCCTTGTTTAGGATATAGTAAAGTTTTTTAGCAGTTTTTCTCAGTACCTCAAGCTGTGGGTTGTAGGTCACCATAAGATGTACATGAATATTTTCCTCTTTTCTTCATATTGAAATAATTGACTTCTACGGATCCTTGTGGCTCTAATGATCTAATCATCAATGGAGATGAGATGGTAGCATTGGTTTAAAAATGTATTTTTAAGATGGGTTAAGTGTTCATCCCTGTCTGTTGGGCTGGAACAGATAATATTACAGTTGTGTTTATAAGTGTTTTTGCCCCCTTACTGATTTCTTATTATTTTGCATGTTTTTCACACTTAAATGTTTCAGATCACCAAACTAATTTAAACATTAGACAAAGACAACACAAGTAAACACAAAATGCAATTTTTCAAATGAAAGTCTTTATTATTAAGGGAAAAATAAATCCATACCTACAGGGCCCTGTGTGAAAAGTGATCCTTCCCACTAAAACATAAATTAACTGTGATTTATCACTTCTTTGGGAAGCTGAATTCAAATTCCTTATCCGCACACAGGCCTGATTTCTGCTACACCTGTTCTCAATCATGAAATCACTTAAGAAGGACCTACTTGACAAAAAGAAGTAGACCAAAAAATCCTCAAAAGCTAAACATCATGCAGCGATCCACAGAGATTCTATAGCAAATGAGAATCAAAGTAATTGAGGTTTAGCTGTCTGGAAAAAGTTGTAAAGCTAATTCTAAAGCTTTGGGACTCCAGCGAACCACAGTGAGAGACATTTTTCACAAATGGCATAAAATTGAACAATGGCAAACTTTCCCAGGAGTGGCTGGCCATCCATCCAAAATTACCACAAGAGTGCAACGACGACTCATCCAAAAGGTCAAAAAAGACCCCACCATAACATCCAAAGAACTGCAGGCCTCACTTGCAACAGATAGAATCCGTGTTCATGATACCACAATAAGAAAGAGACTGGGCAAAAATGACCTGCATGTCAGAGTTCCAAGATGAAAACCACTTCTGAGCAATAAGAACATAAAGTCTCTGATTTGCCAAGAAACATCTTAATGATCCCCAAGACTTTGGGAGAAAACTCTGTGGACTAACAAGACAAAAGTTGAACTTTTTGGAAGGTGTATATCTCATTACATCTGGAGTAGAAGAAACACAGCATTTCACATCATGCCAACAGTTACATATGGTGGTGATAGTGTGATGGTCTGGGGCTGTTTTGCTGCTTCAGTACCTGGCAGACTTGTCTTGGTAAATGAAACCATAAAGTCTGCTGTCTACCAAAAATCATGAAGAAGAGTATCTGGCCATATGTTCATGACTTCAAGCTGCAGCACACTTGGGTTATGCAGCAGGACAGTTGATCTCAAAACACCAGTAAGTCCACGTCGGAATGGCTTAAAAAAAAACAAAATGAAGACTTTGAAGTGGCCTAGTTAATGTCCTGATCTTAATACAATTTTGATGCTGTGGCATGACCTTAAAATGACGGCTCCAATATGGTTGAATTCCAACAATTCTGCAAGGATGAGTGGGCAAATATCCCTCCCGAGTGTTGTAAAAGACTCATTGCCATTAATCGCAAATGCTTGATTGCAGTTGTTGCAGTTATTAGGTTTAGGGGGCAATTATTTTTTCACACAGGGCCCTGTAGGTTTCAATTTATTAATCCATTAATAATAGAAAGCTACATTTAAAAACTGCATTTTGTGTTTACTTGTTTTATATTTCTCTAATATTTAAATTTGTTTGGTGATCTGAAACATTTAAGTGCGACAAGTATGCAAAAGAATTGAAAATCAGGAAGGAGGAAAAAAACTTTTTCACACAACTGTATATCTAAGAGCCTGGTTATAGACGATTGACTTTCTTTTATGTGTTTAGGGTGGAAGCTGTCCGATCTGAGATATGTGGGACGGTCATTTGGTTTCTGATACACAGATGTAGGGATTGAGCCATTTTGAATTTCTGCGGTGGTATTAAGAAAATTAATTTTTGAATTTTGAGTGTGTCAATGTTACATTTAATCCCACCATAAACTTATTGAATTTGTCATGGAACTTTAGAAGTTCTTTTTCAGACTCAGCCAGATTATTAACCCCTTTTTACCATTTGACGTACTATCCCATCCATGTGACCTGGGCCTTAAGTCCCAGGGACGGGATAATACATCATATGCTATTACAAGCAATCAGACGCGCTCACGTTGTGAGCGCTGCCAATCGGGGTCGGGTGTCAACTGATGCTCACAGCTAACACCCAGCACTAAGTGCCGGGAGGGGTCACGGACCACTTGTAGCACTTTAACCCCCGGCACACTGCGATCAAAGTTGATCGCAGCGTTCCAGCAGCTGCAGAGGAGCTGACAGCCCCTCTGCCTTTGGATTGGAGGCATGACGCTGGGTCCCGATCATTCCCATGGAGACCTGGATGTTGTCACGATGATATCCGGGTCTCCTGGTCAAAGACATGAAGTCTCAGAGGTACGTGCACAGAAGCTGCAGCGCTGCAAGCTTCAGTAGCATGCAGATGCTGCTTCATTTACATGTTATAGAAGTGATTAGCCTGCAGAAAATGAGTGTCCTATAGTGGGACAATGTGTAAAAATAAGAATTAACCCCTTAATGTCCACTGACGTGCAGAGTCCGTCATGGCAAGGTGTCAGTTCCGGCACCAGGACGGACTCTGCACGTCATGGCTTTGATCTACCACTGCGTTTAAACACGCAGTGGTAGATCAGTGCCGACAGCTGTCACAGACAGCTGACAGGCACGGCAAGCGGTGCGGGGACCTTTGCCATCGGTCCCCGCACCTACAGCGCTGTGCTTGGTCAGTCAATCTGACTGACCAAACACAGCAGCGATCGTGCAGGAGAAGCTGAAATTTCAGCTTCTCCAGCGCGATCAGTGCAGGAGCCGGCGCTGCAGTGGCCAGGCTTCCTGCACTGACAGCCAGGAGCGGAGCCCCCACCGCCCCTGGCTGTTAACCCCCTGACTGCTGCGATCGAGCGCGATCGCAGAGCTCAGGGGGGGAGGCAGAGGGTTGGGAACTCCCTCTGCCTCAGATCGGCACCCTGCAATGTATTTGCAGGGCCCGATCTCTGCCTTGATGACCCGGGGGTTGTCATGACAACCTCCGGGTCATCTAGCTACGGAAAGCTGCTGTGATCATTGTCACAGCAGCTTCCACTATAGTTGCAATGCATTGCAATGCTAGAGCATTGCAATGCATTGTAACTGCAATAAAAAGTAAAAAAAGTGAAAGTCCCGTAAAGGGACAAGTTAAAAAAAATCATTTTTTAAAAAAAATTGTAAAAAAAATATTAAAAAATAATTTTAAAAAAATCCCCTAAAAAATACACATTTTTATGTAATAAAAAAAATAAAAAACAAAAAACATACACATGTTAGGTATCGCCACGTCCGTAAAAATCCCATCTATGAAAGCGTAACCCTAGTTAACCCCTTAAGTGAAAGCCGTAAAAAAAAAACACAAAAAAGTAGTAAATTATACTTTTTCCAAGCGGTATCATTATACCGCTTGGAAAAAGTGCAATAACACGCGATCAAAAAGTCAAATATAAATAATCATGGTACCGCTGAAAACGTCATCTTGTCCCGCAAAAAACAAACCACTATACAGCATCATCAGCGAAAAAATAAAAAAGTTATAGCTCGCGGAATAAACTGATGCAAAAATAATTATTTTTTCTATAAAATTTTTTATTGTGTAAAAAACGCCAAAACATAAAAAAAATATATAAATGAGGAATCGCCGTAATCGTAGTAACCCGATAGAATAAAGCTGCTTTATCAATTTTGCCACACACGGAACGGAGGAACAAAAAAAAAAAAAAACAATTCCTGAATTGCTGGTTTTTGTTCATTCTGATTCCACAAAAATCGGAATAGGAAACGATCAAAAAACGTTATGTGCCTGAATATGGTACCAATAAAAACATCAGCTCGTCCCGCAAAAAATAAGCCCACAGATAACTCTGTCGGCCGAAATATGGAAAAATTATAGCTCTCAAAATACGGCGATGCAAAAATTTCTTACAAAAAATTATTCCAAGAAAAAGCATCTTTTAGTGTGTGACAGAAGCTAAACATGAAAAAAGGGTGTAAATCTGGTATCGCTGTAATCGCACCGATCCGAGGAATAAAGTCGCCTAATCACTAATACCGCACGAGGAACGGCGTAAAAAAGAAAACCAATTCTTCACCTTTTGTGGATTTGTTCATTGTGCCTCCCAAAGATCGCAGTAAGGCGATCACAGTGGTTCCCCCCACATATGGGGTATCAGCGTACTCAGGACAAAATGCACAATAGCTTTTGGGGTCCTATTTCTCCTGTTACCCTTAGAAAAATAAAAATTTGGGGCAAAAAGGTCATTTTTGTGGAAAAAAATATGATTTTTTTATTTTCACGGCTCTACATTATAAACTTCTGTGAAGCCCTTGGGGGTTCAAAGTGCTGACCACACATCTAGATAAGTTCCTTGGTGGGTCTAGTTTGCAAAATAGGGTCATTTGTCTGGGGTTTCTACTGTTTAGGCACATCAGGGGCTCTCCAAGCGCGACATGACACCCGCAGACCATTCCATCAAAGTCTGCATTTAAAAACGGTGCTCCTTCCCTTCCGAGCTCTGCCATGCGTCAAAATAGTGGTTCCCCCCCACATATGGGATATCAGCGTACTCAGGACAAATTGCACAATAGCTTTTGGGGTCCTATTTCTCCTGTTACCCTTACAAAAATAAAAATTTGGGGGCAAAAAGATTATTTTTATGGAAAAAAATATGATATTTTTATTTTCACGGCTCTACGTTATAAACTTCTGTGAAGCACTTGGGGGTTCAAAGTGCTCACCACACATCTAGATAAGTTCCTTGGGGGGTCTAGTTTCCAAAATGGAGTCACTTGTGGGGGTTTCTACTGTTTAGGCACATCAGGGGCTCTCCAAACGTGACATGACACCCGCAGACCATTCCATCAAAATCTGCATTTGAAAAAGGCGCTCCTTCCCTTTCCAGCTCTGCCATGCGTCAAAATAGTGGTTTACGCCCACATATGGGGTATCAGCATACTCAGGACAAATTGCACAATAACTTTTGGGGTCCTGTTACCCTTTGGAAAATAAAAATTGGGGGTGGAAAGATCATTTTTGTGGAAAAGATATGATTTTTTAATTTTACTGCTCTACGTTATAACCTTCTGTGAAGCCCTTGGGGGTTCAAAGCTTTCACCACACATCTAGATAAGTTCCTTGGGGGGGTCTAGTTTCCAAAATGGGGTCACTTGTGGGGGGTTTCCACTGTTTAGGCACACAGGGACTCTCCAAATGCGACATGGCGTCCAAACTCAATTCCAGCCAAAAAAGTCAAATGGCGCTGCTTCCCTTCCAAGCTCTGCCATGCGCCCAAATAGTGGTTTACCCCCACATATGGGGTATCAGCGTACTCAGGACAAATTGCACAATAACTTTTGGGGTCCTTTTACCCTTTGGAAAATAAAAATTGGGGGTGGAAAGATCATTTTAGTGGAAAAGATATGATTTTTTAATTTTACAGCTCTACGTTATAACCTTCTGTGAAGCCCTTGGGGGTTCAAAGCTCTCACCACACATCTAGATAAGTTCCTTGGGGGTCTAGTTTCCAAAATGGGGTTACTTGTGGGGGTATCCACTGTTTAGGCACACAGGGGCTCTCCAAATACGACATGGCGTCCAATCTCAATTCCAGCCAAAAAAGTCAAATGGCGCTGCTTCCCTTCCGAGCTCTGCCATGCACCCAAATAGTTGTTTACCCTCACATATGGGGTATCAGCGTACTCAGGACTAATTGCACAATAACTTTTGGGGTCCTTTTATCCTTTAGAAAATAAAAATTGGGATGAAAAGATCATTTTTGTGGAAAAAATATGATTTTTTAATTTTACGCCTCTACGTTATAACCTTCTGTGAAGCCCTTGGGGGTTCAAAGCTCTCACTACTAGAGTTGAGCGATACTTTCCGATATCCTAAAGTATCGGAATCGGAATGGTATCGCCGATATCACTAAAATATCGGCGATACCCGATACCGATACCGGAAGTCCCATGTAAGTCTATGGGAACAAAATATCGCAACTAAAAAAACCCCATTCTTTCCTTGTAAACACTAAATATACACACATAGAATACATATATATATATACATGTCATTGTGACATATATATATACATATATGTATAGTTTATACACTTCTACATAGTAAAATATTCTCTGATTCAATTGCCGGGTAAAGCCGGCTTCAGTGAAAAGACAGAAGCACCCGACATGAAATGACACTTGGTGTACATAGGGTTAACCATGTCTTTTCATGTCGTTTGCTATCTGATTTGCACAAACAATTAAATCAGACTATGTGTGCAAAATTTCACACCTGTAGGGGTTAATTAAAGGTGTAAATTCGTTGTAAAAAAAACTTTTTTGCTACGAATTTACACCTTTAATTAACCCCTACAGGTGTGAAATTTTGCACACATAGTCTGATTTAATTGTTTGTGCAAATTAGATAGCAAAGGACATGAAAAGACATGGTTAACCCTATGTACACCAAGTGTCATTTCATGTCGGGTTCTGCATTTTCACAAAAGCCAGCAATTGAATTAGCGGCTATTATACTATGTAGAAGTGTATGAACTACAAATATAAATATATATATATATGTGTCACAAATTCAATGACATGTATATATATATGAGGTGTAAAATTGCTGAAAAAAAATGCGTGGGCTCCCGCCCTATTTTCGCAACCAGACAGACAAAGCCAGTGAGTGGGGGCAGATAATAATAGCCCAGAGAGGGACCATTATTTTTGCCCCCCCCGGCTACTAACATCTGCCCCCAGACACCCCAGGAAAGACAAATCTATAATTAGATTCGCCCTTTCTGGCACTTTGCCCGTCTATTCCCATTGCCCTGTAGCGGTGGCGAATGGGTTAATATGGGGTTAAAGCCACCTTGCTATTGAAAGGTGACCTTAAGCCAGGTTAATAATTGAGAGCTGTCAATTAGACAACTATCAATTATTAATCCTATTGCATGAAATAAAAATAAAACACACACACTTTAATTAAAAATCATTTTAATGAAATAAAGACACATGTTTTTGACCATCTTTTATTTTACTGCAAAAACCATTTCCTGTAATAAAAATAAAATAAAAAAGCAAAATTATTCTTACCTATCCCATCCACAGTCAGGTCCCACGGTGTAATCCTTCAGAAAGGGTTAATGTTTACTGCAGGGACCGCAGCTAATGCTGCAGCCTCACAGTAAACCCCAAATGAATGAGTTCCTCTCCTGCCTGACAGGAGAGTAAAGGCTGGGTGTCACATAACGATACACCAGCGATCCCGACAACGATATGCACTTGTCAGGATCGCTGGTGTATCGCTACATGATCGCTGCTGAGCTGCCAAACAGGCAGCTCAGGCAGCGATCTGGGACAGCGACACTGCAGGTAACATCGCTTAAGGGCCCGTCTCACATAGCGATATCGCTACCGAGATCGCTGCTGAGTCACTAGTTTTGTGACGCAGCAGCGAGCTCACCAGCGATATCGCTGTGTGTGACATTCAGCGACGATCAGCCCCCCTGCCGGGTATCGCTGATCGTCGCAGAAATGTCAGGACCTTTTTTGATCGCTGGTTTCCCTCTGACAGGCACGCATCGCTGCGTGTGACAGGCGGGAGACCAGCGATCCGCTGGTAACCAAGGTACACAGCGGGTTTCCAGGCACCGCGCAGCGCTTGGAAACCCGCTGTGTACCTTGGTTACTAGCGGATCGCTGGTCTCCCGCCTGTCACACGCAGCGATGTGTGCCTGTCAGCGGGAAACCAGCGATCAAAAAAAGGTCCTGACATTTCAGCGACGATCAGCGATACCCGCAGGGGGGCTGATCGTCGCTGAATGTCACACACAGCGATATCGCTGGTGAGCTCGGTGCTGCGTCACAAAACTAGTGACTCAGCAGCGATCTCGGTAGCGATATCGCTATGTGAGACGGGCCCTTAAGTGGAAAGCTTAATTGATTGCTTTCCACTTTCACTTCAGGTCAGCCAGGGACACAATCAGTGACGTCAGAGGGAACTGATTAACAAAAATAGGGGTTCCCTTCGAAAAAAAAATAGCGTGGGGTCCCCCCTATTTTTGTTAACCAGCCAGATGAAGCAGACCGCTGAGGCCTGGATTTTCAGGCTGTTAAGGAGCCAAGATCCATGGACCTTGCCAGCCTGATAATACTAGGCCACAGCAGTCTGCATATCTTGGCTGATTAACAAAAATAGGGGATCCCCTCGAAAAAAATTGGCGTGGGGTCCCCCCTATTTTTGTTAACCAGCCAGATGAAGCAGACCGCTGAGGCCTGGATTTTCAGGCTGTTAAGGAGCCAAGATCCATGGACCTTGCCAGCCTGATAATACCAGGCCACAGCAGTCTGCATATCTTGGCTGATTAACAAAAATAGGGGATCCCCTCGAAAAAAATTGGCGTAGGGTCCCCCCTATTTTTGTTAACCAGCCAGATGAAGCAGACCGCTGAGGCCTGGTTTTTCAGGCTGGTAAGGATCCAATATCCATGGACTTTGCCAGCCTGATAATACCAGGCCACAGCAGTCTGCTTAGCTTGGCTGGTTAACAAAAATAGGGGATCCCCTCGAAAAAAAAACGGCGTGGGGATCCCCCCTATTTTTGTTAACCAGCCAAGTAAAATGCAGACTGCTGCGGCCTGGAATTAAAAGACTGTCAAGGCCCATGGATTTTGGCCCTCAACAGCCTGATAATACCAGGCTACAGCAGCCCCACATTTGGCGCATCAAAAGATGTGCCAATTGTGGCACTTTACCCGGCTCTTCCCACTTGCCCTGTAGCGGTGGCAAGCGGGGTAATAAGGGTTAATGTCACCGTTGATTGCACGGTGACAATAAGCCCGGTTAATAATGGAGAGGTGTCAATAAGACACCGATCCATTATTAATCCCAAAGTTATTAAATGTGTAAAAAAAAAAACACAGCAAGAAAAAAGTATTTTAATGAAATAAAAGAGACAACACAGTTTTCATTAAATTTATTGTACTCTCATTCCTGCGACGCCATCGATCTCCTGTAAAAAAAGAAAAAAAACAAACCAACAGTATACCACCTGTCCGACGCAGTCCATAACGACAGTCCCACGACGATCCAACTCTGCTACATCGCAATGACAGCAGCGCCTGTCATCGCGACGCAGCACAGCTGATTACCTGCTTCCCCGGCGGTGACGTCATCGGACTGACTGCTTTATGGCCGGGATTACCCAGCAGTCACTGCAGTTATCGCGAGAAACCGCATGTGACCGCCGGGGAAAGAAGATTGCGGCCATGAAGCAGTCCGGGATGTGACCGCCGGAGATCTTCTGCCAGGTAAGTGCCGCTGACTCCTGACAGACCCGACCGATGGACACTGACAGTGACAGTGACAATCCCGATTCCGGTATCCGATAAGACGAAAATATCGGAACTCGGAATCGGAATTCCGATACAGCCAATATCGGCCGATACCCGATATTTGCAGTATCGGAATGCTCAACCCTACTCACTACACATTTAGATAAGTTACTTTGGGGGTCTAGTTTCCAAAATGGGGTCACTTGTGGGGGGTTTCCACTGTTTAGGCACACAGGGACTCTCCAAATGCGACATGGCGTCCAATCTCAATTCCAGCCAAAAAAGTCAAATGGCGCTGCTTCCCTTCCGAGCTCTGCCATGCGCCCAAATAGCGGTTTACCCCCACACATGGGGTATCGATGTACTCAGGAGAAATTGTACAACAAATATTGTGGTTCATTTTCTACTGATACCCTTGACAAAATTTTAAAAAATTGTGTCGAAAGAAAAATTTTGGGAAAAAAAGTTAAATGTTAATTTTTTCCTTCCACATTGCTTCAATTCTTGTGAAGTACCTAAAGGGTTAATAAACTTCTTGAATGTGGCTTTGAACACGTTGAGGGGTGCAGTTTTTAGAATGGTGTCACTTTTGGGTATTTTCTGTCATATTGACCCCTCAAATTCACTTCAAATGTGAGGTGGCCCCTAAAAAAAATGATTTTGTAAATTTTGTTGGAAAAATGAGAAATTGCTGGTCAACTTTTAACACTTATAACTTCCTAACAAAAAAAAATTTTGGTTCCAAAATTGTGCTGATGTAAAGTAGACATGTGGGAAATGTTATTTATTAACTAATTTTTGTGACATATCTCTCTGATTTAATGGCATAAAAATTAAAAGTTTGAAAATTGCAAAATTTTCAAAATTTTTGCCATATTTCCGTTTTTTTCATAAATAAACGCAAGTTATATTGAAGAAATTTTACCACTATCATGAAGTACAATATGTCTCGAGAAAACAATCTCAGAATCGCCAAGATCCGTTGAAGCGTTCCAGAGTTATAACCTCATAAAGAGACAGTGGTCAGAAATGTAAAAATTGGCCTGGTCTTTAACCTACAAAATGGCTTGGTCGTTAAGGGGTTAAATAAAAAAAATGTTTTTTAAATATTTGTAAAAATATTTAAAGAAATAATAAAAAATAATTAAAAAATCAATATTTATTACATCAATAAATAAATATTTTAGTGAAAAAAAATCTAAATAATAAAAGTACACATATTTAGTATCCCCGCGTCCATAACGACACAATCTATAAAACTATCCCACTAGTTAACCCCTTTAGCGAACACCATAAAAAAAACAAGGCATAAAAACAATGTTTTCTCATAATACCACTGAACAAAAAGTGGAATAACACGCGATCAAAAAGACAGATATAAATAAACATGGTACCCCTGAAAACGACATCTTGTCCCGCAAAAAACGAGCCCTTGTACAGCGTCATCAGTAAAAAAATAAAAAATAGCTCTCAGAATAAAGCGATGCAAAAATTATTTTTTATATAAAATTGTTTTTATTGTATAAAAGCGCCAAAACATAAAAAAAATATAAATGAGTTATCACTGTAATCTTACTGACTCGACGAATAAAACTGCCTTATCAATTTTACCACACGCAGAATGGTATAAACGCCCCCAAAAGAAATTCATAAATTGCTGTTTTTTTTTCAATTCTGCCTCCCAAAAACAGGAATAAAAAGCGATCAAAAAGTCAAGTGCTCTAAAATGGTACCAATAAAACCGTCAATTCGTCCCGCAAAAAACAAGACCTCAAATGACTCTGTGGGCCAAAATATGGAAAAATTATAGCTCTCAAAATATGGTGATGCAAAAACTTTTTGGCAATAAAATGCATCTGCCATGCACCCAAACAGTGGTTTACCCCACATATGGGATATTGGCATACTCAGGACAAACTGCACAACAACTTTGGGGGTCCAATTTCTTATGTTACCCTTGGGAAATTTAAAAATTTGGGGCGAGAAGATCATTTTTGTGGAATAATTATGATTTTTATTTTTACGGCTCTACGTTATAAACTTCTGTGAAGCACTTTGGGGTTCAAAGTGCCCACCACACATCTAGATAAGTTCTTTAGGGGTCTACTTTCATAAATGGTGTCACTTTGTGGGGGTTTTCACTGTTTAGGAGCATCAGGGGCTCTCCAAACGCGACATGGTTTCAATCTCAATTCCAGCCAATTCTGCGTTGAAAAAAGTCAAACGGTGCTCCTTTCCTTCCGAGCTCTGCCATGCGCCCAAACAGTGGTTCCCCTCCACATATGTGGTATCAGCGTACTCAGGACAAATTGCACAACAACTTTTGCATCCAATTTCTCTTGTTACTCTTGGAAAAATAAAAAAATTGGATCTGAAGTAAATATTTTGTGAAAAAAAGTTAAATGTTCATTTTTTTAAACATTCCAAAAAATCCTGTGAAGCACCTGAAGGGTTAAAAACTTCTTGAATGTGGTTTTGGGGTGCAGCTTTTGAATGGTGTCACTTTTGGGTATTTTCTATCATATAGACCCCTCAAAGTAACTTCAAATGTGATGTGGTCCCTAAAAAAAATGATGTTGTAAAAATGAGAAATCGCTGGTCAACTTTTAACCCTTATAACTTCCTAACAAAACAAAATTTTGGTTCCAAAATTGTGCTGATGTAAATTAGACATGTGGTAAATGTTAGTTATTAACTATTTTGTGTGATAAACCTCTCTGATTTAAGGGCATAAAAATTAAAAGTTTGAAAATTGAAAAATATTCAAAATGTTCATCATATTTCCATTTTTTTCATAAATAAACGCAAGTTATAGCAAAGAAATTTTACCTCTAACATGAAGTACAATATATCACGAGAATACATTCTCAGAATCGCCAACATTCGTTGAAGAGTTCCAGAGTTATAACCTCATAAAGGGACAGTGGTCAAAATTGTAAAAATTGGCCCGGTCATTAACATGTAAACAACCCTCAGGAGTAAAGGGGTTAGGATGTTGTCAATGTAACTGAAATAGGCCAAGAGTTTGATAGAGCATGATGCTAAAAAGTCAGTTTAGCCTTCAAAAAGTTGGCATACTGGGGTGCCATTTTGCTGCCCATAGCAGTTTTGGTGCGTTGTAGCTATAGCTTTCATGGCTAAACTGAAAAATTACTTTTTACCTTCTGCTCCATCAAACCCTTTTTACCTTTGGCAAAATCAGATGTAATGATAAAATATCAATATTCTTCGGTGTTTTCCTGTACTTATTGATAGACTTTGCAGCATTTTATTGCCCCCTGCTGTCTTAAGTTTGTTAATTGATTGTTAGTGAGTTAATTTAGTGATAGATCTAAGAATATATCTTCCTATATATTTAGACAGAGCCAAGGGAAGGCTTTTGTGCTGGGGTGCTTGTGCAGATTTTATACAAGTGTCATATTTTTCAATGTGCCAGGGCAGTTAAATGTTGCATTTGGACAGGGCATGAGTCATGTAAGGCTACTTTCACACATCTGGCTTTTTGTGTCAGGCGCGATCCGGCGTTTTTTTACCATTGACTTACATTAGGGCCGGATCGTGCCTGAAGTCACTGCATTGCATCCGTTTTTGTCCGGATCCGTCGGAAATGTACATTCCGGCGGACGGACAAGACGCTGGCTGCAACGTTTTTTATTTTTTTCCCGGAGCCGCCTGATAGTGCCTGAATCGGCACTTCAGGCGGCCGGAAACAATGCAAATCTATGGAGCCGGACCAGTGTTTTGACAAATCCGTCAGAAAACTGATCCGGAATCCAAGGTCTCTCTGTCTTTCTCTCTCTCTCTCTCTCTCTCTCTCGGATCCGGCAAGAAAACTGATCAGTTGCATCAGTTTTTTCAAATCAGCGCCGGGTCCGTCCTGTCAGGCATAGGACGGATTATGCCTGACACAAAAAGCCTGAAGTGTGAAAGTAGCCTAAGACAAGCCAATCAAAGAAACTTGTTTCCAGGTTATCTGTATTGAAAAATGTACTCACCATATGTATTTCTATAATTTACCTTCTAGCTGCTGCAATCACTCACATCTACTATCCTTTCACATACTCTGTGCACTCCATCCATATCAGCCCCTCTCATCTCTCTTTTCCTATATACCGCTGTCAAGCTATTTTCATAATCTTAAACAGATCCATTTACTTCCACCATACAACACAAGATACACTCTCACAAATCACTTAACCATTTGATCACTCTCTCTATTCTCCTTCTCCTAGTCTCTGGAGATATTGCTCCAAACCCCAGCCCTTCTTGTAATAGTAAGTTTATCCCCACCTCTGCTACAATCAGAAACCCCTGCAAATCTCATAAATATTTTCTTGTATGCCTTCTGTCTTTTAACTGCACCCTCGGGAACTCACAGTCACCGTGTAACAAATTCTTCTACATTCAAGACTTTTTCCTCTTAAAATTCCCTTAACCTTCTGGCTCTTACTCAAAACTGAATCCAGCAGTTAGACACCACTGCGGCTGCCATTCTGTCATACTGTGGCCTACATTTTTCACATACTGCCAGATCTGAAAACAGACCAGGTGGAGGTGTTGGTCTGCTCCTTTCAGCAAAATGTACTTTTCAGGTTATCTCCCGAATACTCTCACTTATCTTCCCTTATTTTCAGGTCCACGCTATTAGACTCTACTGCTACTTCTCCCTGCGAATTACATTTGAATATAGCGCCCGCCATACCTCTCCTGTAAGTTCCTGGACCACTTTTCCACCTGGCTTCCACAGTTTCTATCCTTTGAGAACCCCACCCTCATTA
>JARQOD010000005.1:55289823-55326550 GCA_033576555.1 Oophaga sylvatica
AAAAAAACCCCATTCTTTCCTTGTAAACACTAAATATACACACATAGAATACATATATATATATACATGTCATTGTGACATATATATATACATATATGTATAGTTTATACACTTCTACATAGTAAAATATTCTCTGATTCAATTGCCGGGTAAAGCCGGCTTCAGTGAAAAGACAGAAGCACCCGACATGAAATGACACTTGGTGTACATAGGGTTAACCATGTCTTTTCATGTCGTTTGCTATCTGATTTGCACAAACAATTAAATCAGACTATGTGTGCAAAATTTCACACCTGTAGGGGTTAATTAAAGGTGTAAATTCGTTGTAAAAAAAACGCTTTTTGCTACGAATTTACACCTTTAATTAACCCCTACAGGTGTGAAATTTTGCACACATAGTCTGATTTAATTGTTTGTGCAAATTAGATAGCAAAGGACATGAAAAGACATGGTTAACCCTATGTACACCAAGTGTCATTTCATGTCGGGTTCTGCATTTTCACAAAAGCCAGCAATTGAATTAGCGGCTATTATACTATGTAGAAGTGTATGAACTACAAATATAAATATATATATATATGTGTCACAAATTCAATGACATGTATATATATATGAGGTGTAAAATTGCTGAAAAAAAATGGTGGGCTCCCGCCCTATTTTCGCAACCAGACAGACAAAGCCAGTGAGTGGGGGCAGATAATAATAGCCCAGAGAGGGACCATTATTTTTGCCCCCCCCCGGCTACTAACATCTGCCCCCAGACACCCCAGGAAAGACAAATCTATAATTAGATTCGCCCTTTCTGGCACTTTGCCCGTCTATTCCCATTGCCCTGTAGCGGTGGCGAATGGGTTAATATGGGGTTAAAGCCACCTTGCTATTGAAAGGTGACCTTAAGCCAGGTTAATAATTGAGAGCTGTCAATTAGACAACTATCAATTATTAATCCTATTGCATGAAATAAAAATAAAACACACACACTTTAATTAAAAATCATTTTAATGAAATAAAGACACATGTTTTTGACCATCTTTTATTTTACTGCAAAAACCATTTCCTGTAATAAAAATAAAATAAAAAAGCAAAATTATTCTTACCTATCCCATCCACAGTCAGGTCCCACGGTGTAATCCTTCAGAAAGGGTTAATGTTTACTGCAGGGACCGCAGCTAATGCTGCAGCCTCACAGTAAACCCCAAATGAATGAGTTCCTCTCCTGCCTGACAGGAGAGTAAAGGCTGGGTGTCACATAACGATACACCAGCGATCCCGACAACGATATGCACTTGTCAGGATCGCTGGTGTATCGCTACATGATCGCTGCTGAGCTGCCAAACAGGCAGCTCAGGCAGCGATCTGGGACAGCGACACTGCAGGTAACATCGCTTAAGGGCCCGTCTCACATAGCGATATCGCTACCGAGATCGCTGCTGAGTCACTAGTTTTGTGACGCAGCAGCGAGCTCACCAGCGATATCGCTGTGTGTGACATTCAGCGACGATCAGCCCCCCTGCCGGGTATCGCTGATCGTCGCAGAAATGTCAGGACCTTTTTTTGATCGCTGGTTTCCCTCTGACAGGCACGCATCGCTGCGTGTGACAGGCGGGAGACCAGCGATCCGCTGGTAACCAAGGTACACAGCGGGTTTCCAGGCACGCGCAGCGCTTGGAAACCCGCTGTGTACCTTGGTTACAGCGGATCGCTGGTCTCCCGCCTGTCACACGCAGCGATGTGTGCCTGTCAGCGGGAAACCAGCGATCAAAAAAAGGTCCTGACATTTCAGCGACGATCAGCGATACCCGGCAGGGGGGCTGATCGTCGCTGAATGTCACACACAGCGATATCGCTGGTGAGCTCGGTGCTGCGTCACAAAACTAGTGACTCAGCAGCGATCTCGGTAGCGATATCGCTATGTGAGACGGGCCCTTAAGTGGAAAGCTTAATTGATTGCTTTCCACTTTCACTTCAGGTCAGCCAGGGACACAATCAGTGACGTCAGAGGGAACTGATTAACAAAAATAGGGGTTCCCTTCGAAAAAAAAAATGGCGTGGGGTCCCCCCTATTTTTGTTAACCAGCCAGATGAAGCAGACCGCTGAGGCCTGGATTTTCAGGCTGTTAAGGAGCCAAGATCCATGGACCTTGCCAGCCTGATAATACTAGGCCACAGCAGTCTGCATATCTTGGCTGATTAACAAAAATAGGGGATCCCCTCGAAAAAAATTGGCGTGGGGTCCCCCCTATTTTTGTTAACCAGCCAGATGAAGCAGACCGCTGAGGCCTGGATTTTCAGGCTGTTAAGGAGCCAAGATCCATGGACCTTGCCAGCCTGATAATACCAGGCCACAGCAGTCTGCATATCTTGGCTGATTAACAAAAATAGGGGATCCCCTCGAAAAAAATTGGCGTAGGGTCCCCCCTATTTTTGTTAACCAGCCAGATGAAGCAGACCGCTGAGGCCTGGTTTTTCAGGCTGGTAAGGATCCAATATCCATGGACTTTGCCAGCCTGATAATACCAGGCCACAGCAGTCTGCTTAGCTTGGCTGGTTAACAAAAATAGGGGATCCCCTCGAAAAAAAAACGGCGTGGGGATCCCCCTATTTTTGTTAACCAGCCAAGTAAATGCAGACTGCTGCGGCCTGGTATTAAAAGACTGTCAAGGCCCATGGATTTTGGCCCTCAACAGCCTGATAATACCAGGCTACAGCAGCCCCACATTTGGCGCATCAAAAGATGTGCCAATTGTGGCACTTTACCCGGCTCTTCCCACTTGCCCTGTAGCGGTGGCAAGCGGGGTAATAAGGGGTTAATGTCACCGTTGATTGCACGGTGACAATAAGCCCGGTTAATAATGGAGAGGTGTCAATAAGACACCGATCCATTATTAATCCCAAAGTTATTAAATGTGTAAAAAAAAAACACACGCAAGAAAAAAGTATTTTAATGAAATAAAAGAGACAACACAGTTTTCATTAATTTATTGTACTCTCATTCCTGCGACGCCATCGATCTCCTGTAAAAAAGAAAAAAAACAAACCAACAGTATACCACCTGTCCGACGCAGTCCATAACGACAGTCCCACGACGATCCAACTCTGCTACATCGCAATGACAAGGCAGCGCCTGTCATCGCGACGCAGCACAGCTGATTACCTGCTTCCCCGGCGGTGACGTCATCGGACTGACTGCTTTATGGCCGGGATTACCCAGCAGTCACTGCAGTTATCGCGAGAAACGCATGTGACCGCCGGGGAAAGAAGATTGCGGCCATGAAGCAGTCCGGGATGTGACCGCCGGAGATTTCTGCCAGGTAAGTGCCGCTGACTCCTGACAGACCCGACCGATGGACACTGACAGTGACAGTGACAATCCCGATTCCGGTATCCGATAAGACGAAAATATCGGAACTCGGAATCGGAATTCCGATACAGCCAATATCGGCCGATACCCGATATTTGCAGTATCGGAATGCTCAACCCTACTCACTACACATTTAGATAAGTTACTTTGGGGGTCTAGTTTCCAAAATGGGGTCACTTGTGGGGGGTTTCCACTGTTTAGGCACACAGGGACTCTCCAAATGCGACATGGCGTCCAATCTCAATTCCAGCCAAAAAAGTCAAATGGCGCTGCTTCCCTTCCGAGCTCTGCCATGCGCCCAAATAGCGGTTTACCCCCACACATGGGGTATCGATGTACTCAGGAGAAATTGTACAACAAATATTGTGGTTCATTTTCTACTGATACCCTTGACAAAATTTTAAAAAATTGTGTCGAAAGAAAAATTTTGGGAAAAAAAGTTAAATGTTAATTTTTTCCTTCCACATTGCTTCAATTCTTGTGAAGTACCTAAAGGGTTAATAAACTTCTTGAATGTGGCTTTGAACACGTTGAGGGGTGCAGTTTTTAGAATGGTGTCACTTTTGGGTATTTTCTGTCATATTGACCCCTCAAATTCACTTCAAATGTGAGGTGGCCCCTAAAAAAAATGATTTTGTAAATTTTGTTGGAAAAATGAGAAATTGCTGGTCAACTTTTAACACTTATAACTTCCTAACAAAAAAAAATTTTGGTTCCAAAATTGTGCTGATGTAAAGTAGACATGTGGGAAATGTTATTTATTAACTAATTTTTGTGACATATCTCTCTGATTTAATGGCATAAAAATTAAAAGTTTGAAAATTGCAAAATTTTCAAAATTTTTGCCATATTTCCGTTTTTTTCATAAATAAACGCAAGTTATATTGAAGAAATTTTACCACTATCATGAAGTACAATATGTCTCGAGAAAACAATCTCAGAATCGCCAAGATCCGTTGAAGCGTTCCAGAGTTATAACCTCATAAAGAGACAGTGGTCAGAAATGTAAAAATTGGCCTGGTCTTTAACCTACAAAATGGCTTGGTCGTTAAGGGGTTAAATAAAAAAAATGTTTTTAAATATTTGTAAAAATATTTAAAGAAATAATAAAAAATAATTAAAAAATCAATATTTATTACATCAATAAATAAATATTTTAGTGAAAAAAAATCTAAATAATAAAAGTACACATATTTAGTATCCCCGCGTCCATAACGACACAATCTATAAAACTATCCCACTAGTTAACCCCTTTAGCGAACACCATAAAAAAAACAAGGCATAAAAACAATGTTTTCTCATAATACCACTGAACAAAAAGTGGAATAACACGCGATCAAAAAGACAGATATAAATAAACATGGTACCCTGAAAACGACATCTTGTCCCGCAAAAAACGAGCCCTTGTACAGCGTCATCAGTAAAAAAATAAAAAATAGCTCTCAGAATAAAGCGATGCAAAAATTATTTTTTATTAAAATTGTTTTTATTGTATAAAAGCGCCAAAACATAAAAAAAATATAAATGAGTTATCACTGTAATCTTACTGACTCGACGAATAAAACTGCCTTATCAATTTTACCACACGCAGAATGGTATAAACGCCCCCCAAAAGAAATTCATAAATTGCTGTTTTTTTTTCAATTCTGCCTCCCAAAAACAGGAATAAAAGCGATCAAAAAAGTCAAGTGCTCTAAAATGGTACCAATAAAACCGTCAATTCGTCCCGCAAAAAACAAGACCTCAAATGACTCTGTGGGTCAAAATATGGAAAAATTATAGCTCTCAAAATATGGTGATGCAAAAACTTTTTGGCAATAAAATGCATCTGCCATGCACCCAAACAGTGGTTTACCCACATATGGGATATTGGCATACTCAGGACAAACTGCACAACAACTTTGGGGGTCCAATTTCTTATGTTACCCTTGGGAAATTTAAAAATTTGGGGCGAGAAGATCATTTTTGTGGAAAATTATGATTTTTATTTTTACGGCTCTACGTTATAAACTTCTGTGAAGCACTTTGGGTTCAAAGTGCCCACCACACATCTAGATAAGTTCTTTAGGGGGTCTACTTTCATAAATGGTGTCACTTTGTGGGGGTTTTCACTGTTTAGGAGCATCAGGGGCTCTCCAAACGCGACATGGTGTTCAATCTCAATTCCAGCCAATTCTGCGTTGAAAAAAGTCAAACGGTGCTCCTTTCCTTCCGAGCTCTGCCATGCGCCCAAACAGTGGTTCCCCTCCACATATGTGGTATCAGCGTACTCAGGACAAATTGCACAACAACTTTTGCATCCAATTTCTCTTGTTACTCTTGGAAAAATAAAAAAATTGGATCTGAAGTAAATATTTTGTGAAAAAAAGTTAAATGTTCATTTTTTTAAACATTCCAAAAAATCCTGTGAAGCACCTGAAGGGTTAAAAACTTCTTGAATGTGGTTTTGGGGTGCAGATTTTTGAATGGTGTCACTTTTGGGTATTTTCTATCATATAGACCCCTCAAAGTAACTTCAAATGTGATGTGGTCCCTAAAAAAAATGATGTTGTAAAAATGAGAAATCGCTGGTCAACTTTTAACCCTTATAACTTCCTAACAAAACAAAATTTTGGTTCCAAAATTGTGCTGATGTAAATTAGACATGTGGTAAATGTTAGTTATTAACTATTTTGTGTGATAAACCTCTCTGATTTAAGGGCATAAAAATTAAAAGTTTGAAAATTGAAAAATATTCAAAATGTTCATCATATTTCCATTTTTTTCATAAATAAACGCAAGTTATAGCAAAGAAATTTTACCTCTAACATGAAGTACAATATATCACGAGAATACATTCTCAGAATCGCCAACATTCGTTGAAGAGTTCCAGAGTTATAACCTCATAAAGGGACAGTGGTCAAAATTGTAAAAATTGGCCCGGTCATTAACATGTAAACAACCCTCAGGAGTAAAGGGGTTAGGATGTTGTCAATGTAACTGAAATAGGCCAAGAGTTTGATAGAGCATGATGCTAAAAAGTCAGTTTAGCCTTCAAAAAGTTGGCATACTGGGGTGCCATTTTGCTGCCCATAGCAGTTTTGGTGCGTTGTAGCTATAGCTTTCATGGCTAAACTGAAAAATTACTTTTTAACCTTCTGCTCCATCAAACCCTTTTTACCTTTGGCAAAATCAGATGTAATGATAAAATATCAATATTCTTCGGTGTTTTCCTGTACTTATTGATAGACTTTGCAGCATTTTATTGCCCCCTGCTGTCTTAAGTTTGTTAATTGATTGTTAGTGAGTTAATTTAGTGATAGATCTAAGAATATATCTTCCTATATATTTAGACAGAGCCAAGGGAAGGCTTTTGTGCTGGGGGTGCTTGTGCAGATTTTATACAAGTGTCATATTTTTCAATGTGCCAGGGCAGTTAAATGTTGCATTTGGACAGGGCATGAGTCATGTAAGGCTACTTTCACACATCTGGCTTTTTGTGTCAGGCGCGATCCGGCGTTTTTTTACCATTGACTTACATTAGGGCCGGATCGTGCCTGAAGTCACTGCATTGCATCCGTTTTTGTCCGGATCCGTCGGAAATGTACATTCCGGCGGACGGACAAGACGCTGGCTGCAACGTTTTTTATTTTTTCCCGGAGCCGCCTGATAGTGCCTGAATCGGCACTTAGGCGGCCGGAAACAATGCAAATCTATGGAGCCGGACCAGTGTTTTGACAAATCCGTCAGAAAACTGATCCGGAATCCAAGGTCTCTCTGTCTTTCTCTCTCTCTCTCTCTCTCTCTCTGGATCCGGCAAGAAAACTGATCAGTTGCATCAGTTTTTTCAAATCAGCGCCGGGTCCGTCCTGTCAGGCATAGGACGGATTATGCCTGACACAAAAAGCCTGAAGTGTGAAAGTAGCCTAAGACAAGCCAATCAAAGAAACTTGTTTCCAGGTTATCTGTATTGAAAAATGTACTCACCATATATATTTCTATAATTTACCTTCTAGCTGCTGCAATCACTCACATCTACTATCCTTTCACATACTCTGTGCACTCCATCCATATCAGCCCCTCTCATCTCTCTTTTCCTATATACCGCTGTCAAGCTATTTTCATAATCTTAAACAGATCCATTTACTTCCACCATACAACACAAGATACACTCTCACAAATCACTTAACCATTTGATCACTCTCTCTATTCTCCTTCTCCTAGTCTCTGGAGATATTGCTCCAAACCCCAGCCCTTCTTGTAATAGTAAGTTTATCCCCACCTCTGCTACAATCAGAAACCCCTGCAAATCTCATAAATATTTTCTTGTATGCCTTCTGTCTTTTAACTGCACCCTCGGGAACTCACAGTCACCGTGTAACAAATTCTTCTACATTCAAGACTTTTTCCTCTTAAAATTCCCTTAACCTTCTGGCTCTTACTCAAAACTGAATCCAGCAGTTAGACACCACTGCGGCTGCCATTCTGTCATACTGTGGCCTACATTTTTCACATACTGCCAGATCTGAAAACAGACCAGGTGGAGGTGTTGGTCTGCTCCTTTCAGCAAAATGTACTTTTCAGGTTATCTCCCGAATACTCTCACTTATCTTCCCTTATTTTCAGGTCCACGCTATTAGACTCTACTGCTACTTCTCCCTGCGAATTACATTTGAATATAGCGCCCGCCATACCTCTCCTGTAAGTTCCTGGACCACTTTTCCACCTGGCTTCCACAGTTTCTATCCTTTGAGAACCCCACCCTCATTATGGGGGACTTTAACATCCTCATTGGTGATAACATCTCCTCATTTGCATGAAGATGGGAATACTATGAACCTAGTCTTCCCACGGCTCTGCTCTTTGCATGATTTTACTAACTCCCCTCTCCTGCTCTCTGATCACGACCTCCTTTTTTTCTCTGTCATCATCTGTAACACCATTCAGGACACCCCAACATACCATACTTATAGAAATATACATGCCATTAATACCCAGAAACTTATGAAGAATGTGTAGTCATCAATATCCCAAATCTCCTCCCTCTCATGTCCTGACTATGCACTGAAACAATGTAATTAAACACTGCAAAGTGTCTTGGATGAAGCTGCACCTCCTACATTTAGAACAACTTGGCACATATGTGTACAACCCTGGCACACGCTGCAAACATGTTTTCTCCAGCAGTGATTCAGGTGCTCCAAATATCTGTGTAGAAAATTCTATCTGTCCGAAGATTTCATCTGTTAAAGGATTATGCTTAAAACATACAACTCTGCCCTTCACCTCTCCAAATACACTTACTCCAACACCCTCATCACCTCACTATCCAAGAATCCTCTTTGACACTTTTCTTTCTGTCCCCAATCCAAGAGTAAAGGCCCCACCACCAACCTCAGCGCTGATAATCTGGCCATTTATGTCAAAGAAAAAATTGATCATATCTGACAAGAATTTTTTTCCCAATCCCCTAATATCATGAATTCTTCTCTCTCCTGCACTGCATCTGGCTCACTTTCTGTGTTTGAACAAGTCATGAAGAAAAAGGTAAAAGGCTCTTTGCACCCTATTATCTGCAGCAGTGACTCCATTCCCTCACAATACCTTGAGTCCTTTTCTGCGGTTGTCCCCACTCACCTTGCTAAAATATTTCATCTCTCTCTCTCACCTGGTATCTTTCTTTCCTCATTTAAACATGATTACATACAGTGGGGGAAATAAGTATTTGATCCCTTGCTGATTTTGTAAGTTTGCCCACTGACAAAGACATGAACAGTCTATAATTTTAAGGGTAGGTTAATTTTAACATTGAAAGATAGAATATCAAAATAAAATCTAGAAAATCACATTGTATAAATTAAATAAATTGATTTGTATTTTGAAGCGAAAAATAAGTATTTGACCCCTCTGGCAAACAAGACTTAATACTTGGTGGTAAACTCTTGTTGGCAAGCACAGCAGTCAGACTTTTTTGTAGTTAATGATGAGGGTTGCACACATGTCAGGAAGAAGAAAGAATTTTGGTCCACTCCTCTTTGCAGATCATCTCTAAATCATTAGGATTTTGAGGCTGTTACTTGGCAACTCTGAGCTTCAACTCTCTCCATAAGTTTTCTATGGGATTATGGTCTGGAGACTGGCTAGGCCCACTCCATGACCTTAATGTGCTTCTTTTTGACCCACTTTTTTGTTGCTTTGGCTGTATGTTTTCAGTCATTGTCTTGCTGGAATACCCAGCCATGACCCATTTTTAATGTCCTGATGGAGGGAAGGTGGTTGTCACTCAGGATTTTACTGTACATGGCTCTATCCATTCTCCCATTGATGCAGTGAAGTAGTCCTGTGCCCTTAGCAGAGAAACACCTCCAAAACATAATGTTTCCATCTCCATGCTTGACAGTGGGTACAGTGTTTTTTGGGTCATAGGCAGCATTTCTCTTCCTCCAAACATGGCGAGTTGAGTTAATGTCAAAGACCTCAATTTTTGTCTCATCTGACCAAAGCATCACTCACAGAATCATCCAGGTGTTCATTGGCAAACTTCAGATGGGCCTGCACATGTGCCTTCTTAAGCAGGGGACCTTGCGGGCACTGCAGGATTTTAAACCTTTACGGCATAATGTGTTACCATTTCCAATGATTTTATTGGTGACTGTGGTCCCAGCAGCCTTGAGGTCATTGACAAGTTCCCTCGTGTAGTTTTAGGCTGATCTCTCACTTTCCTTATGATCAAGGATGCCACACGAGGTGAGATTTTGCATGGTGCCCCAGATCGATGTCAATTGACAATCATTTTGTATTTCTTCCATTTTCTTACTATTGCACCAACAGTTGTCTCCTCACTCAGTGTCTTACGCTTTGTGCAAGTCTATGATCTTGTCCCTGACATCCCTATAAAGCTCTTTGGTTTTGCCCATGTTGAAGAGGTTAGAGTCTGACTGATTAATTAAGTCTGTGGACAGGAGTCTTTTATAAAGGTGACTATGTAAGACAGCTGTCTTTAATACAGTTACCGAGTTGATTAGGAGCGTGTAACTGGTCTGTAGGAGCAGACCAGGGGAACACATGCAAATAATACATTTTATAACTTATACAATGTGATTTTCTGGATTTTACTTTTGATATTCTATCTCTCATTGTTAGAATTAACTTACCCTTAAAATTATAGACTGTTCATGTCTTTGTCAGTGGGCAAACTTACAAAATCAGCAAGGGATCAAATACTCATTTCCCCCACTGTACATCCATTACTTTTAAAAATATCACTCTACCAGAAATGGAAAGTGAACTACAGACCTGTCTCTTATATCCCCTTTATCTCTAAAGTTTTGTAAAGCTTGTGCCACTCACTTCTCATTTGGTATATATCAGATAACTCTCTTTTTGACCCTTTACAACCTGTTTTCCTACCTTTACACTCTAATGAAACTGCCCTTATTAAAGTCTCTTTGACTCTCTTATGATCTACTAACAGCTAATCTAATGGTCACTGTTTCCTACAGATTCTCCTGGATGTCTCCACAGCAATTGACACTGTCGATCACCAGCTCCTTCTCACTATTCTCCGATCCATCGGGCTCAAAGATACCGTTCTCTCATAGTTCTCCTCCTACCTCTCTGACTGCTCCTTCACTGTACCTTTTGTAGTCTCCTGTTCCTCTCCTCTTACTGTTGGGGTTCTTCAAGGATCAGTTCTAGGCTCCCTCCTCTTCTCCTTATATATTACCTGCAGTGCAGCAGTATCCACACTGAGAAGTGATGAGGCAATGACCTAGGAAAGTTCCACAACAAAGTCTTTTTAATGCTCAACTAACAAAAATACACAGCATACGATATCCCCCGGATCATAGCCAGGAAACATATCCTCCAGACTGCAGCCAATAAACACGCCAGTCCACCTCCGAGACCTGTTGCCGTGGGTGACTGCACCACCATGTACACTGTGGGTGCCAGGCCTTTCAGCTCCCTTAGCTGTTTGGCTCTGCTTGCCTGTGTTGCCTCGCACAGGTGGAACCTTCTGCTCTGCACTCTTGCAAAAGCCAAACTGACACCGACACTGACCTTGATACACCCAAACTCTTTACTGCAGGGTTTTTAACTGGAATCTGTGGCTAGGGGCCACATGGAAAATCTGGGCCGGGGGTGGAAACGGACTGCCCCACTACCATCCTGTAGTCCATTTCAAAACTAAAAGCCCAACAGGTTTTCTTAAATCTGCCCTGGACAAATAGCATGGCCAAGACCCATAAACACTTCTATTCTGCATTGCAATCACAGCTATGCCTGTGACTGCAATACACTCGCATGGCCTCAATACGCCTCCGTGCACATCCTGGGGGAAACACACACCGACCCTTACATGTGACACCGGTCACTGCCTCACATACCCTTATAGGACAAACCATCAGGAGATTTAGTTTTAAGTACCATCTCTATGCTGATGATACACAATTATACACCTCTTCTCCTGATATTACCCTGCATTACTAAAAAAATACCAGTGATTTATGTCCTCTATCTGAAATTGAATATGTTAAAAACTTTACTCCTTGTGTTTCCTCCTTCCTCTAACCTAGCTATGTCCAATATTGAAATTTCTGTGTGCCATTACTCCCCAGCAATATACCCGCTGTCTTGGAGTCATACATCACTGAGATTTTTCATTCATCTCCTACATCCGATCCTGTCTCCTACATCTCAAAAACATCTTTAGAATTCAACCTTTTTTTTACCTTTGACTCTGCAAAAACTCTTACTGCAGCTCTTATTCATTCTCATCTGGACTACTGCAACTCTCTACTAATCGGTCTCTCTGTTACTAAACTCTCCCCTCTCCAATCTGTCCTGAATCCAGCATCCAGTATCATATTCCTCTCCAACCCCTACAATATAACCTTAGCAATCTCACTCACAAAGTGCTCCATGGTTCAGCTCAGCACCACCCTACATCTTCTACCTTATCCTTGTTTATTACCCTACTCGTGCCCTCCGTTTTGCTAGTGACCTAAGGCAAACATCCTCATTAATCTGAACCTTCCACTCCTGTCTCCAAGACTTTTCGAATGCTGTGGACAATTTTATTACTCCAAATACCCACAGTTTTAAGCGTACCCTAAAAACGCAGGCTTAGATAAGTGAGGTGAGGCCTATCACCTCACTTCATTTATTTAACGATCCCTGTTTGCTCATACAAAATTTCCTTCAAAATCAGGACGCTCATAGCATCTGTTCACTCACCCTCCATGTACTCAATAGCCCTCTGTGTCTCTCCTTGTACTGATACTGGCTGGTGACCAGTTCATGTAGTATAATGTGAAAACCCTATTTATTATATTGATGGCTGGACCATCCATAAAATACAAGCACTTTTTACCATTCACCTTTCGGGTATCCCTCATTTACTCATTGGAAGCTTGCAATCAGGGCCCTCACTTCTTTTGGTATCTGTTGATTTATGTGTTATTTTGTAATGTCCCTATTGTCTGTACAAGACCCCTCCGTAATGTAAAGTGTTCTGGAATATGTTAGCACTAAAAAAATAAAAATTATCATTATTATTATTATTATTATATGATTCAGAAACATAATGATAATGCTTTAGATCCAAAATATTTGCTAAAATAGTTGCTAAAAATGTTTTCCATTAGTTATGGGTTACAAAGAAAATTCTATGAGCGGGTCAACATTCAAGAAGCTACCAAGATGTTGCCAATTTTAAAAGTTTTTAACATAACATGTTTTAAGTCTCAAAAAGATCAGAAATATTTTAAATTTCAGCTTTCATCGCTTCTGAAATCATTTTTCTTATTTTGCAGAGATGAAGGAGGTTCATTTACATTATGGTAAAGACTCAAAAACTCTATTATTTTCAAATTAGCCATGTCAATTTTTGCTTGACTGTTAAAACTCATGAAACATCGGTTAATGAATAAGATTGAACCTGTGCTTTAATTGACAAATTTGAAATGACACTAAGTCAACTAAATTATATGAAAGCAAAAGATACAACATGCCTCAACATTGAAATTGCAGGGCCAAGAAGGAAAAGATACAGAGTTATGGAAATCACAAGATCGATAGACATATTAGTAAGATGCAAATGATGAAAAAATGGATTTAAGCTTTTTCAAAACATCTAATTTTATTCTGTATCGAGTATGAGCGTAAAGAAGAAATGCATGCATTTTGTTCCTTGGCTGTTATCAATGAGGTTATTAATAGTTGGCATGTGGGCAATGCTATAAAGCAATCTTCACGAGGGATCGCCACACGTTTCCTAATCCACGGATGATGGTGTGGGTGGCATAATTGACCTATCTAGTCTTCATTCCAGGCACACTAGCAGTTCATTATTACGATTGATGTAGTGGTAGAACCAATGGTAACACTTTCTTCAACGTGTCCCAAGAACTATTTTTTAACACAAAAACATAGGGCCACATATTGCTCGTGCTACTATGAGTAGCCTAAACATACGTCTTTGGACTTCTCTCCCATCAAAGCCTGGAACATTATTCATCAGCATTTGCAAAGGAGCTGCCAGCAATGGATCTTGATGATTTTCATGCCCAATTGCATTAAGAGCAGCAGAACATTCCACAGACAACCATTAATACCCTGACTGATGGAAACCATAGTGTGTAATTGCGGGGATTTCTGTAAGTGACACTCATACTCCATACTGGCTAAAATCAAGTTGTTATAATTTTTTTTCCATGTTTTCAATGTAATATCATTCACATGTCTATCCATCCTGTGATTTCCATAATTGCTCATTTTTTTCCTTCTCAGTGTTGCAATTTGAATGTTGACAATTGTGTTACAAAGATATTAAAAATTTTATATCATTCATTTAACTACAAATTAAATTGTCTTTAACTAGAATATAAGCAATCTTTACTGCATTTTCTATCTCCATTTGCTGCAAAAAAAAAACAAATTAGTTTTTGAGCTACATTTCAGAAGGTTGTGCCTAGTAGATCTGTCATCGTATTCTAGGAGGCTATACAGTATTAATAATGCCAGGAAGAAAATTACAAACAGATGGTATAATGTTATTGAATTAATTTTTCATTTGGAAAGCTAAACTGTCTACATACGTGTAGAATAGAATTTCATTTAAATGGTATTATATTTAGTTATTTTATCAGGTATCATAACATAAAGTTTATATCTTCTTCATTAATACAGATGAGGCAATCCTTCAGTGAAGAACATATAAAAATACTACAGCAATACATTATTTTTTTATTCCTAATTTAAATAGGTCAAAAGATTGCAACAAAGAGATGATGGAAACTGTGTAGTGTGTGTAATATATAAGGGATTACAGTAGATATGAGTGTATATTGAAAATCTTATATGTATACTTAAAGTGAACCTGTAAAATGGTATGGACGAACGGGCAAAATTTTATAGAGCCGGAGGAACTGATCACATTAATATTCATTTTTGTTGGAAAATTATCAGCAAACCTTGCACTTTAATCGTTGATATCCCTGGTGGTTGTATGCTTATGAGTCCAGTGGGCGGTCCTATTAATAATTGAAAGGTCTTCCCTATATGAATGTATGCAGCATTAACTATCAATAAGAAATTAGGCTCACCCATAGGACTCATATCCATGCAAACAGTAGGATTTTCAATTAATAAAATAATTAATATTTTCCAAGAAGCCTAAGTATAATTCTTCTCCTCTTCCCCTTTTCTATACTGAACCGTTGAAAAATCAGACAACATTACATGTTCTCTTTAAGGCAGTTATTTTTATACCAAGAGTTTAGAAATCATGTTATGAACTGTTTCAAAGTAATTTATAGTGTTTATAGCATTACAAAAATATAATTCTTCATCATTTAAGTAGGGATTCATTCTTAATACTGATGCTGGGGGTTAACCAAATCAGTCTCCTTCCCCTTCTGGCAGATAACAACATAAAGGATTCTGAACAACAAAGCTTCACTGCCATACTACTCCTGGAGCTTGTCCTAGCACACAGGGCAGAAAACTACTACTTCTATTGGCTGATCTGTGGGAATCACTATGCACAGAACTGGATGGGTGAAGTGAAGACACCAAGTTGCCATCGCTATGCAATTTAATAAGTAGCAAACAGTACATCTTTGCAATTTACATTCCTGTAAAAAAGAGTAAACATTTTTGTTTTTAAGGATATACACATTGCGTATAATACTTTAGTAGTAGCACGACCCACATACAGTATATACACATAATGTGCATATATTTTGGGTTACAGTTTTATATAATCATTTAAAGGGGTTTCCCACAAACAAAGTTAATTTTAATCAACATTTTAATCAAAAGATCATCAAATAATAATAAGTTCCCCAATTGAATGTGCTGAAAAAAATGTTCCTGTGTCGAGATAATCTTATGCATGTGCCCCTGCTGTGTACTGTGTAATGGCTTTGTCTGACCCTACAGGGACATGGTCTGATCATACCACATCTCCTGGCCAAGGGAGGAAGCAGAAGAGAATATACAGACAGGAGAGCATGGGATTGCAGTGGTTTTGTGATTGTGGGGCAGAGCGATCTGGAGTCATGAGGACCCAGTCTTGAAGCATGGATGATGTGAGGCACCCTGCTGGTGCAATGTAGCTGTGACGGTGGTTAGCGCACAACGCTGTTCCTTTACGGTGATAGAAGTTGGTATCCACTTAGAGGTACGCCGTAACGTGGCAGTGGGCTTCATACAGTCTGATCAGAAGTTTAAACTAAGAACCTCATATTCAGTAATATATTTTTGCCTAGCGACAGTAGATCAATATATGATTTTTGGAGGTGTGGTCCATAGTCTTTTTTGTGTATATATTAATTAGGGTATTTAATCCATTGCCCAGATCTAATTGAGCTTTGATATTTGCAAAGTTATAGGTTATGATAATATATACAGCATATATAAATGTATAATACTCATATTGGTCAATTTGTGATTTGCACACAGTAGGGTAATAGTATTTGAGTAATAGTGTTTTGTAGTTATTGCATTATGAAAAGTCGAGTTTTCTCTCTTTTTTCTTTCCAGCCAATTATGGGCATTCAGTGACTGTACATGATTAGGGAAGGGAGCCCTGAACTATACCTACAACTGGAGCCCTAACTATCCCTGCTCCCAAATGTACATCTAAAGGTGAGGAGGTTTGGGCCACCAAACTTACTGTTCTCCTGTTATTGCCTAAGGAGTCCCTTCTCACTCCCCCAGGAGGCCTAAGACAGAAATGGTAGTGTGATAACATATAAGACAGACAGGGATAACAGAAAGCAACAAACATACATAAACACTTACCAAAGGTAGAGAGGTATATAGGGAGGGATAGGAGTGTACCAATGAAATGGGAATAGGACAATGAAGAAAAAATACACCCAAAAATAGCAAGCAACAATCTACAGGAGCAACATCTATCTCCAATTCTGCACAGCATCTCCAAGAAGCTAAGAAGCAAAGCTTTCACTAGCAAGGAAAAGAAGGTTTGACCAAATTTTATTGGGAGAGGTAATGACCAGGTCAGGAACAGCAAAAACAAAGATCTACGATTCACAATACGTAGAGATTTTCTAACCCCAGATCTAATAGGAGGAGGTGTCCTGCTCGTGACAGTTATACACATTAAATGGCTGTGGGCCGCATAATGCTCTCTGTGAAAGACCCTCTGCCAGACATGTCTTGTGACTTATTTCAGGAGAGTAAAGGATTGGTAGTTGAAAAATCGGACATGTTGGATCCTTAGATCCCTAGACAATCAATTGTCTGTTACCCCAATATACAATAAACTGTTGCATACCGGCAAGTTTCTCTGACATTAGTCTAATGTTTCTGGGATCAAAATAATGCATATATTCTGTCTGTTTATGCTGTGAAGTATATTCTATATTGCAAAGCTTGCTTAAATGTATAACAGAAAATGCTTTGAAGTGAAATTAGCATTTCATTAATGTTCATAAACAGAAGAATTTCCATCATATTCACAACATTAGTTATAAATTGAAAATAAATCTGACATTTTCCTTTAATTTCTTTTTTATCTAATTTATTTCCTTATGCGGTGTGCAGTCGAGCTACTGCGCCAAGAAGACACTTCCTTTTAATAATGTTTACTTTAATGTATGAAAATTTTATAAAAGCTGTTACCACTATTCCCACTGTGAGGTTCAGCGTGTGAAGAAGGTGCTATATAAATAGTGAATGTATTTGCTGTATAAAATGTATTGTTGAGGCAGAAAGGTGATATTTAGGCAGGAGGGTAAAGGGACCAAGTGCGGTTCTGAACCGATCACCTAATGAGTCCTTTGAGGCGCTGGGAAAATACTACATTAATGCAAGGAAGATTTATTTCCTAAGTGTAATTGGGATGGTAAAATAGAGTCCTTTGTTCCATATCTGTCCCCTATCCCACAGGCACATTCATACATGGTCACTGAATCAATAGCCCAAGAAGACTTTTTACGATTAAAGTTTAACACCAAGCTTTGTGTGATGCAGGTGGCACAGAAATTAGTTCATTAAAATGACTTGCACGATAAACAGTTGTGACTCCCATGAGAATATCACAGAAAAGTAAAAGGTAAAGCCGAATGAATGTAATATTCTGTTGATTGATGGGATTGGGAAATATAAAGTTAAAAGTTGTGTTCAATTTTGGAATTAATTTTAGTTTTTCTCTACTGCTATGTAACAAGGAAGACCGGACTGCGGGTACCTGCATTGAGCTGGGTCCGTAACTGTCGAGGCTGCATGAAATGTTGCCCGGGAAAGAAATAGGGGACTGGATAAACGTCATGACCTGGAAAGATGGGGCGTGGTTAATAGTAGGAAAGAGCTGAATGTGCATAAAGCAGGCAGCAGTTTCCGGCCATCTGGGAGAGTGCAGGACGGTGAGCAGAGTGCACTGCGCCCTGAGCAGCATCGCTGTGACGTACTGCAGCTGACTGTTATGATTTGGTAGCTGAGGAGAGCAGGCAAAAAAGGCAATACACCAGAGAGGTTGGAATCTACTGGATTGCAGTACCCTGACTAACCACCACAACTAAAGGCAGCCGTGGAGCGTACCTACGTTGGTCCTAGACGCCTCGTCACAGCCTGAGAAGCTAACTACACCTAAAGATAGAAAGAGGAAACCTATCTGCCCCGGAGCAGATCCCCAAAGAACATAGGAAGCCCCCAAACATGTAATGGCGGTTAGACAAGAGGAAATACAGACACAGACAGAAAATAGTATGAGCAAACATTGGGGCCCAATCTTCCTAGAAAGAAAAGGATAGGAAGGACACTTACTGCAATCCAAAAAACCCTAAAAAAAATACCAACACACTAATTGCAAAAACACCTGAGATCACACGACCTCTACCACCTAAATTAGTTCTCTAGTGTAACAAAACTAAGCAGCAGCCACTGAAAAAACTGGAAAAGGCAAATGAACAAATAACAGTGGCTCAGATAAACTGAGAGGAGCACAAGCCCCCGGAGGGGACCTGGCTGACCTCCACAGAAGTGCAGGACAAAATGCAAAAAGCAAGCACAAAAATAAAAGCAGAAAATATCTTATCTGTTAGCAGAAGATGCAGGCAAGACACAGCAAGCTTCCAAGTGAACCAGGAACCAAAGTTGAGACAAGAACAATTGATCACCGGCAACCCTGATGGGAGGGAACCTCCCATATATAAGACCAGTCTGTAACACCTGATTGCCAATCTTCACAATCTTCATTGAATAGTTCAGTACTGTTTGTAACCACCAGAGGGAGCTTCTGCTCAGAATTCATTTCTAACATATTCACAACAGCTGACGTCAAAATACAAAAGTTGAACCGCACCCTCTAAAGATTAAAGTCTGTATAAGACAAAAATAAGGTGCACGTCAAAACCAGGGAGTCCATCCCAGAGCAGGTTCCATAACAATAAATCAAAAGACAGCGCCTCAGTCAGTGGTGAAAAACAAATCTTACATTTATTCTGCCTCCTGTGGCGACATTTCGGTCCGAAGACCTTTTTCAAGCACTTGAAAAAGGTCTTGGTACTGCAGCTAACGTCTCCTGAGCGCTCCAGCAGGACAATGAGTGTGGGAAGCACCATGCGTCCTGAACGTGGAACCGTTCTCGTGCAGAGAAGTGTAGGCCAGTTACAGGAGACTGAGGTGCGGATCCCTTTGCTGGATAGCGCTCATCAGTCAACTCTTGGTCTAGAAACTTCTGCAGCTTTTCCAGCTTTGATTGCGCGGGCTTATGGACTAGCGGCTCAGCGGGTAAAATAGGAGACTGTCCGCTGCTGCCAGAAGATGGATCGCTAATCTGGGACCCCATCAGAGGATTCTACATCGGCCGTTGTGGTACTACTACCCCCATTGGACTGTGGACTAAGGAGCACTAGCAGGAGCTACAATATGTGTTGTTTGAATCTCAGACTGTTGCACTCATTCTGCTTATTCCATTTAGTTCTTGTTGTTCTATTAATTCTTGTCCAATGTTTATTAACTCCCTGTGAGGAGATTACTTTCACCTTTACTGTTAAAAATAATATTGTTATTTCGTATTACTCTGCAATCCCTGCGTACTGCATCTCAGCACCTGCTTACAGCCACAGTTAAAAAAATTAAATACAAACATATACTCATTAGCATAATGAATATGGATAATGCCATAATCTGTGGTCATAGAAAACACCCACATAAAAAATGTGAACCAATCCAAAATAACATATTTTAAACAGGAGAATAACTTGGAGTTGGAACGGTTTAAAAATATATATATTTTATTGTTTACAAAACTTTTTTTTATTAAATAGAAAGATGGTATCTACAAAATGCATAAAAGACAGACAGACCTGTATCAATCACTGATAAATAGCGTATATGTAAACATATGTCAAATTATACCCACAGGGTATAGGTGGAGCCTTCCAAATCCACAGTTACATCAAATACATTTACTAGCAAGTAAAAGGAGAAACCACCTAACCCATTAATGGAGTCAGCTTGGTTTGTTAGCAGAGAAAAAATGAAATCCCCAACGCACGTTTCGCTATTCAAATCATCAGCTTTCTCAAGAGGAGTTTGGTAACTATAGTACCTGCCTGGACCTTTTGAGTATCATACTCATGATCACATGACCTGCCTTCAATAAGATGGAGGAGTAAAAAGAAAACAAAAAAAACAGTGTGAATGCACTAGCTTTACCTACCGCTCATCAGCACCCGTTAGCCCAGTGTTTCTCAACTCCAGTCCTCAGGACCCACCAACAGGTCATGTTTTCAGGATTTCCTTAGTATTGCACAGGTGATAATTTTATCACCTGCTCAAGCATTAATTCCATCACCTTTGCAATACTAAGGAAATCCTGAAAACATGACCTGTTGGTGGGTCCTGAGGACTGGAGTTGAGAAATACTGCGTTAGCCTTTCATGGCACATGCTCACTACAGTTGTCTGCTCTGCCCTTGGCAGGGCATAGAGAAGCACGCCTGTGCTGGAGCATGATCCACTGTGTGGATGACGAAGGACGAGTCATTTACACAAATCAAGACCATAGACACCCATCAGACCTGACTGCACTGTATGTAGGTATAATAAAAGGTATTTTTCGTGCCTTGCAGAGCAGATTGGGGACTTATGTATAATATTCTAATATGCTGTAAACCGAAGGCTGAAAGATACTGGCCCTGCTTTACATAGAGAAAACCTCCTGATTGGTTCCCTTTAACATTTTAAGCCCTTATCTAAACATAAATAAATGGTCTCATATCACCATCACTTACACCCATCAACTTGATGACAACATCGTATGGGCAGTCCAGAATTGTTTAAAGGCATAGTAATCTTAGTGTATGTAAACTTTTGACTTTGCAGTAAGTAATAAAAATGTCTTAAAACATTCTCTCTCATTATTCTGGCATTTGGTAAATATTAATAATTATGATAATCCTAATTGACCTAAAACGGGAACGGTTTATTCGGATTTTAAGTCAGATATTGAGAAAAATATGCATGTGTGTCTTTTTATGTAGTGTATGTATATTTGTAGTTTTGTCAAGGACTATAGATCTATATTCCTGTATTCTTTATATAAAGTTTTACACTTTTATATAACTATGTGCTTTGCCTTTATTCTGTGCTTTGAACAATAAGTATTTCCCTTGCCAAGTATGATTCAGATCGAAACTTAGTCTAAAGATAGCGCCGGTATCCGCCAACACCTGCTTCTGAGACGTTGACCCAGATCTATTTTTCAGAGAAGTTGTATCAGCCGTTGATGACGACCACAACATCTGTCTGGAGACGTGGACCAACCAGAGCTGACCGGATACCAGACATATATAGCTTACTCTACCCTGATATACATACTATATAATTTTGTGCTTGCGGAAATAAAGACAGACATTGCTGAGATCGCTGCCAGCTAGTAGCCTTCTGAGTATGCTCTGAGTTTGAACCAGCTTGTTGTCTGACTCATTCTTTGAATGGTTGACCCATGCTCATAGCTTGAATCCGGAGTGACTGGAGGACGAGTGGTTTGTCGCTACGACCCCGACAATTGGCGCCCAACGTGGGGCGTGGCAAACGGCTCGCTGCTCGCCAGACCCGACCAAGGACTTCACGGTGGTGCCCGTGGTGACTGAGATTGAGGACTGCAGCCTCCTGAACACGGTAAGTTGAGATAATATATTTTTTATATGTGTCCCACTTGCCTGTGTCTCAGTCACTGTTAGGTCCTGTTGTGTTGTCCATCGGGGTCTAACTGGGTGACCGGTCGAGTGGTAAGACCAAGTGCGACTCCGTGCCACGCTCCGAACCAGCAACCGTGAAACCGAGTGACGTCGCGTGCCTGCACGAACTCGTGTGAATACCACTTCCTCCTCCTCCGGTCACTGTACTCTGTTCTAGATAGCTGTCTCCCTGACTGTAGATGTATAGTGTTGATGTGGGTCTAAAACAAAGTTGGGAATACAAGAAGTAAAACGTACATGTTAATTTAGCAAAGACAAATTGAAGTATTCTTTGTCTGTTATGGGAAATCTCACAAGGGGACTACCCGTTGTTACAGTGAGGGTGTTGCAGTGAGTTGGGCTGTAAAGTCACCATCCATGGTTAGGGAAAGGATAGATTGAAGTTGTCTCTGTCTTGTCAGTGTATTAATAGTCTTCTACACTGACGGGTGGTGACCTGCCGGCGGCACCGGTGGTCTGAGTCGCGACAGACTATTACATTCTGTTTAAACATGTTGCGAATGTTTAAATCTGAGAGGCCTCACAAGTTAGAGGGTGGAACTTTGGGAGTTGTTGAGTTAGTGGAGTCACGGGAAGGCAAGAAGGCTGTCAAAGATGTGAAGAAATTGTATAAGATGATGGGTCTGCCCAGTACAGGGAGACTCCAGCCTTCAGTGTGGAAAGAGTATGTGACTCAGAAGAAAGGAAAATTAAGTGATGAAGGACTCCTTCACCAAGCACAGGCACATCTTAGAGTAGCCACTGATTTAAAGGTTGAGGGCTGGAAAGAGGTAGACGGTGCAGGAGGTTCAGAGAATGCCGAGCCATTGTTTGGATATGTGAAAAGTACAGAATGTGATTTATTGTGTTCTCCCAAAATGGCCGCTACGCCCTTAATGCCTGTCACTGTTCAGAGTCCTCAGCCACCGCCCTATAATGGCGCCGACAACAGATCACCGGAAGGGTGGACTTGTCGTGTTTGCGGTGAACAGAACCCGCCGTGGGCGGAGTTTTGTCGTGTCTGTGGGGCCGTCCGTCCCTGGCGTAGTGCCCCGCCCACTTCCGGAAAGGGACCCTCCCCTTCCCCTAGCAGCCATCTTGGAACACCCGGAAGTTCCCAACCAGGCCTATATCCCCTGTTGAACCCTTCCGGTACCTACTACCAGCCTCTATCGCCCACGGAGAAGGCCGCAGTCCCAGCACACCCTCTCACGGTTCCGACTGTTGGCCCCATACAGCCATCGGCCCCAGACCCCGAGGCCAGTGCACTTCCCTTATACCCAGTGGGGGTTGCCCACAGCCCTGGGGAGATCCTACTCAACTCCCCCGAATTCCAAAGCCGCATGCTCTCTATCCGTCAACGGGTGTCACCCCAGGAGGACCCAGATTCCGAGGATGCATGGGCTCAGGGCCCGCCAGTACCACCGCCCCTGCCCCAAGCATCCCCCCTTGCAACCTCCACCACCCGGCAGACTGGCAGGCTACGGCCTGTGCTCCAGCCTGCCACCGGCAGACCTCCGGTTCCTCCCAGATCTGAAGATTGGGATCCCGTCCATTCCCATCACTGTGTAGATTACGTAGGACATCCTGTCATCCTGTCCATAGGTTACGGAGATATACTCACGCACCAGGTGGGAGCCATAGTTAATCCAGCCAATTCCCACCTCACTAACACAGGGGGTCTAGCACGAAAGATTGCAGATGCCGCGGGCCCCACCCTTGCCTCAGAGTGTCAGGCCTACCTGACTGAATACGGGGAATTATCACCGGGTCATACCATGGCCACTAGAGCCGGGAGGTTACCCGCTGACATTATAATCCATGCAGTAGGGCCTGTCTATGACCAACAAAACCCTGAAGAGTCACACATTCTCCTCAGGTCCACCATCCGATCCACCCTCATCCATGCTGGACAACAGGATCATAGAGACATGCCCAGACGAACCCTATCTATACCATTGATAAGCTCTGGAGTCTTTGGATACCCTCTCGGCCCATGCATGGAAGAACATATCCGTGCTTTGAAGGATGGACTCTCAGTATTGGACCACCATCTAACAACTGTCCGTATTGTATGTATCCGCACCCCCGCAGTGGAAAGATGCATGCACCAAGGTGCTGACTTGCTCACCTCCCCCAACCCAGTTCGGGAACCTTTGCCTAATGCCCTGTTGGTCCCTGAACGTTCCATTTCCATGACAAATCCGGTGGTCCCAGAACAGACTTCGAACCCCGGAGAAGTTCCAGACCCATTGGGCATGATCAAGTACCAACCATTCACCCCTATGCAGGTGGAAGCTATAGTCAACAGGTTACCTGACCCTGATAAATACCCTATGCAGTATGCCCGGCGTCTGGAGGTAACCCGCATCCTCTATGGAGCCACTTGGGCTGATCTATCAGGTATAACATCTGTAAAGACCACTGAGTCCTTCTTACCCACCATTCAGAAAGCCTTGGACCCCGCTAAAGCTGGATCTCTCTTTACTTATAACTCTGGCCTCGAATTTATGAACCATCTCAAAGCCTGGGCACAGGACCGCTTGTCTGAACAAACTGGGACCCTCCAAGATGTCCAGCAAGAACCAGGAGAAACAGTGGAGACTTATGCCACACGACTGAATATGCATTTTGAAGACCTGGGATACAGCCCCCACCTCAAGACTCAAGCTGCTCTACTAGTACAATCCTTCATTGATGGCTTACAGGACAAGTTGAGAGAAGACGTCCTGAGTACACGACCGGAGATCCGGTCCGCCACCTTCGCTGATGCAATTACAGTTGTTAAAGCATTTCAGAAGGCAATTCTGAAGCAAGAGAAGGATGCTAAACCCAAGAAAAAGTCTTCTTCGACTCATGCTATGGTTTATCAGACACAGGACAATGATCAGCCGCCCCCCACCCAACCGGGAATCAAGTGGGTCATGGTTAGACGTTCAGGTGCAGATACTCCTCCTCAGCAGAGACGACAGGAATACCGTCAGAATGATAATTGGCAAGCAGCTCCCCTCAACCGGGGTAGAAGAAATTGGGATGAATCAGGCCAGATGCTTTGCTGGGAATGTGGCAGTCCAAATCATGTCCGAAGGGATTGTCCAGCCCGAAGGCGGTACGACAACAACTACTCCCAGAATACCGGTGGTAATGGTCCCCGTAATGACAGATCTTCATACGGGCCACCTCGTCCCCGACAATGATGGGCCGGCCAACCAGTGTCCACCTTCCCAGCTGCACACCCTTCTGCAGCCTGTGGAACCGTCACCCTACAGGTGGACCAACAACCCTTGAAGTTTCTGGTGGACACTGGGGCGGCCACTTCCGTTATCTCTTCTTCACAACTTCCACCCTCTGTATCTCTGTCCTCAGAGACCCTCACCTGTGTCGGAGTGGAAGGCCAGCACACCTTATCCCCCCTGACCGTCCCAGTGGCCGCAGGGCCCTTCACTGGAGTGCTAACTAAGTTCTTGGTCTCAGAAACTTGCCCCGTCAACCTACTCGGAGCAGACCTTCTCAAAAGGATGAAAGCCACTATTTCCTTTGGGGAGCAAGGAATGGAACTCATCCTACAGGATCCTAACTCAGAACAAGGGGTGGAAGACAGATGCGTCCTAAAGGCCTTTCCTCTTATGATGATGACAATACAGTCAGAAACCTTTCTGTTGTGAGTGGGCTTGGGATGAGTTCTGAGCAGAGGCTCCCTCTGGTGGTTACAAGCGGTGCTGGTCTGTCCAGTGAAGATTGTGAAGATTGTGAGGATTGGGAATCAGGTGTTACTGACTGGTCTTATATAAGGGAGTCACCTTCCCATCAGGGTTGCCAGTGATCAATTGTTCTGGTCTCTATCCTTGATTCCTGTTTCCCTTGTAGCCTGCTGTTTCGTGTCTGCATCTCCTGCTAACAGATAAGACATGTTCTTCTTTTTGTTTTTGTGCTTGATTTTTGCATTTTGTCCTGCACTTCTGTGGGGGCCTTCAGGGTCCCCTCCGGGGGCTTTTGCCCTCTCAGTTTAGTTCAGCCACTGATGTTTGTACTTTTGCTTTTTCCAGTTTTTTCAGTGGCTGCTGTTTTGATTTTGTTACACCAGAGAACTAATTTAGGTGGTAGAGGTCGTGTGATCTCAGGTGTTTTTGAAATTAGTAGAGTTGGTGCTTTTCAGGGTTTTCTGGGATTGCAGTAAGTACCCTTCCTATCCATTTCTATTTAGTTGGTTTGGGCCCCAACGTTTGCTCATACTATTTTCTGTCTGTGTCGGTGTTTCTTCTTGTCTAGCAGCCATTACATGTTTGGGGGCTTTCTATTATCTTTGGGGTTCTGCTCCGGGGCAGATAGCTTTCCTATATCTATCTTTGGGTGTAGTTAGTTTCTCAGGCTGTGACGAGGCGTCTGGGACCAACGTAGGAACGCTCCACGGCTGCCTCTAGTTGTTGTGGTTAGTCAGGGTACTGCAATCTCATAGATTCCAACTGCTCTGGTGTATTGCCTTTTTTGCCTGCACTCCTCAGCTACCGAAACATAACAGTATCACCGGCCCAAAATTTAAAATTGTATGGTACTCACAGAAGGGAAAAAATTTGTGAAAGAAAAAACGGTTGTCAGAGTTGTCAGAGATATTTTTCTGTTTGTTGCATTTTTTTTTTTTCCCTCTGTATCTCTGGGTGCTGGGGAGGATTTTTTCTCTCAATGGAGTTTGCACAGTTGTCTGGCCGTGTGGATCAGCTTGCCACTGAGGTTCAGAGTATTGCTGCATATCTTGCTAGGTTGCCTGTTGTGGAACCTAGGATTCCCATGCCAGATTTGTTTTTAGGGGATCGAGCTAAGTTTCAGAATTTCAAAAATAATTATAAATTGTTTTTTGCCTTAAAATCTAAGTCCTCAGGGAACGCAGCGCAGCAGGTTCAAATTGTCATCTCTCTCCTGCGCGGCGATCCTCAGGATTGGGCTTTTTCCCTGACACCTGGGGATCCTGTTTTGAGTGATGTTGATGCATTTTTTCAGGCTTTGGGGTTATTGTACGATGAGCCTAATGTCACTGATCAAGCTGAAAAAGCCTTGTTGGGATTAAATCAGGGGCTTGATGACGCTGAGTTATACTGTCAGAGATTCCGTAGGTGGGCAGTCCTGACCAAGTGGAATGACGACGCTTTGGCGGCCCTTTTTCGGAAGGGGCTGTCAGATAATGTAAAGGATGTTATGGTGGGATTCCCTGTCCCCTCTGGTCTCAATGATTCTATGTCATTAGCGATTCAAATTGACAGACGTTTGCGTGAGCGGAGAAGTATGCGTGGAATAGTGTTGCCTTGTGAACCTGCTTCTGAATCCATGCAGTGTGATAGAGTGGTGTCTGGGGCACAGCGTCATGAGTTTCGAAAGCGCAATGGGTTATGTTTCTACTGTGGTGATGCCTCTCATGCTATTTCAGTCTGCCCTAAGCGGGGAAGACGTTTTGCATGCTCAGTTGTCTTGGGTAGTGTTCAGACTAAGTTTTTATTAACTGTCACTCTGATATGCTATCTGTCCTTATTTTCTGCTCAGGCTTTCGTTGATTCTGGAGCAGCTATTAACCTGATGGATTATGATTTTGCTAAACGTTGTGGGTTTCCCTTGATACCCCTACAGAAGTCTATTCCCCTTCTGGGGATCGATTCTACCCCTTTGGCTGAGATTAAACCTCAGTTCTCTACTCAGGTGATAATGAGGGTTGAACCTGATCATCAAGAGTGCTGCAAATTTTTGGTTCTGTATAATCTGCATGATATTATCGTACTGGGTTTCCCTTGGTTACAGTCTCATAATCCTGTTTTGGATTGGAAATCTGTGTCTGTAACCAGTTGGGGCTGCCAATGTGTTAATACCAACACTCCTGATTTTTCTGCCTCCCCCAGGCTCAGGATGTTCCTGACTTTTTGATTGATTTTTCTGATGTATTTAGCGAAAGTAAATCTGCATCCTTGCCTCCCCATAGGAGCTATGACTGCGCTATTGAATTAGTGCCTGGTAGTAAATTCCCTAAAGGTCGCCTTTTTAACTTGTCTGTACCTGAACATGACGCTATGCGGTCTTATATCAAGGAGTCATTGGAGAAGGGTCATATCAGACCATCCTCTTCACCCTTAGGTGCCGGTTTTTTCTTTGTGGTCAAAAAGGATGGTTCATTAAGGCCGTGTATTGATTATCGTCTTTTGAACAATATTACTGTGAAATATCAATACCCGTTACCCTTGATTTCTGACCTGTTTTCCAGGGTGAAAAACGCTACTTGGTTTACCAAGCTTGACCTCAGGGGGCATATAACCTTATTCGCATTAAGCACAGGGATGAATGGAAGACGGCATTCAATACCCCGGAGGGGCATTTTGAGTACCTTGTGATGCCCTTTGGGCTCACTAATGCTCCTTCTGTCTTCCAGTCCTTCATGAATGACATTTTCAGGGATTTTGTGGATAAATTTCTGATTGTTTATTTGGATGATATCTTGATTTTTTCTAATGACTGGGACTCTCATGTGATACATGTTCGAACTGTATTCCAGATTTTGAGAGGGATGTGAAGGGATCAAATTGTCTTTTTGGCGTACAGAGGATCTCATTTCTGGGATTCATTTTGTCCCCATCTGTTATTGAAATGGACCCGGTCATGGTTCAGGCCATCTGTGATTGGGTCCAACCTACTTCATTAAAGGCTCTTCAAAGATTTTTGGGTTTTGCCAATTTTTATCGTAAATTTATTGGTAATTTCTCGGTTATTGTTAAACCATTAACTGATTTGACCAAAAAGGGTTCTGATGTGGTGAATTGGCCTCCTGAGGCAGTCTCTGCATTTCAGGAACTTAAGCAGAGATTCACTTCTGCTCCTGTTCTACGGCAGCCTGATGTTTCTCTGCCATTTCAGGTGGAGGTTGATGCCTCTGAAATTGGGGCAGGTGCCGTTTTGTCCCAAAAAGATCCAGAGACCTCTAAAAGTAACCCTTGTGCCTTTTTCTCTCGAAAATTTTCTCCTACTGAACGTAATTATGACGTGGGTAATCGGGAGTTATTGGCCATGAAGTGGGCTTTTGAAGAGTGGAGACATTGGCTGGAGGGAGCCAAACATCAGGTGGTGGTCCTTACTGACCATAAGAATCTGGTTTATCTGGAATCTGTCAAGCGACTCAATCCTAGACAGGCCAGGTGGGCCTTGTTTTTCACACGTTTTAATTTTGTGGTTTCCTTTCTTCCTGGCACTAAGAATGTTAAGGCGGATGCCCTCTCGAGGAGCTTCCTTGCAGACTCTCCTGAGTTATCTGATCCTTCTGTTATTTTGAAAGAGAGTGTAGTTCTTTCCGCCATCTCACCTAATTTGAGACTTGCTCTGGAGGGGTGTCAGGAGGATAGGCCCGAGCGCTGCCCTGTTGGAAAATTGTTTGTCCCGGACCAGTGGAAAAAGAGTGTGGTGTCTGAGATTCATTGTTCCGCGTTGGCTGGGCATCCCGGAATTTTTGGTACCAGAGACTTGGTTAGTCGGTCCTTTTGGTGGCCTACCTTGTCTCGTGATGTCAGGGAATTTGTGCAGTCTGCGGGACTTGCTCTCGCTCCAAGCCTTGCTCTCGCTCTAGTGGTTTGTTGATGCCATTGCCTGTGCCCAAGAGACCATGGACCCATATCTCTATGGATTTCATTTCCGACCTTCCTGTTTCTCAGAGAATGACCGCCATCTGGGTGATTTGTGATAGGTTTTCCAAGATGATACATCTTGTGCCATTACCTAAGTTGCCTTCCTCCTCTGAATTGGTGCCGTTGTTCCTTCAGCACGTGGTTCGTTTACACGGCATTCCTGAGAACATAGTGTCTGACAGAGGAGTCCAGTTTGTTTCCAGATTTTGGAGGACTTTTTGTTCTAAACTGGGTGTTCAATTATCTTTCTCCTCGGCATTTCATCCTCAGACCAATGGTCAAACTGAGAGAACAAACCAGACATTGGAGACTTATCTAAGATGCTTTGTGTCTGCTGATCAGGATGACTGGGTCTCTTTTTTGCCTTTGTCTGAGTTTGCTCTTAATAATAGGGCTAGCTCTGCCACTTTGATGTCTCCGTTTTTCTGTAATTCTGGGTTTCACCCTCGATTTTCTTCAGGACAGACGGAGGCTTCTGTCTGTCCAGGTGTTGACTCTGTTGTGGAGCGTATGCAACAGATTTGGGACCAGGTAGTGGAGAGGTTGTCCCTCTCTCAGGAGAGGGCCCAGCGGTTTGCTAACCGGCATAGGACTGATGGTCCTCGGTTTAAAGTAGTGGACTTGGTCTGGTTGTCCTCAGGGAGTATTCCTATGGGAGTAGCATCTCCTAAATTTAAGCCTAGGTTCATTGGACCTTATAAGATCATGGAGATTCTTAATCCTGTTTCTTTTCGTTTGCTTCTTCCAGGGACATTTAAGATCCATAGCGTTTTCCACAAGTCCTTGTTGAAGAGGTTTGTTTAGCCAGTGGTTCCTGCTGCTGTGCCTCCTGACCCTGTTTTGGTTGAGGGCAATCTGGAGTATGTGGTTGAGAAAATATTAGATTCTCGTTTTTCTAGACGGAAACTCCAGTATTTGGTTAAGTGGAGAGGTTATGGTCAGGAAGACAATTCTTGGGTGTTTACTTCGGACATCCATGCTAGGAGACTCATCCGTGCGTACCATAGAACTCATCCTGACCGACCTGGTTGCTCAAATGAGGGTTCGGTGACCCCTCCTCAAGGGGGGTACTGTTGTGAGTGGGCTTGGGATGAGTTCTGAGCAGAGGCTCCCTCTGGTGGTTACAAGCGGTGCTGGTCTGTCCAGTGAAGATTGTGAAGATTGTGAGGATTGGGAATCAGGTGTTACTGACTGGTCTTATATAAGGGAGTCACCTTCCCATCAGGGTTGCCGGTGATCAATTGTTCTGGTCTCTATCCTTGATTCCTGTTTCCCTTGTAGCCTGCTGTTTCGTGTCTGCATCTCCTGCTAACAGATAAGACATTTTCTTCTTTTTGTTTTTGTGCTTGATTTTGCATTTTGTCCTGCACTTCTGTGGGGCCTTCAGGGTCCCCTCCGGGGGCTTTTGCCCTCTCAGTTTAGTTCAGCCACTGATGTTTGTACTTTTGCTTTTTCCAGTTTTATCAGTGCTGCTGTTTTGATTTTGTTACACCAGAGAATTAATTTAGGTGCTAGAGGTCGTGTGATCTCAGGTGTTTTTGAAATTAGTAGAGTTGGTGCTTTTCAGGGTTTTCTGGGATTGCAGTAAGTACCCTTCCTATCCTTTTCTATTTAGTTGGTTTGGGCCCCAACGTTTGCTCATACTATTTTCTGTCTGTGTCAGTGTTTCTTCTTGTCTAGCCGCCATTACATGTTTGGGGGCTTTCTATTATCTTTGGGGTTCTGCTCCGGGGCAGATAGCTTTCCTATATCTATCTTTGGTGTGTAGTTAGTTTCTCAGGCTGTGACGAGGCGTCTGGGACCAACGTAGGAACGCTCCACGGCTGCCTCTAGTTGTTGTGGTTAGTCAGGGTACTGCAATCTCATAGATTCCAACTGCTCTGGTGTATTGCCTTTTTTGCCTGCACTCCTCAGCTACCGAAACATAACACCTTTCTTGATATCTCCAAGTTTCCAGATTCTCTGTGGTCAAATGGTCCTGAAGATGTGGGCCTCTTGCAGGTGCCTCCGGTAGAAGTGCATCTCAAACCAGGTCATAAGTACCCTCGCCTGCCCAGTACCCCCTCAAGGCCGCCCAAGAACAGAGCCTGGGTACCCAGATTACCTCTCTCCTTCAATCTGGAGTTCTCATAAGGGTGTGTCTCCTTGCAACACGCCCCTGTTTCCCATCAAGAAGAAGACGGCTCCAGGAGAACCTCCAAAGTACCGGCTGGTACAGGATCTCAGAGCAGTGAATGCTGCCACCATTCTGGAGACACCGGTGGTACCTAATCCAAATACTTTATTGTCCCAGGTACCCACCACAGCTACCATCTTCACTGTCATAGATTTGGCCAACGCTTTCTTCAGTGTGCCTCTACATGAGAATTCATGGTTCCTCTTTGCCTTCACCTTTCAAGGATCACAACTCACATGGACCAGGACCCCACGAGGAGCCCAGAACTCACCCAACCAGTTCACTCAGGCTATGAAGTTGGTCCTAGAACCATGGATCCAGGAGCACCCAGAGGTTACTCTCCTGCAATACGTGGACGACCTCTTACTTTGTGGAACTGAGGATACCCTAGAGGATGCATCTACGTCACTTTTGATGTTCCTCGATGCTGCCAACTGCAAGGTCTCCAAGAACAAAGTGCAGTGGTGCCAACTCAAAGTTGTCTTCCTTGGTCACTGTATCTCACAAGGAGCCAGACATCTGACTGAAGAAAGGAAACAGGCCATCCGAGAAATATTCTACCCCGAGACTTATTCTGCTATGCAGACCTTTCTTGGACTGATCACCTACTGCAGACAGTGGATCCCCGATGCCTCCAGACTTATGCAACCCCTGTATGAATGTCTCAAGAATGGAGGCCCAAACTGGCGAAATGCCCCAGACCCATCTGTCTATGAAGAACAGAAACGGTGTTTCAAACAACTCAAGGAGAGTGTTATCTCTGCTCCTGCCTTAGGCATCCCGGATTACACTCAACCCTTCTTCCTTTTCGTGTCTGAATCCGGGGGACACGCATCTGGAGTCCTGGCTCAACTCATGCTGAAAAGTACAGGCCCCTAGGCTACTACTCAGCTCGCCTGGACCCTGTGTCTCGTACTGCACCTACATGTTTCAAAGCAGTGCATGCTGCCCATACCTTACTGGATAAGTCTGCTGACATCGTTCTTGGACATGATTTAGTCATACAAGCTGGCCATGACCTCTCTGCTGTCCTTCGACAAACCTCACCCAGACACCTTACGCACCAAAGGCACCTTCGTCTTCAATGTTCATTGTTGTTGCCTTCCAATATCACGTTCCAGAAGTGTACAACTATAAATCCTGCCACTTTGCTTCCACCTTCTGAAGGGAAGAAGTGTATCCCTGCACAGGGCCACATGACTGCTTGGAGGTTTTGGGGTTGGAAACTTCTGCACCAGAAAATATGGTATCTCATCCACTTCCAGACCCAGCATTACACCTATGGACCGATGGTTCCCGTTTTGCAGATGCCCAAGGCAAGTTCCACACAGGATATGCCATTACTACAGAAACTGAAGTTCTCATGGCCGAAGCATTACCACCTCACATGTCTGCGCAAGAAGCTGAACTTGTGGCTCTGATAGAGGCCTGCCATCTTGCGGCAGGAACGACAGCCAATGTCTACACCGACTCAAGATATGGACATGGGATCTGTCAAGACTTTGGATTTTTGTGGAAGACAAGAGGCTTCATTACAGCAGCTGGGACACCAGTGAAACATGCTTCATGGATCAATGCCCTAATGAAAGCTCTGGAAGAACATGTCCAAATTGCTGTCATCAAGGTCAAGGCACATGGGAAACTGGACTCAAAGGAAGCCAGAGGAAATCACTTGGCAGATCAGGCTGCCAAAGCTGCAGCCATGAAGAATGTGTCACCAAAGTGGCAGGAAGAGATGGAAGAAACAGAAGAAGCTCCTCGAACCATAGCAATGGCCCTCACTAGAGCAAAAGCCAAGGAACAGGCCATGCAAGCCCATCTTGGACCCCAAGGACGAAGGAGAAGAAAACAGATGATCGAAGATGATGAGATGGAACATTTGGACTCACATGTGGACCCCAAATTGATTAGACCACCTGAAAAGAAGTTGTGGGAGGAACAGAAGATGACCTCTGCTGAAGAAATCAAACAATGGAAGGCAGCGGGGGCCACTGCATCGGGCCCATACCCTCCTTTCTATAAAGTGAGCGGAAAACCTTGCCTGCCCAGACGTATGTACCCGGCCGTGTGTTTATGATTCGGTAGCTGAGGAGTGCAGGCAAAAAGGCAATACACCAGAGCAGTTGGAATCCATGAGATTGCAGTACCCTGACTAACCACCACAACTAGAGGCAGCCGTGGAGCGTTCCTACGTTGGTCCTAGACGCCTCGTCACAGCCTGAGAAACTAACTACACCTAAAGATAGAAATAGGAAAGCTATCTGCCCCGGAGCAGAACCCCAAAGATAATAGCAAGCCCCCAAACATGTAATGGCGGTTAGACAAGACGAAATACTGACACAGACAGAAAATAGTATGAGCAAACGTTGGGGCCCAAACTAACTAAATAGAAAAGGATAGGAAGGGTACTTACTGCAATCGCAAAACAAACCCTTAAAGCACCAACTCTACTAATTTCAAAAACACCTGAGATCACAAGACCTCTACCACCTAAATTAGTTCTCTGGTGTAACAAAATCAAAACAGCAGCCACTGAAAAAACTGGAAAAAGCAAAAGTACAAACATCAGTGGCTGAACTAAACTGAGAGGGCAAAAGCCCCGGAGGGGACCCAGAAGGCCCCCACAGAAGTGCAGGACAAAATGCAAAAATTAAGCACAGAAACAAAAAGAAGAAAATGTCTTATCTGTTAGCAGGAGATGCAGACACGACACAGCAGGCTACAAGGAAACAGGAATCAAGGATTGAGACCCGAACAATTGATCACCGGCAACCCTGATGGGAAGGTGACTCCCTTATATAAGACCAGTCAGTAACACCTGATTCCAAGTCCTCACAATCTTCACTGAGCAGACCAGTACCGCTTGTATCCACCAGAGGGAGCCTCTGCTCAGAACTCATCTCAAGCCCATTCACAACAGTACCCCCCCTTGAGGAGGGGTCATTGAACCCTCATTTGAGCAACCAGGTCGGTCAGGATGAGTTCTATGATACGCACGGATGAGTCTCCCAGCATGGATGTCCGAAGCAAACACCCAAGAATTGTCTTCCTGACCATAACCTCTCCACTTAACCAAATACTGGAGTTTCCGTCTAAAAAAACGAGAATCTAATATTTTCTCAACCACATACTCCAGATTGCCCTCAACCAAAACAGGGTCAGGAGGCACAGCAGCAGGAACCACTGGCTCAACAAACCTCTTCAACAAGGACTTGTGGAACACGTTATGGATCTTAAATGTCCCTGGAAGAAGCAAACGAAAAGAAACAGGATTAAGAATCTCCATGATCTTATAAGGTCCAATGAACCTAGGCTTAAATTTAGGAGATGCTACTCTCAGGAATATTTTTTGAGGACAACCAGACCAAGTCCCCTACTTTAAACCGAGGACCATCAGTCCTATGCCGGTTAGCAAACCGCTGGGCCCTCTCCTGAGAGAGGGACAACCTCTCCACTACCTGGTCCCAAATCTGTTGCATACGCTCCACAACAGAGTCAACACCTGGACAGACAGAAGCCTCCGTCTGTCCTGAAGAAAATCGAGGGTGAAACCCAGAATTACAGAAAAATGGAAACATCAAAGTGGCAGAGCTAGCCCTATTATTAAGAGCAAACTCAGCCAAAAGGGCAAAAAAGGACCCATCCCCTGTCACAACAAAAAGCATCAGATAAACCCCAATGTCTTTTTTGTTCTCTCATTTGCCATTGGTTGGATGAAATCCGAGGAAAAGACAATTGAACCCCCGTTTAGAACAAAAAGTCCTCCAAAATTGGAAAAAAACGGGGATCCTCTGTCGACACAATTTCTCAGGAATGCCGTGAAACAAACCAAGTGTGAAGAAAAACCCCAAAATTCAGAGGGGAAGGCAACTTGGGCAAGGGCACAAGATTTCATCTTGGAAAACCTTAAAAAATCCCAGGGCGGTCATTCTTGAAAAAACAGGAAGGTCGGAAATGAAATCCAAGGATAGGCCCCATGGTTCTTGGGCACAGGTAATGGCTCAACAAACAAAAGAGGAAAAAGGTTGAGCAGGCAACCCCCGCAGGACGCACAAACCCCTGACATCAAGACAAGGTGGCCCAAAAAAGGATGACAAACCGTCTCTGGTCCAAAAAAATTCGGGATGCCCACCCAAACGCAAAACAATAAATCTAAAACCCAACTTTTTTTCCATGGCCCGGGGGACAAAAATTTTTCCCCAACAGGGCAGCGTCGGGCTATCCTCCTGAACCCCTCCAAGAAGTCTCAAATTGGGGGAAGGGGGAAAGAAACACCCTCTTTCAAAATAACAAAGGACAGATAATCAGGAGAGTCCGCAAGGAAACTCCCCGAAGGCACCCCCTTAACATTCTTGTGCCGGAAGAAAGGAAACCCCCAAAATTTAAAAAGTGTGAAAAACAAAGGCCCACCTGGCGTTAGGATTTTTCGCTTTGGCAGATTCCCAAAAACAATTTTAGGCCCTAAGGACCACCACCCTGTTTGGCTCCCCCAGCCCAAAGCTCCACTCTTTAAAAGCCCCCTTCATGGGGAATAAAATCCCGATTACCCAGTCATAAATTTCGTTCATAGGAGAAAATTTTCGAGGAAAAAGGCCAAGGGGGGCTTTTTGAGGGCTTGGTTTTTTTGGACAAAACGGCACCTGCCCCCAAATTTTAGAGGGAACAACCTCCCCCTGAAAAAGGAGAGAAAAAATCACCTGCCGTAGAACAGGGGGCAGAAATGAATCTCTGCTTAAGTTCCCGAAATGCAGGGAAATGCTCGGGGCCAATTTACCCCATCAGAACCTTTTGGGGCAAATCAGTTAATGGTTTAACAAAAACCCCAGAAATTACCAAAAAAAAATTTT
>JARQOD010000005.1:55326650-55446833 GCA_033576555.1 Oophaga sylvatica
TATATTTTTCCCTGAGACTCTGGCTTTTAGTTTTGTTGACTTGCATTGAGTGGCTACAATTACTGCTCACAGCATCAATCACGGTAAGCATGCACCGCCACCATGATGGACAGCTTGCTCTGCACTGATACACTGCAGAGCAATCTGTCATTCAAAGTACCATGGTGTGCTTACAGCCGCTCCAAGAACCACCGCAGTTACTCAAAGATGGCTGCTCCTTGAAGGAAATTAATTCATTTTCTCTAGGTAGATGCACTTACAGTAAGGGCCCCATCACACATAACGACACACCAGCGATCCTGACAACGATATGCACTTGTCAGGATCGCTGGTGTATCGCTACATGATCGCTGCTGAGCTGCCAAACAGGCAGCTCAGGCAGTGATCAAGACAGCAACACTGCGGGTAACGTCGCTTAGTTACCCGCAGCGTACGTTGGATACCAGCCCGCTGGTGCAGGGAGCTGGTAACCAAGGTATACATCGGGTTTCCAGGCACTGCGCGGCACCTGGAAACCCGATGTGTACCTTGGTTACCAGCTCCCCTGCAGCAGCGCGCTGGTATCCAACGTACACATCAGGTATCCAGGCGCAGCCCAACGCCTGGAAACACGATGTGTACCTTGGTTACCAGCTGATCGCTGGTCTCCTGCCTGCCACAGGCAGCGATGCGTGCTGCTGGCCAGCAGGAGACCAACGATCAAAAAAATGTCCAGGACATTCAGCGATGATCAGCGATACCCAGCAGGGGGGCTGATCGCCGCTGAATGTCACACACAGCGATATCGCTGGGGAGATCGCTGTTGCGTCACAAAACTAGTGACTCAGCAGCGATCTCGCTAGCGAGATCGCTGTGTGTGACTGGGGCTTAAGGTGGAAAAACAGTACTGTAACACTAGTTATTTGGAGATTAACACTATATCTTTGTTTTCTAAGATGACAAATTACCTTTAAATACCTGCTGATCAGCAGAGTCTGGCAAAAGTCATTAAAGAATGTTGTGGAGCCACGCCTTTTAGCACTATGCACTGTTTACATTCACCCAATGTTGGAGGGGATAATATCTGATCGGAGGGGTGCCAGACACCAATCTATTATATATTGATAACCTATTGTAGGTAGAACTCATCCACATAAAAGAAGTGGACAACCCCTTAAGGCTAAAAAAATAATGCAAATGTAACTTGCTCTTTTAACTAAATGCATTAACATTAGAGTTGAGCGAAACAGGTCGGACACCTCTAGAAATCGCCAACTTTTGCTAAAGTCGGGTTTCGCAGACCGAAACCCGACCATAGCGTGAGGTTGGCCACGTGTTCGGCAACTTTATCGCGCCAGTCGGTTTCCCTGAATACTAAAAGCGCCATATTTCAGCCAATAATGAAAGGCGCACACTGTGGGCAACGTGATGACGCGCGCAGCCGCCACCACCATCTTATTGAAGGGCATTGCAGTGATTGGCTGACTTTCTGTGGCGTCACAGGGCATATAAAACGCCCTCACCGCCGACCACCATTTTACTTCAGCCGATCTTAGCGTAGGGAGAGGTTGTTGCCGCTTGTTCTCATGAGGGAGAGCGCTAGGAATGCTGAAAAAAGACAAATCTGTGCCTGTGCTGATAGCGATTGTGCTGCCCAGTTAGTGTGCAGTCACAGTGGGCTTTTTTGTGTGCGCAGCAGCACTGGTTCTTAGGCTGGCAGCCACTGACAGGGGAGGAATTGGTTGTGTGGAGCAGCAGTGCTGATTCTTACTGTGCCCTCTGCTCTTTGCCATTGAGTAGACATTTTTTCAGTGCAGCAGCATATCCAATTTGTAGGCTGCCTGCTAGCTGTATAGCTGTGTGGACACTGCTGCGCTGACTGCTTTTTTCAAAGCAGCTACACAGCAGTAATACTGAAATAATAACTTTCTGCACAGTTACTGAGCCTTCATTTTGGCCCATACCGTATAGAGCTGTACGCTCCTCACACAGTACCGTGTAGCGGCTGGTATCACGTAGAAAAGCCTGCTATCTGTGTGTGAGTCTGTAAAAACATACGTGTTTTTTTTTTTTTTTTAACAAAACTATATACAACTGGTATCTTTTGATACAGTTGTGTTTTTCTGCCGTCTGTATTACGGTGCAAAATCAATACTGAGCGAGCGTCTTTGTGTGACTCCGGAAATCTATACAGAGATTGCCAAATACCCCAGCTTTGTATACAGCTGTCCTCCACTGCTATAGTACACTTCTCCTGATTCCTGATCTTACTATTGTGGTGTACTCCATACTGCGGCTGTGAGCGTGTGTGTTACCCCAGAAATATTTAGGGAGATTTAAAATTACACCCACACTGATTCCAGCTGTACGATACTTATATAGTACAGTTTTGCTAATTTTAAAATTCTGGTCTCCTCCATAGTGAGACTCTGTACCAAATATCTACGGATATTTCTAATTACACCAACACTGATCTCAGCTGTGCCCTAGTGATATACCACAGTTTGCCTCATTTTAAAATTGTGGCCTACTCCATCCTGAGACTCTGAGCACCTTTGACTCTGTACCAAATATCTACGGATATTTCTAATTACACCAACACTGTTCTCAGCTGTACACTAGTGATATACCACAGTTTTCCTCATTTTAAAATTGTGGCCTACTCCTTCCTGAGACTCTGAGCACCTTTGACTCTGTACCAAATATCTACAGATATTTCTAATTACACCAACACTGTTCTCAGCTGTATGCTAGTGATATACTACAGTTTTCATAACATTCAGATTGTGTTGTACTCCATACTGACCCTGTGAGCGCCTGTGTTACTCGACAAAGATATCCTCAAATTTCCAGAATTATCATTCACCTTATACAGCTGCACGCTTCTGATACAGTATCATATATCTGCTGTTATTTTGGGAACATTTTCACAAACATGAGTAGGTATGGTCTCAGACCCCATAAAGGTGGGCGGTGGGGGCCAGCTAGTACAGATGGTGGTGGTGGTGCATGTGCTGGTACTGCCAAAAGCACTATACCTCCTAAGGCAGGAGGTCTTGAGCCGGCGGCATTGTCTGTGTCCACAAGCCCTCGAAGGTTATCTTTTCTGGGAGTAGGTAAACCTCTTTTAAAGCCGGTGCAACAGGAAAAGGTTTTGTCTTACCTTGCTGAAGCAGGCTCCAGCTCTATGTCCTCCTCTTCTCAAGTTTCAAAAAGTAGAAGCACTCAGTCCTCATTTGGTGCTTCTGGTCAGGAACAACCCCTTTCCTTTTGTCCTTCACCCCCAAGTAAAGTGAAGGATGCGGCAGCCCACAGTGCTGGTGATTACTCCATGGAGCTGTTTCCACATCCCATGCCAGGGTTAACAAGTCAAAACATGAATTCACCAGTCCGAGATGAATCTCACATGGAGTGCACTGATGCACAGCCACTGATAGATGATTCTGCTGGTACATTCCCACAGAGCACTACATTGCCTTTGCAGTGTCCAGAGCCAGAAGCTGACCCTGATGAAACTCAGGTGCCCCTTCCCGCATACTATAGCACCGTACATGTCACACAGAGGAAGTTGCAGATGAAATAGAAGAGGAGATGATGGATGACCCAGTTGTTGATCCAGATTGGCATCCAGTGGGGGAAGAAGTTGACAGTGGTAAATATAACTCACAAGCTGAGGAGGATCCGCAGCAGTTGTCGACATCGCAGCAGGGTTTATCTGTGAGTCCCGCAGCTGTAAAAAACATGTTATAAAACGACACCAAAAAGTGGCAGGACAGCTTGGACAGATGGTCCAAGTATCACAGCGTGCAAGCTCTGAAAATTTATACAATAGTAGGAAAAGTGCAGTTTGGCACTTTTTTGAGCAAAATCCTATTGATGATGTCAAGGTTACATGTAAGAAGTGCGGAAGGAACTTTAGCAGAGGTAAAAATGTCAAAAATTTGAATACCAGTTGCATGCTTAGACATTTAAATACCATGCACTTTCAAGCGTGGACGGACTACAAAAGCTCAGTTAGCACATGTGCACCTGCTCCGACTGCAGTTAGCCACCAACGCTCCATCGCTTCCCCCACTGTAACACCACCGGTTGGCACACCAGCAGCAACAAGTGTTGAGGTGTCGGCGCAAGGCCAAAGCAGTCAGGGAATCAGTCGCTTTTTGCAACGAAAGAGTGATGTAGGCCATCGCCATCACCACCAGCAACACAACTACCTTCAACATCACCAACCCCCTCTCAGTCCGTCATGTCCACCAGTAGTTCCCGCATATGCAGCTCTCAAGTACAGCTCACCCTACCAGACACTATGAGTAGGTCCAAAAAGTACTCACCCTCTCATCCGCGCACACTGTCTTTGAACGCCTACATTGGCAAACTGATCCCATTAGAGATTATGCTCTTCCGTTTAGTTGAAAGCGCTGCATTCAGGGACCTCATGGCCTACGCTGTCCCTCGCTATGACCTACCTAGTCGGCACTTCTTTTCTCGAAAAGCCATCCCTGTCCTCCACCAGCATGTGAAATACCGCATTGTCTATGCACTCAAACAATCAGTGAGTGGAAAGTTTCACCTCACAACAGATGCATGGTCCAGTAAGCATGGCCAGGGGCGTTACGTGTCCATCACTTAGCACTGGGTGAATGTGGTGGAAGCAGGGTCCACAGGGGACAGCGGCGGTGGGATAGTTCTGCCTAGCCCATGGTATAGGAAACAGTTGGCTGTAGGCGTTACACCCTCCTCCTCAAGAAGCGAAAGCTCGTCAACAGAGCGCTGTAGCACCAGCCCTCCATCCGCAGCTGCCAGTGTTGCACAGGAGGTGTCACAGTATCGAACAGCTGGTGGCAAGCGTCAGCAGGCTGTTTTACAAATGATGTGTTTGGGTAACAACAGACATACCGCGGAGGTACTGGCCGACTACTTGCAGAGAGAAACTGAGTCATGGCTCGGCAGTCTACATCTTGAGCCAGGCAAGGTAGTTAGTGATAACGGGCGTAATTTTGTGTCGGCCATAGCCCGGGCAAAACTCCGACACATACCTTGCCTGGCTCACACCTTGAACCTGGTGGTGCAATGCTTCCTCAAAAATTATCCCGACTTAGCAGCCCTGCTCAATAACGTGCGAAGACTGTGCTCGCACATCCATCAATCGCCCGTAGACTCCAGTCGGATGCAGAGGTTGCAGCGATCGCTCCACCTCCCCAAGCACTGCCTAATCATAGACGTTGCAACAAGGTGGAACTCCACCATGCACATGGTTGAAAGGCTGTGCGAACAGAGGCAGGCTTTAATGCATTTCTGGCAGGATACACGGGCAGGCAGTACGAGGGCAGACATGGAGTTGTCGGGTGTGCAGTGGTCGAAGCTCAAAGATCTCTGTAAAGTCCTGCATTGTTTTGAGGAATGCACACGGCTGGTAAGCGAGACAACGCCATCATAAGTATGAGCATCCCACTTATGCGTCTGCTCATGCAAACTTTGACGCACATTAAGGTTCAGGCGTCTGCAGCGCAGGAGGAAGAGGAGGAGCAGGAGGGAAGCCTTGATGACAGTTAGCCATTGCCTCCTCAGGGAAATGTCCAGGACGATGGGGAGAAGAAGAGGACGAGGAGGAGGAGGATGAGTGGATGATTATTTGGGGAAAGAGGAGCCTTCTCAGGAGGCAAGATCAAATGTTGGCGTGCCAATGTCAGGTACAGGGTTTGTGCGTGACTGGAAGGATGTGGATATTTCAGATAGTGTTCCTCCACCCACCACTGGCAGTGCATCATTGACACCTGGAATATTGGCCCACATGTGTGATTATGCCTTGCATATCCTAAAAAGGGACCCCCACATTGCCAAAATGATGAAGGATGACGACTACAGGTTGGCCAGCATCCTTGATCCACGCTATAAAGGAAAATTACAGAACATCATGCCACAGGAGAACCTAGAGCTAATATTGGTGAACAAACAAGCAACTGTTGTAAACCGTTTATTAGAGGCATTCCCATCACACAGCAGCGTTGCTGGTTCTACCATGAGCCCTAGTGGGCCGAATGGAAGAGGTGTTTTTGCTACACACAGCTGAAGTGGGGTTGGAGACAGGGGTTTAATGACCATGTTGTGGACTGATTTCTCAACTACCGCTCACATGACAGGTCATCATCAGGAATCTATGGCAACTGACAGGAGACAGCAGTTGTCAACTATGGTAAAAAACTACTTCTCCTCTACATTGATGTTCTCCCTCACGGGTCATTCACCTTTGAATACTGGGCCTGAAAACTGAACACCTGGCCTGAATTGGCGCAATATGCCTTACAGGAGCTCGCTTGCCCTGCTTGTAGTGTGTTATCTGAAAGAGTATTCAGTGCTGCTGGATCAATCCTGACAGAAAGAAGGACACGTCTGTCCACCAAAATGTAGAAGATCTAACCTTCATTAAAATGAACCATGCATGGATTTCAAAAGATTTTGTCCCACCTTCCCCTCATGACACATAGGTTGGCAGCATAATGGCTCATTTTCTCCGCCTCTTGATCGTACTCCTCCAATTCCTCCATTTGCAGCTGCTGAACCTCCAGCCTACAGGTCAACATATGCAATTTTTGGAAACCAGTCCATAACTGTCCTAACCCCCCCCCAGGTCTGGTATAAACAACTTGTGCACCATGCCAAGTGACGGTGCTCTGAGCAGGTGGTGGGGCCCACTGTTGGGCGACAGCACTGGCATAGGACCCCTCATAGTACAAAAAGTGTGTCTGACGGTGGGGGTGCACACTCGCTGTTAGACACAACTCCGTACTAGGAGGGGCCCTGTGCCAGTGCCGTCGGCCACAAGTGGGCACAACATGCTTGCTCTGGGCAACATCACTTAAAAAATGTATCTATTTTGTCTAACATCTACATGTCCACCAAAAACATCAAAAGTTTGTCAATTTGTCCTATAGAGTCCTGCAAGTGGATCGACCGCCAGGGCACTGTGGTCCTCGGTAACGGGAAGGTCTGTTCAAGGGATGTGTCACGTGAGCAGTGACACAGTACGTGGCCTTGGGCATCCAATGAAAAGGGGAAATATTTTCATGGGATATGGAGATTTTGTATTGAACTGTTTACGCCACCTTTGCTTTCTGTTGAAAGTTGACCAGTGCTGCAGTGCAGAGCCTCAGAGACAGGTGTTGATGCAGCAGAGTTAGAATATATCTCCACAGGCCACGCTTGTTGGATAAGGGCAGAATTATGTATTGGAAGGAACATGAATGGTGCTGTTAGATGTAGCAGTGTGTACTAGGTGCTGCAGGCAGAAATTGAGATCACACATTCAGGTGCAGTTTCCAAGGCTTTACTCAGAGTTAAGGTGTGCACACAAGCCGCTAAATGGAAAAATGTCAAAGGCAGTACACTAACGTCAAGCCTAAAATCAATAAGGTATAGATATGACTCGACAATTTGCATTTGGACTACCCATTTGATTATTACTTTACAGTTAACAAATAGTCACACTAAATTGCATTCAAAATCCGTATCTGTTTAGTGCTGCAATCTAAGCCACCCCAAAATATCCTTGCATTAAAAATTTACTACTGTTCTCCAACTACACCAACAGCTATTCAATTTATTTAGTCACCATTTACTGTGCGATGAGGATTCGCCTGTGAATGTCAGTGGATGAAGGTGCAAAGAGTCATCATCAGGGATCTTAACGGGATGTACATTTTCCAAGGCTTTGCTCGGAGTTGAGGTGTGCACAAAAGGACGTTCGCTACGTTGTCCTCCAGGTGAGGGGCTCAGCAAAGTCACTGGTAGATTGTGAACACACCTTTCCAGGACTCCTTAAAATATGTTCCTTTCTCTCTCGTCTGATGTTGTACAATTACTCGGCTCTACGTACTGGCAACACCACAAAATCATTGTCCCAAGCCAGTAGCCGCGTAACTTCTGTGACAACGTCTGCTCTGCTGTATCTTGCTATTATATAGACACGCTTTCGGCAAGATAATCGAGGTTCAGTAGATGAGGCTCCTACAGATGAAAATGACTCCAGTTTCATATCTGTGTCGTAAAGTTCACCAGTAGGCTAAATGGCCGCTGTCCCTTCTGCGCCCTAGTCTCTCAACAATTGGATGGGGCCCCACGGATGTCTTACTCAGTATCCATGCCCCTAGTACCCCTTCTTCCTCACGTTCTGGGCCTGTGGACGAGCTACTACCAGATCCTTGTCCTCTCCCACACTGTGTGAGTACACTGTGTTTCGCGCTCTCTAAAGCTTCACTGCACCTCCTTCTTAGTTTCTTCAGCCCCCACTAAGGCACTGTTTCATAACCAGCCAGGGCTGAGAAGATCCTCCCTTAGGGTAAGTCCATGCTGCCTTGATGCTGTAGTCTGAGGTGGGTGCAGGTGTTACAGTCCTGTGTGTTGCTCCCTCCTTACCTGAGAATGTTATATCACACCTCTGCGTGAGATGCAATCCCTCTGTTTTGACTGAACCCTCAGGGGCAACACACATGGCCCACTCGTCATGTCCAAGGTCATTCCATCTCAATCGGTGCACACTGGGTTAATGTAATGTATGCAGGGTACACAGGGGACAGCGGGTTCGGGACAGTGCTGTCTAGGCCACAGTATAGGCAACAGTTGGGTGTAGGCATTATACCCTCCTCCTCCTCTTCCTCTACCTCCAGAAGCAAAAGGTCCTCGACATATAGCCATTTAATAGGATGATGCTTTAAGACTTTGTCTAATGATATTGTGGTGTTACCTAGACTGACCCTCTGAGACTCTGTGTGCCTGATGAAATATATACAGAGCTTTAAATTTTGACCCTTAAAAAGATAAACCCCTTTCATGGGATGATGCGTGAAGCATTATGCAAATGAATGATATTGTGGAGTTAGCGGGACTGAGCCTGTGACATTCTCTGTGTGCCTCATTAAATATATAGCTCGATTTAAATTTTGACCCTTAAAAAGATAAAACCCCTTTCATGGGATGATGCTGGAACAGTTTTTCGAATGATATTGTAGAGTTAGCAAGACTGAGCCTGTGAGAGTCTTTGTGGGCCTCATGAAATATATACGGAGCTTTCCAATTAATTACCCCAAGACTCTATACACCTGTGGCTGGTGATACAGTACCCTTTGTGTACCCTACAGTACAGTACCCTATACAGTACCCAAAACAGTACACTACAATACCATTTTTCAAATTATTATATTCTTGTGTAATGAATACTGAGGCTGTGAGCGTATGTCTGTTATTACGGAAATATATCCGAAGAGTTACCATTACCCCTACACACTGTATACAGCTGTAGTCTTCAAATACATTACGCTTTTACTTCTTTTTATATTGTTGTCTAATCCATGCTGAGCCTGGGAGAGTCTGTGTCTGACTCATGATATATATACCCACACTTCCAATATTTACAAAATACTAGTTATACCTGGTATCTGGAAGATACAGTACACTTTTTCAGCTTTTCAAATCTTAACCTACACTATATACAGCAGTACAGTCCTCATACAGTACCGTATATCCGCTTTTTGTATTAGGCTCAAGTACATAATGAGTGAGCTTCTGTGTGTGAGTCTACAAATTACATTTCATCCCCTATCGATGTTCGCCCCCACTATTCATTCCCCTTTCACTACTGGACCTGCAAAGTGGACACCTGGCCTGAATTGCCACAATATGCCTTACAGGACATCGCTTGCCCTTCTGCTAGTGTGCTATCTGAAAGAGTCTTCACAGAGTACAGCTGGATAAATCCAGATCCAAAACAGGACCCACCTGTCACCAAAAAATGTTGGTGACTGAGCTCACCTTTATAAAAATTTGCCATGCCTGGGTTTGTAAGGATTTGGTACCACTTTCCCCGAGTGACACATACAGGGGTTTGCTGAAATAATGGAAACACCTGGAAACTGCAAGCAAAGTTAGTTAAATATGGTGTTGTTCCACCTTTTGCAGCGATTACAGCATCAATACTACAAGGTATGGATTCAGACAAGGTGTGAATTGTTTCACAAATAAATTTTTGCCCATTCTTCATTTTAAAGACCCTACACAGTCATTACAGTGACGATGGGGCTGAAATAGACGTTTAAGTTGAATCTGTAAAATCGACCATAAATGCTCAATAATGTTTCGGTCTGCGGATTGTGGGGGCCAGATGACATGCTCGACTTCATTGCAATGTTCCTCGTGCCATGCTTTAACGCTTCTAGCTGTATGAATTGCTGCATTATCATCCTGAAAGATGGCGTTCCCCTCCAGAAACAGCTTGAGAAATAGAATGCACTTGTTTGACCAAAATAACAAAATAATCGCCAGCGCCGCTAATAATTCTTCCATGAAGGGATATCATTGGCCCAGCGGATGTACACGAAATTGCACTAGAGATCATCACAGAACCTAAAATTTTTTTACGGCTGGGAGAAGGCAGTCTGGATGGAATGCTCCTTTTGGCTGGCTACAAACGTTGACTCGTACGGAGGTCGGACATAGGGTAAACGATGATTCATCTGCGAATATCACAGATTTACACTGCTTGTGGGAACAATTATGGTGGTTTAAACACCACTCTAACCGCTTGGAAACATTTGCCAGTGAGAACAGCGTTTTTCAAATTGCAGCTCTTCCATGGAATCCAGATTGTGCACACAGACAAGTGACGTTGCCCTGAGCAGTTGGGGGGGCCCACTCTTGGGCAACGGCACTGGCACAGGGCCCCTCATTGTACAAGTGTCTCTGATGGTGGGAGGCGCCCTCGCCGTTAGACACACCAGCGTACTATGAGGGGCCCTGTGACAGTGCCGTGACCCACCAGTGGGCCCACCATGCTTGCTAAGGGCACAGCACTTGCAATAGTGACCTCTCCTGCTCTACCGCTGTGACGTGTTCCGCGTTTCATGACAGTGACATTCAGGTTAGAGAGAGCGATGACGTCACGTCTGTACGCCCTCTGCCGAAACAGTCCAAGTGCAGAGAGCTGCAAGATGGCGACGCTGAGGAGTCCAGAGTACAGTAGCACCCATCGAGGAGAGGTATTTCCTTTTTTGAAAATGTTTGGAGCAATGTATGGGGAGCATTATACAATGAAGAATGATAAATGGGGCCCATCATACACTGTAGCATCATCCACGGGCCCACGAAAAACCTGAGCCAGCCTTGCCACCCATCCACAACTTTAGCCAAATAACCACCAGTTTTCAATGCATTACTATTGTTATAAAGTAAATGAAGGTTGACAAACTTAAGGAATAAGAATTGATGTTGTTGGCATTGAAATGGGCATTGTAGGTGTCTTTCCTGCCCCCACTGCATGACGACTTTGCTTCCCCATTGACTTCAATGGGGTTTCGTGTTTCGGCCGAAACCCCGATTTTTCAGCAAAGTCGGGCGATTTCGCTCGACCCGACTTTTCAGAAAGTCGGAATTTGCGAAACCTGACTCGACCCAAAAAAAGGCAAAGTCGCTCATCTCTAATTAGCATTAGTTGCAAAATTCTCTGGTATTTTGCTACAAGGAGCAACAATTTTTTTCACACCATAAAATATATCACAATCAAAATCATTATTGCAAACAAGTAGAGATACAAACTCTTAAAAACTTTAACTTTTATAAACTTAGTAGAATAGACCACACTACCCGGCACAAGCAAAAAGAATTCAAAAAGTGATAGCTAATATGAAGCGTGAGAGCAAGATCCAAAGCTTGATGGCTATATCGACGTGAACAGTGCAAGAGATACAAGGTTGGTTTTTGATCTTAAACTCAGTCTGTCAGTAGAATCAACCCTTCTAAGCCAAATATATAGACATGCAGGTCATAGCTGAATAAAATGATACCTTGATATCTGCAATCTGATATCTTATTTAAGAGAAATCCACATTTTTCTTATATGTAAAGAAACTTTTCAGAACTATGTGCTGGACAAACATCTCCCTGAGAATCTGCCTCTAGAGCAGACCCGGGCAAGGGGCGGCCCGCGGGCCGCATCCGGCCCGCCGGCTGTCAGTGACCGGCCCGCGGAGGCGCTCCGGCAGTCTCAGGGCCCCGGCATCAGCTGGCACAATACTTACCTCTCCCGTGCCTCCGCTGCTGCAGCTCCGGGCTCCACCGGCGCTTCCTCTCACAGCCGGCCGCTGAATGACGTCATCATTCAGCGGCCGGCTGTGTCAGAGAGCGGGGTCGCTGGACAGGTAAGACGTGTCTCTGTGTGTGTCTGTGTGTATGTAGTGCGGTGCTTTGTGTGTGTGTGTGTGTGTATGTATGTGAGAGAGTGCTTATGTGCTGTCTGTGTGTGATGATGGGCAGGCATTGCTGATAATGGGGAGGCATTGATGATGATGGGGAGAAGATGATGATAATGGGCAAGCATTGATGATAATGGGCAGGCATTGATGATGGGGAGAAGATAATGATAATGGGCAGGCATTGCTGATAATGGGGAGGAATTGATGATGATGGGGAGAAGATGATGATAATGGGCAGGTATTGATGATAATGGGCAGGCATTGATGATGGGGAGAAGATGATAATGATGATGGGCAGGCATTGATGATGATGGGGAGAAGATGATGATAATGGGCAGGTATTGATGATAATGGGCAGGCATTGATGATGGGGAGAAGATGATGATGATGATGGGCAGGCATTGATGATGATGGGGAGAAGATGATGATAATGGGCAGGTATTGATGATAATGGGCAGGCATTGATGATGGGGAGAAGATGATGATGGGCAGGCATTGCTGATAATGGGGAGGCATTGATGATGATGGGGAGAAGATGATGATAATGGGCAGGCATTGATGATAATGGGCAGGCATTGATGATGGGGAGAAGATGATGATGGGCAGGCATTGCTGATAATGGGGAGGCATTGATGATGATGGGGAGAAGATGATGATAATGGGCAGGTATGTATATATATATATATAATATGTATATATATATATATATATATATATATATATATATATATATATATATATATATGTATATATACAGTATTGGGTAGAACGGAGTTAATTATATTAGTCCGGCCCTCTAAAACCATCCCAATTTCTCATGCGGCCCCCTGGCAAAATTAATTGCCCACCCCTGCTCTAGAGCTTAGTTTTAGTAAAATTTGGCATTACCAGCGTGAGACATGTAACCAGCACATTATAGTAGAACTGAACTTTGTGTCATAATAAACACATTTTTTGCAGCTCTTGCAGCTCTGCTGTATTGCAGCACTATTCCAACACTGTCTGTTCATGAGATGGAAGCTGAAACACTGAGACGAACCTGCAGATGTGACAGTTATAATCACACACAACTCTGCATTGAGATCAGGAGTTAAGAGAGCAGCATTTACATGTAAGAAAAACGTGGATTTCTCTGAAATAAGGCATCAGATCGCAGATCTCAAGGTATTTTATTCAGCTTTCTGTGAAATAATTGCCCATATAGATTTCTTAGGAGGGATGATTCTATTCACAGATTCCCATTAACTACTGCAATGCCTTCAATTGCCCTAAAAACACATGTGTAACACTCTGAGGTCTCCTAAGACTGTATAGAATGCTCAGCAAGCTATTTAAGTTAACAAGAACATACCCTTTGTCATTTCAAAGTGATCCCAAAATATGGGCTATAGTTATATGGATGGTTATGTATATCACTGCTGTTGTCATACAAATTATCTGTAATATTTAGAAAAATATTTAGACTTGAGAGTCCTCAGTGGTTGATACCTTTTAATGGCTAACTGAAAAGATGGTAACAAATTGCAAGCTTTCGAGACTACTCAGGTCTCTTCATCAGGCAAAGACTAAAACAAAAACTGAAGAATCACATATTTATATACACAACAGGACACAGGAATAGTGCAATAGTTAAGACAAGTGACGTGAAGCAGAACTGTCATTATGGCAGAGGGATGAACATAAATATTGGAACAGTTCATAGATAAGAAGAGAAAGTTTTATTGCCCTCTGATTGGGGTCTGGTGTTGTGTTTTGATGCCCCTAGAAGGTCAGACACAGATTCCTTAATTGATATAGAATGACATGAATCCGTGTGATATATTCATTCCAGCACTAAGAGTGTCAAAGGTCATCATAAGTTTGTATTCTGTAATATTTAGTCAGTGCTCTATGGCTTTCTTTCCTTATTTCTATAGGTAAAGAGTTTGTCTACCACTTTATCATTGATGATCCATCCTTAGGATAGGTTATCAATGTCTGATCGGCCAGAATCAGAAGATAGAGCAGCTCCACAGTTAAGTATTTCTGGCTGGGGCAGCTGCAGACATCGATAACAGCTGATCGGCGGAGGTGCTGGATGTCGGACCCAAACCAATCAGGCATTGAAGACTTATACTAGAGACAAAACATGAGCTGTGATTTTGTCTCCCAACACAGATTTATTACAAAATAACTGCTTCATTCCCTGCCTCTGCTTTTATACAGGCTGTGATAGTCTCTTCTGATAGGCTGTGCTATACTATGTGATAGCGACAAGTCATTATTATTTTTAATACGCTGATACAAGTGAAATCATATGAGCATTCTCTAGCTCATTCAATCTACTTTTTTGTGAAAAAATGCACTAGACATTTTTTACGCAAATTGTTTAAATTCCCAGGTCCAGTAAATTTCCTAATATTCAACATGAATCCAATTTGCATTGAATCACTCATCCCTAATCAATACTTTTCGAATCATAATACATATGCAGGAAAAGAGAAGTGATGTAATAATATAATAATGAGTATGTAAGGTCACATATAACAATCCAAAATAATAACTCATTTACAGCTTCTCAATTAACCCCTTAACGACTGCCTTTTAACGGCGGCAGTTAAGGGTATTTAAACCACAGCACCATTACGGCGCTTAGGAAAAAGTGTATAGCGCCCCCCAAGAGTCAGAATTTCTCCAGGGTCTCAGCTGCCGGGGTAGCCGAGACCCCAAAGAACATGATTTGGGTCGGTTTTTACCGATCCTGGTGTTGCGATCGCCGTTATTAACTGTATAACGGCTACCGCAAAAAAAAAGCCCTATTTGCCATTTAATTTCTTTCCCCACAGAGGAGAGAGAAAAAGGGTCCCGATCCCCTCGGTACTTCCCTTTGTCCCTGGGCCCTCCTGCTTCCCCCCACGTCTGCCTGCGTCTTCTTCCGGGAAGAAAATGGTGCGCGCATGCGCAGTACATCTGCCGAGATCTGCCGGCGGGCACCCAGCAACAATAGATTTTTCCTATTGATTCATTTTGGTCACTGAGATAGACCCTATCACAGTGATCAAAATGAAAAAAAAATAGTAAATCTAGCCCACCTTTATCACCCCCATAGTTAGGGAAAAAAAAAAAAATAAAAAATGCATTTATTTCCATTTTCCCATTAGGGTTAGAGTTGGGCTAATGTGAGTTGGACTAAAGTTAGTGTTAGGATTGGGGTTAAAGTTAGAGTTAGGGTTAGGGTTGAGGCTAAAGTTAGGATTAGGGTTGAGGCCAAAGTTAGGGTTAAGGTTGGGACTAAAGTTAGGGTTAGGGTTGGGGCTAAAGTTAGGGAAAGGGATTTAGGGTTAGGATTGGGATTAGGGTTGTGGTAAGGGATAGGGTTGGGAGTATGGTTAAGGGTTTATTGGGGTTAGGTTTGTGGTAAGGATTATGATGAGGGTTAGTATTAGGTTTAGGGATGTGTTGGGTTAGGGTTGTGGGTAGGGTTATGGTTGGAATTAGGGTTATGGGAGTGTTGGGGTTAGGGTTGGAGTCAGAATTGGGGGGTTTCCACTGTTTAGGCACATCAGAGGCTCTCCAAATGCAACATGGTGTCCAATCTCAATTCCAGCCAATTCTGCCTGAAAAAGTGAAAGTCCTCCTTCCCTTCTGAGCTCTGCCGTGCGCCCAAACTGTGGTTTACCCTCACATATGGGTATCGGCGTACTCAGGACAAATTTCACAACAACTTTTGGGGTCTAATTTTTCATGTTACCCTTGGGAAAATAAAAATTTGGTGGCGAAAATATCATTTTTCTGAAAAAAATATCATTTTTTATTTTCACGGCTCAACGTTATAAACTTCTGTGAAACACTTGGCGCTCAAAGTTCTCACCACACATCTAGATAAGTTCCTTGGAGGGTCTAGTTTCCAAAATTGGGTCATTGTGGGGGGTTTCCACTGTTTATGCACATCAGGGACTCTGCAAATGCAAAATGACGCCCGCAGATCATTCCATCAAAGTCTGCATTCCAAAACGTCACTACTTCCCTTCCGAGCCCCGATGTGTGCCCAAACAGTAGTTTTCTCCCAAATATGGGGTACCAGCGTACTCAGGATAAATTGGACAACAACTTTTGGGGACCAATTTCTCCTGTTACCCCTGTGAAAATAAAAAATTGGAGCTAAAAAATGATTTTTGTGAAAAAAAAAATGATTTTTTATTTTCACGGCTCTGCGTTTTAAACTTTAGGAAAACACTTGGGTGTTCAAAGTTCTCACAACACATCTATATAATTTCTATGGGGGTTCTAGCTTCCAAAATGGGGTCACTTGTGGAAGGTTTTTACTGTTTAGGCACATCAGTGGCTCTGCAAACGCATCATGACGACAGCAGATCATTAGATCAAAGAATGCATTCCATAACGGTGCTCCTTCCCTTCCGAGCTCTGCCCCCCACATATGAGGTATCAGCGTACTCAGGAGAAACTGCACAATAACTTTTGGCGTCCAATTTCTTCTGAAACCCTTGTGCTCAACCCACAGATCTAGATAAGTTCCCTGTGTGTTCTAGTTTCCAAAATTGGGTCACTTGTGGGGGGTATACACAGTTTAGGTACATGAGAGGCTCTCCAAACGCGACATGGCGTCCGATCTCAATTCCAGCCAATTCTCCATTGAAAAAGTCAAACGGCTCTTCTTCTCTTCCAAGCTCTGCCGTGTGCCCAAACAGTGATTTACCCCACATATAGAGTATTGGCGTATTCAGGACAAATTTCACAACAATTGGGTCTAATTTCTCCTGTTACCCTCGGGAAAATAAAAATGTGGGGGCGAAAATATATTTTTTGTGTAAAAAATATGATTTTTCATTCTCACGGCTCTATGTTATAAACTTTTGTGACGCACTTAGGGGTTCAAAGTGCTCACCACTCATCTAGATAAGTTCCTTGGGGGGTCTAGTTTCCAAAATGGTGTCACTTGTTGGGGGTTTCCTCTTTTTAGGCACATCAAGTGCTCTCCAAACGCGACATGGTGTCCGATCTAAATTCCAGCCAATTCTGCATTGAAAAAGTGAAACGGTGCTCCTTCCCTTCCGAGCTTTGCCGTGCGCCTAAACAGTAGTTTGCTGCCACATATGGGGTATCGGCATATTCAGGAGAAATTGCACAACAAATTTTGTGGTTCATTTTCTCTTTTTACACTTGTGAAAATAAAAAAATTGGTTCTGAAGTAAAATGTTTGTGAAAAAAGTTAAATGTTCATTTTTTCTTACCACATTGCTTCAGTTCCTGTGAAGCACGTTAAGGGTTAATTAACTTCTTGAATGAGGTTTTGAGCACCTTGAGGGATGCAGTTTTTAGAATGGTGTCACTTTTGGGGATTTTCTGTCATGTACAACCCTCAAAGTGACTTCAAATGTGAGATGGTACTTAAAAAATGGTTTTGTAAATTTTGTTGTAAAAATGAGAAATAGCTAGTCAACTTTTAACAGTTATAATTTCCTAACAAAAAAAAAAATGTTTCCACAATTGTGCTGGTGTAAAGTAGACATGTGGGAAATGTTATTTATTAAGTATTTCTTGTGAGATATCTCTGATTTAATTGCAAAAAAAAATAAAAGTTTGAAAATTGCATAATTTTAAATTTTTTTGCCATATTTCCATTTTTTTCATAAATAAATGCAAGTTATATTGAAGAAATTTGACCACTATAATGAAGTACAATATGTCACAAAATAACTTTCTTAGAATCAGCGGAATTCGTTAAAGCATTCCAAAGTTATAACCTCATAAATTGACAGTGGTCAAAATTGTAAAAATTGGCCTGATCATTAAGTATCAAATTGGCTCTGTCACTATGGGGTTAAAGAAAACCAAACACACAGTTATATACAGTGTGAAAAATAAATGTTTAACACACTGCCGCTTTTGAAAGTTTTCCCACCTACAAAGAATGGAGATGTCTGTAATTTTTTCGTAAATACACCTCAACTGTGAGAAACAGAATCTTAACCCCTCTCTGACATTAGACGTACTATCCCGTCCATAAAACCCGTGCCATTCTGCCCATGGACGGGATAGTACGTCATAGGCGATCAGCTGCGCTCCTGAGGGGAGCGCAGCTAATCGCCGCCGGGTGTCAGCTGATTATCACAGCTGACACCCGTGACTGTGTGTCAGGAGCGGTCACGGACCGCTCCCGGCACATTAACCCCTAGCACACCGCGATCAAACATGATCGCGGTGTACTGGGGGCACAGGGAGGATCGCGCAGGGTGGGGGCTCCCTGCGTGCCCCCCTGAGACCCTCAGACCAGCGCGATGTGATCGCGCTGTTCTGAGGGCTTCCTCCCTCCCAGGACCCGGATCCAAGATGGCGCCGGGGTCCTGGAGGGAGGCGGCTACCTCAGTGCCTGCCGAGAGCAGACACTGAGAAGCCTGCTGCACTGCCTGAGCGATCGCTGGTGTGACAGTGTGCTGTGCACACTGTCACACCAGCGATCTGATAAAACACAGTGATGTCCCACCCTGGGACAAAGTAAAAAAGTTAAAAAAGTAAAAATAAACATGTTATAAAAAAAATCCAAAATAAATAAAAAAAAAAAAAAATATTCCCAATAAATTCATTTCTTCCTGTAAATAAGAAAAACAAAACAATAAAAGTACACATATTTGGTATCGCCGCGTCCGTAACGACCCCCCTATAAAACTGTCCCACTAGTTAACCCCTTTAGTGAACCCCTTAAAAAAAAAAAAAAAACGAAGCAAAAAATCAATGCTTTATCATCATACCGCCGAACAAAAAGTGGAATAACGCGCGATCAAAAAGACCGAGATAAATAAACATGGTACCGCTGAAAAGTCATCTTGTCCCGCAAAAAACGAGCTGCAATACAGCATCATCAGCGAAAAAATAAAAAAGTTATAGCTCGCAGAATAAAGCGATGCAAAAATAATTATTTTTTATATAAAATTGTTTTTATTCTATAAAAACGCCAAAACATAAAAAAATGATATAAATGAGGTATCGCCATAATCGTACTGACCCGAAGAATAAAACTGCTTTATCAATTTTACCACACGCAGAACAATAAAAACGCCTCCCCCAAAAGAAATTCATGAATTGCTGATTTTTGTTCATTCTAACCTCCCAAAAATCGAAATAAAAAGCGATCAAAAAATGTCACCTGCTCAAAAATGGTACAAATAAAAACGTCAACTCGTACTGCAAAAAATAAGACCTCAAATGACTCTGTGGGCCAAAATATGCAAAAATTATAGCTCTCAAAATGTGGCGATGCAAAAAACTATTTTTGCAATAAAAAGCGTCTTTTAGCGTGACAGCTGCCAATCATAAAAACCCGCTATAAATAGTAAATCAAACCCCCCTTTATCACCCCCTTAGTTAGGGAAAAATAATAAAATTAAAAAAATGTATTTATTTCCATTTTCCCATTAGGGTTAGGGTTAGGGTTGCGGCTAAAGTTAGGGTTAGGGTTGGCGCTAAAGTTAGGATTAGGGTTAGGGTTGGGATTAGGGGTGTGTTAGAGTTAGGTTTGTGGTTAGGGTTGGGACTAGGGTTAGGGTGTGTTGGGGTTAGGGTTGGAGTTAGAATTGGGGGGTTTCCGCTGTTTAGGCACATCAGGGGCTCTCCAAATGTGACATGGCGTCTGATCTCAATTCCAGCCAATTCTGCGTTGAAAAAGTCAAACGGTTGCTCCTTCACTTCTGAGCTCTGCCATGCGTCCAAACAGTAGTTTATCCCCACATATGGGGTATCAGCGTACTCTGGACCCCAAGAGTTATTGTGCAATTTGTACTATTTCTTCTGTTACCCTTGGGAAAATAAAAAACTGGGGGCGAAAATATCATTTTTGTACAAAAAAAAATATTTTTTTGTTTTTACGGCTGTACATTATAAACTTCTGTGAAGCACTTGGGGCTTCATAGCGCTCACCACACACCTAGATAAGTTCCTTGTGGGGTCTATTTTCCAAAATGGGGTCACTTGTTGGGGATTTCCACTGTTTAGGCGCATCAGGGGCTCTCCAAATGCGACATGACGCCCCCAGACCATTCCATCAAAGTCTGCAATCCAAAACGTCACTACTTCCCTTCCGAGCCCCAACGTGTACCCATACAGTAGTTTTCTCCCACATATTGGGTATCAGCGTACTCAGGACAAATTGGGCAACAACTTTTGGGGTCCAATTTCTCCTGTTACCCTTGTGAAAATAAAATATTGGGGGCGAAAAAATCATTTTTGTAAAAAAAAAAAGATTTTTTATTTTTACGGCTGTGCGTTATAAACTTCTGTGAAGCACTTTGGGGTTCAAAGTGCTCACCACACATCTAGATAAGTTCCTTGTGGGGTCTATTTTCCAAAATGGGGTCACTTGTGGGGGGTTTCCACTGTTTAGGCGCATCAGGGGCTCTACAAATGCGACATGACGCACCCAGACCATTCCATCAAAGTCTGCAATCCAAAACGTCACTACTTCCCTTCCGAGCCCTGACGTGCGCCCATACAGTAGTTTTCTCCCACATATTGGGTATCAGCGTACTCAGGACAAATTGGACAACAACTTTTGGGGTCCAATTTCTCCTGTTGCCCTTGTGAAAATAAAATATTGGGGGCGAAAAAATCATTTTTGTAAAAAAAAAAGGATTTTTATTTTTACGGCTGTGCGTTATAAACTTCTGTGAAGCACTTTGGGGTTCAAAGTGCTCACCACACATCTAGAAAAGTTCCTTGTGGGGTCTATTTGCCAAAATGGGGTCACTTGTGGGGGGTTTCCACTGTTTAGGTGCATCAGGGGCTTTCCAAATGTGACATGACGCCCCCAGACCATTCCATCAAAGTCTGCAATCCAAAACGTCACTACTTCCCTTCCGAGCCCCGACGTGTGCCCGTACAGTAGTTTTCGCCCACATATTGGGTATCAGTGTACTCAGGACAAATTGGACAACAACTTTGGGGTTCCAATTTCTTCTGTTACCCTTGTGAAAATAAAATATTGGGGGCGAAAAAATCATTTTTGTAAAAAAAAAAAAAGATTTTTTATTTTACGGCTGTACGTTATAAACTTTAGTGAAACACCTGGGGGTTCAAAGTTCTCACCACACATCTAGATAAGTTCCTTGAGGGGTCTAGTTTCCAAAATGGTGTCATTTATGGGGGTTTCCACTGTTTAGGCAGATCAGGAGCTCTCCAAACACGACATGGCGTCCAGCCAATTCTGCGTTGAAAAAGTCAGACGGCGCTCCTTCCCTTCCAAACTCTGCCATGCACCCAAACAGTGGTTTACCCCCACATATGGGGTATCAGCGCACTCAGGACAAATTGCACGATAACTTTTGGAGTCTTGTTACCCTTGGAAAAATAAAAATTGGGGTGAAAAGATCATTTTTGTGGAAAAAAATATGATTTTTAAATTTTACGGCTCTATGTTATAAACTTGTGTGAAGCACTTGGGGGTTCAAATTGCTCATCAAAAATCTAGATAAGTTCCTTAGGGGGTCTAGTTTCCCAAATGGGGTAATTTGTGGGGGGTTTCCACTGTTTAGGCACATCAGGGGCTCTCCAAATGCAACATGGCATCCAAACTCAATTCCAGCCAATTTTGGTTGGAAAAAGTCAAATGGTGCTCCTTCCATTCCGAGCTCTGCCGTGCGCCCAAACAGTGGTTCCCCCCCACATATGGGGTATCAACAACTTATGTGGTCCAATTTCTCCTGTTACCCTTGGGAAAATAAAAAATTAGTGACTAAAGATAATTTTTGTGGAAAAAAATAGGATTTTTTATTTTCATGCCGGGCATTATAAACTTGTGTGAAGCACTTGGGGGTTCAAAGTGCTCACCAAAGATCTAGATAAGTTCCTTAGGGGGTCTAGTTTCCAAAATGGGGTCACTTGTGGGGGGTTTCCACTGTTTAGGCTCATCTGGGGCACTGCAAACGGAACATGACCCCCATTAACGTCTGCATTCCAAAACGTTACTACTTCCTTTCCAAGCCCTGCCGTGCGCCCAAACAGTTTCCCCCCCCCCACATATGGGGTATCAGCGTACTCAGGACAAATTGGACAACAACTTTTGGGGTCCAATTTCCTTGGGAAAATTCAAAAATTTGGGACTAAAAAATCATTTTTGTGGAAAATTTTTTTTTTTTTTTTTTCACACCCAGGCTTTATAAACTTTTGTGAAACACTTGAGGGTTCAAAGTGCTCACTACAGATCTAGATAAGTACCTTAGGGGGTCTAGTTTCCAAAATGGTGTCACTTGTGGGGGGTTTCCACTGTTTAGGGCGCATCAGGGGCTCTCCAAACGCGACATGGCATCCAATCTAAATTCCAGCCAATTTTAGTTTTAAAAAGTCAAACGTCGCTCCTTCCCTTACGAGCTCTGCCGTGTACCCAAACAGTGGTTTTCCCCCACATATGGGGTATTGGCGTACTCAGGAGAAATTGCATAACAACCTTATCTGTCCATTTTCTCCTTTTACCCTTGTGAAAATAAAAAAAAAGTTTGTAAAAGATAATTTTTGTGGCTAAAAAGTAAAATATTCATTTTTTCCTTCCACGTTGCTTTAGTTACTGTGAAGCACCTGAAGGGTTAATAAACTTCTTGAATGTGGTATTGAGTACCTTGAGGGGTGCAGTTTTTAGAATGGTGTCACTTTTGGGTATTTTCTGCCATATAGACCCCTCAAAGTGACTTCAAATGTGAGGTGGTCCCTAAAAAAAAATGGCTTTGTAAATTTTGCTGTAAAAATGAGAAATCGCTAGTCAACTTTTAACCCTTATAACTTCCTAACAAAAAAAAATTTTGGTTCCAAAATTGTGCTGATGTAAAGTAGACATGTGGGAAATGTTATTTCTTAACTATTTTGTGTGATATATTTCTCTGTTTTAAGGGAATAAAAATTCAAAGTTTGAAAATTGCAAAATTTTAAAAATTTTCGCCATATTTGCGTTTTTTTCAAAAATAAACGCAAGTTATATCGAAGAAATTTTACCACTAACATGAAGTACAATATGTCACGAGAAAACATCTCAGAATCTCGAAGATCCGTTGAAGCGTTCCAGAGTTATAACCTCATAAAGAGACAGTGGTCAGAATTGTAAAAATTGGCCCGGTCATTAACGTGCAAACCACCCTTGGGGGTGAAGGGGTTAAAAAAAGTCTAGAAAATCACATTGTATGATTTTTACATAATTAATTAGTATTTTATTGAAATAAGTATTTGATACAAGAAGAAAAAATAGCTTAATATTTGGTACAAAAACAGATGTTTCTTGTAGTTCTTGACCAAGTTTGCACACGCTGCAGCAGGGATTTTGACCCACTACTCTATACAGATCTCCAGATTTTTCAGGTTTTGGGGATGTCACTGGGCAACATTGAGTTTCAGCTCCCTCCAAAGATCTTCTATTGGGTTTAGGTCTGAAGACTTGCAAAGCCAATCCAGGACCTTGAAATGCATCTTCCGAAGCCATTTCTTAGCTGATCTGGCTATGTGTTTTGGGTCATTACCCAGCCATGACCCATCTTCAATGATCTTACTGAGGAAAGGACGTTATTGGCAAAAATCTCGCAATACATGATTCCATCCATCCTCCCTTCAATATGGTGCAGTGGCTCTGCCCCTTTGCAAAAAAGCATCCCCAAAGTATGGTGTTTCCCACACCATGCTTTATGGCTGGAAGTGTTTTTGGGGTTGTGCTGATCCTTCTACCTCCAAACACGGTGAGTGGAGTTGATACCAAAAAGTCGTATTTTGATCTCATCTGACCACATTTCCTTCTTCCATTCCTCCTCTGTATCATCCAGATGGTCACTGGCGAACTTCAGATGGACCTGGACATGTGCTAGCGTGAGCAGGGCGACCTTGCTTGCCTGCACGATTTTAGTACATGATGGCGTAGTGTGTTACTAATGGTAATATTTGAGACTGTGGTCCCAGCTCTCTTCAGGTCATTGACCAGATCCTCCCATGTAGTTCTGGACTGATTCCTGACCTTTCTCAGAATCATTTTTACCCCGCAAGGTAAGATCTTGAATTGAGCCCCAGAATAAGGAAGATTAAGTCATCTTGTATTTTTTCCATTTTCTAATAATTGTGCCAACAATTGTTGCGTTCTCAACAAGCTGCTTGCCTATTGTCCTGTAGTGCATCCCAGTCTTGTGCAGGCCTACAATTTGTCCCTGGTGTCTTTAGACAGCTCTTTGATCTTGGCCATGGTGGAGAGGTTGGAGTGTGATTGAATGTGTGGACAGGTGTCTTTTATACACATAACGAGTTCAAACAGATGTAATTAATTTAGGTAATGAGTGCAGAGTAGGAGTGCTTCTTAAAGAAAAACTACAGGTTTGTGAGAGCAAGAATTCTTGCTGGTGATCAAATACTTATTTCATGCAATAAAATGCAATTTAATTATTTAAAAATCATACAATGTGATTTTCTGCTTTTTTTTCTTTAGATTCTTTCTCTCACAGCTGAAGTGTACCTATAATAATAATTACAGACCTCTCCATTCTTTGCAGGTGGGAAAACTTACGAAATCAACAGTGTATCAAATACTTATTTCCCCCACTGTATATAATTCATTAAAATGAAAAATAGAATGTGCACAGACAGTTCTTTTTCTGATACAGTCATTTAGTGAACCACCATATACCGTATTTTAAGGATCATAAGACACACTTTTTTTCCCCCAAATTTGCTTATCTCCCGAGATCTTGGTGCCGAGATCTCCATCTGTGCATGTGCCGCCCCCGGCGGCTATTTTCCCAGAGTCCACTACACAGGAAACCATGCAACTGCCGGGCTCTGGCCTTTCACAAAATGTCAGCAGAGCCCCAGCAGCACAGGAGACACCCGCAGCAGCACTGGGCAGAAGCGGGCAGCAGCGCCGGACACCCCCACAGTGCTGGACAGCCCCACAGCACCGGAGACACCCGCAGCAGCACCGGGCACCCGGCAGCACATCGGAACACAGGGGGTGCTGCCTGCAGCATCACCCCACTCCTGCTTCCTCCAGAAGCGACCCTGGTACCCCACTTCAACGATGCCACCACCCCCGGTAAGCAATAGAACGCAAGGATTATAAGAAGCACCACCATTTTATTAAAAAAAAAAATTCCTATTTTTTCTCCTCAAAATTTGGGGTGTGTCTTATAATCCGGAGCATCTTATAATCCGAAAAATACGGTATACTTTCCTTGCTTCTAGGAGCATTAAAAGTTGATATATTATATATTATAATATTATTAAGAATGGTATAGGGGTTATTGGAACAACATAAATAGATAGTAGGGATTGTTTAACATCTCCAATTGTCCCTAAACTTGCACGTTCCTTCCATCAGCGGATGATAGCAGCCTTGGGTGACTTGGTCTTCCCACTCAAAGTTGCTCGCCTCTCTTGGGAGCCTGAAAACACATGATAACAACAATATTTGAAAATTGACCATGGCAATCCATGTAGAAGACATACAGGTGCATCTCACAAAAGTAGAATATCATCAAAAAAGTTAATTTATTTCAGTTCTTCAATACAAAAAGTAAAACTCATATATTATATAGAGTCATTACAAGCAGAGTGATGTATTTCAATTGTTTATTTCTGTTAATGTTGATGATTATGGCTTAGAGCCAATGAAAACCCAAAAGTCATTATTTCAGTAAATTAGAATACTTTATAATGGTGTCTCTCATCTTCCTCTTGACAATACACCATAGATTCTCTATGGGGTTAAGGTCAGGTGAGTTTGCTGGCCAATCAGGCACAGTGATATTGTTTTTTTTAAACCAGGTGTTGGTACTTTTGGCAGTGTGGACAGGTGCCAAGTCCTGCTGGAGAATTAAATTTCAAACTCCAAAAAGCTTGTCGGAAGAGGGAAGCATGAAGTGCTCTAAAATTTCCTGGTAGACTGCTGTGCTGACTTTGGTCTTGATAAAACACAGTGGACCTACACAAGCAGTTTGGCTCCCCAAACCATCATTGATTGTGGAAACTTCCCACTAGACCTCAAGCAGCTTGAATTGTGGCCTCTCCACTCTTCGTTCAGACTCTGGGACCTTGATTTCCAAGGTCTAGTGTGAAGATGAGAGACACCATATTCAACAATGCACATGAGCTGAAGGCTGCTATCATAGCTACCTGGGCATCCATAACACCTCAGCAGTGCCACAGGCTGATCGCCTCCATGCCACGCTGCATTGATGCAGTAATTGATGCCAAAGGAGCCACAACCAAGTATTGAGTGCATAACTGAACATACATTTCAGTAGGCCAACATTTCGGAATTTAAAATCATTTTTCGTGCGAGTGTTATAAAGTATTCTAATTTACTGAGATAATGACTTTTGGGTTTTCATTGGCTGTAAGCCATAATCATCAACATTAACAGAAATAAACACTTGAAATAGATCACTCTGTAATGCCTCTATATAATATATGAGTTTTACTCTTTGTATTGAAGAACTGAAATAAATGAACTTTTTGATGATATTCTAATTTTGTGGGAAGCACCTGTAGTCCTTATAAAAATAATACTTTTAGTGCCCAAATCTGTTGCTGTGTTTGCCATAAATTGGAATATTGCTCACATATGCCAATAAGGCGCTTTGTGCACCCTTATCATGGCCGAAAGCTTCAAAGCACCAAACCCATTGACTGTTTTGCATATATCCCCAAGCGCCTCATTTGTGAATAAAGATCAATTTCTGGCAAAAACAGCAATGGATTATGATATTAAATGTCTAGTTTACTAGGTTCTACATCCCCTACAAGGTGATGTGCTTGGTTTGAACAGTCATTTTGTGCAGATAGATAAAATAAAAATGAAACAATTTCTACAATTTATCTCTTTTTATTAGATACGTAACATATCCTTTTCCAGATACTATCTTTCAAATTGTGATTTAGTGAGGTATCAGATATAGAAGTGTTATATTCCCAGTTCCTGCATTACTTGATGTTTATTAACGAGAGGGAAACATCGAAGATTTGATTCGGTTTCAAAATAGCAGAACTAATTGGTGTGTTGATATTAGCACTGAAGACAACATGGAAAACCAGGGCCCTGCAACAACTAACACAAGCCCTCTAATAATTTCCAGATTGCCATAATGTTTGCTAAGTGCCATACTTTTTTTCCCAGTGAATTACTGACCTCCTGTAGTTTGTTTGTCCTGGTGCAGTAGGGCTTAAAATTAAAGTAAACCCACCAAATTGCAAAGATGGAGAATTTACACTGGTCACAGTGAAAGATTTCAGGAATTGGGTTACAATTACAAACCAATATTTGCTGTGCATGAAGTGTGGAAGAAAGGACCATTATTTTTGTTTAGTTTCTCTGGTTGCCATCAAGAAAGTTGGAAAGAAAGATAAACCGTCTGCATTCCATTTTATCTGACATTTCACTATATGAACAATCAGACCACACAAGTGTATTTCATAGGTGTACGGCTCCTGTGTGGTCCTGCTGGAAGCAGCCTAATACACCATAATCAGGCCCTAAGCTTATTATTCTAAACCATGTCCTGTGCTGCTAAAAGGCAGAACAACTGCTGGCACTGCACATTTATGTTCCTAAAATAGATTTTTTTTTAATAAATTTTCATTCTAGCACATGGCAGCACTTTGCATTTAGTACTATGTGTAACAGAATCTATTGTTGGACGGGATGATTTACTAGTTACTTCATGCTAGGTGCAAGGGAAATTCATTAATTGTTATGAAGGATTTTTTTAACTAAAGATGAGCTTATCTTTTGAAATTCTAATTTGCCAACTTTGCCAAATTCTGTCATAAAATTTGAGTTGCGGTAAATAAAATTACGCTGATTTCAATACTGTAAAGCTTGTAATTGCTTATAAAACACACATGGGAGACAGGAGTCAGAACTGTTATGAATTGGTAGCTGAGGAGGACAGGAGCAAAAAACAACCAAGGCAGCAGAACACCAGAGAGGTTGGGGACTAATGGGTTGCAGATCCCTAAACTAACCGCACAACTAGATGCAGCCGTGGGATGTACCTACGGTGACCTAGACGCCTCGGCACAGCCGGAGAGTTAGCTACCCCTAAAGATAGAAACAGGAAAGCTAACTGCCCCGGAGTAGAGCCCCAAAGGAATAGCTAGCCCCCACACATATAGTGGCGGTAAGACAAGACGAAATACAAACGCAGGCAGAAAATAGAGTGAGCAAACGCTGGGGTCAAACACTGCCTAGATAGGACAGGACAGAATACTATCTGCCCCCCAGCAAAACCCTAGAAAAACTTCCAGCACTTCTGATTTCTGAGATCACACAATCTCGCCACCAGCTAAATCAGATCTCCGGTGTGAACAGGAGGCTAACCCGCAGCCACTCAAATAGCAGGGACAGAGCAATGGAACAAATAAACAGTGGCTACTGAAAAACAGAGAGTAGCACAGGCCCCTGGAGGGGAACCCGGCTAACCTCCCACAAAAGTGCAGACAAAAAATGGAAATAGCAAACACGATAGAAACAAGCAGAAAATATCAGATCTGAAAGTAGCAAATGAAGGCTAGACACCAGCTGACTTCCAAATGAACCAGGAAACAACAATTGATCACTGGCGAGGATCATGGGAAGGCAGCTCACTTATATCAGCCCAGTCCGTCTCTCCTGATTGCCAGTCATCGCTCGCAGGTGATGGACTTCTACTATTCAACACTGGTTCAATACCCTCAGCAACCACCAGAGGGAGCCCCAACTCAGAAGTCATTTCCAACATGCTCACAAAACAGAACCCAACTGACCATAAGAGCTTACACTCTACAGACTTGAGGATGCGACAGGATCCCGCTGACCATAAGGCTCGGTAAGGCTTCTTTCACACATCATTTTATTGTTGTCAGTCAAAATCCGTTGTTTTTTGAAAAAAACGGATCCAGCAACTGATGCCGCAGGATCCGCTTTATTCTAATAGACTGGTATCAGCTGTGGATTGCAACTGATGAGCGTACGTTTCATCCGTCGTTCGACGGATCCATCAGAAATTTTGTGTCCGGCGGCCAGAGACGACGCACAAAGCAACGTTTTTTGTCTCCGTCGGAAAATCGGGCAGCGATTCATCGCTGTCCGTCATTTGTTAGAATGGAAGCCTATGGGGGCAGGATCCGTCAACATCTGTCAAATGACAGATTCCGGCGACGGATCCGTTTTTTTAACTGAGCATGCACCTAACAGGTTAAAACACAAACAAAACAATAGATATACAGTACAGACAAAAAGTTTGGACACACCTTCTCATTCAAAGATTCTTCTGTGTTTTCATGACTATGAAAATTGTAGAATCACACTGAAGGCATCAAAACTATGAATTAACACATGTGGAATTATACATTACACTTTACAAAAAAGTGTGAAACAACTGAAAATATGTCTTATATTCTAGGTTCTTCAAAGTAGCCACCTTTTGCTTTGTTTACTGCTTTGCACGCAGAAAAGGTGAACGGCTGGACTCTACATACCTAGTTCCCACCGTGAAACGTGGAGGAGGTGGTGTGATAGTGTGGGGATGCTTTGCTGGTGACACTGTTGGGGATTTATTCAAAATTGAAGCGGTGAGCGGTCCGGCTCACCCCAAACCATCTCAATTGTGTTCAGGTCTGGTGACTGTGGAGACCAGGTCATCTGGCGTAGCACCCCAACACTCTCCTTCTTGGTTAAATAGCCCTTACACAGTCTGGAGGTGTGTTTGGGGTCATTGTCCTGTTGAAAAATAAATGATGGTCCAACTAAACGCAAACCAGATGGAAAAGCTTTCTGCTGCAAGATGCTGATGTAGCCATTCTGGTTCACTATGCCTTCAATTTTGAATAAATTCCCAACAGTGTCATCAGCAAAGCACCCCCACACCATCACACCACCTCCTCCATGCTTCACGGTGGGAACCAGGTATGTAGAGTCCATCCGTTCACCATTTCTGCGTGCAAAGCAGTAATCAAAGCAAAAGGTGGCTACTTTGAAGAACCTAGAATATAAGACATATTTTCAGTTGTTTCACACTTTTTTGTAAAGTGTAATGTGTAATTCCACATGTGTTAATTCATAGTTTTGATGCCTTCAGTGTCATTCTACAATTTTCATAGCCATGAAAATACAGAAAAATCTTTGAATGAGAAGGTGTGTCCAAACTTTTGGTCTGTACTGTATACACATAGAGTTCTACATAGCATAATAGTCATTAAATCAATTGCCGGCTTCAGTAAAATCATTAGTGAGGCCCAAGCGTTCTGGGCCCCCCACGCTGAAAATTGCAGCCAGCAGCTGCCCCAGAATTGGAGCCTCTATAAGAGATGCCAAAACTGGCAGTTACCCCGCTCTTCCTGCTGCCGTGTAGCGGTGACAGACTGGGTAATAAAGGGGTTGATGTCGTCTATTTTTTGGCAGCTGATATCAAGCCGCATTGCTAATGTCAGCTGTCAGTAGTATGACAACCATCCATTAGCAATACTTTCAGTAAAGTAGAAAAAAATACACACAGAGAAATGTTTTATTACATACAAAATAAACAGAGACATCTCGTTATCCACTTTATTAGCACCCACCAAGTTCTTCTCTGACGGAATCCTGTAATCTTGCAGTGGGGCAATGTGATGTGTCACGCGGCCATCATCTTTGTTAACGTGAGGTCCAAAGATGGCGTCCCCGTGTGTATGCATTTGTGTGCATGTATGCTTGTATGTATGCTGCATGTATGTATGCACATGTGTGTGCGTGTATGTATGTGCATGTGTATGTATGCACATGTGTATGTATGGGCATGTGCATGTATGCGCATGTGTATGTATGCATATGTGCGCATGTATGTGTCTGTATGTTTGTGCGTATTTGTGTATGTGCATGTCTGTATGTGTGATTGTATGTGCATGTATGTGGGTGTGTATGTGCATGTGTGTATGTGCACGAGTACATGCGTGTTTGTGTGTGTGCGTGTTTGTGTATGCATGTGTGTGCGTACTTCTGCGAGTGTTTGCACGTGCGTGTGTTTGTGTGTATGTGCATGTTTGTGTATGTGCGTATCTGCGTGTGTGTGGGGACATTATACTGTGTGTATGCGTGTTTGTGTATATGTGTACGTACGTGCGTATGCATGTTTGTTTATGTACGTTGTGAGACAGTGAAGGAATATGTGTTGAATGGGGTGTACATTTCACCTAGGTATAAGGGAAATGTGTGGCTTTGTAAACCTAGTGGTAGAGAAAGGTCACTACACCTCACATTCAACACACAGTTGCAGCTCAGGCCTGAAACTACTCAGGTCTTAATTAGGAGACCAAAAGTAGGTGTCTGCAAACACAATCTGAGAGCTGTCTTTAGTCTGGACACAGGGAGGTGTCCCGGCACAAGAAGCAGTCTCCAGGATTGGGAGCTGTCTTTAGCCTGGACACAGGGAGGTGTCCCGGCACAAGGAAGCAGTCTCCAGGATTGGGAGCTGTCTTTAGTCTGGACACAGGGAGGTGTCCCGGCACAAGGAAGCAGTCTCCAGGATTGGGAGCTGTCTTTAGCCTGGACACAGGGAGGTGTCCCGGCACAAGAAGCAGTCTCCAGGATTGGAAGTACGCTCAGTCTGGACACAGGAAGGTGTCCCGGCACAAGAAGCGTCTCCAGGAGTGTGAGCTATCTCAGTCTGGGTGCAGGAGGTACCCCGGACACAGGAGTAGTCTCAGTGAGAATCCGTGCGAATAGCGGCTGAATAGGAGTGGATCTCTCTCAAGTCTGGACGTTGGATGTGCCTTCAGACACAAGGAGGAGTATCTGTGAAATTCCATACTGGTAACATATATGATATGTGTTGTGTTGGGCCAGGCTGGTAGAGCCGGGACCCGGATAGACAGGGCAATCTATATAAGTGTAATTAGTGGCTAGACAAGCCCAGGTTTTCTGTTTATGATTTATTTTTATCTGTTTGCTGTGGACTTTAATAAAGCTGGTTGCGGCCAGTTTTCACCAGAACTGCTGTCTGAATGAACTGTTTTCGTGCCATTCTGTCTACCCAGACAGCGATAATAGAGCTATACCCCCTGGAAATGTTACAATTGGTGGAGAATGCGGACAGCGCAGTGGCTGATACAGTTAGTGCTGGAGTGTGCATGCAGCACAGAGGCTTAGAGACAGCAATAAAGGTGAAGTCTGTTGAAATAGCAGCAGAGGAAAAAAAAAAGTGTGTCAGCAGAAATGTCTGTTTGGAGCAGTCTTAAAGAGACAGGAGCCCTAATAGACTTTGCAAAGAAAAAAAAAAAAAAGTGTCTGCACAGCAGAGCTGAATTTTTCTATGGAAAAGACTGTAGAGTGTGTATGTCTTGAGTGAAGACTGCCGTTGTTGAGACAGAGAAGTCTGACAGCATGGATGACAGTATGGAGGCGCTGTTTGAACAAATGGCGCAAGTTATTGTGCAACATAAGACTGCCGTGGTTGATACAGATAAGTCCGGCAGTATGGAGGGTCTCGTTGAGTACCTGGCCCAGCGGACCATGGAGCTGCAGCACCAGCAGTGCATGCAGCAGTACCAGCAGCAAATCCTGCAGCAGCAGCAGGAGAATAACCGAGTGTTGGAGCAGATTGAAGCTCTCAGCACCTCGTCCCAGAGTAATGTTGTGAAGGCACCTAACTTGTCTGCTGTAAAAAAGGTGGTAAGACGGTCCCTGAAAAAGATGACACCTCGTGATGATGTGGAGGTGTATCTCACTAGATTTGAGGAACTGGCAGAGAAGGAGAATCTGCCCCTATCTGAGTGGGCCATGATGGTCGCACCCTATCTGATTGGAGTGCCCCAGGTGGCCTATGCTGACCTGAGCGAGCAGGACAGCCAAGACTATGCCAAGCTGAAAGCGGAGATTCGTACCCGGCTGGGTGTTACGGTGACAGCCCGTGCCAGGGGAGTTCGTGACTGGAGATACAGTTGGGAGTCTGCAGTTAGCAAACCTGATTATGGAGTTAAAAAGGTGATAGTGAACCGCTACACCCGAGCACGTCCTCCTGAGGTACAGCCGTCTGAGAGGTCGTCACTTCAGAGTTCCCGGACGCTGAACTCTCACGGTAAGAGCGTTCCAGCTATAGGGGACATATGGGAAAGTGATTGTGGTGGACAGTGTTGGAGATGTCGTGAAATTGCAGCCGGCTGTTCAATAGAGGGGGAGCCTATGTATTGTGATGTTGGCAGATCCCTCTCTCTCTGCGCAGAACCTGTGTGTGTGTGTCCACCTCAGCCGAAGAGACTGGACCACAGGTGTCCCCGGTGGTTGTAAATGACTGCCCAGCACAGGCCCTCTTAGACTCAGAGAGTCCAGTGACTTCCGTATGTGACAGCCTGATTGATAGGGACTTCATCCCTGATAAGCACCTGAGTGTGGTGTGCATCCATGGAGACACCAAAGTCTACCCAGAGACTGCCGTGGACTTGGTCCCTAAACTCGGGGAGGTTTCATATGAAGTGGGGGTAGTGAAGAGCCTGGTGCACCCCGTCATATTGGGTAATGACTTTCCCCGATCTAAGGATCTCTGGGGGAAAAATGTTTCTGATGGACAGTGTGATGAAGCTCCTACTGAGGGTGCGCAGTCCCGAGGGGCGGAACACAATGCTAGTGGGACGTTAAACTTATGTGATAATGATGATGATGATGATGACCATGATAATGCTGATGCTGATGCTGATATTGATAATAATGATGACCGTGATAGTGGTGAGATTCCTTTGCAGGTGATGTTGGGAGACGAGGATGGTGGTTCTCGGGAACCGAGTGTCCCTGACTTGCCTGTGTCCTGTGACAATTTTGAGAGTGAGCAGTGGCGAGACCCCACTCTTAAAACGGCACAGGAAAATATGATTGTTCTAAATGAGGTTTCCCAGGAGCCTGGCTCTGAGGAGAGGTTTCCTCATGCTGCCATGGACAATAGCCTATTGTATAGGGACACTGAGGTCCAGGGAGAGGTCGTGAGTCAACTCCTGGTACCTGAGCTATATAGAGGTATAGTGCTGGGGTTGTCACATAGTCACATACTTGAGGGACCAGATGGTGCAGTTGATGTTGTGGATGACATGTTGGCTAGGGTTCCAGATCAGGATGTGAATGGGAATGAATTGTATACCCCTGAAAGTGAGAATGAGAATGAGAAAGTAGATGTGCTAAAGAAAGTTCAGGGGAATTAGAGAAAGGTGAAAAACCCCCTTTACCTTCTGTGATAGTTGGTGACACATGGTCAGTGCACCAGGGACAGGAGGTACGTGAGTTTATGAAGAAGAGTCAGCAGAAGTGTTCTGATGTGCCGGGTCGTACTTCTCTGGCCAGGCACTATATAGAGGCTGAGCCCGGCCCTAGGGTCAAGATGAAACCGTGCAGGATGCCCGAGGCCCGCAGAGAGCATAGGCCTGGGAGGGTACAGGGTAGTGCGGATGCTTCAGATGAAAAGAAAGTTGATGTTGGCTATGACTCAGGTGACGATACAAATGACAGTGGTGAAAATGAAGCTGATGAGGGCCATGACTGGTCCAGAGTTCACTGTCTCTGTTGGATTGTTGACCAGCCCTCCGGTCTGGATGACCAGCCCTCGGTCTGGAGAAGAGGGAGGGGATATGTGAGACAGTGAAGGAATATGTGTTGAATGGGGTGTACATTTCACCTAGGTATAAGGGAAATGTGTGGCTTTGTAAACCTAGTGGTAGAGAAAGGTCACTACACCTCACATTCAACACACAGTTGCAGCTCAGGCCTGAAACTACTCAGGTCTTAATTAGGAGACCAAAAGTAGGTGTCTGCAAACACAATCTGAGAGCTGTCTTTAGTCTGGACACAGGGAGGTGTCCCGGCACAAGAAGCAGTCTCCAGGATTGGGAGCTGTCTTTAGCCTGGACACAGGGAGGTGTCCCGGCACAAGGAAGCAGTCTCCAGGATTGGGAGCTGTCTTTAGTCTGGACACAGGGAGGTGTCCCGGCACAAGGAAGCAGTCTCCAGGATTGGGAGCTGTCTTTAGCCTGGACACAGGGAGGTGTCCCGGCACAAGAAGCAGTCTCCAGGATTGGAAGTACGCTCAGTCTGGACACAGGAAGGTGTCCCGGCACAAGAAGCGTCTCCAGGAGTGTGAGCTATCTCAGTCTGGGTGCAGGAGGTACCCCGGACACAGGAGTAGTCTCAGTGAGAATCCGTGCGAATAGCGGCTGAATAGGAGTGGATCTCTCTCAAGTCTGGACGTTGGATGTGCCTTCAGACACAAGGAGGAGTATCTGTGAAACTCCATACTGGTAACATATATGATATGTGTTGTGTTGGGCCAGGCTGGTAGAGCCGGGACCCGGATAGACAGGGCAATCTATATAAGTGTAATTAGTGGCTAGACAAGCCCAGGTTTTCTGTTTATGATTTATTTTTATCTGTTTGCTGTGGACTTTAATAAAGCTGGTTGCGGCCAGTTTTCACCAGAACTGCTGTCTGAATGAACTGTTTTCGTGCCATTCTGTCTACCCAGACAGCGATCCTAGAGCTATACCCCCTGGAAATGTTACAACGTGTATGTGTGCATGTATCTGCGTGCATATATGCACGTTTGTGTGTATGTGCATGTCTGTGTGTACGTGCATGCTTGCGTATGTGTGTATATGTGCATGCTCGCGTGTGTATATGCGTGTTTGAGTGTGCATGTGTATGTTTGTGTGCGTGTTTCTGCTTGTTTGTGTGTATGTGCATGTTTGTGTGTATGTGGATATGTGTGTGTGCGGACATTATACTGTGTGTATGTGTCTGTATATGCACATGCGTACGCGTGTATGTGCAAGCTTGCGTGTTTATGTGCATCTGTGTATCTGCGGGTGTGTGTGGGGACATTATACTGTGTGTATGTGTTTGTATGTTCGTGCTTGCATGTGTGTATGTGCGTGCATGCGTACGTGCGGACATTACACTGTGTGTATACGACTGCATATGCGTGTTTGTGAGTGCGTGTTTATGTGTGTGTATGCACGGGCATGTGTGTTTGTGTGTGTGGGGATATTATACTGTGTGTATGCGTATGCATGTGTATATGTGCGTGCGTGTATGTATGTGCTTGTGCGTGTATGTGCATATGTTTGTGCTTTGCGTGTGTATGTGCGTGATTGCATGTGTGTATATGTGCATGCATGTGCTTGTATGAGTATGTGGGGACATTATACTGTGTGTGTATGTGCGTGCTTGCATGTGTGTATGTGAGTGCATGTGTATGTGCGTGTGGGAACATTGTACTGTGTGTGCATGAGTGTTTGTATGTGCTTGTGTGTATCTACATGTGTATATCTGCGTGTGTGTATGCACTGGCGTGTGTGTTTGGGTTCATTATACAGTGTGTGCATGCATGTGCGTATGTTTGTATGTGCGTGCTTGCATGTGTGTATGTGCATGCACGTGAATGTGTGTGGGGATATTACGCTGTGTGTGTATGCGTGTTTCTGTGTGTGTGTATCTGCATGTATTATTATTATTATTATAGATTGTTATAGCGCCATTTATTCCATGGCGCTTTACATGTGAAGAGGGGCAAATATAGACAAGTACAGTAAACATGAGCAATACAAGGCACACACAAGTACAGAAGGAGAGAGGACCCTGCCCGCAAGGGCTCACAGTCTACAGGGATGGGTGAGGATACACTAGGAGAGGGAAGAGCTGATCATGCGGTGGTTCAGTAGACTGATGATCACTGCAGGTTGTAGGCTTGTCGGAAGAGGTGGGTCTTCAGGTTCTTTTTGAAGGTTTCCATGGTAGGCGCGAGTCTGATGTGTTGGGGTAGAGAGTTCCAGAGTATGGGAGAGGCACGGGAGAAGCTTTGTATGCGGTTGTGGGAAGAAGAGATAAGAGGGGAGTAGAGGAGGAGATCTTGAGAGGATCGAAGGTTGCGTGTGGGTATGTACCGGGAGACCATGTCACAGATGTATGGAGGAGACAGATTGTGGATGGCTTTGTAGGTCATGGTTAGGGTTTTGAACTGGAGCCTCTGAATGATAGGAAGCCAATGAAGGGCTTGGCAGAGAGGAGAGGCTGGGGAATAGCGGGGAGACAAGTGTATTAGTCGTGCAGCAGAGTGCAGGATGGATTGGAGTGGTGCCAGAGTGCTAGAGGGAAGGCCAGAGAGTAGGAGGTTGCAGTAGTCGAGGCGGGAGATGATGAGGGCATGCACTAGTGTGTTTGTACTTTCATGGTCAAGGAATGCACGGATCCGGGAAATATTTTTGAGTTTGAGACGGCAGGAGGAGGCTAGGGTTTGGACATGTGGCTTGAAAGAGAGGGCAGAGTCGAGGATCACTCCAAGGCACCGAGAGTGCGGGACTGGGGAAAGTGAGCAGCCATTGATGTTAATGGACAGGTCTGGTGGGGGGGTAGAATGAGATGGGGGAAAGATGATAAATTCTGTTTTGTCCATGTTCAGTTTTAGAAAGCGAGCAGAGAAGAAAGCAGAAATAGCAGACAGACATTGTGGGATTTTGGTCAGTAAGGAGGTGAGGTCAGGTCCAGATAGGTAGATCTGCGTGTCGTCGGCGTAGAGATGATACTGAAGACCATGGGATTCTATGAGCTGTCCCAGGCCGAGGGTGTAGATGGAGAAGAGTAGGGGTCCAAGAACTGAGCCTTGGGGAACACCGACAGACAGGGGGCGAAGTGAGGAGGTGGTGTGGGAGAGGGAGACACTGAATGTTCGGTTTTTTAGATATGATAAGATCCAGGATAGGGCCGAGCCTGTGATGCCAAGAGATGAGAGAATCTGTAACAGGAGGGAATGGTCCACAGTGTCGAAGGCAGAAGACAGGTCCAGGAGAAGGAGGACAGAGTAGTGACGCTTGCTCTTGGCGGTTAGTAGGTCGTTGGTGACTTTAGTTAGGGCAGTTTCAGTTGAGTGATGCAGTCGGAAGCCTGATTGTAAGCGGTCAAAGAGGAAGCAGGAGGAGAGGTAGGAGGACAGTTCAAGATGGACATGCTGTTCCAGTAGTTTTGAGGCATAAGGGAGAAGAGATATCGGGCGATAGCTAGACACAGAGGATGGGTCAAGGGAGGTCTTTTTGAGAATGGGTGTGATCGAGGCATGTTTGAAGGATGAGGGGAAGACACCATTTGTAAGTGAGAGGTTGAAGAGGTGTGTTAGAGTAGGGGTGAAGACGGTGGCGAGGCTAGGGATGAGGTGGGATGGCAGCGGGTCAAGCATGCAAGTGGTGAGGTGTGATCTTGATAGGAGGGTGGAAAGCTGATCTTCTGTCATGGTGGAGAAGATGGCTTTGGAGGAAGAGGGTTGAGCAGCTAAGAGGGGCAATGGGGGCTGTGGGCCAAAGCTTTCTCTGATCGTATCGATCTTCTGCTTAAAGAAAGAGGCAAAGTCTTCAGCAGAAATGAGAGGAGAAGGGGGAGGTGCTGGGGGACAGAGTAGAGAATTGAAAGTGTTGAAGAGCTGTTTTAGGGTTGTGAGACAGGGAGGATATGAGAGATGAGAAGTAAGTTTGCTTTGCAGCAGTGTGTGTGGATTTGAAGCTGGTGAGGGACTGCTTGTATGCGGTTAGGTGCTCGGCAGAGCGGGATTTTTTCCATCTCCGCTCAGCAACCCTGGAAGCCCGTCTCAGTTCTTTGGTGAGGCTGGTCAGCCAGGGCTGCCTGTTGATTGTACAATTTTTGCTATGTGTGAGGGGGGCAGCCGAATCAAGTGCTGCTGTTATTGCAGTGTTATAAAAGGTGGCAGCAGAATCTGTGTCATGAAGTGAAGATATGTCTGTAAGAGGGAGGAGGGACTAAGAGAGCATTGGTAAATTGAGGTGTTTGAGATTTCTGCGAGGGTGAGTGAGTTTGTGGAGTGGGGGTTGTGCACTAGAAGAGGAGAGAGAGGAGAACGTCAGTAGGTTGTGGTCAGACAGGGGAAGGGGTGAGTTAGTGAGATTAGTAAGGGAACAGAGGCGGGTGAAGATAAGGTCGAGCGTGTGACCATCTTTGTGAGTGGCCGCAGAGGACCATTGAGTGAGGCCAAAGGAGGCAGTGAGCGATAAAAGTTTAGAGGCTGCTGGGGTGGAAGCATCAATGGGGATGTTGAAGTCACCCATAATGATAGTGGGGATGTCAACAGAGAGGAAATGGAGCAGCCAGGTGGTGAAGTGATCGAGAAAGGTGGAGATGGCAAGTTCTGGGGGACGGTAGATGACAGCCAGCTGGAGGTTGGAGGGGGAGTAGATGCGGACGGAGTGCACCTCAAATGAGGGAGTAGTAGCGGAGGGGGGTAGTGGAATTGGGGCAAAGGAGCAGGTGTCAGATAGGAGCAAACCAACTCCTCCACCACGTTTGTTGCTGGGGCGGGGGGGTGAGATAGGTGGAATCCACTGTATGAGAGTGCAGCTGGTGAGGCTGAGTCCGAGGGGGTGAGCCAGGTTTCGGTGATGCCAAGGAAGGAGAGTTTATTGGTGATGAAGAAGTCGTGGATAAATGACAGTTTATTGCAGACAGAGCGTGCGTTCCATAGTGCTCCAGGTAGGGGGACCGGGGGAGTGGGGGCTGGGTGAATGGGTCGACCACACGATCGTCGCGCTCCCACAGCGGCGTTGCCCACTCCAACGCTCTGCCCGAGAGTAGAGAAAGTACAAAACCCACTTGTGCCCGATCAGTGGGAAAACGTGCAGCCAGAAGCTCGAGCTGTATAGAGCACTGACTCACGAATCCCCGACATTGCTTGCTATCACCGGCAAACTTGTCAGGAAGCGGGAGGTGGGATAATGTAGGGGCAGAGGTGGCAGAAGACAAACTGGCTGCAGCCACGCTAGCAGCCTGAACAGCGACTGCGGTAACATCCACAGCTGAGGTTGTGCGCTCGAGAGTCGCCAACCTACCCTCCAGCTGCTGGATGTACTGCGATAGACGCTGTTCATCCGCCATTTTACTAGCCAGACCCTGGCGCTAATATTATGTTAAGGGTCTTCGGAACGCACCAAATATATAAAAAAACTAAAGAAATGCAATACAATGTGGTGTAAAAAATAATAAAAAATATATAAAGAATATATACCAAAATAATATCAATAAAATAATATCTACACCACTAATTGAAATCACACCTCCAAGTGCGGATGCATAAACATCCAATGAATTAGCAGAAACACCCAAGTGCAAAGGAACAGGGGGAAAACACACCACCAAGGCAGGATTGGATACAAAATATATTTTATTGGAAATATAACATGAAAAATTGCAAGAAGGGAGCAAATCCCAAATTGTGGTCGGAAGAGGTCTCCACGGCTTTCTCTTCTATTAAGTCTCATTTTGCTAGCGCTCCCATCCTACATCGCCCCGATGTTGATAAGCCATTTTTATTGGAGGTGGATGCCTCATCCGTTGGTGCTGGAGCAGTCCTCTTCCAAAAGGATGCTCAAGGTCGGAAGCATCCTTGCTTCTTCTTCTCTAAGACCTTCACTTCAGCGGAGAGGAATTATTCCATCGGGGATAGGGAGTTGCTAGCCATGAAGTTGGCCTTCTCTGAGTGGAGACATCTGTTGGAGGGGGCCCGTTTTCCCTTCCAAGTCTTCACCGACCACAAAAATTTGGTGTATCTGCAGACAGCCCAGCGGCTTAACTCTCGCCAGGCCAGATGGTCCTTGTTCTTCTCTCGGTTTAATTTCACACTCCATTTCCTCTCGGGAGAGAAGAACATTCGTGCCGACGCTCTCTCTCGCTCTGTGGTGTCCTCTGAAGAGGAGGTAGAGGAGCCTCGGCTTATTGTTCCCACAGAGAGCCTGAGAACAGTGGCTCCGGTTTCACTAGAGTCTGTGCCCCCGGGCAAGACTTTTGTGCCTACCAATTTGCGACCGGAGGTACTCTCTTGGGCACATTCGTCCAGGGTTGGTGGACATTTTGGGGCAAAGAGGACATCTGAATTGCTGGCGAGGACATATTGGTGGCCGCATATGGTCCGTGATGTTGGGGACTATGTTCGGGCGTGTGTCTCCTGCGCCAAAAATAAGTCTCCACGACAACGGCCAGCTGGTTTACTTTATCCTTTGCCGGTGGCAGACAGGCCCTGGGAGATGGTTGGGATGGACTTTGTGGTGGGCTTGCCCAAGTCTCGGGGTTGCACCATCATTTGGGTAATCACCGACCATTTCTCTAAAATGGTGCATCTGGTGCCACTACCACGGTTACCTTCTGCACGGGCTCTGACAGCGTTGTTCGTTAGGCACATCTTCCGTCTACACGGCATGCCGGACAAAATTGTCAGTGACCGAGGTCCCCAGTTTGCGTCTCGGTTCTGGAGAGAGCTTTGTCGTCTACTCTGTATTGAGTTAAATCTCTCTTCAGCGTATCATCCTGAGACGAATGGGTTGGTAGAGAGGGCCAACCAGACCTTGGTCACCTATCTACGACATTTTGTCTCTGCCAGGCAGGATGACTGGGCATCCTTGCTACCATGGGCTGAGTTTGCATTAAACAATGCTGTGGCTGTCTCCACCGGACAGACTCCTTTCCTTCTGAACTACGGTCAGCATCCGCGGGTTCCGGTGCCCATGCCCGTGTCTTCCGCCGTCTCTAGGGTGGCAGACTGGGCTGTGGAGGCACGGGACATTTGGGACCGTACCCAGGATGCCATTCAGGCGTCCAAGGAGAGGATGAGGTCCTCCGCCGACGCACATCGGCGCCCCGCTCCAACATTTGCTCCTGGGGACTTGGTGTGGCTCTCCGCCCGTAACATCAGGCTGCGAGTTGAGTCCACTAAGTTGGCACCCCGCTACCTGGGTCCTTTCAAGGTCCTCTAGCAGGTTAACCCTGTGGTATACCGTTTGGCTCTTCCACCACGCCTTTCATGTATCCCTCCTGAAACCCGTGCTCATGTCCCAGTTTTCTGAGTCATCTGCCGGGACATCGGGTTCATCTACGGATGACCATGAGGTGAACGCCATCGTAGGGTGTAAGGTGGTACGGGGCAAAAAGTTTTATTTGGTGGACTGGAGGGGTTATGGGCCTGAGGATAGGTCTTGGGAGCCTGCCGAGCATATTCACGCTCCGCAGCTCATCGCTGCCTTTGAGCGCAGCGAGGCCCAAAGTAGGGGGGGCCCTAGGAGGGGGGGTAATGTTAGGGTTCGATTTCCCACTGCTGCACAAGGGGAGTCTCGAACCTGTCCCACTGCGGTCTCCCATTCATCTCCGGCCGCAGTGGAGCCTGCTCAGCAGAGACGTCGGTCCAGGCGTCTTGCCCACTCCTCTACTGTGCAGTGACTTGCTGCTGCTCTTCCTGGATCTGCTATTATAGCCAGTGCTGGAGCAGTTTTGATTGCCGTATTCAGGGTCTGGCGTTCAGACGCCATAGATTGCGGGTGACTCCCGCGAGGACATTAGCACATGACCACGCTTTATGTACGCTTAGCACTAAACTGTGTATCTGAGAGCCTGACAGGACACAGTACTTTTTCTCAGCGGCCCTGTGATGTAACAGGGTTCGCTTTCAACGCTAGACAGCGCCCTAGCGTGTTTTCTTTGCCACTCAGTTGTGTCTAGTGAGTGCGCACACATCGCCATATAGCGCTGCGCTCTCCTTCTAGCGGCTCTGTGGAGTAACAGAGTTCACACTTATTGCCACAGCGCATTACGGCGTTTATGTTGGCGACTCTGCAGGATAACAGAGTTTGCTTCTCGTGCCATTTCTACTAGCAGCAGGCTCCGCTTGCACGGTGGACCCCGGGCTGCGAACGCACCTCTCTACTTTATATATTTGGTCCGTTCCGCAGACCCTTAACACACAGTCACAGGAATTTGGCAAAGCTGGGGAAATTTGGTGCATACCATGCAAAATTAATGTAGTTCACAAAACACAGTCACAGGAATTTGGCAAAGCTGGGGAAATTTGGTGCATACCTGTAGGAAGAGGAGAAACAGCTTGATTAGAGTGGTACAGACATGTATATACTGTATATGCGTGTGTGTATGCACGTGTGTATGTGCGTGCTTGTGTGTGTATGTGGGGACATTATACTATGTATGTATGTGTCTGTGTATGCGTGTGTTTGTGTGTAAATGCGTGCATGTGTAAGTGCGTGTGGGGACATTATACTATGTGTATATGTATGCATGTCTATGTGTGTATATATGTGAGTACATGTATGCATGTATGTGTGTACATTCATGTCTGTAGTGTGTATATGGGGTGTGTGCTCCGCCGATGCCTGCCCACCCTACCTCAGTGCAGTCACAGCCGGCAGGAAAGATGGTGGTTTGCGGCCTGTGCTGGAAATAGGGTGCGGAGCCACCAGAGACTGTGACTGCATGGAGGTGGGCAGGCAGCGGCGGGATCTGGCCCGTGTAGTCTGGTGGCGAGGGTGCTAGCGGGGGTCTGGCGGTGGGTTCTGGCGGCTATCCGGTGACGGGTTCTGGTGGCGGTCCGGTGGCGGGTCCTGGCAGGGGTCTGGCGGCGGGTCCTGGCAGGGGTCCAGCGGCGGGGGTCCGTCATGGGTGTCCCGGCAGAGTCCCGCTGGTGGTACTGCGCAAGGGCCTGGTACCACCAGCGGGTGCCATATTGGAATGCTCATCACTTGGGTATTCCAATATGGCGGTCGGCGTACTTCCGATGCGAAGCGGTGGATTGTGAGATTCGAGGACGTCCAGACGGAAGAGGATGACGGACAATTTTAGGTAATTATATAAATAGATATATCTATTCTTTATTAAACATGTCAGTGTGATTTCACTGTACAGCGCACTGAATTGTCGGCTTTTAAAAAACGGATCCGTCAAACATCGGAAGAAATGGATGAAAAAACTGATGCGACGGATCCGATTTTTCAATGGATCCGACGTTGGATCCATTGAAAAAAACGGATCAGTCGCATCAGTATTTCATAATCGAGACAACGGATTGTGACTGACGGCAAAAGACTGATGTGTGAAAGAGACCTAAAAGTGCTATAGATTCTCTCTCCCCAAAAGAAAATCAGCAAATTCTGCGCTCCCAATCCAAATGTACCCCACCCTTCTGAGCCTCACAGTGTGTCGAAAAAACATTTAGTGTCCACATTTTTGGATTTCTCTAGCAATGACAGCCCACCTAATTTATTAGTGTATGTCTCCAAAAGCATGATCTGGGCACCACTACCTACTGGGCACTACAATGTACTGGTGACTACAAAGTACTGGGCACTGCAATGTACTGGTGACTACAAAGTACTGGGCACTGCAATGTACTGGTGACTACAAAGTACTGGGCACTGCAACGGCAGTTTGCAATTTTCACTCAGCAACATCCACTCCTGCTTGTTTCTGGAAAACAACTATAAAATCAAAGTCATCACTAAACCTGTAGATAAACTCCCAAAGTGCTATAAATTCCAAAATGGGGTAACTTGAGGGGGGATTTTGCTCTTCTAGCACTTAGGGGCTCTGTATATGAAATCTGCAAACTATTCTAGCAAAATCTGCTCTCCAGGAGGCAAGTAGCGTTCCTTCCCTCGCCGTGTGGATAAGCAGTACTGTACAGCAACATATTAGGCATGTCTACATTCAGCAGAAATTGTGGGACAAATTTTGATGCCATTTTTACCCATTTCCCAGTGTGAAAATATAAATCGGGGGCTAAAACTAAATTTTGATGGATGAAGATGTAACTATTGTTACTGCACTGCCCAATGGTCTGCAATTCTGTGACACCCCTGTTGCCAAACTAGGGCAAGGAGATGGAGGGTGTGAGTGAGCTAGTAATGAGGGGCACTGATGGTAGGGAGAGGGGGAAGATGGTGACCCCTCAACACTCACTTTATGCTGACCCCTGCATTCCTTTTATCACCCTAGACAGGTCCTTCTCACCTGTGCACTGTCACGTACCTAAGCTCAGGCTGACTCTGGGTCTTAGCCCTAGATTGTGAGCTGGGCAGTGAGACACTAGTCTTGCTACTACAATAAGACAAAACAGGGAAAGGGACAGACATGGGGAACACACAAACAAATGGAAATAAACATGAATCACAAGGAACACAAATAACTTTTTCAAGAACTCTTCAGCTTCTCCAGGAATAAGATGATAGATAAACCTATTGCTGGAATGGGAGGAAGCCAGAAGTAAGATTAAATAGTGAAAGAGGAGTGCACCAATAAGCAGCAGCTTAGACCAAAGCCAAATTGAATCTCAGCAGACTCACGGACTCTTAACCCCTTCCGTACCAAAAGAAATAGTAACCCTGCACCACTCATGTAAATGGTAGTGTAGGACTTGTGATTAGCTAGCCTCTGTGTTCTTCTGATCTCAGCAGCACCACAGGTCCCAGCAGTGTGTGGCACCCTTATGACACCAGTGGTGTCAATATGATCACTGCACCCCCAAATGAATTCACTAAGAGGTGCAGTTTGTAAAATGGGTTCTCTTATAGAGGTTCTGCTGTTCTGGCACCTCAGGGGCTCTACAATGGTGACATGGCACCCTCAAACCAGTCCAGAAAAATCTAAACTACAATATGGTGCTTATTCCCGTCTAAGCTTTGCAATGTGCTTCAACAGTAGTTTTCCACCACATATTTGGTATTGTTGTACTCAGAAGAAATTTGCATCCATTTTCTCCCATTACTCTTGTGAAAATAAAGAAATTGGGGATAAAAAAAAACTTTTTTGTGGGGAAAATGTGATTTTATTTATTTTCACGGCTCAAAATTATAAACTTCTATGAAGCACCTTGGGGTTGAAGGTGCTCACCACACAGCTAGATAAGTTCCTTGAGGGGTTTCCACTCTTTAGGCACGTCAGGGGCTCTTCAAATGCGATATGGTATCCGCTAATAATTCCAGAAAATTTTGTATTCAAAATGTCAATTACTCCTTCATTTCTGAACCCTGCTTTGCACCAAAACTGTAGATTTCCCCCACGTATGGGTTAATGGTCTACTCAGAAGAAATTTCAAAAAAATTTGTATGGTGCAGTTTCTTACTTTAGCCGGGTGAAAATGCTAAATTTGTAGCTAAAAAACACGTTTGTGGTAAAAATGTGATTTTTTTTATTTTCACGGCTCAACGTTATAAAATTCTGTGAAGCACCTGGGGGTTCAAGGTGCTCACCAAACATCTAGATAAGTCACCTAATAGGTCTAGTTTTTAACCCCTCTCTGACATTAGACGTACTATCCCGTCCATAAAACCCGTGCCATTCTGACCATGGACGGGATAGTACGTCATAGGCGATTAGCTGCGCTCCCGGAGGGAGCGCAGCTAATCGCCGCCGGGTGTCAGCTGATTATCACAGCTGACACCCGTGACTGTGTGTCAGGAGCGGTCACGGACCGCTCCCGGCACATTAACCCCTTGCACACCGCGATCAAACATGATCGCGGTGTACTGGGGGCACAGGGGAGGATCGCGCAGGGTGGGGGCTCCCTGCGTGCCCCCCTGAGACCCTCAGACCAGCGCGATGTGATCGCGCTGCTCTGAGGGCTTCCTCCCTCCCAGGACCCGGATCCAAGATGGCGCTGGGGTCCTGGAGGGAGGCGGCTTCCTCAGTGCCTGCCGAGAGCAGGCACTGAGAAGCCTGCTGCACTGCCTGAGCGATCGCTGGTGTGACAGAGTGCTGTGCACACTGTCACACCAGCGATCTGATGAAATACAGTGATGTCCCACCCTGGGACAAAGTAAAAAAGTAAAAAAAGTAAAAATAAACATGTGTAAAAAAAAATCCAAAATAAAAAAAAAAAAAAAAAAAAAATTCCCCAATAAATTCATTACTTATTGTAAATAAAAAAAATAAAACAATAAAAGTACACATATATGGTATCGCCGCGTCCGTAACGACCCCCCCTATAAAACTGTCCCACTAGTTAACCCCTTTTGTGAACCCCTTAAAAAATAAAAAATAAAAACGAAGCAAAAAATCAGTGCTTTATCATCATACCGCTGAACAAAAAGTGGAATAACACGCGATCAAAAAGACGGATATAAAAAAAAACATGCTACCGCTGAAAACGTCATCTTGTCCCGCAAAAAACGAGCCGTCACACAGCATCATCAGCAAAAAAATAAAAAAGTTATAGCTCGCAGAATAAAGCGATGCAAAAATAATTATTTTTTATATAAAATTGTTTTTATTCTATAAAAGTGCCAAAACATAAAAAAATTATATAAATGAGGTATCGCCATAATCGTACTGACCCGAAGAATAAAACTGCTTTATCGATTTTACCACACGCGGAACAATAAAAACGCCTCACCCAAAAGAAATTCATGAATTGCTGATTTTTGTTCATTCTAACCTCCCAAAAATCGAAATAAAAAGCGATCAAAAAATGTCACGTGCTCAAAAATGGTACCAATAAAAGCGTCACCTCGTCCCGCAAAAACTAAGACCTCACATGACATTGTGGGCCAAAATATGCAAAAATTATAGCTCTCAAAATGTGGCGATGCAAAAAACTACTTTTTGCAATAAAAAGCGTCTTTTAGCGTGACAGCTGCCAATCATAAAAACCGCTATAAATAGTAAATCAAACCCCCCTTTATCACCCCCTTAGTTAGGGAAAAATAATAAAATAAAAAAAATGTATTTATTTCCATTTTCCCATTAGGGTTAGGGTTAGGGTTTCGGCTAAAGTTAGGGTTAGGGTTGGCGCTAAAGTTAGGATTAGGGTTAGAGTTTGGATTAGGGTTAGGGTTGGGATTAGGGTTGGGACTAGGGTTAGGGGTGTGTTGGGGTTAGGGTTGGAGTTAGAATTGGGGGGTTTCCGCTGTTTAGGCACATCAGGGGCTCTCCAAATGTGACATGGCGTCTGATCTCCATTCCAGCCAATTCTGCTTTGAAAAAGTCAAACGGTGTTCCTTCACTTCTGAGCTCTGCCATGCGTCCAAACAGTAGTTTATCCCCACATATGGGGTATCAGCGTACTCTGGACCCCAAGAGTTATTGTGAAATTTGTCCTATTTCTTCTGTTACCCTTGGGAAAATAAAAAACTGGGGGCGAAAATATTATTTTTGTAAAAAAAATAAGATTTTTTTGTTTTTACGGCTGTACATTATAAACTTCTGTGAAGCACTTGGGGCTTCATAGCGCTCACCACACATCTAAATAAGTTCCTTGTGGGGTCTATTTTCCAAAATGGGGTCACTTGTTGGGGATTTCCACTGTTTAGGCATCAGGGGCTCTCCAAATGGACATGCGCCCCAGACCATTCCATCAAGTCTGCAATCCAAAGCGTTCACTACTTCCCTTTCGAGCCCAACGGTACCCATACAGTAGTTTTCTCCCACATATTGGGTATCAGCGTACTCAGGACAAATTGGACAAAAACTTTTGGTCCAATTTCTCCTGTTACCCTTGTGAAAATAAAAATATTGGGGGCGAAAAAATCATTTTTGTAAAAAAAAAAAGGATTTTTTTTTTTACGGCTGTGCGTTATAAACTTCTGTGAAGCACTTAGGGGTTCAATGCTCACCACACATCTAGGTAAGTTCCTAGTGGGGTCTATTTTCCAAAATGGGGTCACTTGTGGGGGTTTCCACTGTTTAGGCGCATCAGGGGCTCTCCAAATGCGACATGACGCCCCCAGACCATTCCATCAAAGTCTGCAATCCAAAACGTCACTACTTCCCTTTCCGAGCCCGACATGCCCATACAGTAGTTTTCTCCCACATATTGGGTATCAGAGTACTCAGGACAAATTGGACAACAACTTTTGGGGTCCAATTTCTCCTGTTACCCTTGTGAAAATAAAATATTGGGGGCGAAAAAAATCATTTTTGTAAAAAAAAAAAGGATTTTTTATTTTTACGGCTGTGCGTTATAAACTTCTGTGAAGCACTTCGGGGTTCAAATGCTCACCACACATCTAGATAAGTTCCTTGTGGGGTCTATTTTCCAAAATGGGGTCACTTGTGGGGGGTTTCCACTGTTTAGGCGTATCAGGGGCTCTCCAAATGCGACATGATGCCCCCAGACCATTCCATCAAAGTCTGCAATCCAAAACGTCACTACTTCCCTTCCGAGCCCTGACGTGCACCCATACAGTAGTTTTCTCCTACATATTGGGTATCAGCGTACTCAGGACAAATTGGACAACAACTTTTGGGTTCCAATTTCTTCTGTTACCCTTGTGAAAATAAAATATTGGGGGCGAAAAAATCATTTTTGTAAAAAAAAAAAAGGATTTTTTATTTTAAGGCTGTACGTTATAAACTTTAGTGAAACACCTGGGGGTTCAAAGTTCTCACCACACATCTAGATAAGTTCCTTGAGGGGTTTAGTTTCCAAAATGGTGTCATTTGTGGGGGGTTTCCACTGTTTAGGCAGATCAGGAGCTCTCCAAACACGACATGGCGTCCAGCCAATTCTGCGTTGAAAAAGTGAGACGGCGCTCCTTCCCTTCCAAACTCTGCCATGCACCCAAACAGTGGTATACCCCCACATATGGGGTATCAATGTACTCAGGACAAATTGCACAATAACTTTTGGAGTCTTGTTACCCTTGGAAAAATAAAAATTCGGGTGAAAAGATCATTTTTGTGGAAAAAATATGATTTTTAAATTTTACGGCTCTACGTTATAAACTTGTGTGAAGCACTTGAGGGTTCAAATTGCTCACCAAAGATCTAGATAAGTTCCTTAGGGGGTCTAGTTTCCCAAATGGGGTCATTTGTGGGGGGTTTCCACTGTTTAGGCACATCAGGGGCTCTCCAAATGCAACATGGCATCCAATCTCAATTCCAGCCAATTTTGGTTGGAAAAAGTCAAATGGTGCTCCTTCCCTTCCGAGCTCTGCCGTGCGCCCAAACAGTGGTTCCCCCCCACATATGGGGCATCAGCGTACTCAGGACAAATTGGAAAACAACTTATGTGGTCCAATTTCTCCTGATACCCTTGGGAAAATAAAAAATTAGTGACTAAAAGATAATTTTTGTGGGAAAAAAATAGGATTTTTTATTTTCATGCCCGGGCATTATAAACTTGTGTGAAGCACTTGGAGGTTCAAAGTGCTCACCAAAGATCTAGATAAGTTCATTAGGGGGTCTAGTTTCCAAAATGGGGTCACTTGTGGGGGATTTCCACTGTTTAGGCTCATCTGGGGCACTGCAAACGGAACATGACCCCATCAACGTTTGCATTCCAAAACGTTACTACTTTCTTTCCAAGCCCTGCCGTGCGCCCAAACAGTTTTCCACCCCCACATATGGGGTATCAGCGTACTCAGGACAAATTGGACAACAACTTTTGGGGTCCAATTTCCTTGGGAAAATTCAAAAATTTTGGACTAAAAAATCATTTTTGTGGAATTTTTTTTTTTTTTTTTTCACACCCAGGCATTATAAACTTTTGTGAAACACTTGGGGGTTCAAAGTGCTTACAACAGATCTAGATAAGTACCTTAGGGGGTCTAGTTTCCAAAATGGTGTTACTTGTGTGGGGTTTCCACTGTTTAGGCGCATCAGAGGTTCTCCAAGCGCGACATGGCGTCCAATCTCAACTCCAGCCAATTTTAGTTTGAAAAAGTCAAACGGCGCTCCTTCCCTTACGAGCTCTGCCGTGTGCCCAAACAGTGGTTTTCCCCCACATATGGGGTATTGGCGTACTCAGGAGAAATTGCATAACAACCTTATCTGTCCATTTTCTCCTTTTACCCTTGTGAAAATAAAAAAAATGTTTGTAAAAGATCATTTTTGTGGCTAAAAAGTTAAATATTCATTTTTTCCTTCCACGTTGCTTTAGTTCCTGTGAAGCACCTGAAGGGTTAATAAACTTCTTGAATGTGGTTTTGAGTACCTTGAGGGGTGCAGTTTTTAGAATGGTGTCACTTTTGGGTATTTTCTGTAATGTAGACCCCTCAAAGTGACTTCAAATGAGAGGTGGTCCCTAAAAAAAATGGCTTTGTAAATTTTGTTGTAAAAATGAGAAATCGCTGGTCAACTTTTAACCCTTATAACTTCCTAACAAAAAAAAATTTTGATTCCAAAATTGTGCTGATGTAAAGTAGACATGTGGGAAATGTTATTTCTTAACTATTTTGTGTTACATATTTCTCTGTTTTAAGGGAATAAAAATTCAAAGTTTGAAAATTGCTAAATTTTCAAAATTTTCGCCATATTTGCGTTTTTTTCAAAAATAAACGCAAGTTATATGGAAGAAATTTTACCACTAACATGAAGTACAATATGTCACGAGAAAACAATCTCAGAATCGCGAAGATCCGTTGAAGCGTTCCGGAGTTATAACCTCATAAAGAGACAGTGGTCAGAATTGTAAAAATTGTCCCGGTCATTAACGTGCAAACCACCCTTGGGGGTGAAGGGGTTAAACAGTGAATGGCTTCCACTGTTTAGGCTCTCAAAACGCGACATGTCGTCCACTATTTTTTCCTGGAAATTTTTGCATTCAAGAAGTAAAATGGTGCTCATTCCCTTCTGAACCCTGCACCCAAACAGTACTTTTCCCCATGGGAATAATCTGCGTACTCAGGAGAAATTGCACAACAAATTTTATGGTTCATTTCTCTAAGAAAAATTAGGGCAAAAAAAACTTTTTTGTGGGAAAAATTAGATTTTTTTATGTTTACAGCTCAACGTTATAAACTTCTGTGAAGCACCTTGAGGTTCAAGGTGCTCACCACACATCTAGATAATTTCCCTTAGAAGTTTAGCTTCCAAAACAGGGTCATTTCCCATTCTTTCCACTCTTTAGGCACATCAGGAGCTCTCCAAATTCGACATGATGTCTGCTAAAAATTCCAGCAAAACTTACATTAAAAAAATCAAATAGCGCACCTTCCATTCTGAGCTCTGCTGTGTGCTCAAGCAGTGGTTTTCCCCCACATATAGAGTATAGACATGCTCAGGAGAAAATGTACAGCAAATTTTGGTTTCATTTTTTTCCTATTACCCTTGTAAAAATATAAAAATTTTGGTCTAAAGTAAAAATTTTTTTTTTGCTTCCACGTTCCATTAATTCCTGTGATGCATCTGAAGGGTTAATAAACTTCTTGAATGTGGTGTTCAATAGAGATGAGTGAATTTGATCGGGTCATGGCTTATTTGGCAAGCTATAGCTCTTACTGAATAAGCGGCAAAGAGAACCCCGCATCCTGGATCGGTCTGGCTGATCGGCTCCGCAGCTGCATGTATCGCGGCTGTGTGACAGTCATGACGCTTGCATGGAGAGCCCAATAAACAGGCTCTCCATGCATGTGTCATGACTGCAACACAGCCGCGACACATGTAGCTGCGGATTTGAACAGCTGATCAGCCGGAGCGATCTAGGAAGCCGGGTTTCTTCTGCAGTTTATTTAGTAAGTGCTATAGTTTGCCGAATTAGCCCTGACCTGCTCAAATTCGCTCATCTCTAGTGTTGAACAACTTGAGGGGTGTAATTTTTAGAGTGGTGTCATTTTTGTGTATTCTCTGTCATATAGGCCCCTTAAAATCACTTTAAATGTTATGTGGTCCCTAAAAAAATATTTTTGCAATTTTTGCTGGAAAATTGAGAAATTGCTGGTCAACTTTTAACCCTTCTAACTTCCTAAAAAAACAATTATGTTAAAAAAATTAAGCTGATGTAAAGTAAACATATTGGAAATGTTGTTTATTAACTATTGTGCGTCACATACCTTTTTGATTTAAGAACATAAAATGAAAAAATTTGAAAATTGCAAAATGTTCCAAATTTTCACAAAGTTTCTGATATTTTAACAAATAAATGCCAGTCGTATCAAACAAATTTTACAGCTATCAATAAGTACAATCTGTCATGAGAAAACAGTTTCAGAATCAGTGAGATCCGTTGAAGCTTTGCAGAGTAATTAAAACATCGACACCGATAAGAACTGTTAGGCTGTGTTTCCACCATCAGGAAACACAGCGTATATGACGGAGCGGAAATTCCGCTCCGTCTAAGTCCCGCCCCCTTTCTGACGCGTTATTTCCGGAGGTGTTCAGGACACCTCCGGAACACCTCCGGATAATAACGCAGGGCTACATAGCCCTGTGTAAATTCTGTTGCGGCGACGCACGTCGCCGCAAGACGCTAGGACATGCTGCGGTCTGAAAAGACGCGCCGCATGTCCGTAAACGCAGGTGTGCCGCCTGCGTAATTTTGCGCATAGTGGAGATGGGATTTCTTGAAATCCCCTCCACTATGCTGTAACATCTGGACGCTGCGTGTTTGGCGCTGCGCCAGCGCACAGCGCCAAACACGCAGCGTTTCCTGACCGTGGAAACTCACCCTAAGATCTGGCCTGGTCAGGAAGGTGAAAACAGGCTTCGGGGTGAAGGCGTTAAAGACTGGTGGCATCACTGGAGCAAATGAGGATTTACAAGCAAAAAAAAAAGATATTTTATTATTTTATAAAATTTACACTTTGAAGCAATTTGCATAAAATCCTGGTGTATTCTCTTAATTTACTTCTTGTAACAACCTCTACTGCAATTCTTTATTCGTTGTATGCTGATAAGTGATCTTTAAGATGTAATAGATAATCTTAAATGTGAAGCTAATAAATTACTCCAGGGTTTAATGAGCACTTTATAAGTAGTATAAATTTCAACAGGACACACTAGTCATATCTAGAGTTGAGCGATACTTTCCGATATCCAAAAGTATCGGAATCGGAATGGTATCGCCGATACCATTAAAATATCGGCGATACCAGATACCAATACCGGAAGTCCCATGTAAGTCTATGGGAACAAAATATCGTAACTAAAAAAACCTCTTTCTTTCCTTGTAAACACTAAATATACACACATAGAATACATATATATATATATATATATATATATATATATATATACATGTCATTGTGACATATATATATACATATATGTATAGTTTATACACTTCTACATAGTAAAATATCCTCTGATTCAATTGCCGGGTAAAGCCGGCTTCTGTGAAAAGACAGAAGCACCCGACATGAAATTACACTTGGTGTACATAGGGTTAACCATGTCTTTTCATGTCCTTTGCTATCTGATTTGCACAAACAATTACATCAGTCTATGTGTGCAAAATTTCACACCTGTAGGGGTTAATTAAAGGTGTAAATTCGTTGTAAAAAAAACGGACTTTTTCGCTACGAATTTACACCTTTAATTAACCCCTACAGGTGTGAAATTTTGCACACTTACACTCATGTAATTGTTTGTGCAAATCAGATATCAAACTACATGAAAAGACATGGTTAACCCTATGTACACCAAGTGTCATTTCATGTCGGGTTCTGCATTTTCACAAAAGCCGGCAATTGAATTAGCGGCTATTATACTATGTAGAAGTGTATGAACTATAAATATAAATATATATATATATATGTGTCACAAATTCAATGACATGTATATATATATATGAGGTGTAAAATTGCTGAAAAAAAATGCGTGGGCTCCCGCCCTATTTTCGCAACCAGACAGACAAAGCCAGTGAGTGGGGGCAGATAATAATAGCCCAGAGAGGGACCATTTTTTTGGCCCCCCCCGGCTACTTAACATCTGCTCCCAGACACCCCAGAAAGGGCAAATCTCTAATTAGATTTGCCCTTTCTGGCACTTTGCCCGTCTATTCCCATTGCCCTGTAGCGGTGGCGAATGAGTTAATAAGGGGTTAAAATGACCTTGCAATTGAAAGGTCACTTTAAGCCAGGTTAATAATTGAGAGCTGTCAATTAGACAACTATCAATTATTAATCCTATTGTATGAAAGAAAAATCAAACACACACACTTTAATAAAAAAGAAGTTTAATGAAATAATCACACAGTTTTTGACCATATTTTATTTACCTGCTAAAACCATTTCCTGTAATAAAAATAAAATAATAAAGCAAAATTATTCTTACCAATCCGATGCAAAGTCAGGTCCCACGGTGTAATCCTTCAGAAAGGGTTAATGTTTACTGCAGGGACCGCAGCTAATGCTGCAGCCTCACAGTAAACCCCCAAATGAATGAGTTCCTCTCCTGGCTGACAGGAGAGGAAGTGGAAAGCTTAATTGATTGCTTTCCACTTTCACTTCAGGTCAGCCAGGGACACCATCAGTGACGTCAGAGGGAACTGATTAACAAAAATAGGGGTTCCCTTCGAAAAAAAAATGGCGTGGGGTCCCCCCTATTTTTGTTAACCAGCCAGATGAAGCAGACCGCTGAGGCCTGGATTTTCAGGCTGTTAAGGAGCCAAGATCCATGGACCTTGCCAGCCTGATAATACCAGGCCACAGCAGTCTGCATATCTTGGCTGATTAACAAAAATAGGGGATCCCCTCGAAAAAAATTGGTGTGGGGTCCCCCCTATTTTTGTTAACCAGCCAGATGAAGCAGACCGCTGAGGCCTGGTTTTTCAGGCTGGTAAGGATCCAATATCCATGGACCTTGCAAGCCTGATAATACCAGGCCACAGCAGTCTGCTTAGCTTGGCTGGTTAACAAAAATAGGGGATCCCCTCGAAAAAAAAACGGCGCAGGGGTCCCCCTATTTTTGTTAACCAGCCAAGTAAAATGCAGACTGCTGCAGCCTGGTATTAAAAGACTGTCAAGGCCCATGGATTTTGGCCCTCAACAGCCTGATAATACCAGGCTACAGCAGCCCCACATTTGGCGCATCAAAAGATGTGCCAATCGTGGCACTTTACCCGGCTCTTCCCACTTGCCCTGTAGCGGTGGCAAGTGGGGTAATAAGGGGTTAATGTCACCGTTGATTGCACGGTGACAATAAGCCCGGTTAATAATGGAGAGGCGTCAATAAGACACCGATCCATTATTAATCCCAAAGTTTTTAAATGTGTAAAAAAAAGACACAGCAAGAAAAAAGTCTTTTAATGAAATAAAAGAGACAACACAGTTTTCATTTTTTTTATTACTCTCTCATTCCTGCGATGCCATCGATCTCCTGTAAAAAAATAAAAAAAACAAACCAACAGTATACCACCTGTCCGACGCAGTCCATAGTAACGACAGTCCCACGAGGATCCAGCTCTGCTACATCGGAATGACAGGCAGAGCCTGACATCCCGGCGCAGCACAGCTGCTTACCAGCTTCCCCGGCGGTGACGTCATCAGACTGCTTTACGGCCGCATTACCCAGCAGTCACTGCAGTTATCGCGAGAAACTGCATGTGACCGCTGGGGAGAAGAGGATAGCGGCCATTAAGCAGTCCGGGATGTGACCGCCGGAGATCTTCTGCCGGGTAAGTGCCGCTGACTCCTGACAGACCCGACCGACGGACACTGACAGTGACAGTGACAATTCCGATTCCGGTATCCGATATGACGAAAATATCGGTACTCGGAATCGGAATTCCGATACAGCCAATATCGGCCGATACCCGATATTTGCAGTATCGGAATGCTCAACCCTAGTCATATCGCTACTTAGCAACATAAAAACAGAGTAATGCAGCATCCAAGGAAAGGTCAGGATTATGACAAAATTTATAATAAGGAAAATAGATCCTTTTCCTGCAAAAATGTATGAGGGCTGGTTAACCAATAAAAAATGCACTGTTGTGAGATGATAATATATTGTTATTCACACAGTTTTCCTTCTCAGAAATGTGTTTTTCTCACTGACCAATAAACTGTAAATATTTTCAGCGTACGAGAAAAATAGACTGATTATTTTGAGTTTGGTCGAAGAGTCATCAATTTATCTCATACATGGAGAGAGAGAAAAAAGTTTCTCCACCTTCTATTTTATGATAATTCATGAAAACTGGACCACAATCCGATGGACTCTGAGTGGAGCACAAATCTTTTTACAGACCTATAGATTTGCATTGCCGATTTTGTTGCGACCCTCGAAACAAAATCAGACATGTCACCGATATTTTCCGTGTACCTCACAGTGCCTTAGAATATCGAAGATATGAGTGCTGTTCATGAAAACTACTGATTACACTCGTACGAGAACATCGGGTATGTGAAGGAGCCCTAAGGCAGTGCAGTCAATAGGTTTTACCTGAGGCATGCCTAAGGAAGAAACGTGATCGGTTTTGGAAACACGTTTATCCAATTTATCGTAACCGTTTCCATGTTGACACATCTCTGCTGTTTTCAGGGCTCTCTTATTCTTGTTTCTTTCTACAATATCTATTTTGACCCTTGTTGGTTCAATAGGTGGATCAGCAGCCTGTGAGGATATTTATCTTTTCATCTATCTGTTGAATCTCATTGTTGTGCCTGATCCTTGCACAGCTATACAGGGTCAGCAATTACATGTATATCACCCCTATATTGGCAATATGGTATTTGGCTATGGAGGGCTCTGATTGATATTAATAGTAGTAAAAATAGCTCATTGACTCTTGGGTCCGATTGATGGAAAACTCAGTGCATGTGATAATATGGGCCTGTTATTGTGGCTAACACACATCTATTCTAGTAGAAAGCCATCTGAGTGCTGAAGTGGAACTTAACCAAAATCAGGAACAAGAATCTTTGTTAGTGATGAGCGAGTATACTTGTTGCTCGGGTGATCTCCGAGTATATCGGCGTGCTCGGAGATTTAGTGTTTGTCAACGCAGCTGCATGATTTGCGGCTGCTAGACAGTCTGAATACATGTGTGGAATTCCTAACAAACAGGCATTCCCCACATGAATTCAGGCTGTCTAGCAGTCACAAATCATGCAGCTGCGTTGACAAACACTAAATCTCCGAGCACGCCGATATACTCGGAGATCACCCGAGCATGCTTGGGAAAACCCGAGTAACAAGCTTACTCGCTCATCACTAATCTTTGTGCCACTGTACATGCTAACTATACTACACTTTTTATAGAAGTATTCAATGCATGCATGTAATGTCGCTCTGCTTTATGGCTCATTCACAAGTCTGATGTTTTCAAGTACGAGAAAAATAGACCGATTATTCTGATCCGAGTGTTGTACAAGTGTTATCCTTTATGCTTCATAGGGGAGAAAAACAAATAGTTTCTCTACCTTCTCCTATTGGACATCATTTTCATTTATTCCATGGATCCTTGATATGCATTGGAAATTTTGTTGGATCAAAATCGGACATGTCTACAGAATTTTCCTTGGATCTCTTGGACATATATGTAGCTACATCAATCTCAATATCAGTGAATAAATTCACAACATTTCATAGTGCGATCTTTGTACAAAATACATTAAAGTGTAAATGATCTGTGTTTCATGATCAAATGCAAGTAAATATTACTTTTACGATACACATTAGTATACAAAGTAATTACAACAATTGTTTATAAAGTGGCACAAGTGCAAAATATATATATATAATTATGACTCACCCCACCACAATCTAGATTTAGAGAGCACACACGTCACAAGCTGGCGTCCCATTAATGCCATTGTGCATGTCAATGCTAAACATAATATAGAGGCAACGTTCACTCCTATGCGCCATTATGCCGTAGTTATACCCACTGCGCATTTATGTACTTGCGATCTATGTAGATAACAGGATTTAATGCAGTGTGGGGGCGCATGCATCCAAGAAGCAAAGCATCACAGAAGACAAGCATCTTCAAAACGGCAGTTATTCATGGCAAGGAATTAACATTCATCTTCTCTCTTCACACAGGTAACCAAATCATTCAACCTCTGAATTGATCCTCTCTGCATGTATGCACTCCATTCATTGTTAGCAAGCACCCTGAATGCTCCAATCCCTTCATTGGAATCAAACAGCTGAATGACACAATCGCTTTCTGTCTTGCATGTGGAAATATATAGTAATGGTATGCACTCCATACTTCTGATTGCTGCCAACCACTGCTGTACCATCTTGCAACATAGTTTAATGTGCCTGGTAAAGCTTTTGTATAATTCATTTTTTGCACTGTGCTTAATACTTACTGCTGTGTATTCCTGTGACTGGGGCCTCTGTAGATGTTATCAGGTGGAAGGTGCTATAGCATATAGATGTAGCCATCTCTAGTGCCTTTGATGATCTAACCATCCCCTGGTGTGCTGGCCCCAGCTGCCAAATTATCCCAAAGCAGCTCCCACAATCCCACTGTCCTGACCCTGTAGTGTGGGCTATATATTTAGGAATAGTCTAAAGGGCGCATGCAGTGTGGGGGCGCATGCATCCCAGAAGCAAAGCATCACAGAAGACAAGCATCTTGAAAACGGCAGTTATTCATGGCAGTTAATCAGGTCTGGAATCAGGTACCCCACACTTTGCCTTCTTTTTCATTATGTCCTTTATCTCTTTCCTCCGGTGTTCCCTTGTCATCCACATTCACCGCCCCATCCCCCCTCCATCACGACTCATACACATCAGCCCCTCTATCCTTCCCTCTCCCATGTACAGCTTCCATGCACTCCTCACCTTCCTGAAAAACCTCAGCCCATCTTGCCCAAACACATCACAGAAAAAAAACCTACTTACAATTCCAACAACCATAATAATCTTATTAATATTACTTGCACTCCCTCATCTCCTTCTTTCAATTGTGCCCTCTGGAATCCACGGTCTGCATGCAACAAGCTATCCTTCCTGCACAACTACTTTCTGAACCACTCTCTTAATCTGTTGGCCCTCACTGAAACCTGGATACAGGATTCTGACACTGTCTCCCCTGCTGCCATTTCCTATGGTGGTTTACAGTTCTCCCATTCCCCGAGACCCACAAACAGACATGGTGGTGGAGTTGGCATACTCCTGTCCCCACAATGCACTTTCCAGGTCATCCCCCCAATTCCATCACTCTCATTCCCTTCTTTTGAGGTCCACACCATCAGGCTCTTCCATCCCCTCTCCATTAGAGTAGCGGTTATATATCGGCCCCCAGAATCGCCCACCCAGTTCCTTGACCACTTCTCAGCCTGCTGCCGCACTTCATGTCCTCAGAACTACCAACCTTTATCCTTGGAGACTTCAACATCCCCATTAACAGCCTTACTTCCACATCTGCATCTCAGCTTCTATCACTAACCACTTCTCTAGGCCTCTCACAGCTTTCAACCTCTGAGACACACAAGGATGGCAACACCCTTGACCTGGTCTTTGTCCGCCTCTGTTCAATCTCCCACCTAAATAACTCACCGCTTCCACTCTCTGACCACAACATTCTCTCCTTCACGCTCACAAATCCTCCACCACCCCAGCGCACTCCTACCTACCACACATTCAGAAATCTACAAGCCATTAACCCTCAGACACTTTCAGACTCCCTATACTAATCGCTGTCCCCAATCTCCTCTTTTTCCTGTCCTGATCTGGCTGTTCATCACTACAATGACATTCTTAGAAGCACCCTTGACCAAGTAGCACCACTCACCCTCAGAACCTCCTTTTTGACACTTTTCACTCCCTCCTCAGGCCAAAAGCACAAGCCCCTATCACAGACATTTGTGCTGACGACCTGGCCTCCCACTTTATAGAAAAAATAGATACTATCCGTCAGGAAATCTGCTCTCAACCACCAAGTGCTGTGACTCCCATTCCACCCTGCATTTCCCCTGGCTCACTTTCCACATTTGATCCCATCACAGAAAAGAAGTCTCCAGACTCCTCTCTTCCTCTCGTCCGACTACATGCACTACCGACCCCATCCTCTCACACCTCCTCCAGTCTCTCTCTCCAGTTGTCACAACTCACCTAACTACAATATTTAATCTCTCACTCTCCTCTGGCATTTTCCCATCCTCCTTCACACACTCCTTCATTACTCCGCTACTAAAGAAACCCGCTCTCGACCCTTCCTGCACAAACAACTACAGACCAGTCTCCAATCTCCCCTTCATCTCTAAACTTTTGGAGCGCCTAGTCTACTCCCACCTTACCCGTTACCTCTCCACTCACTCCCTCCTAGACCCTTCACAGTCCGGCTTCCGCCCCCTACATTCGACTGAAACTGCACTCATCAAAGTGACCAATGACCTTCTGACAGCAAAACGTAATGGCGACCACTCTCTGCTTATTCTTCTCGACCTTTCTGCAGCTTTCGACACGGTTGACCACTGTCTCCTACTGTCTAGGCTCCAGTCACAAGGTGTTAAGGACACTGTTCTCTCCTGGTTCTCCTCCTATATTTCTGACCGTTCCTTCAGTGTTTCGTTCTCTGGCTCCACGTCATTTCCTCTTCCTCTCACTGTCGGTGTTCCCCAGGGCTCAGTCCTTGGCCCCTTCTCTTCTCTCTCTACACGGCCCCAATTGGACAGACCATCAGCAGATTTGGCTTTCAGTACCATCTTTATGCTGATGACACACAACTATACACGTCATCCCCCGACCTTACCCCCGCTGTTCTACAGAACGCCACTGACTGTCCGCAGTCTCCAACATCATGTCCGCTCTCTATCTGAAACTTAACCTCTCCAAAACTGAACTCCTTCTGCTCCCGCCGTCTACTAACCTCCTTAAATATAACATTTCCCTCTCTGTGGGCAGCACCATAATAACACCCCGGCAGCAGGCTCGCTGTCTGGGTGTTATGTTTGACACTAATCTCTCCTTCACCTCCCATATACAATCTCTTACCCGCTCTTGCTGTCTACACCTAAAGAACATCTCTAGAATCCGCCCTTTTCTCACCATGGAAACAACAAAAACCCTCACTGTAGCATTGATCCACTCCCGCCTGGACTACTGCAACGCTCTATTACTTGGCCTCCCCATTACTCGACTATCCCCTCTCCAGTCCATCCTTAATGCAGCAGCCAGGGTCATCCATCTGGCTAATCGGTACTCAGATGCGTCCGCTCTTCGCCAGTCCTTACACTGGCTGCCCATTCATTATAGGATCCAATTCAAAGTACTAGTTCTCACCCACAAAGCTTTCCACAGTGCAGCACCCCCCTACATCTCCTCCCTCATTTCTATCTATCGGCCTAATCGACTGCTGCGCTCTGCAAACGACTTTCGACTAACCTCTGCACTAATCCGTACCTCCCACTCCCGACTCCAAGACTTCTCCCGTGCTGCGCCAATCCTCTGGAATGCTCTACCCCAAGAAATTAGGACTATCCACAATTTGCATGGTTTCAGGCGCTTCCTCAAAACACATTTGTTTAGAGTGGCCTATCACATTCACTAATCAAAGTCGTTCTATGTTTAAGTGTGTATGTGTAGCCCATTCACTATCTCCATCCATCCCTCAGTCCCTCAGGATGGCTGGACCATCATTGTAAATGCACCATTGTATATACACACCTGTACTTTGTATCCCCCACCTCATTGTAGATTTTAAGCTCTCACGAGCAGGGGCGGCTTATATTGCTTTAATTATTGTATTGTTAACGTTGTTACTTATGACTTATGTTTTGAAACTGTTAAATGTAAAGCGCTGCGGAATATGTTGGCGCTATATAAATAAAGATTATTATTATTATTATTTAATCATTATTTTACTATAGTCCAGTGTTGCTCAGTCTAAATACATCCGATATCATTAACACAGTCAAAACAAATAGAGATATTATATATGGAAATTAGATTACTGGCGCTGACATTTTTTAACTGACAAATTAAAAGAAACCGTGTATATTTAATGTAATTATACAATATTAACTTTCAAATAGCAAATGATCTCTATTAGCTGCTATAGCTTCATCTGAATGTTTATTTATCCACCGTAGAGCAACCAATGAAATATATGTTAAGAATTCATTCAAAAAATCTACAGATCAAAGTGTTTATCATATGGTGGGTTGTGTCATAATATTTAAACTTCCTTTTGTACGTGATCTGTAAAAGATAGAAAACATAAGAATGAAGAATAAATCCTATTATACTACAGAATATATGAAAGAGAATCCTATCCAAAAAGGGAAATATTATACAAGGGTATGCAATTTAAAATCCAACATTAATACCATTAGGTTTCAAGGAATTAAATCTATAGATCCATTCTAATTCATTCTTTTTTTCCAATTTCTCCCTATCCCCTCCTGTCCTAAGTGGATGAACAAGGTCAATAATACAATAATAAGCTTCAGCGAAAAATTCAGTCTTAATGTGGATTTTAAATTGCATAACCTAGTACAATATTTCCCTTTTTGGATAGGATTCTATTCAATATATTCTGTTGCATAATAAGATTAATTTTTAATTTTGGATATTATTGAGGTTTGGAGCTGCATGGAGGGCTTTGCATCCACAGTTCTAATTCTTGCTTTTGTTGGTGCTGCACCATTTTTTGTTATTCCATAGATAAATAGATAGGTAGATAGATATGAGAAAGATGATAGATAGATAATAGATAGGAAATAGATAGATAGATAGATAGATAGATAGATAGATAGATAGATAGATATAGATAGATAGATAGATAATAGATAGATGATGAGATAATAGATAGGAAATAGATAGATAGAGATAGATAATAGATAGATATGAAAAAGATACATATAGATAGATGAAGATAATAGATAATAGATGAGATAGACAGAAAGATATATAGATAGTGGATAGATAGATAGATAGATAGATAGATAGATAGATGATAGATAGATAGATAGATAGATAGATAGATAGTAGATAGATAGATATAGATAGATACATAGATAGATATGCGATAGATAATAGATAACAGATAGGTGTACTGTAGACTGTGAGCCCTCGCGGAAGGGCCTCTTTCATGCTGTACTTGCGTGTGCCTGTTTTTGCTCATATTTATTGTACTTGTCTATATTTGCCCCTTTCACATGTAAAGCGCCATGGGATAAATTGTGCTATAAAAATGTATAATAATAATAATAATAATAGGTAGATAGATACATAGATAGATATAACATAGATAACAGATAGATAGATAATAGGTAGTGATGAGCGAGCACTAAAATGCTCGGGTGCTCGTCATTCAGGTTGAGCAAATTGGAATACTCGGGTTCTTGACCCGATCAACGAGCCCAATGTAAGTCTATATGAAAACGGAGCATTTTTGCCGCCATACCCCCGGGGGACCTTTTAAAGCCTAAAAATGTCTGTAACTGATGGAAACACAGCTCAAATGACACGGGAACATGATGGGGAGTGCCCTGGAAGCATTTCTGACTCCCATGTCACAGCTGTGAACAATGTTGTCAGAGTCTTACGCTATTTTTACAGGCACACTAAAAAACATACAAAAAACGAAACCAAAATGAATTTTCCTGGGAAATATGTCAAGGAACATTCTTTCCAGGCTAATGACTTTTATATAAGGCAAAATAATTAACCCAAAGTAAAAAAGTTCCTCCACCAATTTGTCTATGTTCACACGTAGCGTTTTTGATGCGTTTTTCAACGTTACCTTTTCTTTCAACCAATACAAATGCATTTACTGTGAAATGTCATTGTATCATTTAACAACCTTAGCTGGCCATGTGGTGTGTGACACCTCATCAGAAACATCTTGTTTCAATTATGAAGGAGGGACTCTTAAAGTCACAAAGCCAATTTTTATAGGGGCATCAGGCAGCATTAATCTTCTTAAAGGGCCAATATTAAACAGTGGGTCTCCTATACTGTTATTGCCTAGGCACTGAATGGCTGGGCTGCCAAAAATTAGGACGCACTCCAATACTCCTATGATGAGATGTACAGGAGGGCCTCATGAAAAAGTGTTCCAATTCTAAGAAAATAGGTCTCCCATAGTGTTAACCTATGCATTAAATGCAAGGCCTGCCCGACAGCTAAGTAACACGCACCCCAATAAGCCTTTGAACACAGGTACTGGATGTGCACAGGAAAACCAAGTTTGCATTACTCTTTTGCCACTACCATACTGTTAGCTTATGCATTGAATACAAGGCCCTGCTTGCATCAGATGGAAACGCACCCCAAAAAGGCTTAGAAGCGACCTAGTGGATGTACACAGGAAAACCACGTTCACATTACTCTTTTGCCACTGCCATACTGTTAGCTTATTCATTTAATACAAGGCTCTGCCTGGATGAAATTCAAACGCACCCCAAAAAGGCTTTGAACCGACCTGTGGATGTACACAGGAAAACCAAATTCACATTATTCATTTTGTTCTATCTTACTGTTAGCCTATAAATTGACTGCAAGGCCCGCCCTGCATCAAAGTAGCACACACCCCAATAAGCGTTTGAACCCATGTACTTGATGGACACCTGAAAACATTCTTCCTGTTAATTTGTTACTCCCATATAGTTTGGCTACGCAGTCAATAGTTGAGCCTGAAGACCCGGTAGTGGACAATTGCAGTGTTGATGCTAAAGACCCAGTGGTGGACAATTGCAGTGTTGACGCTGAAGACCCAGCAGTGGAACATTTCACTGTTGTGCCTGAAGACCCATCAGTGGATAATTGTTGAGGCTTAAGAACCTACATTTATCAATTGCTGTGGTGAATCAGAAGACCCTGCATTTTAGCATTGCAGTGTTGAGGCTGAAGAACTGGCAATGGACCATTGCAGTGTTGGAGCTAAAGACCCTGCAGTTTAAAATTGCATTGTTGATACTGAAGAACCGGCATTGGACAGTTGCAGTATTGTTGCTAAAGACCCAGCAGTGGACAATTGCAATGTTGATGCTAAAGACCCAGCGGTGGACCATTGCAGTGTTGGTGCTAAAAACTCTGCAGTTTAAAATTGCATTGTTGACACTGAAGCACCGGCAGTGGACAGTTACAGTGTTGATGCTAAAGACCCAGCAGTGGACAATTGCAGTGTTGATGCTAAAGCCCCAGTGGGGGACCATTGCAATGTTGGCACTAAAGACCCTGCAGTTTAAAATTCCATTGTTGACGCTGAAGAACTGGCAGTGGACAGTTGCAGTGTTGATGCTAAAGACCCAGCAGTGGAGAATTGCAGTGTTGATGTTAAAGACCCAGCGGCGGACTATTGCAGTGTTGACTGTAAAGACCCTGCAGTTTAAAATTGCATTGTTAACGCTGAAGAACCGTCAGTGGACAATTGCAGTGCTGATGCTAAAGACTTGGCAGTGGACAGTCGCAGTGTTGATGCTAAAGACCCAGCGGACCCAGACCCAGAGAAGTTGCCAGATCTGGTAGATTTTTATAATTATATACCTGTAAACTCCACCAACTGCACTCCGGCCTACCTGATGAGGGCAAGACCTGGCAAATTACCCTTTGATTTGGACATGGGAGTCTTAACACCTGAGTTGATATCACCAGATGCAGACTGAGATACAGTGCGGCAGCAACAATACCGTAAAGTGCAAGAATGTGTAAAGAAAAGTTTGTCCCAGGCAAGACAGAAGCAGGAAAGAAATTATAATCAGCACGCACCTGCAGTTCCCTTGTCACCTGGAGAACGGGTACTCAAAAGAAAAAGACGAGTTCACAAATTAGAAGACCAGTGGGAGAAAGAGCCATATACTGTTTTACCTTCAGACTTTGACAACACCAAGGTGTGCCTCATCAGTAAAGATGGAAGGGCAACCATGCCCTGACCAATTAAAAGAAAGGTTTGAAGACCCAAACAGTCCTCAGCCCATAGAAGAGGTGGAGGAAAAGGTCAGCACAGTACTCGGTGAGTTCCCTCCAAATTGGACGAGAGGGAACCAGGCCATAGCTGTGCCCGTCTTGATCTTTCCCCAGCTAGTAGTGCCAGAAGGAGATAAAACTCTAGATCAGCCTGAAGACCAGCGGGCTCCAGTAATAGATGCCACATCTGCAGTGCAACGCGGGAATCTGACCCCTGCTACCGGTGAATCTGTCAGACCCATGGTGAGTCTAAGTAGTCGCAGACTGTTGCCCAGTTTACCAACATCAACCATGAACACACTAGACCTAGTAAGATCATTAGAAATACCAGAGCTCCGTAGATCCACCCGTAGTTCAAGAGGTCAGATCCCAGCATGGTATAGGGACTAAAATGTAAATAAGTTAATAAGATGTATAGTTGCAACCGTTTAAGCATGAGAGCCTCCAGAGACTTACTGTATGAACTTTTAAATATTCATATTAACCTGTTGAAGGACAATTGGGCCACAGTAGTAGGTGTGGCCACGACCTTATTTGTAAATATTTAATCTGACTTGGCCTTGAAAATAAGCCACCGGCGTGGCCGAAAACCAGGCCCACCTACAGAGTGCCCTGTAGCCATGCCCATTGTCGAAACACACAAAGAGGGCTAAGGCTGTTCACACCAAGCAAACTCTAGGTATGCGGACAAAGTCAATTCCTGGATGGCAGCGTAAGGACTAGGCGCTGCAGTAAATGTGTTATTGTTTTTTTTTCTTTTTTGATTTTTGATAATTTTAAATTTTTAAGGCTTTGCAGACTTTCAGTTATTGTTATTAACTGTTCTTGTTATATTTTCTCTGTCCGGAACGTACTAAAGGTAACTAGGGGGGAATGTGGCACCCTAGAGTCCAGTTGCCACTGTGACATTGTCCCCCTCTACAGGGTGGTGTCATGCCTGGAAGCAGGAAGAGGTCCCCATGCCAGGTAACACACAGCATCCAGCACTTGTTCTAACTCCAGACCGAAAGGGGTGGAGATTAAGGAAATGACAGTTGGTGGGAGGAGTTAGTGCTGAGGCAAGGAGATTGTTCTGGAAAAAGTAAGGCGGTCAGATAAACTGAGGGAAAATAGAGGAGTGGAGACAAGGGCTCTGGGGAATTGCAGCTGCGTCAGAGCTGATCCCGGAGCGCTGATAAAAAGGACACCAGAGTCCTGGGCTGTGCGGCTGCTGTACGCTCCGTCAGCCGAATCTGGAGGGCAGGGGACTGCAAGCTCTCTGACCACACCAAACACCTGGAGGCACCGCAGCAGACCAAGAGCCTAGGGCTGCCAGTGAACAGACAGTGCCTGTGAAAGTCTCATGCTGTTTGCCACACAGGTAAAAGCCAACATGCAGGAGAGGGTCGCAGCTTAGCTACAGGCAGCAGGGACCAGAAAAGAGAGCGCAGCAGGAAGGCCTCTAACCCCACCTGACAGGGTGGAACCCCTGAATGCTTCCAGGCTAGCCGGACTCCTGCTATCATCTGTAACTAGTACCCCAGATTGCATTTTCTTCTACCAAGAAGTAAAAGGTAAAGAAAGCTGCACATTTGTGTGTCTCCTGCTTATTCTCTGCTCCTCAACGTTCACCATCACCTGAACAGACTGTTATATCTGCCATGGGGCCCCGCTCTACCTGTGGGGGGCTGAACCATCTTTGCTGCGTCACCATCTGCCCCAGTGGATCTGAATCGCAGTCGGCCATCTTATTGTCGAACACCATGGGTGGTGTCACAAACTAATCTCATAATAACTATTACCTTCATCATTTGATTGTTCGCCCAGGGCCACGGACCGAGTCATCGTTGCTGTGACGTCCCCTGAAGTAACAGAACCGGCCCGGTACCGATTACTCCACGGCCCTGCGGGGCGCTCCAGATAGATAGATAGATATGGGATAGATAGGTAGATTAATAGACAAATAGATAGACTCTTGCACAGGGGCCCTCTTCTGTCTGTGTTTGTTCCCTGTTGTATTCACATCATGTATAACAAGCCTTTTCGGCATATATGAGCAGTGTATCTGTGAATATCTCATATGTGTATCTGCATGTGAAAAAAATTGAGGCAGGAAACAGGAACAGGAAACTGTAAATAATCCTGTAAATAATTAATAGCTGCTGTAATGTAAGCAGATTGTACACAGATAGCAAGTGAGAAAAAAAATCCTTCTACTTTTCTGGATGCAACTCTAAACGATTTCTTATACGCTCGTGTGAACCTAGCCATAAACTGGCATTAACCTTAGATGCACTTTACATAAAAAAAAACAAAACAAACAAATCAATCAATCACATTGATGCCAAAAGCAAAACGGAAATGCAAAATTCATTAAACAAATACTAACATGTTGTAATGTGTATAGATTTAGCTCTGACTATACAAGCCTGTACAGAATGAATGACATCATGTTCCAATTCCTAGACATAAATCTCTGCATCGCTCTAGACATAGATAAGCAATCTCCTTGCATACTTCCTATTGTGGCCAGCAGGCGGTGCCACGTCAGTGTACAATGCTGCCTGCTTACTGCTATCTGTGCATCTCTCACTATTTCTGTGCATGTAATGTAACAGCTCCATGTATTCCTATGTGAAGGTATTGTAGACTACAGCTGCGCATTTTAAATTCCGGTCAGAAATAACTTTCCTGCGGCACATACACCATTAACTCTTCCAGGACCTCACCAATTTCACCCTTCAGATCCCAAAGAATTAATGTCTTTTTTATTTAAAAAATTCTAAACACAATATTATGGGGCAAATGAAAAAAAAATGAGTGTCATACGATTTTAAGTGCTAGAATTATATTGTACAGATTGCTACGGTTACGGTTATTTCAAATATTTCTTTAATATTGAATGTCTTCCAATGAATAGTACCTCATAAATATATTGAGTGGAATCTTCTATTTCAATGTTCAGTTTTTGAAAAGTTAAACAACAACCATTGTTTACATTTTTGTCATAAATCAAGTTTTTTTATTTTTTTTCATATATTTTCATTTTCATTTTTAAGCCTTTCCATTTTTCTTTTCTTTTCCCATCAATTTTTCTTGCTTTTTTACTTACCTATTGGAATTTCTTCACAGGCATATGAGATGATTATGAGACAACTTCTTTGATAGATTCTTTTACATGATACACCTATTTAGATTTGACTTAATCAGAGAAAGAAATTATTATCCATTTATTTCATTTGGAAATTGATTGCATTTCAGTGAAAGATAGCCTGTACCTATTAAATCAATTGAATAATGTATAAATACGGCAAATAGATAAATAGATACACTGCATTTATATATTACAAGAACAAAATACTATGTGGAAAAGAAATAGCGTAAAATATAAGACCCCAGGACTCCATTGTACATTTCCCCCTTGGCATTCTCAATGAGTGAATAGAATATGGGAAGGCAGATCATAGAATCATAGAATCATAGAATCATAGAATGGTAGAGTTGGAAGGGACCTCCTGGGCCTTCTGGTCCAACCCCCTGCTCAAAGCAGGATTCTCTAAATCATCCCAGACAGATGTCTATCCAGCCTCTGTTTGAAGACTTCCATTGAAGGAGAACTCACCACCTCTTGTGGCAGCCTGTTCCACTCATTGATCACCCTAACTGTCAAAAAGTTTTTTCTAATATCTAATCTGTGTCTCCTCCCATTCAGTTTCATCCCATTGCTTCTAGTCTTTCCTTGTGCAAATGAGAATAAAGATGATCCTTCTACAATGTGACAGCCCTTGAGATATTTGTAGACAGCTATTAAGTCTCCTCTCAGTCTTCTTTTTTGCAAGCTAAACATTCCCAAATCCTGCAACCGTTCCTCATAGGACATGGTTTGCAGACCGGTCACCATTCTGGTGGCTCTTCTCTGAACTTGCTCCAGTTTGTTGATGTCTTTTTTAAAATGTGGTGCCCAAAACTGGACACAGTATTCCAGATGAGGTCTGACCAAAGAGGAGTAGAGGGCAATAATGACCTCACGTGATCTAGACTGTATGCTTCTGTTGATACATCCTAGAATTGCATTTGCCTTTTTTGCTGCTGCATCACACTGTTGACTCATGTTAAGTCTGTGATCAATTAGTATACCCAAGTCTTTTTCACATGTGCTGTTACTTAGCCCTATTCCTCCCATTTTGTATATGCTTTTTTCATTTTTATTGCCCAGATGTAGTACTTTGCATTTTTCCCTGTTAAAATCCATTCTGTTAGTTGCTGCCCACTGCTCCAGTTTATGTATATCTTTTTGAATCCTCTCTCTCTCTTCTCTAGTATTAGCTACCCCTCCTAGCTTTGTGTCATCAGCAAATTTGATCAGTTTACCCTCAATTCCTTCATCTAAATCATTGATAAAGATGTTGAACAATACAGGGCCCAAAACAGAGCCTTGTGGTACCCCACTTGAGACATTCTTCCAACTGGATGTGCAGCCATTTACAACCACTCTTTGGGTCCGATCCCTAAGCCAGTTATGAATCCACCTAACAGTTGCCTTGTCCATTCCATACTTAGTCATTTTTTCAATAAGGATTGTGTGAGATACTTTGTCAAATGCTTTGCTGAAGTCAAGATATACTATATCTACAGCATTTCCCTGATCCACCCAGTCAGTGATTCTGTCATAGAAGGAAATTAAGTTAGTCTGACATGACTTATTAGTTACAAACCCATGCTGACTCTGTTTAATCACTTCATTCTTATCCAGGTACTTGCATACATGTTCTTTAATAATTTGTTCAAAGATCTTTCCTGCTATAGAAGTCAGACTCACCGGCCTGTAGTTCCCTGGGTCCACCTTCTTCCCCTTTTTGAAGATAGGAACAACATTTGCTCTTCTCCAGTCTTCTGGGACTTCTCCTGTTCTCCAAGAATTTTCAAAGATTATGGACAGTGGTTCAAGAATTTCTTCTGCTATCTCCTTCAGTACCCTGGGGTGTAATTCATCTGGACCTGGAGACTTGAATTCATTTATGTTAGCTAAGTGTTTCCTCACTGTCTTTCTGTTTATAGATATCCTGGATTCTTCTATTCCTTTAATAGGACAGTGAAGATCAGTTGATGTTACATTTCCTTTCTGAGAGAAAACAGATGCAAAATAGGAATTTAAAAGTTCAGCCTTCTCAACATCCTGACTTACCATTTCATCATTTTCATCCTGTAAAAATCCTATAGCATCTTTGACTTTTCTTTTACTTTTGACGTATCCCCAAAATCCTTTTTTGTTGCTTTTGACGTCACTTGCAAGCCTTAATTCATTGTCAGCTTTAGATAATCTGATTTGTGCCCTGCAGGTTCTGCAGACGGCATTATATTCTTCTTTAGATATGCCTCCCTCTTTCCATTTGATAAACATTTCTTTCTTCCTTTTTAGCATGTGTTTAAGTTCTATGTTCATCCATCCTGGTTTCCTTAAATGCTTCCCATTCTTCCCTCTTTTCGGAATTGTTAACGATTGTGCTTTGAGAATCTCATTTTTCAAGATTTTCCATCCTTCCTGGACATTTTTGTCCTTAAGGATATCCAGCCATTGGATCCCTCCAATTCTCTTTCTGAGTTCCTTAAAATCTGCCTTTCTGAAATCTAACCTTGACGTCTGAGTCTTCACAGGTCTTCCTCCTCTTGTTATCCAAAATTCTAAAATAGCATGGTCACTACCTCCTAGAGTCCCAGCCACTCTTACCTCCTCCACCATTTCCTCGCTGTTTATGAGGATTAGATCCAAGGTAGCAGATCCCCTTGTTTTCTCCATTACCTTTTGGAAGATAAAGTTGTCAGCAAGAGAGGATAAGAATTTCCTGGACCTGTTAGTTTTGCCTGAGAGAGATTCCCAACAAATGTCTGGATAGTTGAAATCTCCCATGACCACTATGTCATATTTTTTGGAGAACTTGGCCATTTGATGCATAAAGAGTTCATCCATATCTTCAGCTTGCACAGGCGGCCTGTAGTAAATGCCTACAATGGTGTCCTTTCCATTGTTCTGTCCTTGTATTCTTACCCAAACAGTTTCCACAGAACTCCCAGTCTCTGAAGCGTCAATCTCTGTGCAGATATACGCTTTTCTAACATACAATGCAACACCTCCTCCTCGTCTGTTTCTTGCAAATAAGTTGTATCCTTCTAGCCTTGTATTCCAATCATGTGTATCGTCCCACCAAGTCTCAGTGATTCCAATGACATCATATTTCTTCTCCTGCGTTAGTAGCTCCAGTTCTCCTTGTTTGTTGCCCATGCTTTGTGCATTCGTATAGAAACACTTTAGTTTGTGATTGGTTTCTCTTCCTTCAATATTTTTATTATGTAAATTTTTTTGTCTTTGTTCTTCCCCTTCACTTCTAATAGCAGAAATCTCAATAGTATTTGTCAAGTGTATGGCTTTTGCTGGCGTTTTGCTTCCCTTCCCACATTGTTCTAGTTTAAAGCTCTCCTGATGAGTGTAGCAAGGCGACTTCCAAATACATGTTTTCCAGTCTTCGTAAGGTGCACCCCATCTCTAGCAAGTAGTCCATCGTATAGGTAATTCACTCCGTGATCCAGAAATCCAAATCTTTGCTGACGGCACCATCGACGTAGCCAGTTGTTCACCTGCAGAATCTTATTCCACCTCCTTGTTCCATGGCCATCCACTGGGAGGATGGAAGAGAAGACCACCTGTGCTCCCAGCTCTTTCACTTTCTTACCTAAGTTTTCAAAGTCACTGCAGATGGTTTCCAGGTCGTTTCTAGCGGTGTCATTTGTCCCCACATGTATTAGCAGGAATGGGTAGTCATCTTTAGGTCTGAAGAGTCCTGATATCCTGTCAGACACATCTTTAATTTTTGCACCTGGAAGACAGCACATTTCTCTTGAGGTTATATCCGGTCTGCAGATAGCGGCCTCTGTTCCTCTCAACAGGGAATCGCCCATGACAACAACTCTCCGTTTCTTCTTCACAACAGTTTTCTTTCTCCATTCAGGAGGACTCTGAGGGCGTAGAAGGTTGTTTGTGGGCAAAGTCTTATCCTGATGTATTTCTTCATCGTTCTCCTGTGTAAGAGCCTGGTATTGGTTCCTGAGCAGAATTGGTGCTGACTGCCTCCTGATCCTCCTGCTTCTCTGGGTCACATGCTTCCATTCCTCTGTTTCTTGAGTTGCACTTCGAATTTCTTCTCTTTCTGTACCATGAAGAGATAATTCTGCTCTGTCTAAGAACTCTTCACCTTCCTTAATGGTCTTCAATGTAGATAACCTCTCTTCCAGATTTTGCAACTTTTCCTCCAACAGGGACACAAGCTTGCATTTCTGGCATGTGAAGTTTGGCTTTTCCACTGGTAAGTCTATGAACATGTAGCAAGAAATGCAGCTCACCACATGGCTCTTAGCCTCTTCCATGTTCTTATTGTTCAAGAGATAATCAAGCGGTGAAATATAAGCCAAAACTCGCGCGCCTAGCGGCGCGCGGTTTACTGATATCCTCCTTTCAGCTGCAACAGCCAAAATCCAGTGTTCCTTGAGCTCGCGGAGACTCTTCACTTATCCCAGAAGGCCCTGGGAATATGCTAATTATCTCCTCGGGACTCCTCCCCTGGTTTACTGATGTCCTCCTTTCTTACATAGTTGTGTAAAAAAGTGTTTGCCCTCTTCCTGATTTTCTATTCTTTTGCATGTTTGGCACACTTAAATATTTCAGATCACCACCAATTTTAAATATTAGACAAAGATAACACAAGTAAACACAAAATACAGTTTTTAATAAGAAGGTCTTTATTATTAATGGAAAATGAAAGCCAAACCTACAGGGCCCTATTCAGGGGCGTACATAGAAATCATGGGGCCCCATAGCAGAAGTCTGAATGGGCCCCCCCCAAAAAAAAAAAAAAATCAACAGGTGCTCTTAACTCCAGGCATGCATGTTATAGGTCAATGATTTAACAAAAAAATCCACCCCGTCCCCCAGCCAGCCGGGCTCACAGTCTTGTGTGTGTGTCACTCTCCCTGAGCGACAGAGGCTCATGAATGCTTTCTGCTTCCTTCAATGCACGTGTGCTGCTGTCAGGAGTCGAACCAGGTACCTCTTGTCTACTGGCCAGCAGCTCTACCATCTGAGCTATTCTGCTGGCTGCAAAGTTCCTTGCTGAACCCGGATACCATTGACTGTTCTTCCTGATTGGCTACACCTAGTGCTCTCTTGATTGGGCCTCTGATTGCCAATTACACACCCCTATATAAACCTGGCCCTGTGGGTGTGTCATTGCGAGATTATTGAGCTCCAAGCCTTTAGTCAAGCGTTTCCTCCTGATCCATTGCTACAAACACTGCTCTCCTGTGAACCGACCTCGGCCTGCCTTCTGACTACGCTCTCCGCCTGATCCATTGCTACAAACACTGCTCTCCTGTGTACCGACCTCCGGCTGCCTTCTGACTACGCTCTCCGCCTGATCCATTGCTACAAACACTGCTCTCCTGTGAACCGACCTCGGCCTGCCTTCTGACTACGCTCTCCGCCTGATCCATTGCTACAAACACTGCTTTCCTGTGTACCGACCTCCGGCTGCCACCTGACTACGTAATCTGCCTGCTCCTCTGTTACCTAACTGCCTTTCCTGTGTACCGACCTCCGGCTGCCACCTGACTACGCTACCTGCCTCTGCTTCCCCTAGTGTTTGCAGTAACATCGGCTCCAACCCAGACGGGATCTTGACAGAATAATCTCGCGCCAAAATGGAGTCCGCTGTGAACACCCTGAGACGGCAAGTTACGGAGCTTCAAAGTTTTTGTACTGACTCTCAAGGAAAATATGCCAAGTTACAAACTGATTTCACGGCGATACAACAGGAAGTAATTGAGCTACAAAAACAACTTCTGGACGTGCGCAATTCAGGGTCCGAATCAAACGCGCGGCTGCCACTGCCTGCAAAGTTCAGTGGGGATCGCAAGCAGTACCGAGGATTCCTCAATCAATGCCGCATATACTTCCAGATGCAACCTGCTCCCTTTACCAGTGAGAGGAAGAAAGTTTTTTTCATGATAAATCTCCTGACGGATGAAGCTCTTGCTTGGGCTTCACCTTATGTAGAAAAGGACTATGACCTCCTTAATGACCTGGAAGCCTTCACCGCAGCTATGAATCAAGTTTTTGATGACCCAAACCGCTGTGCCACAGCAGAAACCAAATTACATAATTTGCGCCAAGGACGTCGCTCTGTTGCGGAATACACATCGGAGTTCCGTCGCTGGGTGGCCGACACCACCTGGAATCCAGCAGCCCAGAGAAGTCAATTTCGACGAGGGTTATCAGAACCAGTGAAAGACGAGCTTGCCAGGGTTGAGACCCCTGACCAGTTGGAGGACTTTATTCAACTATGTATCCGGATTGACCAGAGACTTACTGAAAGGAGAAAGGAGAGACTGCGAGCACTTGGGAATAGCCCTGGCTTCTCATTTTCAGCATCGGACCACCAAGAAAAGACGCAAGGCGTGTCTGAACCGATGCAGATCGACGTCATCCGAAGACCACTCTCTGCACAGGAGAAGGAGAGGCGACGTGCAGAACATCTCTGCCTCTATTGTGGGGACCCTGGACACTATGCCATCAACTGTCCTAACAAAAGGACTATAGCCTTTACCAACAACAGGTCTGCCAGCAATATGGACCTTTCTCAGCAGTCGGATTCCATCTTGCAGACTATCTCATCAGTAACGCCAGAAATAGACAAAATACATACTACATCATCTCATTTTGTAATCCCCATTCAGGTTGTAAGGGGCACCCAAAAAATACAATGCTCTGCCCTGTTGGATTCGGGAGCAGGAGGGAATTTTATGGACTTAAAATTTACACGTGATAATATTTCCAGTAGGACCAAATCCACACCAATTGAAATGGAAACGGTGGATGGATCACCCTTGTCTTCTGGACCTGTCACGCATGAGACAATCGAACTGGAGATTTGTATCGAACCGGATCATCATGAAGCTGTCAGTTTCCACCTTATCTCATCTCCGAAATTTCCGGTTATTCTAGGGATCCCCTGGTTTTCAGTCCATAACCCTTCTATCAACTGGGCATCAAGGACCATCACCTTTCCATCTGACTACTGTAAGAATAATTGTCATAAGGAACCCCCTGTTCTCCAACAAGTCCAAATCTCTGAGATTTCGCATGAGAAGGAAGAGAAACTACCACCTCAATATCAGCAGTTCTCTGATGTCTGCAGTAAGAAGAAAGCAGATCAATTACCTCCTCACCGTCCTTACGACTGTCCCATTGAATTGCTGCCAGGAGCAACCATTCCATTTGGACGGATTTACAATCTTTCCGAACCTGAATTGAAGGTATTAAGAAAGTTCCTGGATGAAAATTTAGAGAAAGGCTTTATTCGACCTTCCACATCTCCAGCTGGGGCACCCCTGTTCTTTGTTGAAAAGAAAGACTCCACTCTGCGGCCATGTATTGACTACAGAGAGATGAATAATATCACTGTCAAGAATCGCTACCCGCTACCCTTGATTCCTGAACTATTTGAGAGACTCCGTTCTGCCAAAATCTTTACGAAGCTGGACCTTAGAGGGGCTTACAACCTCATACGGATTCGCCCAGGAGATGAGTGGAAGACCGCCTTCAGAACGAGATATGGACATTTTGAATCTCTGGTTATGACCTTTGGTCTTAGCAATGCCCCAGCCACCTTTCAACATTTTATTAATGATGTATTTCGAGATTTCTTGGACCAATTCGTTGTGGCTTATCTCGATGACATTCTTATATTTTCAGACACCTTGGAAGAGCATCGCAGGCACGTCCAGTTAGTCTTGGAACGACTACAGGAGAACCATCTTTACATTAAACTTGAAAAATGTGAGTTTGAACAAACCAGTATCCAATTTCTGGGATATATCATCTCCCCAGAAGGTCTGAGCATGGATCCCGGCAAAATCAATGCTGTAGTGGACTGGCCTGTTCCAAGAAATTTAAAAGACGTCCAGCGTTTCATAGGATTTGCAAATTTTTACCGAAAATTTATAAAGAACTTTTCACGGATCATACTACCAATTACTACACTAACAAAAAAGACCAAAGCATTTTTCTGGTCTCCGGAGGCACAGGAGGCTTTTGACAAATTGAAAACTCTTTTTACGTCTGCTCCATTGTTAGTACACCCAAATCCTGAATTGCCATTTACTGTCGAAGTGGACGCCTCGGACTCTGCAGTGGGAGCCATTCTGTCTCAGCGAGTTGGGGACAAAATGCAACTTCACCCATGTGCGTTTCTTTCCCACACCATGTCATCTGCAGAAAAGAACTACGACATCGGTAATAAAGAACTGTTAGCCATTAAAGTTGCCTTCTACGAATGGAGACATCTTTTGGAAGGTGCCAATCACCCTGTGACTGTCCTCACGGACCACAAGAATCTTGAATTCCTCCGTACAGCAAAAAGATTGTCTGCAAGACAAGCACGATGGGCCTTATTTTTCTCAAGATTCAATTTTATAATTTCTTACCGGCCTGGTTCAAGAAATGGCAAGGCTGACGCCCTGTCCAGGATGTGTTCGGTACCTCAGGAGAGGTCTAGTAATGACGATACAATTCTAGGCCCTAAAAATTTTTTGGGAATATTGCACTCTAGAGGACTATGTAATAGAATTAAAGATGGATATCAAGAGGACTCTTTCCTTAACCATCCTTCGGAAGACGTCGATCTTTCATTCAAAGAGGGGTTTTGGATGCAGAAACACAAAATATATGTACCTGAATCTTCTCGCCTTGAAGTCCTCAAAAGTGTCCATGATTCTAAACTGGCAGGACATCCTGGAGTTGCAAAAACACAAGACTTACTACTTTGTTTCTTTTGGTGGCCTAATTGTAGGAAGGACGTGAGGAAATATGTTTCAACCTGTTTAACATGCGCACGAAACAAAACCCCACGATCGTCTCCTCTAGGACTCTTGCAACCACTTCCAGTTCCATCCAGGCCTTGGGGATCTATTTCCATGGATTTTATTGTGGAACTACCCCCTTCCAAACAGATGACCGTCATCCTTGTCATAGTGGACCGACTCACAAAAATGGCCCACTTTATTCCAACTGAAGGAATTCCTACTGCTGAAAAAACTGCAGAACTGATAATCAAAAAGGTATTCAGGTTACATGGAATTCCTGACAGCGTGGTGTCTGACAGAGGCGTTCAGTTTACGTCAAAATTTTGGAAGAGTTTCTGTACAGCCTTGGGAGTCACGGTGAATCTTTCTACCGCTTTCCATCCTCAGTCCAATGGCCAGACGGAGAGAACGAACCAGACTTTGGAGCAATACCTCCGTTGCTTCATTTCCTATCTTCAGGATGACTGGGTGGACTATTTACCAACAGCAGAGTTTGCCTACAACAACTCCATACATAGCGCTACATCTCAAACCCCATTTTTTGCTAATTATGGAGTACATCCAGTATTTATCCCTAATCTGCCAGTGAACACTCCCATTCCTGCTGTAAATGACAGGCTTGCAAAATTACAGGAATCCCAGAAGGAATTATCAGAGATATTACTCAAGACCCAGGAAGTATATAAGGAAGCAGCAGATAAACATCGGAGAGTGCCCCCTGCTCTTCAGGTTGGAGACAAAGTTTGGCTGTCCACTAAAAACCTTAAGACACATGTGCCATCCTCCAAATTGGGTCAGAAATTCATTGGACCTTTTCAAATTTCTGCAAAAATTAACCAGGTTGCTTTTCGTTTAAAACTTCCCAACAATCTAAAGATTCATCCAGTGTTTCACATATCCTTGCTCAAACCCTTCTGTGAAAACCCGTTTCCAGGAAGAATTCAGCCACCTCCTCCACCAGAAAGAATCCGTGGTGAAGAAGAATACATTGTGGATAAGATTCTGGACTCCCGAAAATTCAGAGGTAAACTGCAGTATCTGGTGCAGTGGAAGGGTTACGGACCAGAGGAAAATTCATGGGAACCAAGGGACAACGTCCATGCTCCTAGACTAACAAGAGCCTTTCATCAGAGGTACCCGGATAAGCCAGCTCCTGAGATGTCCAGAGGCCATCCTGGAAGGAGGGGAGTACTGTCAGGAGTCGAACCCAGTACCTCTTGTCTACTGGCCAGCAGCTCTACCATCTGAGCTATTCTGCTGGCTGCAAAGTTCCTTGCTGAACCCGGATACCATTGACTGTTCTTCCTGATTGGCTACACCTAGTGCTCTCTTGATTGGGCCTCTGATTGCCAATTACACACCCTATATAAACCTGGCCCTGTGGGTGTGTCATTGCGAGATTATTGAGCTCCAAGCCTTTAGTCAAGCGTTTCCTCCTGATCCATTGCTACAAACACTGCTCTCCTGTGAACCGACCTCGGCCTGCCTTCTGACTACGCTCTCCGCCTGATCCATTGCTACAAACACTGCTCTCCTGTGTACCGACCTCCGGCTGCCTTCTGACTACGCTACCTGCCTCTGCTTCCCCTAGTGTTTGCAGTAACATCGGCTCCAACCCAGACGGGATCTTGACAGCTGCTCTCTGGCTACAAGGAGGCATGGCGTTCTTATGCAAATCCAGCCAGAGACTTCAGCCAACTGCTGACCAGGAAACAAGGTAAGGGGAGCTTCAAGGGGGTATACAGCAGACGGCGGCCGGCGCTTACATTTAATTAAAGGAGATAGTACTGTGTCAGCACAGCACAGCTGCCAAACCGCTGCGGCCATCGCGGGCCCCAGGGCCAGCTCCAGGTTTTTATGGGCCCCGGGTGAAAGAGTCTCAGTGTGCCCCTTTAACACAGACTACGATTCATGATGCACAGATACTGCAGAGAAATATGGGTATAGTACAATGCCAAACACTTTACTTCTTCCATTACATGAGTGATATCTATTGTAAATTGTACAATAGCTCAAAAACCACCAAATCCTCACAGCGCACAGTACAGACTGGACAGTACAGTCCTCCATATAATATTATGGGCACCACATAGTCCTCCATACAGTATTATTGGCCAAATATAATGCTCCATAAAGAATATTGGACCCCATATAATGCTCCATACAAAATATGGAGCTCTCCTCTGCACTGTGCTGCATTCTGCACTGTTACGGCTCAGGAAAGGGCGCTGTGGAAAGATCCCCATTATCATCATCATTGCTTCCCCATTATCATCATCATTGCCTCCCCATCATCATCATTGCCTCTGCATTATCATCATCATTACCTCCCCATTATCATCATTGCATCCCCATTATCATCTTTTCCTCCCCATCATCATCATTGCCTCCCCATCATCATCATTGCCTCCCCATCATCATCATCATTGCCTCCCCATTATAATCATTGCCTCCCCATTATCATCATTTCCTCCCCATCATCATCATTTCCTCCCCATCATCATCATTGCCTCCCCATCATCATCATTGTCTCCCCATCATCATCATCACTGCCTCCCCATTATCATCATTGCCTCCGCATCATCATCATCGCCTCCTCATTATCATCATCATTGCCTCCCTATCATCATTTCCTCCCCATCATCATCATTTCCTCCTCACCACCATCACTGCCTCCCCCCACCACCATCACACATACAGCACCACACACAGACAGCCCCGCAGCACTCTCTCACATACACACACAAAGCACCGCACTACATACACACACAGGCAGACACACACACACACACTGACACACACACCACATCTCACCTGTCTGGCGTCTGCACCGCAGGCAGTCCCACAGCATCACTGGTGCCCGCGCTTACTCTCTGCCACAGCCGGCCGCTGAATGATGACGTCATCCAGCGGCGCTGCTGTGAGAGAAAGTGTGGGCAGGGGCCCCTTGGAGCCCGGAGCTGCGGAGGCACAGGGAGAGGTAAGTATTGTGCCAGCTGCCAGGGCCCTGAGCAAGCGGGGGGCCCAGTGGCGGCACTGGCACCGCTCTCATCCACTAATGGGTGCCGGGGTGCCCAACGGCGAGTGGGCCTCCCCGCCTGCTCAGGGCCGGGTATGCCAGGTGCTGATGCTGGCCCTGGCGGGTCCCCTCACCTGTCTGGGCCCCATAGCAGCTGCGTGGTCTGCTACTATTGACGGTATGCCACTGGCCCTATGTGAAAAAATTATTGCCCCTCACCTTAAAACATAAATTAACTGTGGTTTATCATATCTTTGGGAAGCTAAGTTAAAATTCCCTAGCCACACGCAGGCTTGATTACTGCAATGCCTGTTCTCTATCAAGAAATCACTTAATTAGGACCTGCCTGATAAAGTGAAGTAGAGCAAAAGATCCTCATAAGCTAAATGTCATGCTACGAGCCAAAGAATTTCTGGAACAAATGAGAAATAAAGTAATTGAGATCTATCAGTCTGGAAAAAGTTATAAAACTATTTCTAAAGTTTTGGGACTCCAGCAAACCACAGTGAGAGCCATTATCAACAAATGGCAAAAACATGGAACAGTGGTGAACCTTCCCAGGAGTGGACAGCCGACCAAAATTACCCCAAGAGTACAGCAATGACTCATCCAAGAGGTCACAAAAGACCCCACAACAACATCCAAAGAATTGTAGGCCTTTTGTCATGGGTGCATCGCCGCGAGGATCGTCGCGATTGCACATTCTGACTTCTCGCAGCTGAGTTGCTGTTACTTTGTGTTTGGTTATGAGAGAGTTAATTTTACCTAGCTCTTTGCTAAGACTAGGTCCAGCCTCGCCCGGCTGCTTTTGATTATGTTCTAATTAGCTTCCTTTATATCCCTGCCAGTCTGGGTGTTAGATGCCGGTGAAAGCCTTCATGTAGTCTAGCAGACTGGATCGGTTCTGAGAATACTTAAGCTAAGAGCTCCTTAGTTGTTTTTACTCTTATAGCTTAAAGTGTATCTCTGAGACCTTAGGTGTTCCTACTGTGTGTGAGTGTTGTATGTAAGACTTTATTTACTTTATTTCTTGTCTTTCTTGTATGTCTTTCAGTTCATTTACCGTTACCTGTTCATTCCCTTTGGTGGTAATCAGGGTCCTTCTTAGGACTAGATTACAGTTGGCAGGGATTGATAGGAGACAGGGTTTACGCTGGTGGCCTGGACCTCTGTACCTTTAACAGTACCTCCAGGTAGAGGGATTAGTTAGGACCCCAGTTTAGGGTCAGCATAGACCCCGGTCACCCTCTAGCCAGAGACAGCGTATAACGGATTCCGTATTGACCCACTGGACATTCTGTCAGGTAATTCTATGTTATCATATATCTATGCTCATGTTATATAGTATGTTGCCCTTTTGATATAGATTACTGTCATCACATATATATATCTGCTATACAGCGTGACACCTTTCTTGCCTCAGATAAGGTCAATGTTTATGACTCCACTATCAGAAATAGACTGGATAAAAATGGCCTGCATGGCAGAGTTCCAAGACGAAAACCTCTGCTAAGCAATAAGAACATAAGGCTCATCTCAGTTTTGATGATTCCCAATACTACACATGTAGGGGTTAATTAAAGGTGTAAATTCGTAGAAAAAAAAGGCGTTTTTTTTTACAACTAATTTACACCTTTAATTAACCCCTACATGTGTGAACTTTTGCACACATACACTCATCTAATTGTTAGTGAAAACCATATATCAAACTACATGAAATGACATGGTTAACTCTATGTAAACCATGTGTCATTTCATGTTGGGTGGTTCTGTAATTTCACAAAAGCCAGCATTGCCCGGCAATTGAATTAGCGGCTATTTTACTATGTAGAAGTGTATGAACTATAAATATATGTATATATATGTCACAATGACATGTGTAATATATATATATATATATATATGTATTCTATGTGTGTATATATAGTGTTTACAAGGAAAGAAAGGTTTTATTTTAATTACGATATTTCTGTCCCATTGACTTGCATTGGTTTCCGGTATCGGAATCGGCGATACCCGATACTTTTTGGGTATCAGTCCGATCCAATCCGATCTGATACTTCTTAATATTGGGCAGTATCGCTCAACACTAGTCACCTCCCCTAGGGCTGAGAAGGACTCTATCAATGCCTCTGTCTTTTAATAATGATTTTCATATTGCCCACACCTGTTACTTGCCATAGGTGAGTTTGAACAAGCATCACATTCTTGAAACAAAGTTGTTTACCCACAATTTTGGAAAATGCCATCAATTTTATCCAGCCCAATTTGCGAATTTTGTGTGAAATTATTTCCAATTTGCCTTTTTTCAGTTTTTTTTTGTGTTGTTCCATTACAAACAAAGGTAATAAGCATGTGTATAGCAAAATATGTGTAACTGCAAAAAAAATTTCTGGAAAAAATACTTCATTTTCAGGAACAATTTCATGGGTGGTAGCTTGTTCAGCCAACACTGCATACAACGATTTCATATAGACGTAAGTTGTTGTTGTGAGCTAGTACTATTTTAATCTGTACACAAATATTCTTGAAAAAGATCCCATGGGTTAGAACATGGAGAATTTATGCATCTGTATTCCTAAGGCGGAACTGGAACAATAAAGTGTCATCTAATACATAAGGTATAATCTCATTGGAACATTAATTATGCAGAAGACATTTATTTTGCTATATTAATGTATATATTTTAAAAATATAAAAATGTAAATCACTCACTTTTTCAGTACATTATACACGTCATAGCTGCACTGTTTGTGGAAGCCTGGCAGTGACTAACAGAGCTTCCATGGACAGGCTTAGCACAAACCATTTTATTTACCAGATCCCAGGTGTTTCACTAGCATTTACCCTTCAACCTCTGTACAGGGATTTTGGACTTACATAGTGACCTGGACTGCGGCTACTGAGCCAGCTGTAGTCCGGTGGAGTAAACTGGTACCAAGTTTGGTCACAATGTTATGACGATACCAATAAGTCACGTCTTAGGCAAAATCAGTATGCAAGTATGTGGTTCAAAATACAAGTCAAGGTCAGAAAATAAAATAAATAAGGAGATAAAACTGGAGCGAAGACTGGAGCTGTCAACAAAGTAAAAAGAAGTTATTGATTGGCAGTGGAAGTCAGAGCTTCAAAGACTTAAATAGCAGACAGCCCCATCCTGGGGTTAAAGAAAGGAGTAATGAAAACCATACAAGAATTAATCCCATAGCTCCCTGATATTGCAGCACCAAAAGTACCAGCATTAAAACAGTACTTTCTGTGTCCAGTTCTGTCGGCCAAATTGAAAGCAAAGGAGAAGGTTGCTGACTTGGATATTACCAAGTACGGTAAACTGGATGGTGCCATTCAAACTACAACTAGTCCTGCAAGAAAACAAGACTTTGTACTGCTATGTAGATAGTTAAAATAAAAAGTTGTGACTAGTGTTGAGCGATACGATACTGCAAATATCGGGTATCGGCCGATATTAGCTGTATCGGGCTTTCGATTCCGAGTACCGATATTTTCGTCATATCGGATACCAGAATCGGATTTGTCACTGTCACTGTGAGTGTCCGTCGGTCGGGTCTGTCAGGAGTCAGCGGCACTTACCTGGCAAAAGATCTCCGGCGGTCACGTCCTGGACTGCTTGATGGCCGCCATTATCTTCTCCCTGGCGGTCACATGCAGTTTTTCGCGATAACTGCAGTGACTGCAGGGTAATCCCGGCCGTAAACCAGTCCGATGACGTCACCGCCGGGGAAGCAGGTAATCAGCTGTGCTGCGCCGGGATGACAGGCTCTGCCTGTCATTCTGATGTAGCAGAGCTGGATCATCGTGGGACACTCGTTACTATGGACTGCGTCGGACAGGTGGTATACTGCTGGTTTTTTTTTTCATTTTTTTACAGGAGATCGATGGCATCGCAGGGTGAGACTGTAATAAAAGTAATGAAAACTGTGTTGTGTTTTTTATTAAATTAAAAAATTTTTTTATGAACATTCACCCGTCCGGGTACATCAACAATTTAACTATTTACATACAGGGACCCTGTCCGGGTTATTTATAATTCTTTGGCAGGGGTGTTCCAGGTACCACCTGGTACTCTTCTGATGCTTGCCAAACATCCGAGACACCAAGGACCACCAGGACCTGATGACGTCGTGTGGCCTGTACAGTCAAGTCGTGACCCGCTATCTGTATCTGTGTGGCCACCTCTTTCATCTCCCTCCGGGTCTGGAGCCCTATGTCACGGACTGAACGAACCCCAGGGGCCTAACAGGCGCCGGGTACGGGCCAGCTATAGTTATCATGTCCATAGCTGGGGCTGCTGAGGAGACCACTGAGGGAGGCTGGGGAGATTTACGGCATGGGGTGGGCACTTGTGCAGAGGCCTGGATGTGGGAGGCTGAAGGCTCCGAGGGTCTCACAGGTTCCTGACACTCTGGGGAGTAGGGGTCGCACCTGGTAACATTTAGGGCGTACCATCCATTGTAACCCCAGTGTCGGGTGTAAGTCACCAAGTCTCCTGGCAACAGGTCCCTCCCCGGGTGTCCTTCTGGGAGGTGAGTCTCCACGTCCCGCCGGGTCACAAAGACTTCTAAATAAAGTCCAGGCTCCTGGATGAAGCCCCAACCACCTTTCAATTTAAAGCTCCGTACTGCACCCTTACGCCGCGGCTCCCACAGGGTTCCTTTATCTTTTCTCATCCGGTCCTTATCTGCCCGGTCCTTCTCCAGGTGACGTTGCCGAAGCTTTTGGGATTCTCGCTGCTCCCTTTGTCGCTCTGCTTCCCGCTCCCAACGTCTCCACTCTTCCTCCTGACGCCGGTTGTAATTCTCCTCCACCAGCTGCTCCATGTCTCCACCATCAAATGCCAGCTTACGATGCCCGGTTTGCGGCAGCTCTCCTGGCGCCCCCCAGTCCTGGCGGCGCTCACCTGTGGCGGAAGCAGCCGGCTCTGGAACAGATGACAGTCGGGGCTCCGGTACAGACAGGTAGACCTCTGGTGCCTGCGCGGCCTCCTCCATGAGGACGGGTGTCGCTTCTTCTGTCTCAGCGACGGGGGCAGACAGCGGGATCTGGGGTGCTGCCGGTGCAGAGTTTTTTGCAGGAACGGGTGCCTCCACTGCGACAACGTCAACCGGATCACATTGCAAGGGCTGGGATGCCCGCACAGACTCCTCTACTAGAACGGGTGCCTCACCTTCCGGTACAGACACTTCAGGTAAGAGGGATTGGCGCCGCTCCAAGTTTAGTTTTAGGGCACGCCAGCTGGCTTCCATCCTGGCGACCTCCTCCCGGTGCCGGGCCAGGCCTCTTAGGGTATCCTCCGCTTCTTGCAGCGTAGGAGGGTTTCCAGGCCGGGTGCCCAACGGTGGTTCCGTGGCGATCGGGTCGCTTCCGTGGGGGGAGAGCTCTGACTGCTCCATCCCTTCACACTTCTGCTCGTGTCCATTAGCCATCTCTGCCAAGTCACATGTGTCATTAGCATCTGGAGAGGGCCCCTCTTTTGTAGGGAGGCGGGACCTTCGTGTTAGTTTCCGCACACTGAGGAGGATGAGGAGGCGGAACTGAAGAGCTGTGGGGCACGATCTTACATTGCAGTACCATTTAGAGTGGTCGGCCATCGTTTTCGCGCCACTGAGTGAGTGTACACCCACGAAGAGCACGCCCTTCTTCTTCACCAGTGCCTCGTCGTGACGCAGATATAGCGGAAAAATGGCAAATACATTCTCTGATGATTTTAGCAATTCTCAAGCACAAAACCAGTTCAATTCAGGCACACAGGACTCGCTTATAGCGAGCTACAGAATCCTGTTCGTGACGCCCAAGTTGAGTCGCACAGAGCCAGAGGTTTTGGGAGTACTCGGCACCGAGCCCGTCGACTTCTATGGGGTATGTCACGGCTTTACCCGGCAATTGAATCAGAGTCTATTTTACTATGTAGAAGTGTATAAACTATAAATATATGTATATATATATGTCACAATGACATGTGTATATATATATATATATATATATATATATATATGTATTCTATGTGTGTATATTTTGTGTTTACAACGAAAGAAAGGGTTTTTTTTGTTGCGATATTTTGTTCCCATAGACTTACATGGGACTTCCGGTATCGGAATCGGATATCGACGATATTTAGTGATATCGGCGATACCATTCCGATACGATATTTTTAGATATCGAGCAGTATCGCTCAACACTAGTTGTGACTATTGGAAAAAGGGAAGAAAGATATAAATACAAAAACTGGCTGTAGAGCCATGGGGTTAATGAAGAATATTAAGAATAATAAAATGGAGTAATCCCAACATTATTACCAAAGTTATTTGTGCAGCCTCAACATAGAATGCATCTTTTAATTGTTTTTTTCAATTTTAAAAAAATGAATAAAAAACATCTGAATCTATAGCAATACTAAATCATCTCATTTACATTTTAACACAGTTGTTGGTATGAGAAGAAAACATAGTTACAAAACCAGCTGCCTAGCAACAGACTGAGTTTTCGTATGATCCTATGCCTTTTAACTCGCATTTGACTTTTTAAGTTGTTTTGCATAAAATATCATATGAAAGCAATGTATAAGCACATCCAAAAATTCTAGAATTCTAGAGAGAAATAGTTTTAAACAACTTTGTAGACAAATTTTTACTTTTTAAGGCATGCTCTACTACAGTTTTTTTCTTCTTGCTTTCAGATGGATACCGCTCCTCTCTTGAAAGAAAGTTTGGACGATTGGCACGATTGTGCCACAGGTCCGATCTGATCGCTCTCTGGCACTGCAAAGAAGAGCATATTTACTTGTGCAGTGTCCGAGGAGCACAACGTCACTAAAGTTGGGCAGATCCAACAATCTGTCCAGCTTCAGAGCAACAATTCCAGTTTCTATTAAAAATATCCTGTAAGCGTTACTATTAGTGATGAGCGAGTATACTTATTGCTCTGGTTTTCCCGAGCATGCTAGGGTGATCTCCAAGTATCTTGGCGTGCTCGGAGATTTAGTGTTTGTCGACACAACTGCATGATTTGACACTGCTAGACAGACTAAATACATGTGGGTATTGCCTGTTTGTTAGGAATTCCACACATGTATTCAGGCTGTCTAGCAGCTGTAAATCATGCAGCTGCATTGACAACCACTAAATCTCCGAGCACGCCAAAATACTCGGAGATCACCCGAGCATGCTCTGGAAAACCTGAGCAATGAGTGTACTCGCTCATCACAAGTTACTATCCTTGCCTAGGAGACCAGCCACCACTGATAGATTGCAATAGTGGTTGAAACCCTAAGCAATAAGCAATGAGAGAGAATGATTTAAGGCATTTTTATTACCTACTGAAAGTCAAAAATTTACATAAACTAAGATTACTATGACATTAAACAATTCTGGACTGCCCATATGCTGATGTCATGTGTTTGGAAGTTTCTGATAGGTTTCTTTGCAACATCTGAGTTAACTAGAGACACATCTGTGGATGTATTTTAATGCACACCTGAAACACACTGCTTCTTCATGTTGCATCATAGGAAAGTCTAAAGAAATCAGTCAAGATATCAGGAAGTCTGGCTCATCCTTGGGTACAATTTCAAGATACCTGAAGGTGCATTGTTCATCAGTACAAACAATCATATGCAAGTGCAAGCAAGATCTGAATGTCTAGCCATCTTACGACTCAGAAAGGAGATGGGTTCTGTGTCCCAGAGATGAACGTGCTTTGGTATGACATGTGCATATCAACTCAAGGACAAAAGCAAAAGACCTTGTGAAGATGATGGCAGAAGCTAGTAAGATAGTGTCAATATCCACAGTGAAAAGAGTACTGTATCTACATGTGCTGAAAGGTCACTCTTCCAAGAAGAATCCATTACTCCAAAAGAAACATTAAAAAGCCAGATTACTGTTTTCAGATGCACACAGGAACACAGGCCTTAATTTTTGGAGACATGTCCTGTGGTCTGATGAAGCTAAAATTAAACTTTTTGGGCATAATGACCATCGTTACGTTTGGAGGAAGAAGTGAGAAGCTTGGAAGCCTAACAACACCATCCCAAATGTGAAACATTGGGGTGGCAGAATCATGTTGTGGGTTTGTTTTGCTGCAGGAGAGACTGATGTACTTCTAAAAACCATCATGAGAAAGAAGATTAACTGGCAATACTGAAGCAACATCTCAAGACATCAGCCAGGAAGTTAAAGCTTGGGTGGAAATAGGTCTTCTAAATGGACAATGACCTGAAGCATACTGCCAAAATGGAAACAAAGTGGCTTAAGGATAACAGAGTCAATGTTTTGGAGTGGTCATCACAAAGCCCTGATCTCAATCCTATTGAAAATTTATGAGGAAAGCTGAAAAACCCATTGTGAGCAAGGTGACCTACAAACCTGGATGAGTTACACCAGTTTTGTCAGGAGGAATGGGCCCAAATTCTGACCTACTATTGTAATAAGCTCATGGAAGGATATCCCAAACGTTTGATCCAAGTCATTCTGTTTAAGGGCGATGGTACCAAATACTAATGAAATGTCTGTAAACTTTTGACTTTGCAATAAGTAATAAAAATGCCTTAAAACATTCTCTCTCTCATTATTCTGGCATCTGACAAATATTGATAATTATGGTAATATAATTGACTTAAAATGAGAAAGATTTATTCTGATTTTATGTCAGATATTGAGAAAAACATGCATATGTGTCTTTTTATATAGTATATGTAAACTTCTGGTTTCAACTGTATGTTCGCATAGTGCCTGTGTTGATTGTAAAGGTTCATGTGAAGTGTTTTTTTTCAGCCATTTATTCTCCCATTGTACAGGATCTCTCAAAAGGTCAAATACTGACATACATATACATAAGATACAATATAGAGCTTTTTTTGTTCTTCACTAGCTTCTGGAGGAAGGAAATAGCACCACTATAAGATAATATTGAACATTATGTGTATTTTGAATATAGACATAACAAAATATGATCATGTGGCTATCACCATTGGCTAATCAATTGGGTCCAAGCAGCCAAGTCTCCACCAACCTAACATGTATCATTAATCCTATGGATAGGTGATAAATGTCAATGACTGGAATTGTAACTTTCGTCGACTCGATGATATCGTAGGAGTTGTCTTTACTTTGTCATGTCTCTGGTTGGGAGCTTCAAGCTTCATAATATGTGACCATGATAGCCGTAATAGTTTCCATGACCCAATATTGGATTGACCCACCAAATTACTAGAGGTTTCTTCAGCAGGGTCCAAGGGCTTACACAACATTGGGCTATGATCACAGATTGTTATTTTGCTGCATTTTATCTGTAACCAAAATATTAACTTCTGGCAGTGACAAAGCTGCAGCCAGAAGGCATGTTTTGCTGCCTTTTTTCCTTGTTTTCTTGTTGTGTAATTGCTGCATTTTTCAGGGTACGAAAGTTCACATTTGCTTCTACCTTGAATGCATGAACAATACAAGGTGTTAGGCCACTAATGCAAGATGTATGTGAAACCATAAAATATTTTGGGGAAAAAAGGGTAATTTGATCAAATTATTCAAGGGAAGAAGTTTTTTGTCTCTGAAAAAATAGTATCAATTCTGACAAAAAGCTGGATTCATAGTAGAAGTACAGCCATGGACTAAGGTTACATGAGTTCATGAAAAACTACACAACAGAAAATGTATAAACCAAGGTGGAAGTTGAATTGGTGAAGTATTGTTTACATAACACATTGGTAGGGCATTGAGGTGGTAAAGCACTGTTTACTATCACATACAGTGAAGGAAATAAGTATTTGATCCCTTGCTGATTTTGTAAGTTTGCCCACTGACAAAGACATGAACAGCTTATAATTTTAAGGGTAGGTTAATTTTAACATTGAGAGATAGAATATCAAAAATAATATCCAGAAAATCACATTGTATAAATTATATAAATTTATTTGCATTTTGCAGTGAGAAATAAGTATTTGATCCCCTACCAACCAATAAGAGTTCTGGCTCCTACAGACCAGTTAGTTGTTCCTAATCAACTCGGTAACAGCATTAAAGACTAGTGTTGAGTAGTGTTGAGCATTCCGATACCGCAAGTATCGGGTATCGGCCGATATTCGCGTTATCGGAATTCCGATACTTAATTCCGATACTTTTTCAATATCGTATACCGGAATCGGAAGTTCCCATAATTCTTTGAGAGGCAATGTGATTTTAGTCAGCCAATGAGGAATCCTACGAAGTGTGGGCACATCCTGTAATGATGCGGTCATCTTAACTAATGGCATGGCTGTGATTGGCTGCTGAAATGATGTCAGAATGCACTATAAAAGGCGCCGCAGCCATTTTAGCGTCACTGTGCTGTGAACTCAGTTAGGGACAGAACGCTGCTGTGCTGACTCTGAGGGACAGTTAGATATTGCGATTTTGTGTACTACTGTGCTTGAGGCAGGCTAGTTTACCAACCGCTGTGTAAAGCTTCATTTTGCCAGTGTTGTTTTAACAGCTCTGTGCAAGGTGTGTGTGACAGTGCAGGTGACGCTGCAGTTTGCTCTGCATCCACCGCTGTTTGTAGGCATCTGCACGTGTCACTTTTTTTTTTTTTTTTTTATTTTATTTAGTGGAATTGGTGCAGCTCCATTATATTAGAAAAAAATCAAATCTATTAGTGTGACGTGCTTCCATCCGTATACAATACATTGGTTGCAAACACTATAGAAGTACAGAAAGGAGCTTTTCACAGATTGTGGACAGTTGTGTTTCAGTGTTCACTTCAGTCTGTGTTTTTTACTTTTTTGAGTGCAGATCACGCTCCAGTTACTTGTTCAAGCACTGCTGCTTGTACTCTGCTGAGCGTGTCTCAGTGGCTCATCCTTTTCATTTATCTCCAATTGGTTCTGCTACATTCCATTTAAAATAAATCTAATCTATTAGTGTGACGCGCTTCCATCCGTATACAATACATTGGTTGCAAACACTATAGAAGTACAGAAAGGAGCTTTTCACAGATTGTGGACAGTTGTGTTTCAGTGTTCACTTCAGTCTGTGTTTTTTACTTTTTTGAGTGCAGATCACGCTCCAGTTACTTGTTCAAGCACTGCTGCTTGTACTCTGCTGAGCGTGTCTCAGTGGCTCATCCTTTTCATTTATCTCCAATTGGTTCTGCTACATTCCATTTAAAATAAATCTAATCTATTAGTGTGACGCGCTTCCATCCGTATACAATACATTGGTTGCAAACACTATAGAAGTACAGAAAGGAGCTTTTCACAGATTGTGGACAGTTGTGTTTCAGTGTTCACTTCAGTCTGTGTTTTTTTACTTTTTTGAGTGCAGATCACGCTCCAGTTACTTGTTCAAGCACTGCTGCTTGTACTCTGCTGAGCGTGTCTCAGTGGCTCATCCTTTTCATTTATCTCCAATTGGTTCTGCTACATTCCATTTAAAATAAATCTAATCTATTAGTGTGACGCGCTTCCATCCGTATACAATACATTGGTTGCAAACACTATAGAAGTACAGAAAGGAGCTTTTCACAGATTGTGGACAGTTGTGTTTCAGTGTTCACTTCAGTCTGTGTTTTTTACTTTTTGAGTGCAGATCACGCTCCAGTTACTTGTTCAAGCACTGCTGCTTGTACTCTGCTGAGCGTGTCTCAGTGGCTCATCCTTTTCATTTATCTCCAATTGGTTCTGCTACATTCCATTTAAAATAAATCTAATCTATTAGTGTGACGCGCTTCCATCCGTATACAATACATTGGTTGCAAACACTATAGAAGTACAGAAAGGAGCTTTTCACAGATTGTGGACAGTTGTGTTTCAGTGTTCACTTCAGTCTGTGTTTTTTACTTTTTTGAGTGCAGATCACGCTCCAGTTACTTGTTCAAGCACTGCTGCTTGTACTCTGCTGAGCGTGTCTCAGTGGCTCATCCTTTTCATTTATCTCCAATTGGTTCTGCTACATTCCATTTAAAATAATTCTAATCTATTAGTGTGACGCGCTTCCATCCGTATACAATACATTGGTTGCAAACACTATAGAAGTACGCAAACGGGCCTTTCACAGCTACTGAACATGGGTTTTTAATTTTTAACTAAAATATGTATTTTTTCAAATGACACAAATATAAGTAATGTTGAAGAGGAATAGTCCTACATCCATTGTTTGCACAATATTACAGGTGTACATCATGTCCCTTAATCAACAATGTATTATTATATTTACTTGTATGCTTTTATTTAAAAGCCAAGAACACAGAAGGATAACCTTCGCACTGCAGCTGTTGTCAAAGTTCAACCCACATTATGCACTTCCAACATTGCAGCATTTGAGGCATGATGTGAGTTGGATTGGTCAAAGTTATGGAGTGAGAAGGTTCACCATCAGTACCCTATAGCATAAGTATGCTTTTGTGTTAGCATTTGTGTTAGACATGTGGATATCTGCCATAATATGTCACAATTACTTAGTTACAGATTTGTTACCAACACTAATCATTGAATGGTTTTAAATTTGACGTTTCACTTGTTTACAGCTTAGAAATAAGGGTGTAGCCTGATATCTATGTGTAGCACTAGCCACTTTAACATGTCATGTTTTTTTAAACATGTGTAGCTAGGTAGCAGTAATTTTTGCCGGACACACAGCAGGGGAACAGCAGGCGTTACTGAACCCCACTATCACTATAGCTTGTGTATTGGTCTGTGGACACGACACTTCTGAGCAGCAACTGGCAGTGTTGTAGCCCAGGGAGTATAGCTCAGGTGGTAGAAAGATGAACATAACAGGAGACATGGAAAACGTTGCCAACCAGTTAGTTAATCTGAAACCGGACAGGCAAATTCAGGCGAGATCCATGCCTAGTTCATTTTCAGAAAAGTAAGCCGTTCTACATTATCGTAGGATAGTCGCATGCAACGGTCTGTTAGTACACCACCTGCAGCAGTAAAGACGCGCTCCGATAATACACTGGCAGCAGATCAAGCCAGCACCTCCAATGCATACTGGCTAAGCTCTGGCCATGTATCCAGCTTAGAGACACAAAACTTGAATGGGGAAGAGCCATCTGAGAGTACACTGAGAGGGCAAGACATGTAGTCTGTAACCATCTTACGGAAATGTTGCCTCCTGCTGACTGGAGCCGTCTCGGATGGTGTAGACATTGGTGGCGCTGCCACAAAACTTCGACACATTTGGAACATACTGTTCTTGCCCTGTGCAGAGGCGCTGCTTGTGCTCCCTCTTGTTGCAGAGCTGTCTCCACTGCCTCGACGCACAGAGCTGCTTTGTAAATCAGTAGCAGCAGCAGTGCTCTCGGCTGGAATGGAGAACATTATGGATTGCACCAGTGTGTCTTGGTACTTCCGCATTTTACGCTCCCGGTTCAACGGTGTGATGAGGCTTTGTAAGTTGTCCCGGTAGCGAGGGTCTAGGAGGGTGTACACCCAATAATCAGACGTGGTGTGAATGTGTTCGATGCGGCGGTCGTTTCTCAGCCACTGCAGCATGAAATCAACCATGTGCTGCAGACTCCCAACTGGCCAAGAAACGTTGTCCCCTGCAAGAGGCGTCATCTCCGCCTGCTGTGCATCACCCCACCCTTGGTCTACATACTGACTAGAGCATTGTCTACCTCCCTCTGGAGCGATGTCTTCCTCCTCCATTGACTCCTCCTCATCCTCCTCACAAAGTCCTTCAAATACATATAAATTTACAAAATTTAAAACTCAAAATTTAAAAACTTTGTATCATAATTCTGTAACATCAGTTTATGGAAACACAATAGCATTACAAAAGGATAGACAAAAAATGTACATTATGTGCTTTGTAAATACATTAAAAGTTTGTAATGGTTATGAAAATATAGACAGCGACTCTGGAGGTTCAATTGTTGATACAGCATGGTACTTTGAAAGTCCTCCAGCCCTTTGTGAGGAACCACGTTGCGCTGACTGTCCAGAAGGTGATGGAATTTGTGACTCCTCATCCTCCACCTCTTCCAAAACCTCATGCCTTAGTGCTTGCAGTGTTTTTTGAAGCAGGCAGATAAGGGGGACAGTCAGGCTGACTAGTGCATCATCTGCACTCGCCATCCGCGTTGACTCATCAAACGCACGCAAAACGTGGCAGATATCCTTCATAGAGTTATTCGCCACTCATTACACTGGCAGTGGCTGCCCATTCATTATAGGATCCAATTCTAATTACTGGTTCTCACCAACAAAGCTCTCCACAGCGCAGCACCCCTCCTACATCTCCTCCCTCATTTCTATCTATCGGCCTAACCGACTGCTGCGCTCTGCAAACGACTTTCGACTAACCTCTGCACTAATACGTACCTCCCACTCCCGACTCCAAGACTTCTCCTGCTCTACGCCAATCCTCTGGAATGCTGTACCCCAAGAAATTAGGACTATCCACAATTTGCATGGTTTCAGGCGCTCCCTCAAAACACATTTGTTCAGAGCGGCCTATCACATTCACTAATCAAAGTCATTCTATGTATTCTGTGTAAGTGTGTGTGTGTCTCTAGCCCATTCACTATCTCCATCCCTCAGTCCCTTAAGATGGCTGGAACATCATTGTAAATGCACCATTGTATATAAACACCGATACTTTGTATCTCCCCCATCTCATTGTACATTGTAAGCTGTCACGAGCAGGGGCGACTTATTTAGCTTAAATTATTGTATTGTTAACGTTGTTACTTATGACTTGTGTTCTGAAACGGCTAAACTGTAAAGCGCTGCGGAATATGATGGCGCTATATAAATAAATATTATTATTATTCCTCTGAGCTGCTCCCACCACCTTCCTGTTCCTCATGCCATGTTGGGTCTTGGACCTCATCATCTCCACTACCCTCTTCCAACACCTGCTGTTGGGTGGTCTGGCCAGCACCATGCTCAACAGAAACTGGCACCTGGGTCTCATCATCATCAGATGCGTTCTGCGGTGTGCTGACCATCGGCACTGTCTCACCCGCCTCTTCAGATTCAGAGAGACACAGCTGTTGCGCATCACTGCATACTCCCTCTTCACATTACAGAATGCTGCTTGGCTGGGCCCCTGTTTGCAAGCCAATAGATTCTGAGAACAGAAGCAGACACTCAGCTGGCTCCTGTACAGAACTCTCTGACTGCCTGGGCAATTTGCCAGGCGGTGAAGAGACAGATGGTTGCCCAACAGTGCTGTGGTCCTGAGAGGAGGTGGAAGCAATTGAAGTCGATGCATTGGCTGACATCCAAACAACAACGGCTTCAATTTGTTCTTCCCGCAGCAGGGGGGTACTCCGAGCTCCTACAAAAGTGCGCATAAAGGAACGCTCACGGGGAAAACTGGTGGATGCTGTGTCACTGGGGGCCGCAGCAGCCACAGAATCCCCACGTCCTCTCCCTGAAGAAACTCCACGACCACGTGCCTTACTCCCTGCCTTCTTCATCTTGGTAGATTCATAAAGAAACTCTGAAAAGTTATAAGGTCTAAGTGTGGTTATTCCGCAGAGACTGCAGTGAACACTGCACACAACTGTTCACTACCCAATGCGTCTCAGCAGGAAGGCAGTCTGTGCGTCAAAACAAAGGCACAAGCATACATCCATGTACCCTGTTTATAAAGCTATATAAAAAAAATTATGTAGTAGTGACGCACACTTTATTGAGGTACAGTATTACATCGCCATTCACCATCTGTGGCTATGCAGTCTCATCTATATATACCTTATCTATCTGTTGTCATGCTTCCAAGTCGACAGTCAGCCATAAATATCAATTTTCACTATGCACTATGCACTTTTGAAAGGTTATGTTTGTTAATAAAAATGATTATTGCCACATATTATGAGTATTACATGATGGAAATTGTATAATTTTGTATAAAATATTTAGTGACATTATTCAGCAAATGGAACATTTTAGTAATATCACAGATAACTTGTAATGCTGATGATGTTTTGAAGTCAGACATTCATTGTCTATACAATAAAAATGGTGTACATACTGTTACTTATCCATCATTAATGGATTCAGATATGTACTTGTATGCTTTTATGTACAACCATATAGCAGATTCCTTAACTAATTTATTTTGTGGTTTGCATTGCTGTTCAACATGTTAATGTATGTGTTTATGTTTGTCAATTCTTTATTTATCTAGATATTAGTTTAAATGAAATCATCATCTTATGGTAGTAAAGGTTATCTTTCTCTTGTTTGAAGTATAGACATTTAAAATTGACAGGTAACAAGGAAATTACTTGATCTAGTATTTAAACATCCTCCTTGACCCTGGGCTCCAACACCGCCAGTTGTTGCTCGGAAGTGCTGTTAGCACAGTCAACACTTGCTCCTGTGTTACTGGGGTTCAGTAATGTCAGCTGGTCCTCGGTTGTGCCATTGGCTCTTTTCCTTCTGCTGCCCCTCCGGGTTCCAGCACAGTCAGCTGGTCCTCGTTACTTGCATTGGCTCTTGTACCTTCTGCTACCCGTCCGGGTTCCAGTACCGTCAACTGGTTCTCCGCAGTGCCTTTGGCCTAGGTGCCTCCATCTCGGTATCCGAGTTCCAGCAACGTCTGCTGGTCCTTGGTAGTGCTTTGGAGCACAGGTACCTCCTGCTTAGTAACTGTGTCCCAGTAACGTCAGCTGGTCCTCGGTTGTGCCATTGGCTCTTTTCCTTCTGCTGACCCTCCGGGTTCCAGTACCGTCAACTGGTTCTCCGCAGTGCCTTTGGCCTAGGTGTCTCCATCTCAGTATCCGAGTTCCAGCAACGTCTGCTGGTCCTTGGTAGTGCTTTGGAGCACAGGTACCTCCTGCTTAGTAACCGTGTCCCAGTAACATCAGCTGGTACAAGATTGTGCTACAAATACAAGATACGGAACAAGAGACACAAGAACAATAAGCAGAAGATCTAAAAGCAGAAGAACATTAAGTATAAGACCAAAATGAAGAGCAAAATATATGCTCTAAATTCTAAGCAGAAGAAGACTAAGCAGTGTATGGGGGTGAGTCCGTTCCTCCTCGTGGTGCCCCTGGAAAATGCCTGCTGCTGCAGGCTAAACTGAACACGGACAAATACTGTTGTAATTTAAATCTTTTGTGACAGCAAGAACGGAAGGATGAAAAATTCATACTTTGACAGATTACAAGTACAGGATTCTCTGTCACAAATAAGAATATGATGAAGAAGATGAAGCAGAATATGAATAAGAATAATAGTTTAATAAGAAGAATATGAGTAATGTTAACAAAGATGAATAGCAAGAAGTTTAAGAAGAAGATAAAGAAGGTGAAGATGAAGAATAATTTGATGAAAAAGATGATGCTGCAGAAGATTATGAAGGAGAAAGTGTGTGAAAAGTTAAAAAGGTGAAGATGAAGAGCATGGAAGTTGTGTAATATACATATTTGCCTAAATATAAAAAACGTTAACATTGTCAATTTCTTCGTCAATCCGAACATCTTTAAAAAAAAAAATATTTATGCTATTCCATTTGATTGGGTTAAACATCTATGCCTTTAATGTCTCCTCAACCTTCCCCAATACATTCTACATTACTCTTTCTTGTTTTCCTTCATGTACAATTAACCAACAAGGCAAGAATGGGTTTTTTTTAATTTCGATATTTTGTTCCCATAGACTTACATGGGACTTCCGGTATCGGTATCGGGTATCGCCGATATTTTAGTGATATCGGCGATACCATTCCGATTCCGATACTTTAGGATATCGGAAAGTATCGCTCAACTCTAGTGTTGAGCATTCCGATACCGCAAGTATCGGGTATCGGCCGATATTCGCGTTATCGGAATTCCGATACTTAATTCCGATACTTTTTCAATATCGTATACCGGAATCGGAAGTTCCCATAATTCTTTGAGAGGCAATGTGATGTTAGTCAGCCAATGATGAATCTTATGAAGTGTGGGCACATCCTGTAATGCTGCGGTCATCTTAACTAATGGCATGGCTGTGATTGGCTGCTGAAATGATGTCAGAATGCACTATAAAAGGCGCCGCAGCCATTTTAGCGTCACTGTGCTGTGAACTCAGTTAGGGACAGAACGCTACTCTGCTCACTCTGAGGGACAGTTAGATATTGCGATTTTGTGTACTACTGTGCTTGAGGCAGGCTAGTTTACCAACCGCTGTGTAAAGCTTCATTTTGCCAGTGTTGTTTTAACAGCTCTGTGCAAGGTGTGTGTGTGACAGTGCAGGTGACGCTGCAGTTTGCTCTGCATCCACCGCTGTTTGTAGGCATCTGCACGTGTCACTGACTCTTTTTTTTTTTATTTTATTTTGTGGAATTGGTGCAGCTCCATTATATTAGAAAAAAATCAAATCTATTAGTGTGACGTGCTTCCATCCGTATACAATACATTGGTTGCAAACACTATAGAAGTACAGAAAGGAGCCTTTCACAGCTACTGAACAGTTGTCTGCAGGGTTTACTGTAGTCTGTGAGCTTTTAATTTTGTGAGTGCAGATTACGCTCCAGTTAGTTCTTCAACCACTGCCGGTTGTAGTCTGCTGAGCGTGTGTCACTGCCTCATCCTTCACATTTTTCTCTAATTGGTGCTGCTCCATTTTAGTGGAAAAAAATCTAATCTATTAGTGTGACGCGCTTCCATCCATATACAATACATTGGTTGCAAACACTATAGAAGTAGACAAAGGGGCCTTTAACAGCTACTGAACAGTTGTGTTTCAGTGTTCACTGTAGTCTGTGAGCTTTTCATTTTGTGAGTGCAGATTACGCTCCAGTTTGTTCTTCAACCACTGCCGGTTGTAGTCTGCTGAGCGTGTGTCACTGCCTCATCCTTCACATTTTTCTCTAATTGGTGCTGCTCCATTTTAGTGGAAAAAATCTAATCTATTAGTGTGACGCGCTTCCATCCGTATACAATACATTGGTTGCAAACACTATAGAAGTAGACAAAGGGGCCTTTAACAGCTACTGAACAGTTGTGTTTCAGTGTTCACTGTAGTCTGTGAGCTTTTCATTTTGTGAGTGCAGATTACGCTCCAGTTTGTTCTTCAACCACTGCCGGTTGTAGTCTGCTGAGCGTGTGTCACTGCCTCATCCTTCACATTTTTCTCTAATTGGTGCTGCTCCATTTTAGTGGAAAAAAATCTAATCTATTAGTGTGACGCGCTTCCATCCGTATACAATACATTGGTTGCAAACACTATAGAAGTAGACAAAGGGGCCTTTAACAGCTACTGAACAGTTGTGTTTCAGTGTTCACTGTAGTCTGTGAGCTTTTCATTTTGTGAGTGCAGATTACGCTCCAGTTTGTTCTTCAACCACTGCCGGTTGTAGTCTGCTGAGCGTGTGTCACTGCCTCATCCTTCACATTTTTCTCTAATTGGTGCTGCTCCATTTTAGTGGAAAAAAATCTAATCTATTAGTGTGACGCGCTTCCATCCGTATACAATACATTGGTTGCAAACACTATAGAAGTAGACAAAGGGGCCTTTAACAGCTACTGAACAGTTGTGTTTCAGTGTTCACTGTAGTCTGTGAGCTTTTCATTTTTTGAGTGCAGATTACGCTCCAGTTTGTTCTTCAATCACTGCCGGTTGTAGTCTGCTGAGCGTGTGTCACTGCCTCATCCTTCACATTTTTCTCTAATTGGTGCTGCTCCATTTTAGTGGAAAAAAATCTAATCTATTAGTGTGACGCGCTTCCATCCGTATACAATACATTGGTTGCAAACACTATAGAAGTACACAAAGGGGCCTTTCACAGATACTGAACAGTTGTCTGCAGGGTTCACTGTAGTCTGTGAGGAATAACCACACTTAGGCCTTATAACTTTTCTGACTTTCTTTATCAATCTACCAAGATGAAGAAGTCAGTGAGTAAGGCACGTGGTCGTGGTCGTGGCCGTGGATTTGCAGCAGGGAGAGGACGTGGGGATTCTGTGGCTGCTGCCGCACCCAGTGACACAGCATCCACCAGTTTTCCCCGTGAGCGTTCCTTTATGCGCACTTTTGTAGGAACTCAGCGTACCCCCCTGCTGCGTGAAGAACAAATTGAAGCCGTTGTTGGTTGGATGGCAGCCAATGCATCGACTTCAATAGCTTCCACCTCCTCTCAGGACCACAGCACTGTTGAACAACCATCAGTCTCTTCACCGCCTGCCAAATTGCCCAGGCAGTCAGAGAGCTCTGTACAGGAGCCAGCTGAGTCTCTGCTTCTGTTCTCAGAATCTGTTGGCTTGCAAACAGGGGCCCAGCCAAGCAGCATTCTGGAATGTGAAGAAGAGGCAGTATGCAGTGATGCGCAACAGCTGTGTCTCTCTGAATCTGAAGAGGCGGGTGAGCCAGTGCCGATGGTCAGCACACCGCAGAACGCATCTGATGATGATGAGACTCAGTTGCCAGTTTCTGTTGAGCATGGTGCTGGCCAGACCACCCAACAACAGCAGGTGTTGGAAGAGGGTAGTGGTGGAGATGATGAGGTCCAAGACCCAACATGGCGTGAGGAACAGGAAGGTGGTGGGAGCAGCTCTGAGGAAGAGATTGCCCCAACGGTCCAAACAGTAGGGAGAGGTAGGCTGCAGACTCGCTTGCCTGTAGCCTCCAGTTTGGCACCCGTTCGGAGCAGTTCTCTTCCAACAGCCAAACCGGGCGCTCCCAGGACTTGCTCTGCGTGGTCCTTTTTTGATACAGTTGCAGATGATATTTGCTATGTCAAATGCAAGCTGTGTAATCAAAAAATTAAAAGAGGTAAAAGTGTCAGTAACCTTAATACAACAAATATGTGGAAACATGTGCGGTCAAAGCACTTTGTTGAGTTACAAAGACACACTGGAGATGTAGGCCAACCTACAGCAGCACCTACATCTTCAGCTCGTGTTGGAGCATCTTCCTCCAGTTCACACACAGCTGTTTCGGCTTCCTCACAGGATCGCCATGGAAGAACCTCTGTCACTGTTGTCCAGAGACACAGTGTTATTCCACCCACAGCTGCAAGTTCCCTGTCATCCCCACACACCCAGGCCACAAAACAGCCATCGGTAGCACAGGCATGGGATAAAAGACGGCCATACTCGGCAAACCATCCACGAGCACAGGCTCTGAATGCTGGCATTGCAAAACTCCTGTCCCTTGAAATGCTGTCATTCAGGCTGGTGGAGACTGACAGTTTCCGTGAATTAATGGCATTGGCAGTCCCACAATACAATGTGCCCAGCCGATTTTACTTCAGCAGGCAAGCCGTCCCTGGTCTGCAAAAGCATGTTGAGGCAAAAATTAAACATGCGCTACTAAACGCCGTCAGTAGCAAGGTCCACCTGACCACCGATGCGTGGACCAGTACCCATGGCCAGGGACGATACCTTTCACTCACTGCCCATTGGGTGAATGTTGTGGAGCCGGGTACAGATCTTGCGAGTGGCGCTGTACGTGTTCTGCCAACTCCAAGGATTGCCGGAATCAAGTCTGTCCACATTGACTCCTCCTCCTACTCCAGTTCCTCAGAATCATCGCTGCAGGAGCCGTCACGGTCTACCTCCACATGGACGCTTACCTGATGCGACCGATATGAGCACAGCCGTGGCCAAACGGCAACAGGCCGTTCTGAAATTAATTCCCATGGGGAATCGAAGCCACACAGCGCAGGAGGTCTGGAATGCCATCAAGCAGGAGAGCGACGTGTGGTTTTTGCCAGCGAATCTCCAGCCAGGCTTGGTAGTGTGTGACAATGGCCGAAATCTGGTGGCAGCTCTGGGCCTTGGCAAACTCACTCACATACCATGTCTGGCACATGTGCTCAACTTGGTCGTGCAGAGTTTTTTGAGGGACTATCCGGATCTTGATGCACTGCTGCACAAGGTCCGCCTAGAGTGCGCTCACTTGCGACGTTCCAGCATGGCCAGATCGCGCATTGCAGCTCTGCAACGCAGATTGCGCCTTCCTGAACATCGCATCATATGTGACGTATCCACCAGGTGGAATTCAACGTTACATATGTTGGAGCGGTTGTGTGAGCAGCAGCCAGCAGTAATGGAGTATCAGCTGCATCAGGCGCAATCAACACGCAATTTGCGCCGTCCACACTTCACCATTAATGAGTGGGCCACTATGAAGGACATGTGCCACGTTTTGCGTGCGTTTGATGAGTCAACGCGGATGGCGAGTGCAGATGATGCACTAGTCAGCCTGACTGTCCCCCTTATCTGCCTGCTTCAAAAAACACTGCAAGCAATAAGGGATGAGGTTTTGGAAGAGGTGGAGGATGAGGAGTCACAAATTCCATCACCTTCTGGAAAGTCAGCGCAACGTGGTTCCTCACAAAGGGCTGGGCAGGGCTCACTTTGTGAGGAGGATGAGGAGGAGGAGTCAATGGAGGAGGAAGACATCGCTCCAGAGGGAGGTACACAACGCTCTAGTCAGTATGTAGAGCGAGGGTGGGGTGATGCAGAGCAGGCAGAGATGACGCCTCTTGCAGAGGACAGCGTTTCTTTGCCAGTTGGGAGTCTGCAGCACATGGTTGATTTCATGCTGCAGTGCCTAAGAAACGACCGCCGCATCGCCCACATTCTCACGACGTCTGATTATTGGGTGTACACCCTCCTAGACCCTCGCTACCGGGACAACGTCAAAAGCCTCATCACACCGTTGAACCGGGAGCGTAAAATGCGGGAGTACCAAGACACACTGGTGCAATCCCTAATGTTCTACCTTACTGCCGAGAGCACTGCTGCTGCTACTGCTTTACAAAGCAGCTCTGTGCGTCGAGGCAGTGTAGAGAGCTCTGCAACAAGAGGGAGCACACGCAGTGCCTCTGCACAGGGAAAGACCAGTATGTTAAAAATGTGGCAAAGTTTTGTGGCAGCGCCACAAATGTCTACACCATCCGAGAGGGCTCCAGTCAGCGGGAGGCAACGTATCCGTCAGATGGTGACAGACTACTTGGCTTTGCCTCTCAGTGTACTCCCAGATGGCTCTTCCCCATTCAAGTTTTGGGTCTCTAAGCTGGATACATGGCCAGAGCTTAGCCAGTATGCATTGGAGGTGCTGGCTTGCCCTGCTGCCAGTGTATTATCGGAGCGCGTCTTTAGTGCTGCAGGTGGTGTACTAACAGACCGTCGCATGCGACTATCCTCCGATAATGTAGACCGGCTTACTTTTCTGAAAATGAACAAGGCATGGATCTCGCCAGAATTTGTCTGTCCGTTTTCAGATTAAATAACTGGTTGGCAACGTTATCCATGTCTCCTGTTATGTTCATCTTTCTACCACCTGAACTCTACTCCCTGGGCTCCAACACTGCCAGTTGCTGCTCAGAAGTGTCGTGTCCACAGAACAAAACACAAGCTCTACTGTTAGTGGGGTTCAGTAACGCCAGCTGTTCCCCTGCTGTGTGAACGGCAAGAAGTCTCCTGTTCCCGACACATGGACAGAAAAACACATGACCAACATGCTCCAAATAGGGAAGAGCCGTCACCCTGCTTGTTATGCTGAAAACATGAAATTGTGAAGTTTTGCAGGCCTAGAATGATAAATTTTTATGACAAATATGGACAAATAATAATTTGTCATCACAGCGCATATCTGCACATGTCTATTAGAAATGGTAACAAAAAATAAAACATAGTCTACTCTTCACATTTTGAAATTAATGCATAAAAGTACATTTCATACTTATGAATTAATGCTTTTTAAGGAACTTTATCTGTACCTGTAAGATAATGCAGTCAATGGATGTACGAATCATTAAATCCTCATCATCATCATCACGAGTTTTATTTATGACAGACATTATAAAATACACATACTGATGCCAACTGTAACTTCAAACACCATATATGAAATGGCCAGCATGTAAACATGGTAATAATGTCCAATAATAAATTATTACATCTAGAAAGTGCATCATGCATACTGACAATAGGTAGTTATACCTGCAAGTGCTGTTGAAACAACCACAAGAGATATAAATTAATACTGGTATATAGGTATCACAGTGCATAGTTACTCATGGACAATGTTGATGTAATACTGTATCTCAATTAAGTCAGCGTCAACCATTAGGCTTGTGAGTCTTGTACATTGTTAAAGAGGGAACGTAATTTTTTTGTTTGTCATAGGTGGAGTATTACACATTAAATTATTACTGCTGTATTTTTTTTTGCGTCCCTAGTGCGCAGCCTAACCTCACATTTTATAGTCAGCTAATTGCCACACGCTACCCTACCCTACGCGTGACAGTAGGAAGGTAGTGTTGACGGATAAAGCTTTGCGCAACCAGACATTCTTTTACCCTCTTCAACACTCTACAAGCAAAAAATGCATGATTTCAGCCGCAGACTTTATTGACGTACAGTATAACATCGGCATTACCCATCAGAGGCTGTCCACTGTCTGATACAGACATAGAATATACCTTTGCTATCCGTAGCCTTTGTTTCACCTACACTTGCAGGCACACACTTAAATTGTGACAAACAATGCCTAATGTTTTTTTAAATGGTTATTTTTTATCGTACATTATTGTGTCATCAATCATCACATTGATGAGTCCATGCTGGACATGTCATACATGCTATAGAAAGTTACGATTTTATGAACTTAAATAATTGAAATGTCTGTGACTGTCACATAAAATTTGCGATGATGATGATGAGTGACTATTACAAAATCCATTGTCTTCACTATGTTATGGTTTAACATAGCGTTCCTTAAGCATTATTCATAAAAAAAAAAATGGACTTTTATTCTTAAATTTACAACACTATATTTTGTTACCAATTTTTTGGGTGTTGTGTTGTTCCATTTATTTTTGGCATGTGCATATATGCGTTTATATTTGTATTTTCTTTATTTTTCCTTCTTGAAATTAGAAAACATGTGTATCTTTGTACCGTGTTAGCCAGTAGATAGAAAAATATTTAGACTTCAGAGTCAGCAGTGGTTGATACCTTTTAATGGATAACTGAAAAGATGGAAACAAATTGCAAGCTTTCAAGGCTACTCACGTCTCTTCATCAGGCAAAGACTAAATAAAAAAATTAAGCATCACATATTTCTATACACAACAGGACACAGGAATAGTGCAATAGGTAAGACAAGTAAGTGACGTGTATCAGAACTGTCATTATCTCACATGGATGAACATAAATATTGGAACAGTTCCTAGATAAGGATAGAAAGTTTGATTGCCCTCTCATTGGCGTCTTTTTTTGGGTTTTCATGACCCTGGAAGGGCATAGACGCAGATTCCTTAATTGATATAGAATGACATAAATCCATGTGATCTATTCATTCCATCACTAACAGTGTCAAAGGTCATGATGAGCTTATATTCTGAAACCTTTGTACGTTTCTCATATTTGAAGTTATATTTTAATACCAGTAATTCCATATCCATCATGCTATGACCGGGCATACAAAAGTCTTTTGCCACAGGTAAATTCATTAATTTATCTGTGATTGTGTGGCGCTGATAATTCATCCTTGTTCTCCTTTTTGTTGCCGGTCTCCCCTCACTTGTCCCTCCCTCACTTGTCTTAGCTATTCCTGTGTCCTGTTGTGTGTAGAAATATGTGATTCTTCATTTTTGGCTTTACTCTTAGCCTGATGAAGACACCTGAGTAGTCTCGAAAGCTTTGAATTTGTTACCATATTTTCAGTTAGCCATTAAACGTTATCAACCACAGAGGACTGTCAAGTATAAATATTTTTCTATTCTTGTAATTGAAATTCATCATTTTATTGTCGTAGTAAAACTTCATTTATTCTTGTTTGAAGTACATACATTTGCAATGGCCACGTAACAAGGCAATAACTCAATATTTTATGCCTACACCCTCCTTGACCCTGGGCTTCAACAGCGCCAGTTGCTGCTCAGAAGTGTTAGATGCACAGATGAAAACAATCGCTGATGTGTTTGTGGGGTTCAGTAACGCCTGCTGTTCCCCTGCTGTGTGTCTGGCAAAAATTACTGCTGCTAACTACAACTTCAACTTCAAACGTCTCATACTAGGCCTCTGCCTACACCCTCCTTGACCCTGGGCTTCAACAGCGCCAGTTGCTGCTCAGAAGTGTTAGATGCACAGATGAAAACAATCGCTGATGTGTTTGTGGGGTTCAGTAACGCCTGCTGTTCCCTGCTGTGTGTCTGGCAAAAATTACTGCTGCTAACTACAACTTCAACTTCAAATGTCTCATACTAGGCCTCTGCCTACACCCTCCTTGACCCTGGGCTTCAACAGCGCCAGTTGCTGCTCAGAAGTGTTAGATGCACAGATGAAAACAATCGCTGATGTGTTTGTGTGGTTCAGTAACGCCTGCTGTTCCCCTGCTGTGTGTCTGGCAAAAATTACTGCTGCTAACTACAACTTCAACTTCAAACGTCTCATACTAGGCCTCTGCCTACACCCTCCTTGACCCTGGGCTTCAACAGCGCCAGTTGTTTCTCGGAAGTGCTGTTAGCACAGTTAACACTTGCTCCTGTGTTACTGGGGTTCAGTAATGTCAGCTGTTCCCCTGCTGTGTGAACGGCAAACAGTCCTGCTGCCTCCACCCTGTTCTCTTCTCATCCCTGGGTTACAACACCGCCAGTTGTTTCTCGGAAGTGCTGTTAGCACAGTCTACACTTGCTCCTGTGTTACTGGGGTTCAGTAATGTCAGCTGTTCCCCTGCTGTGTGAACGGCAAAAAGTCCTGCTGCCTCCACCATGTTTTCTTCTCATCCCTGGGCTACAACACCGCCAGTTGTTTCTCGGAAGTGCTGTTAGCACAGTCTACACTTGCTCCTGTGTTACTGGGGTTCAGTAATGTCAGCTGTTCCCCTGCTGTGTGAACGGCAAACAGTCCTGCTGCCTCCACCCTGTTCTCTTCTCATCCCTGGGTTACAACACCACCAGTTGTTTCTCGGAAGTGCTGTTAGCACAGTTAACACTTGCTCCCGTGTTACTGGGGTTCAGTAATGTCAGCTGTTCCCCTGCTGTGTGAACGGCAAACAGTCCTGCTGCCTCCACCCTGTTCTCTTCTCATCCCTTGGTTACAACACCGCCAGTAGTTTCTCGGAAGTGCTGTTAGCACAGTCTACACTTGCTCCTGTGTTACTGGGGTTCAGTAATGTCAGCTGTCCCCCTGCTGTGTGAACGGCAAAAAGTCCTGCTGCCTCAACTTTAATTTCCATGGGTACCTTCTGCTACCCATCCGGTTCCAGTACCGTCAGCTGGTTCTCCGCAGTGCCTTTGGCCTAGGTGCCTCCATGTCGGTATCCGAGTTCCAGCAACGTCTGCTGGTCCTTGGTAGTGCTTTGGAGCACAGGTACCTCCTGCTTAGTAACCGTGTCCCAGTAACGTCAGCTGGTCCTCGGTTGTGCCATTGGCTCTTTTCCTTCTGCTGACCCTCCGGGTTCCAGCACAGTCAGCTGGTCCTCGTTACTTTCATTGGCTCTTGTACCTTCTGCTACCCATCCGGGTTCCAGTACCATCAGCTGGTTCTCCGCAGTGCTTTTGGCCTAGGTGCCTCCATGTCGGTATCCGAGTTCCAGCAACGTCTGCTGGTCCTTGGTAGTGCTTTGGAGCACAGGTACCTCCTGCTTAGTAACCGTGTCCCAGTAAAGTCAGCTGGTCCTCGGTTGTGCCATTGGCTATTTTCCTTCTGCTGACCCTTCGGGTTCCAGCACAGTCAGCTGGTCCTCGTTACTTTCATTGGCTCTTGTACCTTCTGCTACCCATCCGGGTTCCAGTACCGTCAGCTGGTTCTCCGCAGTGCCTTTGGCCTAGGTGCCTCCATGTCGGTATCCGAGTTCCAGCAACGTCTGCTGGTCCTTGGTAGTGCTTTGGAGCACAGGTACCTCCTGCTTAGTAACCGTGTCCCAGTAACGTCAGCTGGTCCTCGTTGTGCCATTGGCTCTTTTCCTTCTGCTGACCCTCCGGGTTCCAGCACAGTCAGCTGGTCCTCGTTACTTTCATTGGCTCTTGTACCTTTGCTACCATCCGGGTTCAGTACCGTCAGCTGTTCTCCGCGTGCCTTTGCCTAGCGTCCTCCATGTCGTTCTCGAGTTCCAGCAACGTCGCTGGTCCTTGGTAGTGCTTTGAGCACAGGTACCTCCTGCTTAGTAACCGTGTCTCAGTAAGTCAGCGGGTCCTCGGTTGTGCCATTGGCTCTTTCCTTCTGCTGACCTCCGGGTTCCAGCACGTCAGTGGTCCTCGTACTTCATTGGCTCTTGTTACCTTCTGCTCCCATCCGGGTTCCAGTACCGTCAGCGGGTTCTCCGCAGTGCCTTTGGCCTAGGTGCCTCCATGTCGGTATCCGAGTTCCACAACGCGCTGGTCTTTGTAGTGCTTTGGAGCACAGGTACCTCCTGCTTAGTAACCGTGTCCAGTAACGTCAGCTGGTCCTCGTTGTGCCATTGGCTCTTTCCTTCTGCTGACCTCGGTTCAGCACAGTCGCTGGTCCTCGTTATTTCATTGGCTCTTGTACCTTCTGCTACCCATCCGGGTTCCAGTACCGTCAGCTGGTTCTCCGCAGTGCCTTTGGCCTAGGTGCCTCCATGTCGGTATCCGAGTTCCAGCAACGTCTGCTGGTCCTTGGTAGTGCTTTGGAGCACAGGTACCTCCTGCTTAGTAACCGTGTCCCAGTAACGTCAGCTGGTCCTCGGTTGTGCCATTGGCTCTTTTCCTTCTGCTGACCCTCCGGGTTCCAGCACAGTCAGCTGGTCCTCGTTACTTTCATTGGCTCTTGTACCTTCTGCTACCCATCCGGGTTCCAGTACCGTCAGCTGGTTCTCCGCAGTGCCTTTGGCCTAGGTGCCTCCATGTCGGTATCCGAGTTCCAGCAACGTCTGCTGGTCCTTGGTAGTGCTTTGGAGCACAGGTACCTCCTGCTTAGTAACCGTGTCCCAGTAACGTCAGCTGGTCCTCGGTTGTGCCATTGGCTCTTTTCCTTCTGCTGACCCTCGGGTTCCAGCACAGTCAGCTGGTCCTCGTTACTTTCATTGGCTCTTGTACCTTCTGCTACCCATCCGGGTTCCAGTACCGTCAGCTGGTTCTCCGCAGTGCCTTTGGCCTAGGTGCCTCCATGTCGGTATCCGAGTTCCAGCAACGTCTGCTGGTACTTGGTAGTGCTTTGGAGCACAGGTACCTCCTGCTTAGTAACCGTGTCCCAGTAACGTCAGCTGGTCCTCGGTTGTGCCATTGGCTCTTTTCCTTCTGCTGACCCTCCGGGTTCCAGCACAGTCAGCTGGTCCTCGTTACTTTCATTGGCTCTTGTACCTTCTGCTACCCATCCGGGTTCCAGTACCGTCAGCTGGTTCTCCGCAGTGCCTTTGGCCTAGGTGCCTCCATGTCGGTATCCGAGTTCCAGCAACGTCTGCTGGTCCTTGGTAGTGCTTTGGAGCACAGGTACCTCCTGCTTAGTAACCGTGTCCCAGTAACGTCAGCTGGTCTTCGGTTGTGCCATTGGCTCTTTTCCTTCTGCTGACCCTCCGGGTTCCAGCACAGTCAGCTGGTCCTCGTTACTTTCATTGGCTCTTGTACCTTCTGCTACCCATCCGGGTTCCAGTACCGTCAGCTGGTTCTCCGCAGTGCCTTTGGCCTAGGTGCCTCCATGTCGGTATCCGAGTTCCAGCAACGTCTGCTGGTCCTTGTAGTGCTTTGGAGCACAGGTACCTCCTGCTTAGTAACCGTGTCCCAGTAACGTCAGCTGGTCCTCGGTTGTGCCATTGGCTCTTTTCCTTCTGCTGACCCTCCGGGTTCCAGCACAGTCAGCTGGTCCTCGTTACTTTCATTGGCTCTTGTACCTTCTGCTACCCATCCGGGTTCCAGTACCGTCAGCTGGTTCTCCGCAGTGCCTTTGGCCTAGGTGCCTCCATGTCGGTATCCGAGTTCCAGCAACGTCTGCTGGTCCTTTGTAGTGCTTTGGAGCACAGGTACCTCCTGCTTAGTAACCGTGTCCCAGTAACGTCAGCTGGTCCTCGGTTGTGCCATTGGCTCTTTTCCTTCTGCTGACCCTCCGGGTTCCAGCACAGTCAGCTGGTCCTCGTTACTTCCATTGGCTTTTGTACCATCACCAACAGGACAAAGAAGGTTAAGACAAACTACAAGATACAGAACAAGAGACAGAAGAACAATAAGCAGAAGATCAAAAAGCAGAAGAACATTAAGTATAAGACCAAAATGAAGAGCAAAATATATGCTCTAAATTATAAGCAGAAGAAGACTAAGCAGTGTATGGGGGTAAGTCCGTTCCTCCTCGTGGTGCCCCTGGAAAATGCCTGATGCTGCTGCAGGCTAAACTGAACGCGGACAAATACTGTTGTAATTAAAATCTTTCGTGACAGCAAGAACGGAAGGATGAAAATTCAGAGTTTTACAGATTACAAGTACAGGAATGTCTGTCACAAATAAGAATATGATGAAAAGGATGAATAGGAAGAAGATGAAGAAGTAAAATATGAAGAATAATAACTGTTTAATAAGAACAATATAAGTAATGTTAACAAAAAGATGAATAGCAAGAAGTTTTAGAAGATTAAGAAGGTGAAGATGAAGAATAATTTGATGAGAAAGATGATGCTGCTGAAGATTATGAAGGAGAAAGTGTGTGAAAAGTTAAAAAGGTGAAGAGCATGGAAGTTGTGAAACAGACATATTTGACAAAATAGAAAAAAGGTTAACAACATTGTCAATTTCTTCGTCAATCCAAACGTATTTCAAAAAAAGAAATATTAATGCTATTCCATTGCATTGTGTTAGACATCTATGCCTTTAATGTCTCCTCAACCTCCCCCAATAAATTCTACATTACTCTTTGTTGTTTTCCTTCATGTACAATTAACCAACAAGGCAAGAATGGTTTTTTTTTAATTCCGATATTTTGTTCCCATAGACTTACATTGTATTTCCGGTATCGGTATCGGGTATCGCCGATATTTTTTGGGTATCGGCGATACCATTCCGATTCCGATACTTTTGGATATCGGAAAGTATCGCTCAACTCTATTAAAGACAGTTGTCTTACATAGTCACCTTTATGAAAAACTCCTGTCCACCGACTCAATTAATCAGTCAGACTCCAACCTCTACAACATGGGCAAGACCAAAGAGCTTTTATAAGGATGTCAGGGACACGATCATAGACCTGAATAAAGCCATAAGTAGTGTTGAGCGATTCTGCCCGATATCCCTAAATATCGGATCGGATTGGATCGGCCCGATGCTTAAAAAGTAACGGGTATCGCCGATCCGATACCAGAAACACAATGCAAGTCAATGGGACAGCACAACTGAGTGGCAAAGAAAACACGCTAGGGCGCTGTCTAGCGTTGAAAGCGAACCCTGTTACGTCACAGGGCCGCTGAGAAAAAGTACTGTGTCCTGTCAGGCTCTCAGGTACACAGTTAAGTGCTACGCGTTCATAAAGCGTGATCATGTGCTAATGTCCTCGCGGGAGTCACCCGCAATCTATGGCGTCTGAACGCCAGACCCTGAATACGGCAATCAAAACTCCTCACCGGTTATGCCGGTAATCTAGGGCATCTAGGACACCGACCCTGACCAGCTACCATACCAAACTCCTCACCGATTAAGTCGGTATTCTAGTGGCTTATTTCAGCCGGGTCCCTATCCACACATACACATGACCACACTGGCGCATAGCATACAATGATATTAGCGCATGGCGGCCCAGCCATGCTACCCTTTTATAGCAACAGCTACAGGACCTTCCAGGAACAAGGACCAATGAGAAGCTGTTACAAACAAACGTAGCTACATGACCTTCCTGGCGGACCAATAGGAGCCGCTGCAGCACCTGAACATGTGACCCCTGATCTCCAATGAGAGATCTCACTCTGGGCATGCTCAGATGGGAAAACGCAGGACTTTGTCTCAAAGACGACTGCTCCAGCCCTGGCTATAATAGCAGATCCAGGAAAGGCAGCAGCAAGTCACTGCACAGTAGAGGAGTGGGCAAGATGCCTGGACCGATGTCTCTGCTGAGCAGGCTACACTGCGGCTGGAAGATGAATGGGAGACCGCAGCGGGACGGGTTCGAGACTCCCTTGTGCAGCAGCGGGAAATCGAACCCTAACATTACCCCCCCTCCTAGGGCCCCCTTCTTTGGGCCTCGCTGCGCTCAAAGACAGCAATGAGCTACGGAACGTGAATATGCTCGGCAGGCTCCCAAGACCTATCCTCAGGCCCATAGCCCCTCCAGTCCACCAAATAAAACTTTTTGCACCTTACACCTACGATGGCGTTCACCTCATGGTCATCCGTAGATGAACCCGATGTCCCGGCAGATGACTCAGAAAACCTGGACATGAGCACGGGTTTCAGGAGGGATACATGAAAGGTGTCGGAGATACCCAGGCGTGGTGGAAGAGCCAAACGGTATACCACAGGGTTAACCTGCTCGAGGACCTTGAAAGGACCAGGTAGCGGGGTGCCAACTTAGTGGACTCAATTCGCAGCCTGATGTTACGGGCGGAGAGCCACACCAAGTCCCCAGGAGCAAATGTTGGAGCGGGGCGCCGATGTGCGTCGGCAGAGGACCTCATCCTCTTCTTGGATGCCTGAATGGCATCCTGGGTACGGTACCAAATGTCCCGTGCCTCCACAGCCCAGTCTGCCACCCTGGAGTCGGCGGAAGACACGGGCATGGGCACCGGAACCCGCGGATGCTGACCGTAGTTCAGAAGGAAAGGAGTCTGTCCGGTGGAGTCAGCCACAGCATTGTTTAATGCAAACTCAGCCCATGGTAGCAAGGATGCCCAGTCATCCTGCCTGGCAGAGACAAAATGTCGTAGATAGGTGACCAAGGTCTGGTTGGCCCTCTCTACCAACCCATTCGTCTCAGGATGATACGCTGAAGAGAGATTTAACTCAATACTGAGTAGACGACAAAGCTCTCTCCAGAAACGAGACGCAAACTGGGGACCTCGGTCACTGACAATTTTGTCCGGCATGCCGTGTAGACGGAAGATGTGCCTAACGAACAACGCTGCCAGAGCCCGTGCAGAAGGTAACCGTGGTAGTGGCACCAGATGCACCATTTTAGAGAAATGGTCGGTGATTACCCAAATGATGGTGCAACCCCGAGACTTGGGCAAGCTTACCACAAAGTCCATCCCAACCATCTTACAGGGCCTATCTGTCACCGGCAAAGGATAAAGTAACCCAGCTGGCCATTGTCGTGGAGACTTATTTTTGGCACAGGAGACACACGCCCGAACATAGTCCCCAACATCACGGACCATATGCGGCCACCAGTATGTCCTCGCCAGCAATTCAGATGTCCTCTTTGCCCAAAAATGTCCACCAACCCTGGACGAATGTGCCCAAGAGTGTACCTCCGGTCGCAAATTGGTAGGCACAAAAGTCTTGCCCGGGGGCACAGACTCTAGTGAAACCTTAGCCACTGTTCTCAGGCTCTCTGTGGGAACAATAAGCCGAGGCTCCTCTACCTCCTCTTCAGAGGACACCACAGAGCGAGTGAGAGCGTCGGCACGAATGTTCTTCTCTCCAGAGAGGAAATGGAGTGTGAAATTAAACCGAGAGAAGAACAAGGACCATCTGGCCTGGCGAGAGTTAAGCCGCTGAGCTGTCTGCAGATACACCAAATTTTTGTGGTCGGTGAAGACTTGGAAGGGAAAACGGGCCCCCTCCAACAGATGTCTCCACTCAGAGAAGGCCAACTTCATTTCTAGCAACTCCCTATCCCCGATGGAATAATTCCTCTCCGCTGAAGTGAAGGTCTTAGAGAAGAAGAAGCAAGGATGCTTCCGACCTTGAGCATCCTTTTGGAAGAGGACTGCTCCAGCACCAACGGATGAGGCATCCACCTCCAATAAAAATGGCTTATCAACATCGGGGCGATGTAGGATGGGAGCGCTAGCAAAATGAGACTTAATAGAAGAGAAAGCCGTGGAGACCTCTTCCGACCACAATTTGGGATTTGCTCCCTTCTTGGTGAGGGCTACCAAGGGAGCTACCAAGGTAGAGAAATGCGGAATGAACTGGCGATAGTAATTAATGAACCCCATAAAGCGCTGCACCGCTTTTAGAGAGTGAGGTTTCTGCCAGTCCATCACAGCCTGTAGTTTGGCCGGATCCATAGCCAATCCCTGGGTTGAGATGATATAGCCAAGGAAAGGTAAAGACTCCAGCTCAAACATACATTTCTCTAACTTAGCATAGAGGGAATTAGCCCGTAAGAGGTCGAAGACTCTGCAGACATCTCTCCGGTGGGAGTCAATATCTGGAGAGAAGATGAGTATATCATCCAGATAGACTACGACCGAGATGGAGAGCATATCCCGGAAGATGTCATTGACAAAGTCTTGGAAAACGGCTGGAGCATTACAGAGCCCAAAGGGCATCACCAGATATTCGTAATGCCCATCCCTGGTATTAAAAGCCGTCTTCCATTCATCCCCCTCACGGATGCGAATCAGATTATAAGCACCGCGCAGATCTAGTTTAGTGAATACTCTTGCTCCCCGAAGCCTATCAAAAAGCTCAGAAATCAGGGGCAACGGGTACTTGTTTTTAACGGTGATGGCGTTAAGACCCCTGTAATCAATACACGGACGTAATTCTCCGTTTTTCTTCTGCACGAAGAAAAATCCCGCCCCTGCCGGTGACACCGACTTCCTAATAAACCCTCTTGCCAGGTTCTCCTGAATATATTGCGACATGGCCTCTGTCTCAGGAAGAGAGAGGGGATAGACCCTTCCACGAGGAGGTTCTGCGCCAGGCAAGAGGTCGATAGGACAGTCATAGGGGCGATGAGGCGAAAGAGTCTCCGCAGCCTTCTTGGAGAACACGTCTGCATATGACCAGTAGCACTTGGGAAGTGGAGTAAGATCTGCGGGTAACTCCGTAGTAGTAACCTGAACGCAACTCCTGACACATCTGCCTCTACATGCATCACTCCAACCCAGTATCCTACCCGAAGTCCACTCTATATGTGGGGAGTGGAAACGGAGCCAAGGTATACCTAGTAGGATCTCGTCTATTCCCTCGGGAAGGACGAGTAGAGAAATAAGTTCCTGATGGGAAGGAGATACAGACAATGCAAGTGGAACAGTCTGGTGTGTAATTTGTGAGGGCAATGTCGACCCATTCACTACCCGGACAGTCACTGATTTGTCAAGCGCCACCAGAGGTATTGCATGATGGCGAGCAAAGCTAGAGGACATGAAATTCCCCTCTGCTCCTGAGTCCACGCAAAGGTCGGCGGTGAGAATGGAAGTACCAACAGTGATTGTCCCTTTAAGTGTCATCTTGGAGGAAAATGCCGCTGTCTCTAGTGAACCTCCTCCCAGGGCCACTAGACGCGATCGCTTCCCCGATCGCTGTGGACATTTGTTGGCATAGTGTCCTGTCTGCTGACAACGGTTACAGACCACGGATACTCGGACGGACCGAGACTTAGGTCCTGCATGAGGAACTTCTGTGGCCTTTTGGGGTTCGGACGCCAGATCGGGAAATTCGAGAGGTTTGGCAAAGGTGGGAGCCAACCGAAACCTCTGCCTACACTGGGCCCGCTCCAACCTCCGCTCGTGAAAACGGAGGTCAATGCGGGTAGATATGGAGATAAGCTTCTCCAGTGTGGCAGGAATCTCCCTGGTAGCCAAAGCGTCTTTAACATGGTCAGCCAGTCCTCGCCAGTAGATTGGAATAAGAACTTTATCAGACCAATCTAGCTCAGAAGCTAGAGTCCGAAACTGGACGGAAAACAGACTGACCAAAAACGAACCCTGTGCCAATGCCAGCAGTTGTAGCGCCGTATCGTGGGTGACCTGAGGTCCTAAAAAGACCTTTTTAAGAGCCTCCAAGAAACGAGGAGCACTCCGCACCACACGATCGTCGTGCTCCCACAGCGGCGTTGCCCACTCCAACGCTCTGCCCGAGAGTAGAGAAAGTACAAAACCCACTTGTGCCCGATCCGTGGGAAAACATGCAGCCAGAAGCTCGAGCTGTATAGAGTACTGACTCACGAATCCCCGACATTGCTTGCTATCACCGGCAAACTTGTCAGGAAGCGGGAGGTGGGATAATGTAGGGGCAGAGGTGGCAGAAGACAAACTGGCTGCAGCCACGCTAGCAGCCTGAACAGCGACTGCGGTAATATCCACAGCTGAGGTTGTGCGCTCAAGAGCCGCCAACCTACCCTCCAGCTGCTGGATGTACTGCGATAGACGCTGTTCATCCGCCATTTTACTAGCCAGACCCTGGCGCTAATATTATGTTAAGAGTCTGCGGAACGCACCAAATATATAAAGTAGAGAGGTGCGTTCGCAGCCCGGGGTCCACCGTGCAAACAGAGCCTGCTGCTAGTAGAAATGGCGCGAGAAGCAAACTCTGTTATCCCGCAGAGTCGCCAACATAAACGCCGTAATGCGCTGTGGCAATAAGTGCGAACTCTGTTACTCCACAGAGCCGCTAGAAGGAGAGCCGCAGCGCTATATGGCGATGTGTGCGCACTCACTAGACACAACTGAGTGGCAAAGAAAACACGCTAGGGCGCTGTCTAGCGTTGAAAGCGAACCCTGTTACGTCACAGGGCCGCTGAGAAAAAGTACTGTGTCCTGTCAGGCTCTCAGGTACACAGTTAAGTGCTACGCGTTCATAAAGCGTGATCATGTGCTAATGTCCTCGCGGGAGTCACCCGCAATCTATGGCGTCTGAACGCCAGACCCTGAATACGGCAATCAAAACTCCTCACCGGTTATGCCGGTAATCTAGGGCATCTAGGACACCGACCCTGACCAGCTACCACACCAAACTCCTCACCGATTAAGTCGGTATTCTAGTGGCTTATTTCAGCCGGGTCCCTATCCACACATACACATGACCACACTGGCGCATAGCATACAATGATTGATATTAGCGCATGGCGGCCCAGCCATGCTACCCTTTTATAGCAACAGCTACAGGACCTTCCAGGAACAAGGACCAATGAGAAGCTGTTACAAACAAACGTAGCTACATGACCTTCCTGGCGGACCAATAGGAGCCGCTGCAGCACCTGAACATGTGACCCCTGATCTCCAAAGAGAGCTCTCACTCTGGGCATGCTCAGATGGGAAAACGCAGGACTTTGTCTCAAAGACGACTGCTCCAGCACTGGCTATAATAGCAGATCCAGGAAAGGCAGCAGCAAGTCACTGCACAGTAGATGAGTGGGCAAGACGCCTGGACCGACGTCTTTGCTGAGCAGGCTCCACTGCGGCTGGAGATGAATGGGAGACCGCAGTGGGACGGGTTCGAGACTTCCCTTGTGCAGCAGCGGGAAATCGAACCCTAACACACACATAGAATATATATATACATGTTATTGTGACATATATACATATATTTATAGTTCATACTCTTCTACATAGTAAAATAGCCTCTGATTCAATTGCCGGGCAATGCCGGCTTTTGTGTAACTACAGAACCACCCGACATGAAATGACACATGGTTTACATAGACTTAACCATGTCTTTTCATGTAGTTTGATATATGGTTTTCACTAACAATTACATGAGTGTATGTGTGCAAAATTTCACACATGTAGGAGTTAATTAAAGGTGTAAATTCGTTGTAAAAAAAACACAATTTTTTCTACGAATTTACATCTTTAATTAACCCCTACATGTGTCAAATTTTGCACACATACACTCATGTAATTGTTAGTGAAAACCATATATCATACTACATGAAAAGATATGGTTAACTCTCTCTAAACCATGTGTCATTTCATGTCGGGTCTGTAGTTTCACAAAAGCCGGCAATTGAATTAGCGGCTATTATAATATGTAGAAGTGTATGTACTATAAATATAAATATATATATATATATATATATATATATTATATATATATGTGTCACAAATTCAATGACATGTATATATATATATGAGGTGTAAAATTGTTGAAAAAAAATGCGTGGCCTCCCACCCTATTTTCTCAACCAGACAGACAAAGCCAGCGAGTGGGGGCAGATAATAATAGCCCAGAGAGGGACCATTATTTTTGCCCCCCCCGGCTACTAACATCTGCCCCCAGACACCCCAGAAAAGGCAAATCTATAATTAGATTCGCCCTTTCTGGCACTTTGCCTGTCTATTCCCATTGCCCTGTAGCGGTAGCGAATGGGTTAATAAGGGGTTAAAGCCACTTTGCTATTGAAAGGTGAGTTTTAAGCCAGGTTAATAATTGAGAGCTGTCAATTAGACAACTATCAATTATTAATCCTATTGCAAGAAATAAAAATAACACACACACACTTTAATTAAAAATCATTTTAATGAAATAAACACACAGTTTTTAACAAGATTTTATTTTACTGCCATTCCTTGCGAAGCCCTTGTTCACCTGTAATAAAAATAAAATAATAAAGCAACATTATTCTTACCTATCCGATGTTCAGTCAGGTCCCCCGATGTAATCCTTCTGAAAGGGTTAATGTTTACTTCAGAGACAGCAGCTAATGCTGACAGTCTCACAGTAAACCCCCGACTGAATCATCTCCTCTCCTGGCTGACAGGAGAGGAAGTGGTTAGCATAATTGATTGCTTCCCACTTTCACTTCAGGTCAGCCAGGGACACCGCAGCATCAGTGAAGTCAGAGGGAATCCCGGCTGACCTGAAGTGAACTGATTAACAAAAATAGGGATCCCCTCAAAAAAAATGCCGTGGGGTCCCCCCTTTTTTTGTTAACCAGCCAGATGAAGCAGACTGCTGAGGCCTGGTTTTTCAGGCTGGTAAGGATCCAGTATCCATGAACCTTGCAAGCCTGATAATACCAGGCCACAGCAGTCTGCTTAGCTT
>JARQOD010000005.1:55446933-55504406 GCA_033576555.1 Oophaga sylvatica
AAAACTCAAAATTTAAAAACTTTGTATCATAATTCTGTAACATCAGTTTATGGAAACACAATAGCATTACAAAAGGATAGACAAAAAATGTACATTATGTGCTTTGTAAATACATTAAAAGTTTGTAATGGTTATGAAAATATAGACAGCGACTCTGGAGGTTCAATTGTTGATACAGCATGGTACTTTGAAAGTCCTCCAGCCCTTTGTGAGGAACCACGTTGCGCTGACTGTCCAGAAGGTGATGGAATTTGTGACTCCTCATCCTCCACCTCTTCCAAAACCTCATGCCTTAGTGCTTGCAGTGTTTTTTGAAGCAGGCAGATAAGGGGGACAGTCAGGCTGACTAGTGCATCATCTGCACTCGCCATCCGCGTTGACTCATCAAACGCACGCAAAACGTGGCAGATATCCTTCATAGAGTTATTCGCCAGTCATTACACTGGCAGTGGCTGCCCATTCATTATAGGATCCAATTCTAATTACTGGTTCTCACCAACATAGCTCTCCACAGCGCAGCACCCCCCTACATCTCCTCCCTTATTTATATTTATCGGCCTAACCGACTGCTGCACTCTGCAAACGACCTTCGACTAACCTCTGCACTAATCCGTACCTCCCACTCCCAACTCCAAGACTTCACCCGCGCTGCGCCAATCCTCTGGAATGCTCTACCCCAAGAAATTAGGACTATCCGCAATTTGGATGGTTTCAGGCGCTCCCTCAAAACACATTTGTTCACAGTGGCCTATCACATTCACTAATCAAAGTCATTCTATGTGTAATTCTGTGTGTGTAGCCCATTCACTATCTCCATGCATCCCTCACTTCCTTAAAATGGCTGGACCATCATTGTAAAAACACCATTGTATATAAACACCTGTACTTTGTATCTCCCACACCTCATTGTAGATTGTAAGCTTTCACCAGCAGGGGCGGCTGATTTTGCTTTAATTATTGTATTGTTAACGTTGTTACTTATGACTCGTGTTTTGAAACTGTTAAACTGTAAAGCACTGCGGAATATTATGGCGCTATATAAATAAATAATATTATTATTCTTATTATAGAGGCCCACTCAGTAGTGGTGAAGTGTGAACGCCGCAAATTGCGAGTTGACTGCGCCTGATGCAGCTGATACTCCATTACTGTTGGCTGCTGCTCACACAACCGCTCCAACATATGTAACGAGGAATTCCACCTGGTGGGTACGTCACATATAATGCGATGTTCATGAAGGTGAAATCTGCGTTGCAGAGCTGCAATCAGCGATCTGGCCATGCTGGAACGTCGCAATTGAGCGCACTCTAGGCGGACCTTGTGCAGCAGTGCATCAAGATCCGGATAGTCCCTCAAAAAACTCTGCACGACCAAGTTGAGCACATATGACAGACATGGTATGTGACTGAGGTTGCCAAGGCCCAGAGCTGACACCAGATTTCGGCCATTGTCACACACTACCAAGCCTGCCTGTAGATTCTCTTCCAAAAACCACACGTCGCTCTCCTGCTTTATGGCATTACAGAGCTCCTGCGCTGTGTGGCTAAGATTCCCCATGGAAATTAATTTCAGGATGGCCTGTTGACATTTGGACACGGCTGTGCTCATATCGGTCGCAACAGGTAAACGTTCACGGGTCCATGTGGAGGTAGACCGTGACGGCTCCTGCAGCGATGATTCTGAGGAACTGGAATAGGAGGAGGAATCAATGTGTACAGACTTGATTCCTGCAATCCTTGGAGTTGGCAGAACACGTACAGCGCCACTCGCAAGATCAGTACCCGGCTGCACAACATTGACCCAATGGCCAGTGAGGGAAAGGTATTGTCCCTGGCCATGGGTGTTAGAACCCTCTTGTTAGGTTTTGTTTCAGTTTGCTGGTCACATGACCTTTTTTCCCTATTTAGTCTGGCTCCGCCCTTCTGGCTTTGCTTGACTTCATTGTATTATCTACTGTTAAGCTAGCCAGGTGCTTAGGTGCCTTAATCTGTGAGTTTTGCTTGATGTTAGGATCACAAAGTATTTATTTTTCTGTTTAATTATCCATGCTACAATTTATGTTAGGAGGTGTCCACCTTTTCTCCCAGTCCCTAGATCTTGTAGGGATTACTCCCTCGCAACTATAGGTCTTCGTTCACACTAGATGAGGACTTTAGCGGGTCTGGTCGCAGGATCAGGTTCCCCGTTACATCGTAGGGATTCAGCTTAGTTGTATTGTAGGGACAGAATTCCCTTCTTTCCTTACTGGTTGTAGCAGATCATAACAATGGGTACTGGTCCACGCATCGGTGGTCAGGTGGACCTTGCTACTGAGGGCTTTTAGTAGCGCATGTTTAATTTTTCCCTCAACATGCTTTTGCAGACCAGGGACGGCTTGCCTGCTGAAATGAAATCGGCTTGGCACATTGTATTGTGGGATTGACAATGATATTCAGTTACGGAAACTGTCTGTCTCCACCAGCCTGAATCACAGCATTTCAAGGGACAGGAGTTTTGCAATGCCAGCATTCAGAGCCTGTGCTCGTGCATGGTTTGCGGAGTATGGCCGTGTTTTATCCCATGCCTGTGCTACCGCTGGCTGTTTTGTGGCCTGGGAGTGTGAGGATGACAGGGAACTTGCTGCTGTGTGTGGAATAACAGTTTGTCTCTGGACAACAGTGGCCGAGGTTCTTCCATGGCGATCCTGTGAGGAAGCATAACCAGCTGTGTGTGAGCTCGATGAAGAGGCTTCAACACAACCTGAAGATGTAGGTGCTGCTGTAGGTTGGCCTACATCTCCAGTGTGTCTTTGTAACTCAACTACGTGCTTTGTCCGCACATGTTTCCACATATTTGTGGTATTGAGGTGACTGACACTTTTAGCTATTTTTAATTTTTGATTACACAGCTTGCATTTCACATAGCAAATATCATGTGCAAGTGTGTGAAAAAAGGACCACGCAGTGCAAGTCCTGGGAGCGCACGTTTTGACTTTTGGAAGACAACTGCTCCGAACAGGTGCCAAACTGGAGGCTACAGGCAACCGAGTCTGCAGCCTAACTCTCCCTCCTGTTTGTACCGTTGGGGCAATGTCTTCCTCTATCTTCCTTCTATCACTAACCATTTCTCTAGGCCTCTCCCAGCTTTCAACCAAAGTACTGGTTCTCACCCACAAAGCTCTCCACAGTGCAGCACCCCTCCTACATCTCCTCCCTCATTTCTATCTATCGGCCTAACCGACTGCTGCGCTCTGCAAACGACTTTCGACTAACCTCTGCACTAATACGTACCTCCCACTCCCGACTCCAAGACTTCTCCTGCTCTACGCCAATCCTCTGGAATGCTGTACCCCAAGAAATTAGGACTATCCACAATTTGCATGGTTTCAGGCGCTCCCTCAAAACACATTTGTTCAGAGCGGCCTATCACATTCACTAATCAAAGTCATTCTATGTATTCTGTGTAAGTGTGTGTGTGTCTCTAGCCCATTCACTATCTCCATCCCTCAGTCCCTTAAGATGGCTGGAACATCATTGTAAATGCACCATTGTATATAAACACCTATACTTTGTATCTCCCCCATCTCATTGTACATTGTAAGCTGTCACGAGCAGGGGCGACTTATTTAGCTTAAATTATTGTATTGTTAACGTTGTTACTTATGACTTGTGTTCTGAAACTGCTAAACTGTAAAGCGCTGCGGAATATGATGGCGCTATATAAATAAATATTATTATTATTCCTCTGAGCTGCTCCCACCACCTTCCTGTTCTTCATGCCATGTTGGGTATTGGACCTCATCATCTCCACTACCCTCTTCCAACACCTGCTGTTGGGTGGTCTGGCCAGCACCATGCTCAACAGAAACTGGCACCTGGGTCTCATCATCATCATCAGATGCGTTCTGCGGTGTGCTGACCATCGGCACTGTCTCACCCGCCTCTTCAGATTCAGAGAGACACAGCTGTTGCGCATCACTGCATACTCCCTCTTCTTCACATTACAGAATGCTGCTTGGCTGGGCCCCTGTTTGCAAGCCAATAGATTCTGAGAACAGAAGCAGACACTCAGCTGGCTCCTGTACAGAACTCTCTGACTGCCTGGGCAATTTGCCAGGCGGTGAAGAGACAGATGGTTGCCCAACAGTGCTGTGGTCCTGAGAGGAGGTGGAAGCAATTGAAGTCGATGCATTGGCTGAGATCCAAACAACAACGGCTTCAATTTGTTCTTCCCGCAGCAGGGGGGTACTCCGAGCTCCTACAAAAGTGCGCATAAAGGAACGCTCACGGCCCGGGGAAAACTGGTGGATGCTGTGTCACTGGGGGCCGCAGCAGCCACAGAATCCCCACGTCCTCTCCCTGAAGAAACTCCACGACCACGTGCCTTACTCCCTGCCTTCTTCATCTTGGTAGATTGATAAAGAAAGTCTGAAAAGTTATAAGGCCTAAGTGTGGTTATTCCGCAGAGACTGCAGTGAACACTGCACACAACTGTTCAGTAGGTGTGAAAGGCCCCTTTGTGTACTTCTATAGTGTTTGCAACCAATGTATTGTATACGGATGGAAGCGCGTCACACTAATAGATTTTATTTATTTGTAATAGAGTGGAGCAGCAACAATTAGAGAAAAATTTCAAGGATGTGCCAGTGACACACGCTCAGCAGACTACAACCAGCAGTGGTTGAAGAACTAACTGGAGCGTGATCTGCACTCCAAAAAGGAAAACCTCAGACTACAGTGAACACTGCACACAACTGTTCACTACCCAACGCGTCTCAGCAGGAAGGCAGTCTGTGCGTCAAAACAAAGGCGCAAGCATACATCCACGTACCCTGTTTATAAAGCTATATAAAAAAAATTATGTAGTAGTGACGCACACTTTATTGAGGTACAGTATTACATCGCCATTCACCATCTGTGGCTATGCAGTCTCATCTATATATACCTTATCTATCCGTTGTCATGCTTGCAAGTCGACAGTCAGGCATAAATAGCAATTTTCACTATGCACTATGCACTTTTTAAAGGTTATGTTTGTTAATAAACATGATTATTGCCACATATTATGAGTATTACATGATGGAAATTGTATAATTTTGTATAAACTGTTTAGTGACATTATTCAGCAAATGTAACATTTTAGTAATGTCACAGATAACTTGTAATGCTGATGATGTTTTGAAGTCAGACATTCATTGTCTATACAATAAAAATGGTGTACATACTGTTACTTATCCATCATTAATGGATTCAGATATGTACTTGTATGCTTTTATGTACAACCGTATAGCAGATTCCTTAACTAATTTATTTTGTGGTTTGCATTGCTGTTCAACATGTTAATGTATGTGTTTATGTTTGTCAATTCTTTATTTATCTAGATATTAGTTTAAATGAAATCATCATCTTATGGTAGTAAAGGTTATCTTTCTCTTGTTTGAAGTATAGACATTTAAAATTGACAGGTAACAAGGAAATTACTTGATCTAGTATTTAAACATCCTCCTTGACCCTGGGCTCCAACACCGCCAGTTGTTGCTCGGAAGTGCTGTTAGCACAGTCAACACTTGCTCCTGTGTTACTGGGGTTCAGTAACGTCAGCTGGTCCTCGGTTGTGCCATTGGCTCTTTTCCTTCTGCTGCCCCTCCGGGTTCCAGTACCGTCAGCTGGTTCTCCGCAGTGCCTTTGGCCTAGGTGCCTCCATCTTGGTATCCGAGTTCCAGCAACGTCTGCTGGTCCTTGGTAGTGCTTTGGAGCACAGGTACCTCCTGCTTAGTAACCGTGTCCCAGTAACGTCAGCTGGTCCTCGGTTGTGCCATTGGCTCTTTTCCTTCTGCTGCCCCTCCGGGTTCCAGTACCGTCAGCTGGTTCTCCATAGTGCCTTTGGCCTAGGTGCCTCCATCTCGGTATCCGAGTTCCAGCAACGTCTGCTGGTCCTTGGTAGTGCTTTGGAGCACAGGTACCTCCTGCTTAGTAACCGTGTCCCAGTAACATCAGCTGGTACAAGATTGTGCTACAAATACAAGATACGGAACAAGAGACACAAGAACAATAAGCAGAAGATCTAAAAGCAGAAGAACATGAAGTATAAGACCAAAATGAAGAGCAAAATATATGCTCTAAATTCTAAGCAGAAGAAGACTAAGCAGTGTATGGGGGTGAGTCCGTTCCTCCTCGTGGTGCCCCTGGAAAATGCCTGCTGCTGCAGGCTAAACTGAACACGGACAAATACTGTTGTAATTTAAATCTTTTGTGACAGCAAGAACGGAAGGATGAAAAATTCATACTTTGACAGATTACAAGTACAGGATTCTCTGTCACAAATAAGAATATGATGAAGAAGATGAAGCAGAATATGAATAAGAATAATAGTTTAATAAGAAGAATATGAGTAATGTTAACAAAGATGAATAGCAAGAAGTTTAAGAAGAAGATAAAGAAGGTGAAGATGAAGAATAATTTGATGAAAAAGATGATGCTGCAGAAGATTATGAAGGAGAAAGTGTGTGAAAAGTTAAAAAGGTGAAGATGAAGAGCATGGAAGTTGTGTAATATACATATTTGCCAAAATATAAAAAACGTTAACATTGTCAATTTCTTCGTCAATCCGAACATCTTTAAAAAAAAAAATATTTATGCTATTCCATTTGATTGGGTTAAACATCTATGCCTTTAATGTCTCCTCAACCTTCCCCAATACATTCTACATTACTCTTTCTTGTTTTCCTTCATGTACAATTAACCAACAAGGCAAGAATGGGTTTTTTTTAATTTCGATATTTTGTTCCCATAGACTTACATGGGACTTCCGGTATCGGTATCGGGTATCGCCGATATTTTAGTGATATCGGCGATACCATTCCGATTCCGATACTTTAGGATATCGGAAAGTATCGCTCAACTCTACTAAAGACTGCTGCAATAATATAACCCATCTTTCCTGATCCCAATCATCCTGCATCTCTCTGCTGCTCTTGGTATGTCTAAAGACTGCTGCAATAATATAACCCATCTTTCCTGATCCCAATCATCCTGCATCTCTCTGCTACTCTTGGTATGTCTAAAGACTGCTGCAATAATATAACCCATCTTTCCTGATCCCAATCATCCTGCAGCTCTCTGCTACTCTTGGTATGTCTAAAGACTGCTGCAATACCTTATTTCATAGATGCTAACAGTCACTTGGCCTTTTCTGACCATTTGGCTCCATTTCCCTTGTATTTTGTCTTCTGACTTCTAATTAATCCCCTCCTGTGTCTGTAACCAATCTGCCTGCTGGCCCTCCCTCCTGATCACACCTGACCTGTTTCATGTGCTGTTAACTTGTTATAAATGCAGACTCATAGGTCTGTCTGGACCTTGGTCTGTCTCTATAAGGATGTCTCTTTAAGGATAACGGACTACAGAAATATGTCAGAAATGAGTCAGAAGTGAACAGAAGGTACGACTAAAATTTCTTAAATGTACTATATTTCTTCCTCTTTCCTCCACACTTAACTCCCACCATGCTGACATACGCTCTACCAGTTTTGCCTCCATTAATCCTCACTCTCCTTCCCTATCCGCAAACTCTAGCACCCGCTAACCAACTACTAATCTCTGCTTCCCTCTTGCCTCCACACCTAACCTCCTCTGCTGACCTGCTCCTCAACCTCAGATCTCTCCTAATAAGACTGTCCTTCTCCCACATACTCTGTCTCTCTCTGCTTCTCCTCACTGATGGTGACATATCTCCCAATCCTGGACCCCCACAGCTCATACCTCCCATTATTACCCCCTCCTATCGCTCCCAACCGAGTATTAACACCCAAAATCCTTCCAACCTCAAATCCGTGCCCTTGACGCCCACCACCCTGCTCCCTCTCTCTGGATCACTCTGGAATGCCCGCTCTGTCTGCAATAAACTCCATGTGATTCACGACCTCTTTACCTCTCATAATTTTACCTTCCTTGGCCTCACTGAAACATGGCTGACACCCTCCGACACCGCCTCTCCTGCTGCGCTATGTTACGGCGGCCTCCACTTCACCCACACTCCCCGCCCCGGCAACAGACATGGTGGAGGTGTGGGCCTTCTCCTTTCTTCTAACTGTATCTTTAACCCAATCCCACCTCTTCCTTCCCTTATCCCCCCCTCTTTTGAACTCCACTCTGTCCGCATCTACTCTCCCTCCAACCTCCAAGTGGCCGTCATATACCGACCTCCGGGCCCGAGCACTGCCTTTATTGACCAATCCTCCACCTGGCTCCTCCACTTTCTCTCTGCTGACATTCCCACCATCATCATGGGTGACTTCAACATCCCCATTGACACCCACCAGTCGGCAGCCTCTAAACTCCCATCCCTTACATCATCTTTTGGACTTACCCAGTGGTCCTCCTCAGCCACGCACACAGATGGGCACACACTCGACCTGGTCTTCACCCGTCTCTGCTCCTATCTAACTTCACAACCTCCCCTCTCCCCCTATCTGACCACCATCTACTCACTTTTTCATCCCTGTCCTCCTCACCTGTCACCCATGTCCAGCAACATACGCACCCCCGCAGAAACCTTGCTCACCTAGACACCCACAAACTCTATGAGTCTATTCTACCACTGGCATCCATATCCTCACTCCACGACACAGACACTGCCACTAGTTTCTACAATGCCACTCTTGCATCAGCCATCGACTCAGTCGCCCCTGTCATGCATAACAGACGGCGACAAATCAATAGACAACCCTGGCACAATAACACCACAAAAAAGCTTCGGCAAGCATCCAGAATTGCTGAATGGCGCTGGAAGAAAACACATTCACAAGACGACTTCACTGCACTCAAACAAGCAACACTTGCATTCAAATCAGCTCTCACCTCTGCTAAACAGGCCTACTTTACATCCCTTGTATCTTCCTTATCCCACAACCCCAAACAATTGTTCAATACTTTTAACTCCCTCCTCCGCCCACCACTGCCCCTTCCTACCTCCCTTATCTCTGCTAGGACTTTGCCATGCACTTCAAAAACAAGATAGACCAAACACGGCAAGTCTTTATTATTCAATCACCACAACCCCTTTGTATATCTGACCAATGCCCAAACCCCATAACCTCCTTACCCAACATCACGGAAGGGGAGCTTGCTCATCTTCTCTCCAAATCACACCTCACCACTTGTGCACTCGACCCCATCCCATCCCACCTCCTCCCCAACCTCGCCACCACTCTTATCCCATCACTAACCCACCTCTTCAATCTATCACTAACTTCTGGTACCTTCCCTTCTGCTTTCAAACATGCCACAATCACGCTATCCTCAAAAAGCCAACCCTCGACCCAACCGCTATGTCCAGCTATCGCCCAATATCGCTGCTCCCACTCGCTTCCAAACTTCTGGAACAGCACGTCCACGCTGAACTTTCCTCCCATCTCTCATCTAACTTGCTCTTTGACAATCTACAATCTGGTTTCCGCCCCCATCATTCCACTGAAACAGCCTTGACCAAAATTACTGACGACCTACTTACAGCCAAAGCTAACGGACAATACTCTATACTCCTCCTTCTTGACCTGTCCTCTGCTTTCGACACAGTTGACCATTGCCTTCTACTACAGATTCTCTCCTCCTTTGGCATCAAGGACCTCGCCCTATCCTGGATCTCCTCATACCTTTCCAACCGCACATTCAGCGTCTCCCACTCCCACACTACCTCCTCGTCCCACCCTCTCTCTGTTGGAGTCCCCCAAGGCTCTGTTCTAGGACCCCTACTCTTTCAATCTATACACTTGGCCTGGGCAACTCATAAAGTCCCACAGATTCCAGTACCACCTTTATGCTGATGACACTCAGGTCTACCTCTCTGGCCCAGACATCACCTCTCTGCTGTCCAGAATCCCTGAGTGTCTATCAGCCATATCCTCCTTCTTCTCCTCCCGCTTCCTCAAACTCAATGTGGACAAATCTGAACTCATCATCTTTCCCCCATCTCACAGATCTTCCTTACCTGACCTATCTATAACAATTGACAACACCACGCTTTCCCCCGTACCGAGGTCCGCTGCCTCAGAGTAACCCTTGACTCTGCCCTGTCCTTCAAACCACACATCCAAGCTCTTTCTACCTCCTGTCGCCTCCAGCTCAAAAATATTTCCAGAATCCGTCCCTTCCTCAACCCTCACTCTACTAAAATGCTTGTGCATGCCCTCATCATCTCCCTCCTCGACTACTGCAACATCCTTTTCTCTGGCCTCCCTGCTAACACACTCGCACCTCTCCAGTCCATCCTTAACTCTGCTGCCCGACTAATTCATCTCTCTCCTCGCTACTCCTCCGCATCTCCCCTCTGCAAATCTCTTCACTGGCTCCCATTCCCTCAGCGAATCCCATTCAAATTACTAATACTGACCTACAAGGCCATCTATAACCTGTCTCCCCCATATGTCTCTGAACTAATCTCCCGATACCTTCCCTCACGTAATCTCCGGTCCTCCCAAGACCTCCTTCTCTCCTCCACACTTATTCGCTCCTCACCCAACCGCCTCCAAGACTTCTCCCGAATATCCCCCATCCTCTGGAATTCTTTGCCCCAACACGTCCGACTATCAACCACTCTCGGATCCTTCAGACGTAACCTGAAAACCCATCTCTTCAGGAAAGCTTACAGCCTGCAATGACCCCCGCTGCCTCCTCACCACTACTGGAGATATCGCCTCAACCAACACCAGAACTGCTGCAACCCACCAACCTGCTGTCTCCGTCCCCCATCCTGTAGAATGTAAGCCCGAAAGGGCAGGGTCCTCTCCCCTCTGTACCAGTCTGTGATTGTTAGTTTGTTTACTAGTGATATCTGTAATTTGTATGTAACCCCTTCTCATGTACAGCACCATGGAATCAATGGTGCTATATAAATAAATAATAATAATAATAATAAGAGCAGGACAGGCCCAAGGCTGCCTTTATACTCCCAATGGGACTGTATGACTTTAATAGGATGCCATTCTGGTTAGCCACTGCTCCGGAAACATTTCAATGGCTGATGGAAAGATGCCTGAGCGATTTAAAGTTTGAGGCCACGATCATTTATCTGGACGACATTATAGTTTATGCCACTTCCTTCTAAGACCATCTACAGAGACTAAAACAGGTGTTAAGGCGCCTTCAAAAGCATGGACTAAAAGTAAAACCACAAAAATGCATTTGTTCCGCACCCAAATTGAATACTTAGGCCACGTTGTCTCTGCTGAGCGAGTAAAGCCATCTCAAGAGAAAATTGCTGTAATACAGGACTGGCCCACACCAGAGATGGTAAAAGACGTGCGAGCCTTCCTAGGGCTGACTGGATACTACCGGCGCTTTGTGAAAAATTTTGCATGCGTGGTGAACCCATTACTGGAGCTTTTAAAGGGAGTGGCCTAAGTCACAAAGAACCGAACCATCCGGTGGGGAGAACACCAAGAGGAAGTCTTCCAGAATCTGAAGAGGTCACTGACGAAAGCCCCGGTCTTGGCTTACGCGGTGTAGTGATAGTAAGACTTCACTATACCTTTGTATGTGGTTTGAGGACCTGTGATGAGGTCACAAGAGCACATGACAGGTCATGTGCTCTGTGTTAGCTGAATGGCTGGTGTATATAAGTGAGCCTGCTGCTGACCACAGGTGTGAGTGGCTGGAGGTGTGGAAACCTCCAGTGTGGGAGTTCTGAGGAGACCACCAGTCTGGTTGCTGAAAGAGTGCTCAGTTAGAGTACCAGGACTTTATATCTGTTTTTGTTACTTTGTGCCAGAGAAGGCTGTTTTCTTTTCTGTTTTAAGGCAAGTTTATGAAGTTGTAATAAACTTGCTTAAAGAACCTGGAAGAGTCGCCCTCCTGCTTACCTCCGGTCGCACACCAGCGAGACCACATCCCTACAATTGGTGGCGTAAATGCGGGCAGCGTTCCCAGCAGAGAAGTGAGACTGGTTACTGCATGTCGTGGGTCAAGGCTATAGCAATCCAGCCAGCATTGCCGGAGAAAATGGAAGACCTGCTGAAACACTTGGTCCAGGCACAGGTACAGCAGCAACAGGCACAGGAACAGCAGCAAGAAGCCAACAGGATGTTCTTGCAGCAGATGCAGCAGGAGCATCGGCAGCAGATACAGCTGAGCCAGCAGGAACATCGGCAGCAGATGCAGCTTTTGACAACCGCCATCCAGGGCAGGACGAGCGCCCCAACCCCAGGTCTGGCTGATGACAACCACATCAGAAAGGCGGTAAGATGCACATTACAAAAAATGACCCCCGGGGATGATGTGGAAGCCTTCCTGGCTGTATTTGAGAGGGTTGCTGAGAGGGAAAGACTTCCCCCAGGGCAGTGGGCAGAGATATTGGCCCCATACCTGACAGGTGAACCCCAGAAGGCGTATTACGATTTGACTGTGCAGGACGCTCAGGAATATCCTAAGCTAAAGGTAGAGATCCTCGCACGTATGGGGGTAACAATGACTATCAGGGCACAGAGGGTGCACCGCTGGGCTTATCACCGGGACAAACCACCTCGCTCCCAAATGTTTGACTTACTGCACCTGGTCCAGAAATGGCTACAGCCAGAGTCCGCTACGCCGGCACAGATGGTAGAAAGAGTCTTCATGGATCGGTTTGTGCACTCCCTGCCAAAACCCCTACAGACTTGAGTTGCCCAGGGTGATCTCCGGAATGCTGATGAACTGGTCGGACTGGTCGAGAGGTACCAGGGAATGGAAGGTGCCTTGGGGAAGCAGCCTATTCCGTACTGGCGGCCCCAACAGGGGGCAGAGTCCCAAAAAGGGGTGGGGAGCCCAAGGTCAAAATTGCGGGGGGAGGTGGTGCCCAAGGTCACTACGGGTGATATTATTTGTTGGAGGTGCCGCGAGCCAGGACATATAGCTGCCCGGTGTCCGCAAACCACTGAGCAGATGGACTGCAGCATAGGACACCGTATTTCATGGTATGCATATCCAGCCTGCAGTAGAAACCCGTTCCCCAATCAGGGTCCTCAAGTATGTCCCGTGAAGGTGAACGGTGAAGCAGTAATGGCGCTGCTAGACTCTGGGAGCTTAGTGACCTTGATTAGGGCCACTTTTCCTCTCAACATACTACCAGGAAAAAAAGTTGGTGTTCAATGCATACATGGTGATGTAAAGGACTACCCTATGGCCAGAGTAGACATTGAAACGACGCATGGCACTGAGTCCCATGAAGTCGGCGTCGTTCGGGACTTGGCGCGTCCTATAATTATAGGCCGGGATTTCTGTCTGTTTTGGGATCTGTGGAGAAAGGGTTCTGAGGTCCCTAGCGAGAATGGGGAACCAATAAACCCTAACAAACTACTGCCACACTCAGAAGGGGCGGAGTCTCAAGCTGAGTCGATGAGGAGAGGAGAGGTGGCGGCGGATGAGCTGAGGAACTGTTGCCGGGTTCGGGGTTTGAACAATGTATGTCGCGAATGGTGTACTGACTTTACATCTGACCGGGGGGCATTGAACTGTTCTCTAATAGTGAATGGAGAGTGTGTGAGTGGACTTCTAGACTCAGGAAGCCAGGTGACTCTGCTGAGCGACGCACTCCCTGTCTATCTGATTCCCAAAAAAAAGATGGAAGTCCCTTGCATTCATGGGGTCACTAGGGAGTATCAGGTAACCAGGGTAATTGTTGAGACGGACACTATTATTTCTACCCATGATGTCCCTGTAGTCCCAGACTTACCATATCCTATAATAATAGGCCAGGATTGTAAACGGTTTTGGGAGGTGTGGGACGAAGCACTGGCTGATTGCTCAGAAGGGAACCAGAATGACCCTAAGAGAGGCCCACCCCTGCAGGAGGCTGTAGTGGTTGCTGATAGTGTGGTGGGTAAAACAGAGGTAGCCACCCCTAAAGTCAAAGATACCCAGTGCCTGGTAGCCGTAAGAAAGGGTGGCTCAGACCAAAGTGAGGACTTTGGGGTGACCAAATATAGGTCTGCAGAAAACTGGGTCGCCCCAGGAATAGGGGCCGACACCTGGTTAAGTGGGGACTTGCCGTTCCAAGATGACAGAGGGAGTGGGAATGACTCCTATGCAGACTGTAACTTAACCGCAAAGTGAAAGCGAGTGCAGCAAGGTGGAGTCAGGTACAAGTGGCGGACCTTCTCCTCACCGCAGGGGCTGCAGGAAGGCCTGACAGCCTATGCTCTCTAAAAAGAGAAAAAAGGGGAGAAGGATGGTGCCACATGTACTGGATAAAAGAGAGCATGCTTAAAGAGACAGTCATGCGAGAAAAGATACGGGGACAAGAGATTGAGCAACGAATGAAGGACCTGGAGAAAGAACTCTCTAAAGTCCAAGGTCAACTATCAGCATGCCTGACGGCGAACCAAGTCCTAGTGAAAGATACGGAGATGCTCAGAGAGGCCCAGGAGAAGCATCAGCAGGAACTTCTACGGAGAGAAGAGCACCGATGCTGGGCAGAGGAGCAAGAGAAAATTCTCCAAAAACTCCAGATAGAGAAGGAAGATAACGCACAGCTCAGGAAATCCACGACAGACCATGAAATCGAACAGTTGCGCTCTCCCGGTCCGTGTGTACGGGAAGAGAGTGAACTGAAGAGGTTGACCAAAGAAGGGGCCTCGACGGCGAAAGAAAGCCAGCAAGGGAACCGCCACCCAGATGGCCACACCCGGAAAGTCACAGTGAAGCGGGAGGCGGACATAAGAGCTATGCCACTACAATACCTCCACGAGAAGCAGAGATGTCGGGAGCCAACAAGAAAACCTCCAAGTCGGAGGGCGTTGGTGGAAAGCCTTGGGAAGATCCGGATGCTCTTGGAGGTGAACCAGGGAAGAATAGAGCAGCTAAAACTTGAGAAGAAGCAGACCAACAGACAGCTGCAAGAGGTGAGAAAAAAAAGGCAGTCACCTTCAACCCACAGTATAGAGAGGCGCAGAGGTTCGCTGTAGAATGAAGGTCATCGAAGTGAAACTAAGACAGAACATAGATGGCCTGAAATAAGAGCTAGAGGCAGTGACACCTCAATTAGATCAGGACTCAGTGACCTAAGGCAAACTGTGACAGACCGGCTGATTGTGGAGACGACTGAAAGGAGTTTCTAGTCGGTGAATGAAATGTGGCAGAGGGGGAGGTATGTAGTGATAGTAAGACTTCACTATACCTTTGTATGTGGTTTGAGGACCTGTGATTAGGCAGAGGGGGAGGTATGTAGTGATAGTAAGACTTCACTATACCTTTGTATGTGGTTTGAGGACCTGTGATGAGGTCACAAGAGCACATGACAGGTCATGTGCTCTGTGTTAGCTGAATGGCTGGTGTATATAAGTGAGCCTTCTGCTGACCACAGGTGTGAGTGGCTGGAGGTGTGGAAACCTCCAGTGTGGGAGTTCTGAGGAGACCACCAGTCTGGTTGCTGAAAGAGTGCTCAGTTAGAGTACCAGGACTTTATATCTGTTTTTGTTACTTTGTGCCAGAGAAGACTGTTTTCTTTTCTGTTTTAAGGCAAGTTTATGAAGTTGTAATAAACTTGCTTAAAGAACCTGGAAGAGTCGCCCTCCTGCTTACCTCCGGTCGCACACCAGCGAGACCACATCCCTACAGCGGATTTCTCTGATCTTGGGGCTGTGCTGTCGCAGATACAGGACGGAAGAGAGAAGGTGATCGCGTATGCAAATCGATCCCTTCACGATTCCGAACGAAATCCGGACAACTACAGTTCCTTTAGGCTTTAGCTGCTGGCGTTGGTGTGGGCTATGATGGAGAGATTTGCGGAGTACTTATCCGAGTCTGAAGTCTTAGTGCGTACTGACAACAACCCATTGGCCCACCTAGAAAATGTGACGTTGGGGGCCTTGGAACAACGATGGGTGGCCCGGATTTCTAAGTTCCGGTATAAGATCACTTACAAAAGAGGGGTCGAGAATAAGCATGCGGATGCATTATCACAAATAAAACATGCCCAACCAGGTCACAGTAGGGATGAGGAGTTGAAAGATGACGAGATTCCCAAGTTCCAGAGTACTGCCAGGATGGTGGAAGCTACACAAGAGCAAGCCCAAGTGCAGGCCCCAGAGGGAACTCTGGGCCGAACACGTGAGAAGTGGGTTAGGTTGCAACAGGAGGATGCGGAGCTTGCCCTAATGAGACAATGGGTGACAGGTCCCAGTCAAGAACAAAGGAATGACCTCGCTATGGAAACCCTTTCGATTCTTCGACAGTGGGAACGTCTCAAGATAAAGAATTGATTGTTATACTCGAAAGTCCAATTGCAAAAAGAAATGGGGATCACCTGACAGGTAATAATTTCAGAGACACTACTGATAAAAGTTGCTATTGAAGCACATCAACGGGGAGCACATTTTGGGCAGGAAAAAACCTTTCAATGGCTGCATGACTAAAAACTGTAGTAGAAGAAGAAGCATGTCGGCTCTGCAGAACGTGCAAGTTAGCAATACCACCAGAACAGAGGGATCCCATCCAGGTGATCGAGACATCCGCTCCCCTAGAGCTGCTAATGGTAGATTATTTGACAATCAGGCCGGCCCATCAGGGGTACGAACATTGCCTGGTAATGGTAGACTACTTCACGAAATTCTCCGTTGTGACCCTAACTCGAGACCAGACCGCAGAATCTGCTGCTCATGCCATTTACAAAAAAATTAATTCAGGTATACGGTTGTCCAAAACATATTCATTTGGACCAAGGAGCCTGCTTCCTTGGAAAAGTGATGGAGGAGCTGCACCGAATGTACCAAATCGAAAAGTCACGCACTACACCGTATCACCCAAAGGGTAATGGAGCATGTGAGCGGTTCAATCGGACGCTAATACAAAAGCTGAGGACTCTGGAGGAAGATTGAAAGACCCGATGGCCTGAATATGTTGCCGAATTAGTTTGGTTGTACAATAATCAGGTACACCAAACCACCAGGTATACCACATACACCTTGCTGTTTGGCCGTGCAGGAAAAAAAATCACCGAGCTGAAGCTGGACCAAGAGGAGAATTACCCACGGACTGTGGTGTCCACCTAGGTCCGGGAACAATGCCATCGTTTGCAAACCCTGCATTGCTTAGTACTTCAGCAGTTGGAACATACAGAATGAACTCCACTGCAGGGAACCGATCTCCAAGTTGAGGACCATGTGTTAGTGCACGAGAAACGTCCTCGAAACAAGTTAGAGAACCGATGGGAAGCAAATCCGTATCGGGTAAAATGGCAAATCAGCTCTGAAAATCCTGTGTATGAAATTCAATCAGAAGGTGAGGAGGTACTCTGTACTCGAGTATTCCACCGAAATATGCTTCGGCCCTGTCGGTCAGAAAACCCGCAACAAAAAGAGATTCCTGAGACTCTGGAAATATCTCCACACAGTTATAATAGAGGATGAAGCTATTTTACTATGTAGTAGTGTATGAACTATAAATATATGTATATATACATGTCACAATGACATGTATATATAAAATATATATATATATATATATATTATTATATATTCTATGTGTGTATATCTAGTGTTTACAAGGAAAGAAAGGTTTTTTAAATTACAATATTTCTGTCCCATTGACTTGCATTGTGTTTCTGGTATCGGATCGGCGATACCCGATACTTTTTGATTATCGGGCCGATCCAATCCGATCCGATATTTCTGGATATCGGGCAGTATCGCTCAACACTAGCCCCTACCTGTTACTTTGTTCCATTCATACCTGCCATGTCCTGTCCTTTCCAAGTCAGTCCCAGCTCCACCCCTTCCTGTATTCCCTTCAAACCTGCCTATGTTCCTGTCCTACCCATACTGGTGCCAGTGTCTCAGCCATGCCCGCCTGTCTGCCAGTATCTCAGCTGTGCCCGCATGTCTGGTAGAGTCTCAGCCGTACCTGCCTGTCTGCCAAGAATACCAGTCGTGCCCGTCGAATCTTGCCTGCACCTGTCATGGTGTTCGGGTTCCAGTGGAATCAGCAGCCACAGCCAGACACCACCCTGAAGTGGTAACTGGCTGCTACCTGCCACACAAGCCTGACCTCACCATCGAAGGCTCCAGTGAACACCAAGGTACAGTACAGACCAAAAGTTTGAACACACCTTCTCATTCAAAGGTTTTTCTGTATTTTCATGACTACGAAAATTGTAGAATCACACTGAAGACATCAAAACTATGAATTAACACATGTGGAATTATACATTACACTTTACAAAAAAGTGTGAAACAACTGAATTCTAGATTCTTCAAAGTAGCCACCTTTTGCTTTGATTACAGCTTTGCAAGCAGAAAAGGTGAATGGATGGACTCTACATGCCTGGTTCCCACCGTGAAGCATGGAGGAGGTGGTGTGATGGTGTGGGGGTGCTTTGCTGGTGACACTGTTGGGGATTTATTCAAAATTGAAGCGGTGAGCGGTCCAGCTCACCCCAAACCATCTCGATTGGGTTCAGGTCTGGTGACTGTGGAGGCCAAGTAATCTGGCGAAGCACCCCAACACTCTCCTTCTTGGTCAAATAGCCCTTACACAGCCTGGAGGTGTGTTTGGGGTCATTGTCCTGTTGAAAAATAAATGATGGTCCAACTAAACGCAAACCGGATGGAATAGCATGCCACTGCAAGATGCTGTGGTAGCCATGCTGCTTCAGTATACCTTCAATTTTGAATAAATCCCCAACAGTGTCACCAGCAAAGCACCTCCACACCATCACACCTCCTCCTCCATGCTTCATGGTGGGAACCAGGCATGTAGAGTCCATCCGTTCACCTTTTCTGCATCGCACAAAGACACGGTGGTTGGAATCAATGATCTAAAATTTGGACTTATCAGACCAAAGCACAAATTTCCACTGGTCTAATGTCCATTCCTTGTGTTCTTTAGCCCAAACAAGTCTCTTCTGCTTTTTGTCTGTCCTTAGCAGTGGTTTCCTAGCAGCTATTTTACCATGAAGGCCTGCTGCACAAAGTCTCCTCTTAACAGTTGTTGTAGAGATGTGTCTGCTGCTAGAACTCTGTGTGGCATTGACCTGGTCTCTAATCTGGGCTGCTGTAAACCTGCGATTTGTGAGGCTGGTGACTCGGATAAACTTATCCTCAGAAGCAGAGGTGACTCTTGGTCTTCCTTTCCTGGGGCGGTCCTCATGTGAGCCAGTTTCTTTCTTGATGGTTTTTGCAACTGGACTTGGGGACACTTTCAAAGGTTTCCCAATTTTTCGGACTGACTGACCTTCATTTCTTAAAGTAATGAAGGCCACTTGTTTTTCTTTACTTAGCTGCTTTTTTCTTGCCATATTACAAATTCTAACAGTCTATTCAGTAGTACTATCAGCTGTGTATCCACCAGACTTCTGCACAACACAACTGATGGTCCAAACCCCATTTATAAGGCCAGAAATCCCTCTTATTAAACCTGACAGGGCACACCTGTGAAGTGAAACCATTTCCGGTGACTACCTCTTGAAGCTCATCAAGAGAATGCCAAGAGTGTGCAAAGCAGTCATCAAAGTAAAAGGTGGCTACTTTGAAGAACCTAGAATATAAGACATAATTTCAGTTGTTACACACTTTTTTGTATATACCGTAATTCCACATGTATTAATTCATAGTTTTGATGCCTTCAGTGTGAATGTACAATTTTCATAGTCATGAAAATACAGAAAAATCTCTAAATGAGGTGTGTCCAAACTTTTGGTCTGTACTGTAAGACAGATAGATGGATAGATAGATAGATAGATAGATAGATAGATAGATAGATAGATAGATAGATAGATAGATAGATAGATAGATAGTAGATAGATATAGATAGATGATAGATAGATAGAAATAGAAAATTTCCACCGCAATGAAATGTCTCATGGTTAATTCTATACCACATTCACTTAGAAAGTATCTCTTTTTTCCTTGTTTTCCCAGACAAAATCAATATGTTTACTTCACACTGATAAATCATGTCTGAAATATTTATGGACAATTATTATTTACCATGACAACTTCCAGATGCTAAATTGCTAATACAATTCTCAAAGTCGCACTGCTAAATTTCCCAAAAGCAATAAATATAGATTTTTTTTCCTTCCAACTGGATGTGTAGACTTACTGCCTAGTGATAAAAAGATTTGGACAAGAATTTATTTCAAATTTGATGTGATAAAGTATATACATTGTTAATGATAAATGAAGATGTATGTGTTGTGTACTAAAAACTACATACAGTACATGAAAGTCAACTGGAATGTTGTAATGCAATCTGCTTTAGCAGGGATTTACGGTACAGCTAGGGGATAGATCATCACAATTTAAGATTGATTTTTTTTTTCTTTATGGTTTACACTAAAGACATAATTTATGTTTAAGTTAAATAGCTGTTGTTTATTAGATTGTACTCAAGCAGAAGTTAAAATGTGTCTATAAAGGCAGTAAATTAAGTATTACATTAGTTTTTCCAACAGTGAGATAAATTCAGTGAGTTTGAAAATCTGTAATTATATTCAAATATTAGAAGCCTGGTGTTAGGGTCGAGTTCTGCTTCTGCACAAGGGGAATCTTGAGCCATCCCTGCTGCTGTCTCCATCCGTCTCCGGCCGCAGTGGACTCTGCTCAGCTTAGACGTCGGTCCCAGCGTCTCACCCAGTCTAACATTGTGCAGAGGATTACTGCTGCCTCTCCAGGCTCTGCTATTGTAGCCAGTACTGGTTAGCGGCGAGCATACGTCTTTAGGAAAAAGTCCTTGCTTTCCCCTTCTGAGCATGCCCAGAGTAAGATCTCTCATTGGAGATCAGGGGTCACATGCTCAGGTACTGCAGCAGCTCCTATTGGTCCGCCAGGAAAGTCCTGAAACCACTTGTGTTCTGGAGCAGTTTCCTATTGGTCCTTATCTGGCAGGTCCTGTAGTTGCTACTATAAAAGGGTGGCATGGTCGTGCCGCCATGCGCTAGTATCAATTGCATTATGTGCTTTGAGCCAGGGTGATCTTGCACCATGTGTTAGGGCTCGGCTGAAATAAACCCCTAGAATACCGGCACCTCCGGTGAGGAGATTGTATGCACATGTTTAGGGCTTGGCTGAAATAAGCCCCTAGAATACCGGCTTCTCCGGTAAAGAGATTGTCTGATTGCGTTGCTGATTGCGTTACTACGGACTGCTGTCCGCACAGCAGTTGCCTGTGCATACCTGTGGAGTTAACAGGACACAGTCCATATTTCTGCGTCTCTACCTTAGCGACTCTGTGGTGTAACAGAGTTCGCTTATACCGCCATCTAGGGCCACAGTGTCTATAGTTGCGACTCTGTGAAGTAACAGAGTTTGCCATACCGCCATCCTACTAGCAGCAGGCTCTGCCTGCACGGTGGACCCCGGGCTGCGAACGCACTTATTATTTATATTTATTTTGTGCGTTCCGCCAGCCCTAACACCTGGTTCCCTCAATTCATCCAGTTATATCAGTATGGCTTCTTAAAGGGTATATCCAAGACCTAGTTTTTAGGTCCATAGTAAGAAAAAAAAACAGGCAGGTGGGTCCTACTTACCTACCTGTGGTGCCCAGCCCTAATATCAACCAGAATAGAGTGGTCACAGCTCCTGCGAGCAATTTTGCAGTTTCCACTGACATTACATCGACAGTTGATGGGGCTGACTACTGATGGACAGTCGGATCCCCGCTACCTAACTGCGGGTAGTCGGCGGTCAATCAGCATCACATTAGCAGTCACGTCCCATAAAAAGAGCAGCCTGGAAGAGGAGGGGCGGCTCTGTTGACATTGAATCGCTGGCAGGAGCAGTCAATGAACGTTCTGTGCTGGTGCTGTGTAGAACAGGCAGGGAACTACCTGTCTGTCAGTTTTAACTCCTTTTCCCTGAAGCCAGTTTTCACATTTTTGACCAGATCAATTTTTTTTCAATACTGACCAGTAGAGTTGAGCGAAACAGGTCAGTCAATTTAAAATACTGTACACTTGTTTGGTTTTTATATTCTAGTGTAGTCCTTACTGTGCTTGTGAGAGTCTGTGTCTGGAACTCCGCAAATATATAGGGAGATTAAAATTTTTCACCTTCACCGTGTACAGCTGTATGCTTCTGATACTGTACCATATATCGCCTATGGCCTGTGGCTTCTGTCTTTTGCACTCCAAAGTGACCAGTCTGATCATGCTAGCCAGTGAGGACCATGTATACATCTCTCCTTGGCATCACAATTTGATGGAGACAAATAACTGTGATGGGATAGACGCTACTGCAATACAGCAACCCTTTCTTCACAAAGAACCGTTTTCGCTGTCTCCACAGATAAAGTAATTGAGGGTCAGCATGGCCTCTGAGAAATCTACCAGGAAGTTTTACCGTGATTAGTAATTCCCAAATTTCTGCAATCACTCTACTTTCAGTGTGTACTTTATCCATTTTGTTTCCTGTAGCGGAGAGTCTGGACTGGCTTACTGTGACTGAAATAAATACGAACATTTACAATTACCCCAACACTGTATATAGCTGTCCGCTTCTGATAGAGTACACTTTTTCAACATTTATATTCTGATGTAATCCATTCTGAGCCTGTGAGAGTCTTTGTCTGACTATGGAAATATATATGGATATTTAAAATTACCCCAACGCTGTATACAGCTGTACGCTTCTGATACATTTCCCTTTTTCTACTTTTTATATTCTCCTGTAATCCATACTGAGCCTATGAGAGTCTTTGTCTGACTCTGGAAATCTATACGGATATTTCAAATTCCCCCTATGCTGTATAGAGCTGTACACTTCTGATACATTTCCCTTTTTCTACTTTTTATATTCTCGTGTAATCCATACTGAGCCTGAGAGCGTCAGTGTTTTCCTCCTGAAATATATAGGGAAATTTCCAATAATTTAACTATACTATATATACCTGGTTTCTGGTGATACAGTACCCTTTTTGCCACAAAGTCCTCCTCCACCCCCCACTCTAAGTGCATCATTGACACCCTGAACATTGGCCCACATGTGTGATTATTTCTTGCGGATCTGCATTTTATATTCTGGTGTAATCCATACTGAGCCTGTGAGAGTCTTTGTCTGACTCTGGAAATATATACGGATATTTATAATTCCCACAACGCTGTATACAGCTGTACGCTTCTGATACATTTCCCTTTTTCGACTTTTTATATTTTCGTGTAATCCATACTGAGCCTGAGAGCGTCAGTGTCTGCCTCCTGAAATATATACTGAGATTTCCAATAATATAACTAAACTGTATATACCTGGTATCTGGTGATACACTACCCGTTTTGCCATAAAGTCCTCCTCCACCCACCACTCTAAGTGCATCATTGACACCTCGAACATTGGCCCACATGTGTGATTATTTCTTGCGGATCGGATTTTTATATTCTGGTGTAATCCATACTGAGCCTGTGAGAGTCTTTGTCTGACTCTGGAAATATATACGGATATTTCCAATATTTTCACCATACTAGATATACCTGGTAATCCACACTGAGCCGCAGAGCATCAGTGTCTGCCTCCTGAAATATATACAGAGATTTACAATATTTTCACTATACTATATATACCTGGTGTCTGCTGATACAGTACCCCTTTTTCTTATTATATTCTGGTGTAATCCATACTGAGCCTGTGAGCGTCATTGTCTGCCTCATCAAATATATACGGATATTTCAAATATTTTCACCATACTAGATATACCTGGTATCAGGTGAAACAGTACCCCTTTTTCATCTTTTTATATTATTGTGTAATCCATACTGAACTGGTGAACGTCTGTGTGTAACTCCTGAAATCTATACGGAGATTTAAAAATTACCACAACACTGTATACAGGTCTAAGCTTGTAATACTGTAAGGTTCTGTGTACATGTTCCTGAAACTCAGTTTTTCCGTCAGCCATTTTACTTTCTGTTTTGCTGCAGCTGTCTTGCCCTCAGTCAATATGGAGTTTCCAGCTTGCATGTTCCCGCCCTGATTCTCTCCCTCTTGCTTCTTAAGCAGCCACAGCTGAGCAATCAGTGCTTCAGAATCAAGCCTGCAGTGAACCTGTGACCTGACTCCTGGAAGCCTTGGACCTTGTACTCCAGTTATTTCCTATTGTGGAACTTTGGAACACTCGTGGACTTTGGAACCTTGCTATTTGATAAATCCACGTTTGCATGGACTTATGGTAACAGAGAAGAGATCCTGAACCTGTTGTGAGAGTGATTACTGAGCTTAAGTTACTCTGGCCTGCTGTGTCTCCTGCTTTTGTATCTGCAAACTGTGTGACTATTATTGCCACTTGTATGAAGTAATACAAGACCTTCTATATCAAACCTGTGACTCCTGTGTTTTCATCGCACCCAAGCACAAGACACTATATGAACTGTACTCCTTACATTACAAGATTCTGAAGCCAAACGTTAGTGTCTGTTGGGTCTGGAAAGGCTGTGTCTGCTGTAACTGTGGATATCAGATGTCCGGTTGTATTTTCTGTGATGACAGTGGTTGTGACTTCTCACAACCATTCCAGGTGAGCAATTCCCTTAAGTTTTTTTTTCTGCAGTGTTACCACAGGTAAACACTATTGTTTTTTTTTTTTTTTTCTTTCCTCTTTTGTGTCTGCTGTAACTGTGATATCAGATTCCGGTTGAACTTTCGTGATGATGTGTTGTGACTTCTCACAACCATTCCAGGTGAGCAGTTCCCTTAATTTTTTTTTCTCTCTGCAGTGTTACCACAGGTAAACACTATTGTTTTTTTTTTTTTCTTCTCCTCTCCTTCCAGTACTCCTGTCTTAAAAGATCTGGAAAATGGAGGCCCGCATAAAGGAACTTTGCGGAGTGACTGATAACATCCTTGCAGATTTGCAGACTATAAAAACCCATTTTACAAACCTACAGGACCTCACTAACCACAATTTGCAAGTGTTTGGACAGACTGCCCAGGATTTGCGAGCCAGGATTGAGGTTCTAGAGGAGCGAGTCCAGGCTCCTGCCATAGCCCCAGTTCTGGGATTCCTAAGTTGCCCCCTTTTCGTTTTGGCGGTGAACGTGAGAAATTCAGGGGATTTATTAATCAATGCAATCTTTTTTTTTCTGCACATGCTTCACAATTTCCCACTGAACGATCTAAAGTGCTTACTATAATTATGTTGCTTACCAACAAGGCTTTGATGTGGGCAAACCCTCTGATTGAGACTGAGGATGAATGTTTGGATCATCTTGATGCTTTCATTTCAGCCATGGGGCAGGTGTTTGATGACCCTAATCGAGGTGCAACAGCTGAAGCAGCCATGTTAGCTTTGCGCCAAGGTAAGCACTCGGTAGCTGAATATGTCTTGGATTTCAGGAGATGGGCCCTTGATACCACCTGGGACAGTTCCGCCAAAAAATCTATTTTTCGAAAGGGGTTATCTCCACTGATTAAGGATGAACTTGCTTATGCCGACCCTCCCACTGCGTTAGGTGACTTTATTAACTATTGCATCCGTATTGATACTCGTCTGACTGAACGCAGGCAAGAGAGATGGTTCGAAAGCAATATCACTAACCTTTTCCTACCTTCCTCTCCAGCTAAGGAACCTTTGAGTACACGGGAACCTGAACCTGAACCCATGCAGGTAGACTCTTTACAACGACGGGTTAGTGATGCACGCAAGGAACATCGTTTTAAGGAGAATCTATGTTTCTATTGTGGTAAGTCAGGGCACTTCATTATAAACTGCCCCAGCCGTTCTCGTAAGACTACTGCAGCACTCATTCACTGTGAGTGTTGCGAGAGGGGATCTGTTAGGTCCGAGCCTCAGGCTCCAGAGAGATCTGCAGCAACAGATCTTGATTTCTCGGACTTAAACTCCGTTACTTCTGAGGACGTTGACTGTGTAAACGCTGCAATTTTTCAAGTTTCCTCAGCGGTGTCCCAGCTGAGTTGTAAGAAAAACAATTCTCATTGCTTTCTTTCCATCAAACTCTGGGTTGACTCAGCTTGGGTGTCTAGCTCTGCTATGATCGACTCAGGGGCAAGTGGAAATTTTATGGATGTCTGCTTTGCTCTGAAACAGGGGATACGTTCAGTGAAGAAGGCTACTCCAGTACAGATGGAAACTGTGGATGGCTCCCTGCTGACCTCTGGACCAGTGGATCAGGAAACAGAGCCTTTGAGGGTTCTTATGGGTAAAGATCATCAAGAGAAACTGTCCTTTATGCTTATCTCTTCTCCCCACTTTCCCATTATTCTAGGGCTACCATGGCTGCAGGCTCAGAATCCTACCATTAACTGGGAGACCAAGGAATTACACTTTCCAGAGAAACAGATGAGTCCAAAAGTTTCAGCTTGCTCTGTTCCTAAAGGAACCATGTCAGTCCCTGAACTACCAGCTGTATACCAGGACTATGTGGATTTATGTGACAAGAAGAACGCTGACCAGCTTCCCCCTCACCGTCCATATGATTGTCCAATTGAATTATTGCCTGGAGCAGAGATACCTTTTGGTAAGATCTACCCCCTGGCGGGGCCCGAGCTAAAGGCTTTAAAGGATTACATAGACGAAAATCTAGCCAAGGGCTTCATACGCCCCTCTTCATCTCCTGCAGGTGCACCCATCTTCTTTGTAAAGAAGAAAGATGGATCTCTGAGACCCTGCGTAGACTATAGGGAACTCAATAAGGTTACTATTAGAAACCGTTATCCATTGCCTTTAATCCCTGAGTTATTGGAGAGAGTGCGACATGCCAAAATTTTCTCTAAACTAGATCTCCGTGGGGCCTATAACTTAGTCCGTATTAGACCTGGGGATGAATGGAAGACTGCATTCAGGTCACGCTATGGACACTTTGAATATCTAGTTATGCCTTTTGGTCTGAGTACCGCCCCAGCCACTTTCCAACACTTGGTGAATGACATCTTCAGGGATCTCCTAGATACATTCGTGGTGATTTATTTGAATGATATTCTAATTTTTTCTAACTCCACAGAGGAACATCATGGACATGTGAGAATGGTCTTGGAACGTCTAAGACAAAATCATCTTTACATCAAACTTGAAAAGTGTGAATTCCATAGGACCGAAATTCATTTTCTGGGGTATGTACTGTCTACACAAGGAATTAGTATGGATGGAAGCAAGACCCAAGCCATCAAGGATTGGCCAAGTCCTAGAAATGTGAAGGAGGTGCAGCGCTTCATCGGGTTTGCCAACTTCTATAGACGTTTCATTAGGAATTTCTCTGAGGTAGTGTCACCTATCACCCAACTTACCCGGAAAGAGTCTAGGTTCTCCTGGACTCCCCAAGCCCAGGAAGCATTTTCCCGTCTAAAAGATAAATTTACCACTGCACCTATCTTAGTACATCCCAACCCCGAACTTGCCTTCATAATAGAGGTGGATGCTTCAGACTGTGCCGTTGGAGCTATACTCTCTCAGAGAACAGGTGAGAAGAATGTCTTGCATCCCTGTGCCTTCTTTTCCCAGCAGTTGTCTTCGGCTGAGAGGAACTACGATGTGGGCAATAGAGAGTTGTTGGCCATTATTGCCGCCTTCAAAGAATGGAGACACCTTCTTCAGGGAGCTGCACAGCAAATAGTCGTCCTGACAGACCATCGTAACCTTGAATTTATCAGGTCGGCTAAGTGCCTGACTCCTCGCCAGGCTCGCTGGAATCTTTTCTTAAACCAATTTAATTTTATCATTTCTTATAGACCAGGATCGCGCAATGGAAAGGCTGATGCACTCTCTAGGATTTATTCAACAGAGACACGTCCACTTACTCCTCCTAAGACTATTCTTCCTGACTCTAGATTCCTGGGAGTGATTCATAATCAAGACCTACTTAAGGACATCAAGGAAGCATACCATGCGGATTCCTTTTTGGCACAACCCCCAAGGGACGTAAGTCTTGTCTTTAAGAATGGTGTGTGGATTCAGGGACAACGTCTGTATATTCCTGAAACAGTCAGATTAAGAGTATTGCAACTCATTCACGATTCCAAGATAGCTGGGCATAGAGGAATTCTAAAGACACAGGAATTTCTTTCTCGTTTCTTTTGGTGGCCCACTTGCAGGAAGGATGTTTTAAACTATGTCACTTCATGTGAAGTCTGTGCAAGATGCAAAACACCTCGCTCCTCACCAACTGGTCTGCTGCAACCTCTTCCCACCCCGTCCCGCCCGTGGGGATCCATTTCTATGGACTTCATTGTGGAGTTACCAACCTCTCAAGGGAAGAACACCATTCTAGTGGTGGTTGATCGTTTAACAAAAGCAGCTCATTTTATCCCTTGTGTCGGCTTACCCACTGCAAGACAGACATCAGATTTGATGATTAAAAATGTGTTTCGTTTACATGGAGTACCAGATGAGGTTATTTCGGATCGAGGGGTGCAATTCACTTCAAGGTTTTGGCAAAATTTCTGTGCAGCATTGGACATTAAAGTGAACCTTTCTTCTGCTTTTCATCCTCAGACTAATGGACAGACGGAACGAACCAATCAGACCCTGGAGCAGTATCTTCGCTGCTTTATCTGCCACCTACAGGATGATTGGGTGGATCTACTTCCACTGGCTGAGTTCTCTTATAACAACTCTCAGAGCGCCTCCACTAAGCAGTCTCCTTTTTACTCCAATTTAGGTTATCACCTAATATTCTTCCTCGATTTCCCATAGAAACGCCTTTGCCAGCAGTGGCTGAAAGAATCACGTCTTTACAAAAGAATATGGATCTTCTAAAGGGAAATCTGGAATTGGCTCAGGAAAGGTACAAGAAAGCCGCACTTGTGTGATTATTTCTTGCGGATCTGCTTTTTATATTCTTATGTAATCCATACTGAGCTTGTGAGCGTCAGTGTCTGCCACCTGAAATATATAATGAGATTTTGAATATTTGGACTATACTATATATACCTGGTATCTGCTGATACAGTACCCCTTTTACTTCTTATTATATTCTTGTGTAATCCAGACTGAGCCTGTGAGCGTCAGAGTCTGCCTCCTGAAATATATATGGAGATTCATTATATTTTCACTATACTATATATACCTTGTATATGGTGATACTGTTAGGGCTGGCGGAACACACCAAATAAATATAAATAAAAGGTGCGTTCGCAGCCCGGGGTCTACCGTGCAGGCAGAGCCTGCTGCTAGTAAGATGGCACATATGGCGGTATAAGAGAGCTCTGTTACTCCACAGAGTCGCAGATATAGAAGCTGTGGCACTATATGGCGGTAAGAGCGAACTCTGTTACTCCACAGAGTCGCTGTGGTAGAGACTGTGTCCTGTTAACCTCACAGGAACACACAGATCCCTGCAGAGCGAATAGCAGTCCGTGGTCATGCAAACAATAATGCAAACAACCAACTCCTCACCGGAGTAGCCGGTATTCTAGAGGCTATTTCAGCCAAGCCCTGAACACGTGCATACAAAAACTCCTCACCGGAGGTGCAGGTATTCTAGGGGCTTATTTCAGCCGAGCCCTAGCCGCATGCGTACATGACCACACTGGCGCAAAGCACATAACATAATTGATACTAGCCGTGCGGCCATGCAACCCTTTAAGAGCAGCAACTACAAGATCTTCCAGAAAAGGACCAATGTGAAACTGTTTCAGAACACAAGCAGTTTCAGGACCTTCCTGGTGGACCAATAGGAGTTGCTGCAGTACCTGAGCATGTGACCCCTGATCTCCAATGAGAGATCTTACCCTGGGAATGCTCAGAAGGGGAAATGCAGGACTTAGTCCCAAAGACGTCTGCTCGCCGCTGACCAGTACTGGCTACAATAGCAGAACTTGGAGAGGCAGCAGTAATCCTCTGCAAAGTATTAGACTGGGTGAGACGCTGGGACCGACGTCTCTGCTGAGCAGAGTCCACTGCGGCCGGAGACGATTGGAGACCGCAGCGGGGATGGTTCGAGATTCCCCTTGTGCAGAAGCGGGAACTTGACCCTTAACAGATACAGCACCCCTTTTTTATCTTTTTATATTATTGTGTAATCCAGACTGAGCCTGAGAGCATCAGTGTCTGCCTCCTGAAATATATACGGACATTTCGAAAATATTTTTTACTATACAGGAGCTCGCTTGCCCTGAAAATAGTGTGCTATCATAAAGAGTCTTCTGGTTGAAGAAGGCCTGGAAGGCTCCCTTTACTGGGAGCAGGTAAACTGCTTTTAAAGCCGGAGCATCAGGAACAGATTTTGGCTTACATTGACGAAACACCCTCCATCTACAGGGGCTAGACAAAATAATGTAAATACCAGGAAACATCAACAAAACTTAGTTTAATATGGTGTAGGTCCTCCGTTTGCGGCGATTACAGCCTCAATTCTCCGAGGTATGGATTCATACAAGGTGTGAATTGTTTCCAAAGGAATTTTAACCCATTCTTGAGTTAAAACACCCTCCAGTTCTTTGAGCGACGATGGCTGCGGAAATCGACGTCTAACTTGAATCTCTAAAATCGAACATAAATGCTCTTTAATGTTGAGGTCTGGGGATTGTGGGGGCCAGATGAGATGCTCAACTTCATTAGAATGTTCCTCGTGGCATGATTTAACGATTGTAGCTGTATGACTTGGTGCATTATCATCCTGAGATGGCGTTCCCCTCCGGGAACAGTGCTTGAACCATAAGGTGCACTTGGTCGGCCAAAATGCCTAAATAATCACGGCTGTTAATTCTTCCTTGAAGGGATATCATTGGCCTGGCGGATCTCCATTAAATAGCACCCCAGATCATCACAGAACCTCCGCCATGTTTTACGTTTGGGAGAAAGCAGTCTGGATGGAATGCTTCTTTCGGCTGTCTCCAAACCTACACTCAGCCAGAGGTCGGAAATAGAGTAAACGATGATTCTTCTGAGAATATCACATGTTTCCACTGGTTGAGGGAACAATTCTGGAGGTTTCTACTCCACTCTAAACGCTTGGAAACATTTGTCATTGAGAGCAGCGGTTTTCCAATTACAACTCTTCCGTGGAATCCAGATTTGTTCAGCTCCCGACTAAGCATTTTCGTGGAAACTGGGTTCTGTAGGTGTTCATTTAGCTCAGCAGTGATTTTTGGAGCCATGGTCTTGCGATCCTCTCTCACAATTCGATTTACAGTCCGACGGTCTCTCTCAGTCAACTTCGACTTTCGGCCGGACCTGTGCTTTACTGCTGATGTTTTTCCTTCTCTTTCTTTTCACAAATTTTTACTACCTTATATACTCATGTATAAGCCGACGCGTGTATAATCCGACCCCCTAATTTTGCCACAAAAAACTGGGAAAACTTATTGACTCGCGTATAAGCCTAGGGTGAAAAATGATTATGCCCCCATATGATGCTCCACAGATTATGCCCCCATATGCTGCACAGATTATGCCCAATATGCTCCACAGATTATGCCTCCATATGCTCCAGATTATGCCCAATATGCTTCAGAGATTATGCCCCCCCATATGCTCCAGATTATGCCCCCATATGCTCCAGATTATGCCCCCATATGTTCCACAGATTATGCCCCCATATGCTCCAGATTATGCCCCATATGTTCCACAGATTATGCCCCCATATGCTCCAGATTATGCCCCATATGTTCCACAGATTATGCCCCATATGCTCCATATTATGCCCCCATATGTTCCACATCTTATGCCCCCATATGCTCCAGATTATGCCCCCATATGCTCCAGATTATGCCCCATATGTTCCACATCTTATGCCCCCATATGCTCCATATTATGCCCCCATAAGCTCCAGATTATGCCCCCATATGTTCCACAGATTATGCCCCCATATGCTCCAGATTATGCCCCATATGTTCCACAGATTATGCCCCCATATGCTCAAGATTATGCCCCATATGTTCCACAGATTATGTCCCCATATGCTCCAGATTATGCCCCATATGTTCCACAGATTATGCCCCCATATGTGCCATATTATGCCCCCATATGTTCCACAGCTTATGCCCCCATATGCTCCAGATTATGCCCCATATGCTCCAGATTATTCCCCATATGTTCCACAGCATATGCCCCCATGTGCTCCATATTATGCCCCCATATGCTCCAGATTATGCCCCCATATGCTGCACAATTATGCCCCATAGTATAGGCCTCATATGCTGCTGCTGTGCAAAAAAAAAATGACATACTCATCTCTCGTCGCTGGGGGCCAGGTGCCGGTGTCCTGAGCAGGCGGTGACAGCGGCGCGCTTTGGGGGACAGGTGCCGGTGTCAACGCTCGCTCAGGACCCCGGAACCTGATATATTTGCCTGTCCTCTCTGCACCGCTGCGTTGCTCCCTCGGTCTGACTCCTCTGGCTGTGAATGATCTGGCAGGGGGTGGGGCGCGCACTAACAACGTCATCGCGCCCTCTGCCTGAACATTCACAGCCAGAGGAGTCAGACCGAGTGAGCAGCGCGCAGCGGTGGAACGGGACAGGTAAATATAGCTATACTCACCCCTCCACCGCGCGTCCCTGCAGCCTCTCCTCTTCTCCCGGCGCTCTCCGCAGCGCTTCAGTCCTGCAGCGGTCCTGTGCTACCGCTCATTAAAGTCATGAATACGTGCATATTCATGACTTTAATGAGCGGTGCCATGTGACCGCTGCAGGAAGGAGCCGGAGATCGTGGGAGAAGCAGGGGGGCTGCAGAGACCGCGCCGGCGGAGGGATGAGTATGATCCGACACCCCCGCTCCTCCTCCCCCGCCGACCCCCGTATATGACCCGCGTATAAGCCGAGAGGGGGACTTTCAGCCCTAAAAAATGGGCAGAAAATCTCGGCTTATACATGGGTATATACGGTAAGTATTTATGAAACAATAAGGGGGGCGAGAAGGGGCATTACACATATTGTATGACTACAAAGGCAATATTATACATAGTAACCATTAATCAAGAAAGACGAAGTAATATAGAATAATATGGCTTATCTGAATATACTTTTAAGGGAATAAAGGTATCCGGATGGACCATTTTCGAGAAAATTTGTCTAGGTTGCTATGTATCAGAGCTCGTTTGTGCTCGAAGGCTTTATGGAGGGTCATTCTGTCAATTGCATCTTGGATAACGGGAGGGTCAGGCCTCTTCCAATGGAAGGCAATTAGTTGCCTAACTACTAGAAGAACATGTACCACTAAGGGAATAGAGGAAAGAGCAATGCCCTCCGAGTCTAAGGATAAAAGAGCATATTGGCCACAACCTCTCTAGCAGGACGAGGAGTGTTCTGAATTAATACGAGAGAGTCGGGCTGAAGTGTAGTACCAACGCGTTAGTATTTAATAGTGAGTTTCTTGGAGCGACATAGAGATAGCAACAAGCCTGTTCCCATTCTTGCGGACTTGGGGATATATGTAACTCTTGTCCCCATTTCCGAAAGTTATAGGCCTTGATGAATATATGACTTTTATTGAACCACATATAAATGTAAGAGGTGCTCCAAAAATTTTTATGATTAACGTTGGTATAAGGTTGGCGTCAGGCTCAGATAGGCTTGGTTTAGTGGCAAGAAATAGCACAATCAAATCCTTCAACGTGAGATACTGGAGGAATGAAGAAGAGGAGACTTTAAATTTATCTTTGATTTTGGAGAAAGGGATAAGACTAGATTCACTGACTAAATCCTTGATTTTTTTAATGTCATGTTCATCCAAAATGGGATCGATGGCTGTATGGTATAGGGAGCAGATTAAATGGAGAGGGAGATTTTTAAGGAAGGTTAATTTATTAGTACTTCTTTTCTGTTTAGCAAATGTTTTCCAGGCAGCCAGAGTAGCGTCAAATATGGAATGAGAAGAAGGGGGGGATTTTCGCTTTCCAATGGGTGACTGTTCAGTATCCTCCCGCTGAGAATCCTTAGAATCTTCCTCTCCTGCGGATTCATATGCCTGTAGTATACTCTCATGTATATTTTCCGCTTCTATGAAATGTACCTTTCTTTTCTTTTTCAGTTGCTTTTTTTCCATCTCTTTCAAACGCAGTCATTACTTTGGAGACAGTACCTCTTGACACGCCAAGCATTCGGGCACTTTTGGTTACACTAGCGCCGGCCATCCGAGCATCAACAATTTGGCTTCTTTGAAAATCAGAGAGGTCTGACATTGGTATCAGTTTCTCATCAATGTTCTTACAATTATGCAAAACAAACTGTTAATTTACATACACATATGACATAACACAAATCATCAACTACAAAACATTACCATATGTCACGGTTTGCATGTTTATAACATGTTCGAAGATGTTGATGCCAAAACGTTCGGTGTTTCCATTATTTTGTATATCGCCTCCTCTTATGAAGTTTCAAAAAATGCAAGGACTGAGTCGTCAGTGCTGGCTCCTGGTCAGGAACAACACCTTTCCTTGTGTGCTTCACCCCCATCAAAAGTGAAGGATGCGTCAGCCGACACTTCAGATTACTCCATGGAGCTCTTTTCACATACAATGCGTGGATTATCAAGTCAAATTCTCAATTCCCCAGTCCAACATGTATCAGAGATGGAGTGCACATCATGATGCACAGCCACTGCTATATGATTGTGCTGGTACATTCACCCAGAGCACTAAATTTCCCTCGCAGTCTACTGAGCCAGAATCTGACCCTGATGAAACTCAGGTGCCCCAGATTCCATTGAAGAGGAGGTGATGGATGACCCTATTGTTGGTGACCCGGATTGGCATCCATTTGGAGAAGAGTGTGCCGCTGTCAATATCTCAGAAGTGGAGAAAGATCCGCAGCAGGCACCAACATCGCAGCAGCGGTTATCTGGCAGGCCCGCAGCAGTCCAAAAAGGTGTTAAAAAACATAAAGAGAGTTGCAGGACAGCTTGGCCAGACGGTCAAATTTGCACAGCATGCGAGCCCTGAAAATTGATGCCATAGTAGGACGAGTCCAGTGTGGCACTTTTTGGACAGAAATCCTATTGATGAGGGAAAGGTTATCTGTTAACAGTGCGGAAGGACCTTTAGCCGAGGGAAAAATCTCAGAAATTTGAATACCAGTTGCATGCTTAGACATTTCAGGAACATGCACTTGCAAGCGTGGACGGACTACAAAACCTACAAATCCCCTCCCAGTGCGGGCATCAGCACTTGGCGCACCCGGGCAAGTGCGTTCCCTGAGCAGGTGGGGGGTCCGACTCGTGGGCGACGGCACTGGCACAGGGCCCCTCATAGTAAAAAATTTGTCTCTGACGGTGGGATGGGCCCACTCGCCATCAGACACACCGGCGTACTATGAGGGGCCCTGTGCCAGTGGTGTCGCCAACGAGTCGGCCCCCCCTGCTTGCTAAGGGCCACAGTACTTGCAATACTTACCTCTCCATGCTCCACCGCTGTGACGTCTTCCGCGTTTCCTGACAGTAACATTCAGGTTACAGAGCTCAATGACGTCACGTCTGTAGTCCCTCTGCCTAACCAGTTCAACTGCAGAGAGCAGTAAGATGGCGATGCTGAGGAGTCCAGAGTAGAGTAGTGCACAGCGAGGAGAGGTATTTCATTTTTTGTAATGTTTGGAGGAATATATGGGAAGCATTTTACACTGGATCATTAACAATGTGACCCATTATATATGGAGCTTGATTTTGGCCCATAAGATACTGGAGCATCATCCATGGGGCACATCATATACTGGAGCATTCAAAATGGGGGACATCAGACACTGGAGCAGCATTTACGGGGCCCATTATACACTGGTACATTATTAATGGGGCCCATTATATATGGAGCATTCTTTTGGCCCATAACACACTGGAGCATCATCCATGGGGCACATCATATACTGGAGCATTCAAAATGGGGCAGATCAGACACTGGAGCAGCATTAACGGGGCCCATTATACCCTTGAACATTAATGGGGCCCATTATATATGGAGCATTCTTTTGGCCCATAAGACACTGGAGCATCATCCATGGGGCACATCATATATTGGAGCATTCAAAAAGGGGCAGATCAGACACTGGAGCAGCATTTACGGGGCACATTATACACTGGTACATTATTAATGGGGCCCATTTTATATGGAGCATTATTTTGGCCCATAACACACTGGAGTATCATCCATGGGGCACATCATATACTGGAGCATTCTAAATGGGGCAGATCAGACACTGGAGCAGCATTTACGGGGCCCATTATACCTTTGAACATTAATGGGGCCCATTATATATGGAGCATTCTTTTGGCCCATAAGACACTGGAGCATCATCCATGGGGCACATCATATATTGGAACATTCTAAATGTGGCAGATCAGACACTGGAACAGCATTTATGTGGCCCATTATACACTGGTACATTATTAATGGGGCCCATTATATATGGAGCATTCTTTTGGCCCATAACACACTGGAGTATCAGCCATGGGGGACACCATATACTGGAGCATTCTAAATGGGGCAGATCAGACACTGGAGAAGCATTTACGGGGCCCATTATACCCTTGAACATTAATGGGGCCCATTATATATGGAGCATTTTTTGGTCCAAAAGACACTGGAGCATCATCCATGGGACACATCATGTATTGGAGCATTCTAAATGGGGCAGATCAGACACTGGAGCAGCATTTACGGGGCCCATTATACCCTTGAACATTAATGGGGCCCATTATATATGGAGCATTCTTTTGGCCCATAAGACACTGGAGCATCATCCATGGGGCACATCATATATTGGAGCATTCTAAATGTGGCAGATCAGACACTGGAGCAGCATTTACGGGGCCCATTATACCCTTGAACATTAATGGGGCCTATTATATATGGAGCATTCTTTTGGCCCATAAGACACTGGAGCATCATCCATGGGGCAATCATGTATTGGAGCATTCTAAATGGGGCAGATCAGACAGTGGAGTAGCATTTACGGGGCCCATTATACACTTGAACATTAATGGGGCCCATTATATATGGAGCATTCTTTTGGCCCATAAGCCACTGGAGCATCATCCATGGGGCACATCATATACTGGAGCATTCTAAATGTGGCAGATCAGACACTGGAGCAGCATTTACGTGGCCCATTATACACTGGTACATTATTAATGGGGCCCATTATATATGGAGCATTCTTTTGGCCCATAACACACTGGAGTATCATCCATGGGGCACACCATATACTGGAGCATTCGAAATGGGGCAGATCAGACACTGGAGCAGCATTTACGGGGCCCATTATACCCTTGAACATTAATGGGGCCCACTGTATATGGAGCATTCTTTTGGCCCATAAGACACTGGAGCATCATCCATGGGGCCCATCAAATAGTGGATCATTCTAAATGGGGCAGATCAGACACTGGAGCATCATCCATGGGGCCCATCATATACTGGAGAATCATATGGGGTTCATTATTTATGGGGCATCATATAGGGTATGGAAAATCATATGGGGCACATATAGGACACATTATGTATGGAGCAATATATGGGCCTCATTATTCTGTATGGCGCACTATGTAGTGGCCATAATACTGTATGGAGGAATATAGTGTCAGTTTTTTGAGCTATTGTAGATTTTAACATAGATATCGGTCATGTAATGTAAGAAGTGAAGTATTTTTCATTGTACTATACCTATATTTCTGTGCCGTATCGGAGCATCATGAATTGTGGTATGTGTTAAAGGGGCCCACTGAGACTCTTTGGCCCGGGGCACACGAAAACCGGGATCCATCCCTACCCCCCCACAAGTTTAGCCAAATAACCCCCAGTTTTCTATTATTATAAAGTAAATTAAGGTTGCCAAGCTTAAGTAATAAGAATTGATGTCGTTGGCATTGAAATGGGCACTGTAGGTGTGTTTACTGTCCTCCACTCCCTACCGACTTTGCTTCCCCATTGACTTGCATTGGGTTTCGTGTTTCAGTCGGACCCCCAACTTTTCCCGATAGTCGGCTGATTTAGTTCGACTTGACTTTTTCGAAAGTCGGGTTTCGTGAAACCCGACTCGACCCGAAAAAAGGGAAAGTCGCTCATCTCTACTGACCAGTTTCTCTTTATGAAGTAATAACTATGGAATGCTTCAACAGATTCCACCAAGTCAGAGAATACGTTCTTGAGACATATTGTACTTCATAATAGTGGTAAAATTTGTTCAATATTTTTGTGTTTATTTGTGAAAATATCATAAATTTGGTGAAACTTTTGCAATTTTCAAAATTTCCATTTTTTTGCTCTTAAGTCAGAGAGTTGTTACATATAATAGTTAGCAAATGACATTTCCCCCATGTCTACCTTACATCTGAACAATTTTTGAAACATAACTATTTTTGTTAGGTTGTTAGGAAGTTAGAAGGGTTCAAAGTTGACCAGTGACTTCTCATTTTTCCAACAAAATTTATAAAACCATATTTTTAGGGACCACATCACATTTGAAGTGACTTTGATGGGTCTATATGACACAAAATACCCAAAAGTTAAACAATTCTTAAAACTGCACCCCTCAATGTGCTCAAAACCACATTCAAGAAGTTTATTAACCCTTAAGGTGCTTCACAGGAACTGAAGCAATGTGGAAGGAAAAAAACAAGCATTTTACTTTTTTTCACAAAAATTTTACTTTAGACCCAATTTTTCTTTATTTTCACAAAGGTAACAAGAGAAAATAGACCCTAAAACCACTGTTTGGGCACACAGCAAGGCTCGAAAAGGAAGGCGTACCTTTTGACTTTTGGAAGACAAAATTGAAATCGAGATTGGATACCATGTCGCTTTTGGAGAGCCCCTGATGTGCATAAACAAGTGACCCCATATTGATAATTAGACTCGTCAAGAAACTTATCTAGATGTGTCGTGAGCACCTTGAAACCCAAGTACTTCACAGAAGTTTATAACGTAGAGACGTGAAAATAAAAAAATCTAATTTTTTTTGCAGAAAAAAAGATTTTAACCGACATTTTTTTGTTTTCATTAGGGTAACAGGAAAAAATGGACCCCAAAAATTGTTTTGCAATTTCTCCTGAGTATGCTTATATCCCATGTATGGGGGAAAAACACTCTTTCGGCAAACAGCAAGGCTCAAAAGGGAAGAAGTATCATTTGACTTTTTGAATGCAAAATTGGATAGAATCGAGAGCGGACAAATATTTAAGAGACCCCCTGATGTGCCTAAAATGTGGAAACCCCCAACAAGTGACCCTATATTGGAAACAAGACCTCTCAAGGAAATTATGAGTGGTGGGCACCTTGAATCCCATGGTGTTTAAAAGAAATTTATAACGTTAAGCCATGAAAATAAAAAACGCATTTATTCCACAAAAATATTCTTTTAGCCCAAATTTGTTATTTTCACAAGGGTATCAGGAAAAAAATGGACCTCGTAAATTGTTGTGCAATGTCTTCTGAGTACTCTAATACCTCATATGTAGGGGAAAACCACTGTTTGAACACACGGTAGGGGTCGGTAGGGAAGGAGTACTGTTTCACTTCATAAAATTAGATGAAATCAAGAGTGGATGCCATGTCGTATTTGGAGAGCCCCTGATGTGCCTAAACAGTGGAAACTCCCAACAAGAGACCCCATGTTGGAAGCTAGACCCCTCAAGGAACTTATCTAGTTATGTGGTGAGAACCTTGAATTCCCAAGTGCTTTACAGAAGTTTATAACGTAGAGTCGTGAAAATTAAATATCTCATTTTTTCCACAAAAATGATCTTTAGTCCCAATTTTTTTATTTTCACAAGGGTAACAAGAGAAAATGGACAGCCAAAATTGTTGTGCATATTTACATGGAATCGAGAGCGGACAAGAGATGCTCGAATTTGATCTGGTCTGGGCTTATTCGGCAAGCTATAGGTGTTGCCGAATATGCTGCAGAGGGAACTCGTCTTCCTGAGTCGCGCCGGCTGATCAGCTGTTCTGCTCCGCACCTGCATGTGTCGCGGCTGTGTGAAAGTCACGACACATGCATGGAGATCCTGTTTGCTGTGCACTCCATGAAAAATGATCTTTCAGCCCCACATTTTTTATTTTCACAAGGGTAGCAGGAGAAAATGGAAACCAAAAATTGTTGTGCCATATCTCCTGTTTGGGAGTACGGCAGGGCTTAGAAAGGAAGGAGAGACTATTTAGAGTGCCGACTTTGATGGAATGGTAGAAACTACCCACGTGTGACTCTATTTTGAAAACTAGACCCCCCCAAGGAATTTATTTAGATGTGTGGTGAGCACCTTGAACCCCAAAATGCAGAAATTTATAATGTTGAGCAGTAAAAATAAAAAAATCTGATTTTTCCACAGAAATGGTTTTAGCCACAAATGTTTCAATTTCACAAGGGTAACAGGAGAAAATGGACCCCAACAATTGTGCAATTTTCCCTGAGTACACTGAAACCCCATATGTGGTGAAAACTTCCCTGTACTAACTTTTTGAAAGGAAATCGGACGACACTAACACTGTGACGTTCGCTACTCTAATATGCTACATCCCTACCTATTAAGCCACTCAGTATTTACTGCTATATTTTTTCAGAAAAAAAATCAAACGTCACTTACATTGCAACGTCCGCTACTCTAGCTAAGAAAAAAAGTTCTTTGGCACAGTTTGATCATCAGCTATACTGATTAAAGCGCTGCAGCCATGAGAAAAGCACGAATGCTCAGCTCAAAATGCCACGCACATGAAAAAAAAGTACGCAACAATTACAATTGAGAGTGGGGAGGGTTGGGGGTGGAGGGAGACTGGAACAGGAATTGGGGAATTGCTGCTGCTGCTATGATCAGAGATCAGTCACACAGCAGCCATCACACTGCACAGGAGACAAATACCATGAGGCAGGAGACACGGCACGTGAGGATGGAGACAGATTGCAGGAGGATCGCACTGCCAACCAATGAATTTATATCTCTCAGGGTAACACAGGAGCTATACAACCACTCTGCATGCCAACTCTGAGGTAAAGATGGTGTGCCTAGTGGTGATTGCTGTTTTATATTAACTGTTTTGGTGCTGATTGGCTGAGCAATAGTTTCGGACCAATCAGCACCAAAGGGGTTTATCAAGAGATGTGATGTTGCGATCACCCCACCCATTGTGACTGCTGTTATCAGCCAATCACAATGATCGCAGACATGGAAAGGCAGTACAGCCCCCAGTGGCAGCGTGCAGGGATAGCCTCAGCGACAGCAGCCATCTTAACTCGGTTACTATGCGCACGGTGACCGGAAATAATGGCACCCCATATACAGCTCTGGCAAAAATTAAGAGACCACAGAAAGAAAACAGTGTTTTGCATGTGGGAACATGGACTAAGTAATTATTTGATGTGTATCTGCCTCACCGCTGGAAGTAACGTGCATGCTCCAATTGCATATTGTATGTTTAATGTCATTTTTTACCATATTTCAAACTATACCCATATCTTATCATATTTCAAGCTAAGCTTTAGTAATTTTTTGAGCTACACATTAAAAGTGCAGCATAAGTACAATATAAATACCTTTCAAAGAAAAGTTGTGTTCATTATAAGGTGCATATACTGTGCTACAGGTTAAGAATGATAACAAAGATGAGACATTATTTACTCCTTAATAGAGATAAGTGGATCAGGCAAAATTTGAATTTGCCTTTTTGTACGGATTTTCCTAGTATATTCAAATAAAAAAACGTATTATCTGTAAATGTAAATTTCCTTGTTATGCTCTGTGGTCTCTCCAGACTCCTCAGCTTCATAACCTGAGGTGTAAAAAAAATAAAAAAATACTTATTCTCCCCTCCCCACTCACCTTTCCAGCCACTCCTCTCTTCACTATCACCCAACTAGTCCTCATTGCATCTTCTGATCACCTGTATGAACACTGTATTTCTCAGCCTACTCATACTAAGCCAAAACTTCTGGCTCCGATGAGGTCCAGAAGAATTCTGCAGAAGTATGTGTAAGGTCACAGAGTCATGACATTATGACATGTACCTTGACCTTGTGTGTGAATGCACACATTTTTCCTGGGCCTTATCAAAGCCAGAATTCCTGGTCTACCATGATTAGGCCCAAGGATTCATGGCAGAGATCAGAAGATGTGACAAGGAAAGGATGAGTGACTTAAGCAGTGGTGGAACCATGAAGGTAATCGATGAGGTGAATATAATTTTATTTTATCATTTTATTCCATTTTGCTGGCAATTCATGGTTCACAAAATTGATCGCCAGCAGCAGCCATTCTGCTGAATCTGTGAGATAGCAAATTTGAAAAAAAAATACACATTTTGGCGAATGCAGATATTTGTAATATTCGAGTAGAATTAATTTCCTCTAAAATCTCTACTCCAAATACTATAAATTGGTAGCCATTTCTCTTGGTTTTTGATCTATGTTGGCTTTTCCATTTCCTCTACTGGATTGGAATTCAATGTATTGCCAGTTTCATTATTAAAATGCATTGCAGAACATTTATAGTACTGTCCCTTTAACCATTACACGTTACAATCGACATTGCAAGATGAAAGACTAAGTGACTTGGTTAAACTTTTGACCCTTATACAGTTAACCCAATTGCTTTGGGGAAAGCAATATCTAAAGTAAAGTATCAATCAATATGAATTTTTATAAAAGCAAAAAAATATCTTATCAAGAAAATTACTGTCTTAAAGTATCTAATTTTGGTTTTGGTAAATAATATTTTTTATTTCTAATGCATAAGCATTTGGAGGAAGGATACAAATTAAGAACAAAAACAATGCACAATAGGAAAAGAGAAGCCTGAGTGAACCATTATGACAGGACAGGTATAACTAAGAGTTAATAGAAACATTAGATGGTAAATAGTGATGAGCGAAAGTGCTTGATGTTACTCGGATATCACTCGAGTATCTGGATGCTCGGAAATGCTCTTTACTCATCAAGCATTGGTTGGTGCTCAGACTGAATACTCGAATCCCAGCCTCTCATGTTTGGTGCCTTTTACACTGCCAATAAATATGAGGGGATTACCTGCCAGACACCGCTTGAAGCGTGTGGTAAGGGACAGGGAAGTGGAAGTTCTTATAATGGTGCACACAGACGGCAGGACGTAGTGCAGGTGCGACTTCGCCTGTTGCTGAAGCACAAGCAACATGCCAATCCACGACACACAGCTTTCTGTCCCACTTTGCAGGGAGGCACGGGACATCACTTCTGAAGCCACACCAGTGCAAAAAGGTGATCGTTTGGATATCAGATAATTCTTTCAACATGCTTGCCAGCACCATCCAGTCTTACACATGGTCCAGTTTCACCTGTCAAGAGTCTAGATCACTTAATCCTTACCCTGATCCTCCTTCCTCCCACCATGTTGAGTCCCATGAGTCCAATGATCCCACACTAGTGCATTCCGAGAAGCTCTTTACATCCTCATTTCATTATTGTGGCCTCTCAACCTGCATGTTCCAAGAGGTACAGGAGAACATGCTGTTTAGTGATGCACAAAACTTAGAGCAGCCACAGTGACAAGAAGATGATGTTGGGAATGTCAAATTTTGTCTAAGGAGGGAGACGAGAATCAGCTACATTTGTCAATAAGTCAGGTTGTTGTTTTGTCATCAAGTTAGGAAGACAAAGGTGCGGCAGTGGAAGACAAGGTGGTGGATGACATAGTCACTGACCCAACCTAGGATGCTAGCATTCCGGCCAGCAGCGTTGGGAGGGAGAGATCTGAAGCATCGAAACAGGCAGGAAGAAGCAGTGAAGTGACCAGTGAAAAGGTGAGCAACTATTCCTCAGAGCACCGACAATCATGAATTTCTCCGTCAAAGAGTTAGGTGTTCCCCAGTCTAAGATTGTTTTAAGGAGAATTCTGAGATGAAAAAATGGTCATTTTTAACCTGTGCCATGCCAAGATTAGCAGAGGCCTAACCACTAAGAATCTAACCACTACCAGCACGATAAGGCAAATTTCATCTAAGCTCCCAACTCAGTGGGCCGAGTGCCTAGATCCACAATTGGTTCAAGCCAGTGATACCATTGCCTCTTCCCCTGTGCTGGGTGCTTGCCAATCCCCTATTCTTGACACTGGCGCAGATGCCTCCTGCCCTGCACCTGTCCATACACTTTCTGAGGCACCATCAATAGGCACTTCCCAATCCTTGTCCCAGCACAGCAGTCAGCTGTCCCTATCCCAGGTTCTGGAATGAGAAAGAAAATTCCCAGCCACCTACCTACAGGCCCAAACACTAAATGGGCACAATTCATGGCACTGGAAATGTTGCCAGTTAGGCTTGTAGACATGGAAGATTTACGCTAACTCATGGTGGCAGACATCGCTTGGTATCGGTCCCCAGCCGCCTCTATATCTCCAGGCTAGGCATCCATGCCTTGTACCAGCACTTATGCAGGAACATCACCACTGCCCTTACACAAGCACTTACTGGGAATTTCCACTTAATGATCGACACATGGGCTAGCGCAGGGATGCTATATTTCTCTGTTGGCCCAGTGGGTGAACTGTTGTGAATACTCTGGAGGCGACGTCTGAGCTGGGGCTCCCTCCGGTGGTTGCTGAGGGTAATGAACTAATTGCTGAATGGCCTTCAGTTGGCTCTGAATGGTCTGATATAAGTGACCTGAACTCCCTTCAGCCTGGCCGGTAATCAATTGTTCTTCCTGGTCTTGCTTGGAGCTCAGCTTGCATTCCTGCTCTCATTCAGATAAGTGATTTTCTGTTTTTTTTCCTCTGGTTGGATTTTCCTTGCTGGTTTGCTGCTTAGCAGTAGACTTCAGCCTGGTCCCCTTTTGGGGCCTGGCGCTGCAATTGTGCTCAGTTTGTGTTTGCACTTTTGCTCTGTTCATTTGTCACTTTTTATTTGCTGAATTGCTGTGTGTTACACCAGAGATCTGATTTAGGTTGTAGAGATCGTGTGATCTCAGTTTTTTTGTTAATCAGAAGTGTTGGTATTTTTGTCAGGGTTTTTTTGGGTTGCAGTCAGAATTGTTTCCTATACTTTTCTATCTAGACAGATTGGGCCCCAGCGTTTGCTCATTCTATTTTCTGTCTGTGTTCGTATTTTCTTCTTGTTTAACCGCCATTACATGTTTGGGGGCTTCCTATTTCTTTGGGGGTTCTGCTACGGGGCAGATAGCTTTCATCTTTCTGCCTTTAGGTGTAGCTATCTCTCCGGCTGTGATGAGGCGTCTAGGATCACCGTAGGTACGCTCCACGGCTACTTCTAGTGTTGCGGTTAGTTTAGGGTCCTGCAATCCAATAGTTTCCAGCCTCTCTGGTGTATTGCTATTTTGGCTATTTTTTCAATTTCTCCCCAGCTACCGAAACATAACAGTGAACATTGTGGAGGCTAGGGCCCAGTCCCATCCTGGGACTGCACATGTGCTAACGACACAGAGGATTGATGGCTTAAATTCTATCAGGGTTTCCGCCACGTCCCTTCAGAAGTTCCTGCACTGCCTCCTGCTCCCTCATTTTTCATCTTCGATGTGTTATCTCACAGCATGTCGTCCACTTTATCTAGAAGCTGGAAGCTCTGCAGAACTGCCTCAGCGAAACTGGTGTGCAACATCACCACGCTCTGGAACTCCACACTGCACATGCTGGCAAGGCTGTGTGAGCAGCAGAGGCCAGTTGTAAAATATCAGCTCCAACACGCCTGTCGGTTCTCTGGTCAACCTCTGCACACAGCAACTGAAGAGTGGGCATGATTGTTTGACATTAGTACGGTTCTCAAAGATTTTGACGACTCCAAACAGATGGTGAGTGTCGATGATGCCGTAATCAGCGCAACAATCTTGCTTCAGTGTCTACTTAAACAGTCACTACTGACGATAAAACATGAAGCATTACATGCATACCGGGTGGAGATGAAGGAAAACATGAGACAGGGAGACACTACACAGACCAGCCTCATCTCTTAACCCCTTACTGCCATCGGACGTACTATCCCATCCATGGTACCTGGGCCCGTATGACCCGGGACGGGATAGTACGTCCCGTGCGATCGGACGCGCTCCCGGGGGGAGCGCAGCCGATTGCGGCAAGGTGTCAGCTGATTATCACAGCTGACACCCAGCACTATGTGTCAGGAGCGGTCACGGACCGCTCCCGGCACATTAACCCCTGGCACACCGCGATCAAACATGATCGCGGTGTACCCGGGGCACAGGGGAGGATCGCGCAGGCAGGGGGCTCACTGCGCGCTCCCCTGAGACCCTCAGAGCAGCGCGATGTGTCGCGCTGTTCGAGGGTCCGTCCTCCCTCCAGGTCCCCGGATCCAAGATGGTGCCGGGGTCCTGCAGGGAGGCGGCTTCCTCAGTGCCTGCTGAGAGCAGGCACTGAGAAGCCTACAGCGATGCCAGAGCGATCGCTGGTGTGACAGAGTGCTCTGCACACTGTCACACCAGCGATCTGCTAAAATACAGTGATGTCCCACCCTGGGACAAAGTAAAAAAGTTAAAAAAATGAAAATAAAAAGTGGTAAAAAAAATCATAAAAAAAAAAATATATATTCCCCAATAAATTCATTTCTTCCTGTAAATAAAAAAAACAAAACAATAAAAGTACACATATTTGGTATCGCCGCGTCCGTAACGACCCCCCCTATAAAACTATCCCACTAGTTAACCCCTTTAGTGAACCCCTTAAAAAAAAAAAAACTAAGCAAAAAATCAATGCTTTATCATCATACCGCCGAACAAAAAGTGGAATAACACGCGATCAAAAAGACCGATATAAATAAACATGGTACCGCTGAAAACGTCATCTTGTCCCGCAAAAAACAAACCATCATTCAGCATCATCAGCGAAAAAATAAAAAAGTTACAGCTCGCAGAATAAAGCAATGCAAAAATAATAATTTTTTAGATAAAATTGCTTTTATTCTATAAAAGCCCCAAAACATAAAAAAATGATACAAATGAGGTATCACCATAATCGTACTGACCCGAAGATATAAACTGCTTTATCAATTTTACCACACGCGAAACGGTATAAATGCCTCCCCCAAAAGAAATTCATGAATTGCTGATTTTTGTTCATTCTAACCTCCCAAAAATCGAAATAAAAAGCGATCAAAAAACGTCACATGCTCAAAAATGGTACCAATAAAAACGTTACCTTGTCCCGCAAAAAATAAGACCTCACATGACTCTGTGGGCCAAAATATGCAAAAATTATAGCTCTCAAAGTGTGGTGATGCAAAAAACTACTTTTTGCAATAAAAAGCGTCTTTTAGCGTGACAGCTGCCAATCATAAAAACCCGCTATAAATAGTAAATCAAACCCCCCTTTATCACCCCCTTAGTTAGGGAAAAATAATAAAATTAAAAAAATTTATTTATTTCCATTTTTCCATTAGGGCTATTAGGGTTGCGGCTAAAGTTAGGGTTAGGGTTGGCGCAAACGTTAGGATTAGGGTTAGGGTTGGGATTAGGGTTAGGGGTGTGTTAGTGTTAGGTTTGTGGTTAGGGTTGGGACTAGGGTTAGGGGTGTGTTGGGGTTAGGGTTGGAGTTAGAATTGGGGGGTTTCTGCTGTTTAGGCACATCAGGGGGTCTCCAAATGTGGCATGGCATCTGATCTCAATTCCAGTCAATTCTGCGTTGAAAATGTCAAACGGTGCTCCTTCACTTCTGAGCTCTGCCATGCGCCCAAACAGTAGTTTACCCCCACATATGGGGTATCAGCGTACTCTGTACCCCAAGAGTTATTGTGCAATTTGTCCTATTTCTTCTGTTACCCTTGGGAAAATAAAAAACTGGGGGCGAAAATATCATTTTTGTAAAAAAAAAATGATTTTTTTTTTTGTTTTTACGGCTGTATGTTATAAACTTCTGTGAAGCACTTGGGGCTTCATAGCGCTCACCACACATCTAGATAAGTTCCTTGTGGGGTCTATTTTCCAAAATGGGGTCAATTGTGGGGGGTTTCCACTGTTTAGGCGCATCAGGGGCTCTCCAAATGCGACATGACGCCCCCAGACCATTCCATCAAAGTCTGTAATCCAAAACGTCACTACTTCCCTTCCGAGCCCTGACGTGCGCCCATACAGTAGTTTTCTCCCACATATTGGGTATCAGCGTACTCAGGACAAATTGGACAACAACTTTTGGGGTCCAATTTCTCCTGTTACCCTTTTGAAAATAAAATATTTGGGGCGAAAAAATCATTTTTGTAAAAAAAAAAAGGATTTTTTATTTTTACGGCTGTACGCTATAAACTTCTGTGAAGCACTTCGGGCTTCAAAGTGCTCACCACACATCTAGATAAGTTCCTTGTGGGGTCTATTTTCCAAAATGGGGTCACTTGTGGGGGGTTTCCACTGTTTAGGCGCATCAGGGGCTCTCCAAATGCAACATGACGCCCCCAGACCAATCCATCAAAGTCTGCAATCCAAAACGTCACTACTTCCCTTCCGAGCCCCGACGTGCGCCCATACAGTAGTTTACTCCCACATATTGGGTATCAGCGTACTCAGGACAAATTGGACAACAACTTTTGGGGTCCAATTTCTCCTGTTACCCTTGTGAAAATAAAATATTGGGGGCAAAAAAAATCATTTTTGTAAAAAAAAAAAAAAGATTTTTTATTTTACGGCTGTACGTTATAAACTTCTGTGAAGCACTTGGGGGTTGAAAGTGCTCACCACACATCTAGATAAGTTCCTTGAGGGGTCTAGTTTCCAAAATGGTGTCATTTGTGGTGGGTTTCCACTGTTTAGGCAGATCAGGAGCTCTCCAAACACGACATGGCATCCAGCCAATTCTGCGTTGAAAAAGTCAAACGGCGCTCCTTCCCTTCCAAACTCTGCCATGCACCCAAACAGTGGTTTACCCCCACATATGGGGTATCAGCGTACTCAGGACAAATTGCACAATGATTTTGGGAGTCTTGTTACCCTTGGGAAAATAAAAATTGGGGTGAAAAGATCAATTTTGTTGAAAAAATATGATTTTTTAATTTTACGGCTCTACGTTATAAACTTGTGTGAAGCACTTGGGGGTTCAAATTGCTCACCAAAGATCTAGATAAGTTCCTTAGGGGGTCTAGTTTCCCAAATGGGGTCACTTGTGGGGAGTTTCCACTGTTTAGGCACATCAGGGACTCTCCAAATGCAACAAGGCGTCTAATCTCAATTCCAGCCAATTTTGGTTGGAAAAAGTCAAATGGTGCTCCTTCCCTTCTGAGATCTGCCGTGCGCCCAAACAGTGGTTCCCCCCCACATATGGGGTATCAGCGTACTCAGGACAAATTGGACAACAACTTTTGAGGTCCAATTTCTCCTGTTACCTATGGGAAAATAAAAAATTAGTGACTAAGAGAAAATTTTTGTGGGAAAAAAATAGGATTTTTTATTTTCATGCCGGGCATTATAAACTCGTGTGAAGCACTTGGGGGTTCAAAGTGCTCACCAAACATCTAGATAAGTTCCTTAGGGGGTCTAGCTTCCAAAATGGGGTCACTTGTGGGGGGTTTCCACTGTTTAGGCTCATCTGGGGCACTACAAGTGGAACATGACCCTCATCAATGTTTGCATTCCAAAACGTTACTGCTTCCTTTCCAAGCCCTGCCATGCGCCCAGTTTCCCCCCCCCCCACATATGGGGTATCAGCGTACTCAGGACAAATTGGACAACAACTTTTGGGGTCCAATTTCCTTGGGAAAAATCAAAAATTTGGGACTAAAAAATCATTTTTGTGGAAAATTGTTTTTTTTTCTTCACACCCAGGCATTATAAACTTTTGTGAAACACTTTGGGGTTCAAAGTGCTCACAACAGATCTAGATAAGTTCCTTAGGGGGTCTAGTTTCCAAAATAGTGTCACTTGTGGGGGGTTTCCACTGTTTAGGCGCATCAGGGGCTCTCCAAACACGACATGGCATCCAATCTCAACTCCAGCCAATTTTAGTTTGAAAAAGTCAAACGGCGCTCCTTCCCTTACGAGCTCTGCCGTGTGCCCAAACAGTGGTTTTCCCCCACATATGGGGTATTGGCGTACTCAGGAGAAATTGCACAACAACTCTATCTGTCCATTTTCTCCTTTTACCCTTGTGAAAATAAAAAAAAGTTTGTAAAAGATCATTTTTGTGGCTAAAAAGTTAAATATTCATTTTTTCGTTCCACGTTGCTTCAGCTCCTGTGAAGCACCTGAAGGGTTAATAAAATTCTTGAATGTGGTTTTGAGTACCTTGAGGGGTGCAGTTTTTAGAATGGTGTCACTTTTGGGTATTTTCTGCCATATAGACCCCTCAAAGTGACTTCAAACGTGAGGTGGTCCCTAAAAAAATGGCTTTGTAAATTTTGTTGTAAAAATGAGAAATCACTGGTCAACTTTTAACACTTATAATTTCCTAACAAAAAAAAATTTTGGTTCCAAAATTGTGCTGATGTAAAGTAGACATGTGGGAAATATTATTTCTTAACTATTTTGTATGACATATTTCTCTGTTTTAAGGGAAAAAAAATTCAAAGTTTGAAAATTGCAAAATTTTCAAAATTTTCGCCATATTTGCATTTTTTTCAAAAATAAACGCAAGGTATATGGAAGAAATTTTACCACTAACGTGAAGTACAATATGTCACGAGAAAACAATCTCAGAATCGCGAATATCCGTTGAAGCGTTCCAGAGTTATAACCTCATAAAGAGACAGTGGTCAGAATTGTAAAAATTGGCCTGGTCATTAACGTGCAAACCACCCTTGGGGTGAAGGGGTTAATCTCTGCGTGGATTAGGTAACAATGAGGAGGTGGCTGAGGAGGAAGAGGAGGAAAAGAGTCGGTTGCTAGCGCAACAGAGGCTAGTAACCATACAAGTTTTGTCTCGTCTCTCCTACATGGATGGTATGAGGAGGGGAATGAAGAGGAAGAGTGCGAGGAGCACGAGATGGGGAGTCGTTTATCATGGTGGAGACAAAGAAATGTTGGATGTATGGACCATGGCTGACTTTATGTACCGCTGCCTTTCCTGTGACCCCTGCATTGTATTCATCTTAGGCAAAAAAAGAGTACTGGCTGGTCACCCTGCTAGACCCATACTACAAGGAGAACCTTGCATCTTTCCTTCCTAAGGTGAAGAATTCTACTAATGTTTTGGTACATCAGAAGGCCATTTTGGAAAACATTTAGAAAAAATTACCATCAGAGGCTAGCGAGAGGGGGAAAGCTTCTTTTCCCAACCCAAGAGGAGAGGCGAGGTAGACACTCACCAGGTGCAGCAGAGGCAGGGGTACACTGTCAAAGACCTGGGTCAATTTCATGACACACTCCCAGTGTCCAGGCCATGTTGATCAGGTATTTTTGACAAAGAATGTTAAGTAATACCTGGCTGACAAAAGCAGTGTGCTCCCTAATTATTATGTGACCTTCAACTATTAGGTCTCAAAGCTTGCTGTCCCTCTATGCCTTGGAAGTGTTGTGCTGCCTTGCAACTAGCATCTTGCCTGAGAGGGTTTTAGTGCCACCAGAGGGGTCATAACAGACAGACGCTTTTGCATGTCAACAAAAAATACTGACGGGCTCACTGTTATAAAAGTGAGCAAGGCCTGGATTAGCCCAGACTTTTCCACACCACTAGATGACAGCAGCACATAAACTGTTTTAAATCTTCAATATTTGAATGACACCTTTTAGTTGTTGTCTTCAAGGGTGTACGGATAACCCTCCTTAGAATTTTTTTCTGCCTTTACACTGTGTACGCTGTCTTTATGAGTGTAGAATTACCAGAACTACTCTTTCTACATTTTATTTTTTTTTACGAGGCCCTCCAGTTTGTGCCTTTAAGGGTGTATAGATGACCCTCCTTAGTTTTATTTTCTGGTTTTGAAATACAAGTATAGACTTTGTGAGTGTAGTAGTACCACAACAATACTTTCTTAATTTTTTGATGTGGTCCTACAGTTCGTGCTTACAAGGGTGTATGGATGACCCTGTCTAGGAGTATCACTACATGACAATTTCAGCAGAATGTGTATTAGGACCTTCTTTATGTGTAATACAGACTGTATCTCAGACCCTCTTCCATCAAATTATTGGCAGTTCTTGCTTTCTTCATAAATTAAACAGAAATTTAAATTTTTAATTCAAATTTCAATTTTGGTTTGTTTAAATTATTTTTTTAAAATCCTTTTTTTTAAATTTTGCCTTATATACAAGTCAATATACAAGAAAATTGTTTCTTAACATTTTTTCCTGTAAACTCCAATTTTTTTCAGATTTTTAATCTTTTATTGTCAGTCCTTAAAGTAGAGTAAAATTGTGACAACATTATTCTCTAGAGCGATTCTAGAGTCAGAGATGCTTCCAGGGGTCTTCCCCATTCTGTTCTCCTTCCATTCAGCACTTTTTCCATCCATTTCAAGATTTTCACCGCTCCCCAGATTTTCTTGTAGGGTCTGCTGGAAAAACGCTTGGATTTCCCAATTGATTCCCATTATATTTGTTATTCGTAGCGAGCATCCGAGCATTAGGAATTGCTTGGTTCAAGTAATGAGCATCCCAGTATTTTAATGCTTGCTCATCCCTAATGGTATGTAAAGATGAGTGAATATTTCAATATTTGGTTTGGCTCACGATCGCCGAATTTGCAATATTCGCTAATTTAATCGTCGATTAAATCGCCGATGATAGCCGAACATACACATCACAAAAGCCGGTGTTTCCCAAGCTGTGTGACAGCGTGGGAAACATCGGGGCAGCGCTTCTGATCTATCGTGAAATCATCCCCGCTGGTCAGAAAGCCGTGGTACCCATGCTGTCAAAAGACAGCGTGAGCGCTAAGCTATGATCGGAGGTATACAGTTTACCTCCTGTCACTGGTGTCAGCTGATCGGACAACCGCTCCCTTCATCGAACCTGCTACCTCTAATAACAGTGAGAGCAGGAGCAAATGATGGGAATATTCATCAGCCGCTCCTGAGCTGTAAATAAATGATAAAAAAAACCTGCATGGGCTGCAACCCTCAGCTGTCAGTGTTAGCAAGATTGGTTATCAAGAATAGAGGGGTCCCCATGCTGTTTTTTTAATTATTTAAATAAATATGGTCCCTCCATTTTTGACAACCAGCCTTGCTAAAGCTGACAGCTGGGGGGCTGGTATTTTCAGGCTGGAAAGGGGCCATGGATATTGACCCCCCAGCCTAAAAATAGCAGCCTGAAACTGCCCAGAAAAGGCACGACTATTAGATGCACCAATTCTGGTACTTTGCCAGGCTCTTCCCACTTGCCCTGTAGTGGTGGCAAATGGGGTTCATATTTGTGGGGTGGATGTCACCTTTGTATTGTCAGGTGACATCAAGCCGCTAGGTTAGTAATGGAGAGGCATCAATAATATGCCCCCATTACCAACCCCATAGTCACATTGTATAAAAACGTACACACCAAGAATAAAGTCCTTTAATTGAAAAAATGACACAGACTCCTTTAATAATCTTAATTAAACCATACTTACAACCATAGGTTCACAGAGTGCCAGCGCCAGCTGACTTGTTGAGGTACTAAGATCAAAGCTAGGTCAAATTCAGCACACGTAGCAGGAGCTTAGCTTTATGTAACAGCCGTCTCCTGCTGTAGGTAGCACGGGCATAACTCCAGAGCCATTTGCCACCCCTGTGATATAAAAGTATGTTAGTTTGCAGGATAGCACTTGCAGTCTTTACATACAGTTACATCATTTTGTTGGAAAGGGTTAAATTGAATGAGAACAACTGAGGTTTACAAGAAGGCAAGGTACCAAGATGTGCTTGGCTATTTATGTAGAATGGCAGGCATCACATTACTGCAAATGTCCTTTTTTAAATACTTGTGCACAATAAAAACAGTTTTTAAGAAAATCTTTTTTATTTCATATTCTGAAAATCACAAATTATGGTTTCCATTAACAAGCTTGTGTACAAAGTTGTAGTTTTTATTGGCAACATTAACGTGTACATGTCTTTTTTTATAGATTTTTTTAATCCATTTTTGAGAGGCAGGATGAATAAAAGAAAGCAATTCTGGAATTTTGTATCACAGTAAAATAATAACTTTATTTTGCAGCCCTGTAAAATTACAGCTGCAATTAATGCAGAACCTATTTTTTATCTTTTGTACGTTAGCATAATAAAGACTATCACAATAATAATTCCTTTTCTCTGGATGTATGTGATACGTCCGAATGCCAGTAGACTGGAGCTGCCGCTGATTGGCCACAGAGATCTCATGACATATAAATGTCACGTGATCCAGGGGAGAGCCAATGCCGACAATACTGGAATGGAGTCCGCATCGAGGTGAGTATATTATTTTACAAAATTGAAACATAAGTATTAAGCTAGGATTATCTGGGCAGTTGACAATTCCTTTAAAATGTTTTTTTCCTCTTCATTTATTTTTGCAGAATTTCTTATCACTATTTATTATTATTATTATTATTATTATTATTATTATTATTATTATTATTTTTAGAGCACCATTGATTTCATGGTGCTGTACATGAGAAGGGGTTACATGCAAAATACAAATATCACTTAACAGTAGACATACTAAAAATGATAGACTGGTACAGAGGTAAGAGGACCCTGTCCTTGCGGGCTTACATTCTACAGGATGATGGGGAAAGAGACAGTAGGTCGGGGGTTGCAGCTTCTCCGGTGGTGTTGAGCTGGCAGCATGGTTATTGCAGGTTGCAAGCCTTCCTGAAGGGTTGGGTTTTCAGTTTCCGTCTGAAGGATCCAAATGTGGTTGATTACCAGATGTGTTGGGGCACAGAATTCCTGAGGATGGGGGATATTCCAGAGAAGTCTTGGAGGCGATTGGGTGAGGAATGAATAAGTGTGGAGGAGAGAAGGAGGTCTTGGAAAGTGCAAAGTGGGGAAGTGGAGGAGAAGCGGGGAGACAGGTGAACTAGTGGGGTAGCAGAATTAAGGACGGACTGGAGAGGTGCGAGAGAGTTAGCAGGTAGGTCAGAGAGGAGGATGTTACAGTAATCGAGGCGAGAAATGTTGAATAATCGCTGTCTGATGCTACTCTTTTGGGCTTATTTTGCAGGTTGTAATCAATCATAGATTTTTTTCTGAAGAGGTGGTTTGGGAAAAATAAAAAAAGCATGTTGACCATATGGATGAATAGGAATCTTGAAGATCTTGAAGTCATCAAAACAGCAGACAGACCACTAGATCAACTCCACAAGCTTTAATATGTAAGATATATGCTGCATTCATGAAATCACCTCTTCATGGGAGCAGCTTCTGGATAAAATAAACATTTTTGCTAATTAGTTTTATTCTAATAGGGGGTAAAAAATGCCTATTAGAATAATTCCTATGATATGAGAAAGTTGGCTTGTGGTGTCAAAGACAATGATTTTAAATATGTGGGCTAATATTCTGATTTTTTCAGTTTTATATAAGATATTTTTTAATTTAACTTAACTTGGTAAACTAATTTTCCATTCTTCAATCTGTGTATAATAATTAATAGTTCTGATTCATCTTGATAAATACTCTTTGGTAAATCAAAACTTAATTTTTATATAATTTTAAAAAACGTTCAGATTAAATGATCATTGCAAATCTTACTTAAAACATAACTTTAACTTTCTTTTTCCCAAGAGAAAATATTCAGTTTCTGTAAAAAGGTAAAATTTAACATGAAACTTCTTATCCAGACATATTGATTATAATGGTTTAATATTTGAAAGGTTCTTATCTCTCTTTTCTTATTAACATTTTAGGTCAATAGATCTTAATTTGTACCATGCAAAAAAATCAATAGGATATACGGTATTTTACATTGAAATACATGATGAATGAATTACATATATAACAATCAATACTACTCTGGCATAGCCATATATAAGCACAAAATTGTATTTTATAATCAGTATTGCTCATTATAAAATAGTTATGATGTCAACAATTAAACAGACGTCCTAAAAATGTACAAAAAAATATATGGCCTGCTTCATTGAGACAAGCATTGTTCACACCAATCATGAAGTTGAGGCATGCTGGAGTCAGACGCCCCTGATTCATGAAGAAGCATACCCATCCTGGGGCGCTGGATGAGTGGCGTACTCTATGTGTGTAAGGAGGAAGATCGTGGCTGCGGGCACCTGAACTGCGTCGGATTCGGAACTGTAGAGGCTGCGTCTCAGGATGTCCGGGGGAAAGAATAGTGGACCCTAGAGACCTTGTGACCCAGAGACAGGGGACGTGCCAAACAGAAAAGCACGCATAGCGACGGGCAGATTCCAGCAGGCAGAGACAGATCAGGTGTGTGCGCATAGTACTCAGCTGGATGTGCAGCAGCCCCACAATGTACCGCGGATGGCTGTACCCAAGTGCGTCACTGAGCCCAGCAGCAGAGAAAGAATCAGGGACTCTGCCAAGTTTAGTGCCGTTCGCAGGCAGAGGAACGAGGGCTGTGTTCAGGACTGTTTGTTGTGGCCCTCTTTGCCGGACAATCAACCGCAGGCCCCTCTTGTTGATAGACTGTACGCAGATCCCCTGATTTTGGCTGCAGAAGTTTGTGGACTAATTGGCTCAATAGGTAAAACCCAGAGACCACCCGTTGCCACCAGAAGATATACCATGAGTTGTAGAATTTCTTCTAAGGACACTGTACCCGCCGTTGCTGGACTACCGCTCTCATCTGATCTTCTGTGACCGGGGAAACGTCGAACCCGATAAGTTTATTAAGTGGACTGTTATCACACTGTTGTTATCTATTGACCATTTAAGTTTTCATCTCCCTGCGAGGAGTATGTATATAAAATATATATATATATATATATATATATATATATATAAACACTGTTCAATTAAATTGTTAACCCTTGTTCTGACTTCCTTGCTTCATTGCATCCCACAACCTGCTTAAAATTGTCGCATAGCCTAGAGTATAGTAACACCAAAACTATGCAACTTTTTCAAAGCTTTTTATTCAAGAATATTGTCATAAAAGCTTTGATGAATTGGCCTATAATGCTCTAGTATCTCCAGTTAAAACAAAGGTCATAGTAGACATATCCAAGGTTCTAGAAGATTAAAGGGTACTTCCCATTATAGTAAGTTAACCTTACCGTAGGGGATTACTGGAGAGACGAGCTGTGGTTGTGAAAAGTCATCATGGTGTCTGGACAAGAGAAGAAAGAACGAAAAGACTCAATAAGAGAAGATGTCGCCCGTAAGGTACTTGGATGTAAATGCTTTCTTGTTGATACTGTGTCTCATCAGTACTGTGGCTCCTGTATGGTCCTCAGTCTGATAAAGACTGATAACAACAACTCCCAGCATCACCTTACCATTGTTAAGGACATATTGGGAATTGTAGGTTCATGAGATACAAATGTATATCGGGCTGACTTAGGATTCCGCTAGTAATTTTTAAGCATGTGATGTCATAGACTTAATGGAAAAGGGAAGAATTAGCTGGGTAGAAAAGCAAAATGAGCAATTGTAAGTGCCATATAATATGATGATTGCAATATATTCAAGATAATATCCGGGAATTTCTTAAAAGCAAAAAATGTGCCTAAGCACTAACAGGCACATTAGTTAACAGGGCAGAACCTCCAACGTCATTCTGGCTTACAACCGATTCCTGCTGCCTATCCCACTCCATTAACAGAACAAAGTGGAAAAGAATCCACTGCTTTGTGGATGTGATGTCAGCA
>JARQOD010000005.1:55504506-55581722 GCA_033576555.1 Oophaga sylvatica
CCCAGATGGGTTGCTAGAGATGGGGTGCACCTTACGAAGACTGGAAAACATGTATTTGGAAGTCGCCTTGCTACACTCATCAGGAGAGCTTTAAACTAGAACAATGTGGGAAGGGAAGCAAAACGCCAGCAAAAGCCATACACCTGACAATTGCTATTGAGAACTCTGCTATTAGAAGTGAAGGGGAAGAACAAAGACAAAAAAATCTACATAATAAAAATATTGAAGAAAGAGAAACCAATCACAAACTAAAGTGTTTCTATACGAATGCACAAAGCATGGGCAACAAACAAGGAGAACTGGAGCTACTAACGCAGGAGAAGAAATATGATGTCATTGGAATCACTGAGACTTGGTGGGACGATACACATGATTGGAATACAAGGCTAGAAGGTTACAACTTATTTGCAAGAAACAGACTTGATAAACGAGGAGGAGGTGTTGCATTGTATGTTAGAAAAGCGTATATCTGCACAGAGATTGAAGCTTCAGAGACTGGGAGTTCTGTGGAAACTGTTTGGGTAAGAATACAAGGACAGAACAATGGAAAGGACACCATTGTAGGCATTTACTACAGGCCGCCTGTGCAAGCTGAAGATATGGATGAACTCTTTATGCATCAAATGGCCAAGTTCTCCAAAAAATATGACATAGTGGTCATGGGAGATTTCAACTATCCAGACATTTGTTGGGAATCTCTCTCAGGCAAAACTAACAGGTCCAGGAAATTCTTATCCTCTCTTGCTGACAACTTTATCTTACAAAAGGTAATGGAGAAAACAAGGGGATCTGCTACCTTGGATCTAATCCTCATAAACAGGGAGGAAATGGTGGAGGAGGTAAGAGTGGCTGGGACCCTAGGAGGTAGTGACCATGCTATTTTAGAATTTTGGATAACAAGAGGAGGAAGACCTGTGAAGACTCAGACGTCAAGGTTAGATTTCAGAAAGGCAGATTTTAAGGAACTCAGAAAGAGAATTGGAAGGATCCAATGGCTGGATATCCTTAAGGACAAAAATGTCCAGGAAGGATGGAAAATCTTGAAAAATGAGATTCTCAAAGCACAATCGTTAACAATTCCGAAAAGAGGGAAGAATGGGAAGCATTTAAGGAAACCAGGATGGATGAACATAGAACTTAAACACATGCTAAAAAGGAAGAAAGAAATGTTTATCAAATGGAAAGAGGGAGGCATATCTAAAGAAGAATATAATGCCGTCTGCAGAACCTGCAGGGCACAAATCAGATTATCTAAAGCTGACAATGAATTAAGGCTTGCAAGTGACGTCAAAAGCAACAAAAAAGGATTTTGGGGATACGTCAAAAGTAAAAGAAAAGTCAAAGATGCTATAGGATTTTTACAGGATGAAAATGATGAAATGGTAAGTCAGGATGTTGAGAAGGCTGAACTTTTAAATTCCTATTTTGCATCTGTTTTCTCTCAGAAAGGAAATGTAACATCAACTGATCTTCACTGTCCTATTAAAGGAATAGAAGAATCCAGGATATCATAAACAGAAAGACAGTGAGGAAACACTTAGCTAACCTAAATGAATTCAAGTCTCCAGGTCCAGATGAATTACACCCCAGGGTACTGAAGGATATAGCAGAAGAAATTCTTGAACCACTGTCCATAATCTTTGAAAATTCTTGGAGAACAGGAGAAGTCCCAGAAGACTGGAGAAGAGCAAATGTTGTTCCTATCTTCAAAAAGGGGAAGAAGGTGGACCCAGGGAACTACAGGCCGGTGAGTCTGACTTCTATACCAGGAAAGATCTTTGAACAAATTATTAAAGAACATGTATGCAAGTACCTGGATAAGAATGAAGTGATTAAACAGAGTCAGCATGGGTTTGTAACTAATAAGTCATGTCAGACTAACTTAATTTCCTTCTATGACAGAATCACTGACTGGGTGGATCAGGGAAATGCTGTAGATATAGTATATCTTGACTTCAGCAAAGCATTTGACAAAGTATCTCACACAATCCTTATTGAAAAAATGACTAAGTATGGAATGGACAAGGCAACTGTTAGGTGGATTCATAACTGGCTTAGTGATCGGACCCAAAGAGTGGTTGTAAATAGCTGCACATCCAGTTGGAAGAATGTCTCAAGTGGGGTACCACAAGGCTCTGTTTTGGGCCCTGTATTGTTCAACATCTTTATCAATGATTTAGATGAAGGAATTGAGGGTAAACTGATCAAATTTGCTGATGACACAAAGCTAGGAGGGGTAGCTAATACTAGAGAAGAGAGAGAGAGGATTCAAAAAGATATGCATAAACTGGAGCAGTGGGCAGCAACTAACAGAATGGATTTTAACAGGGAAAAATGCAAAGTACTACATCTGGGCAATAAAAATGAAAAAAGCATATACAAAATGGGAGGAATAGGGCTAAGTAACAGCACATGTGAAAAAGACTTGGGTATACTAATTGATCACAGACTTAACATGAGTCAACAGTGTGATGCAGCAGCAAAAAAGGCAAATGCAATTCTAGGATGTATCAACAGAAGCATACAGTCTAGATCACGTGAGGTCATTATTGCCCTCTACTCCTCTTTGGTCAGACCTCATCTGGATTACTGTGTCCAGTTTTGGGCACCACATTTTAAAAAAGACATCAACAAACTGGAGCAAGTTCAGAGAAGAGCCACCAGAATGGTGACCGGTCTGCAAACCATGTCCTATGAGGAACGGTTGCAGGATTTGGGAATGTTTAGCTTGCAAAAAAGAAGACTGAGAGGAGACTTAATAGCTGTCTACAAATATCTCAAGGGCTGTCACATTGTAGAAGGATCATCTTTATACTCATTTGCGCAAGGAAAGACTAGAAGCAATGGGATGAAACTGAATGGGAGGAGACACAGATTAGATATTAGAAAAAACTTTTTGACAGTTAGGGTGATCAATGAGTGGAACAGGCTGCCACAAGAGGTGGTGAGTTCTCCTTCAATGGAAGTCTTCAAACAGAGGCTGGATAGACATCTGTCTGGGATGATTTAGAGAATCCTGCTTTGAGCAGGGGGTTGGACCAGATGACCCAGGAGGTCCCTTCCAACACTACCATTCTATGATTCTATGATTCTATGATTCTATGGCAGTGAATATTCATTCTATTCGGCGCCACATGACTCTTGTTCCAGAATAGATTATATATTGCTATCACAGGAGCTATTAAGGGGAGTGGAAGAGGCAGATGTGCACAACGTAGCTATATATGACCACGCGCCCGTATCAGTGACCCTGCCAGATATGGTGCAGATGGGGCCAGACCAAACTTGGCGCTTCCCGACCTATTTGTTAATGGATGAGAAGTTTCAACATCAGGTGAAGCAATGGTGTTTTTAATATGTAAGGGATAATGGAGATACTAGGGATAGGCCGGAACTTTTATGGGCAGCAGGGAAGGGAGTAATGCATGGGAAACTAATAGGTTATCAGACAACGCTAAAAAAGAAGATAGCGACAAACTACTCGCAGGCTAGCAGGATATTACGCGATAGGTACACGGCAAACAAGACAAGTTCATCAACACAGGCTAAAAATAGATGTAAGCAGGCTAAGGCTGACTTACACGTATGGGTATATCGACGAGAGAGAAGCAGTAATAACAATTATAGAGCCGATGCATATCGTTATGGTAGCAAATGAGGGAGACTATTAGCACGACTAGCGAAAGGAAATCACATTCGTCATCAACATATTACAGCGTTAACGAATAAACATGGGATCATGAACACAGACCCTCGAAGCATAAACACCATTCTACAAGAATAATACTCAGACTTATATAAGGTGGAACATACGGATAGTGCGGAGGGTAACACCTTTGTAGATGGAATACGGTTACCATCCATCACAAACTATCAGCTTCTCCTTTTAAAAAAACAAATTGAGGTGACGGAAGTGACAGCGGCGATAAGTTACTTGAAATACGGGAAAGCTCCAGGACCTGACGGGTTTACAGCCAAATTATTAAAATTATTGAGTGAGGATATCCCGTCCACATTGGTACTCACCTTCAATCATATATTGGAGACAGGAGGGTTGCCCAGCCATTCAAACATGTCACACATGAAGTTGCTACTAAAACCAAACAAACCTTCACATCTGCCTGGATCCTATCGTACATTCTCACTCATTGACCATGATATCAAGATTTTGTCCAGGATCATGGCAGATTGTTTGAGTAGCATTGTTCCTACGCTGATAGGGCGATCACAAGTGGCCTTTGTTAGCTACTTTGTTGGCTACTATCAGTCTCACTATGCATAACACATGTGTGCAGTGGGCAGTATTACCTTTGCCTTCAGTGGAGTAGGAAAACACCTCTCCTATCGAAGTGTTAGTTGGGGAGATGGAAGATTTGCCACCGGGACCTGAATTGTAATACTTAAATGTGACAGGTGACAAATTTGGTAAGGCGCAACTCCGCGGCCCCTACGTTGAGTCTAGCCCGTGAAAATTTACTGGTTGTCAATGGGGAACCCCAACACCCCGGGGCAGCTACAGTATTTCAACAATTAGAGCTGAACCAAGATTTGCTGTATCAGGTTTATAAAATACATGTGGAAATTTTTTAGCAATTGCTGCTACCGCAGTCATATCGGAGGTTGGTAATGGACTTAGCGCATGCGCATGTACTAGGGTGACATTTGTGCCAAAAGAAAACCCTACACAGAATTATACAACGGTTTTACTGGCTGGGGGTCTATCAAGAAGTTAAACGGTATTGTAACTCTTGTCGCATATGCCAGGTACACAGTCCTCAGCCTCATTTTGTGAGTCCCTTGGTGCCATTAAAAATTTTAGAGGTCCAGTTTGAGAGAATACCATGGATCTGGTGGGGCCGGTTAATAAATCAGCAAGGGGTCATCAACAGGGGCAATAAAAGGGGCACTGTGTGGGTCACCAGTTTTGAGCACACCCGAGTTCAAAAGAGAATTCATTGTCCAGACTGATGCGTCAGAGGTAGGTCTGGGTGCCGTGTTGTCTCAGGACTGGAGCTTAACGGGGAGGAGCATCCCATTAGTTTCCTGAGTCGAAAACTTACTCCATCAAAAACAGAGACAGCATTGTAGAGAGAGAGTGCCTGGCGATAAAGTGAGCACTGGAGTCGTTGCGCTACTATTTGTTGGGGATAACATTTTGTTTTGTAACTGATCATTCCCCTCTGACTGGCAGTGTTGTAGCCCAGGGAGTAGAGTTCAGGTGGTAGAAAGATGAACATAACAGGAGACTTGGAAAACGTTGGCAAACAGTTATTTAATCTGAAAACGGACAGGCAAATTCAGGTGAGATCCATGCCTTGTTCATTTTCAGAAAAATAAGCCGGTCTACATTGTCTGAGGATAGTCGCATGCGACGGTCTGTTAGTACACCACCTGCAGCACTAAAGACGCGCTCAGATAATACACTGGCAGCAGGGCAAGCCAGCACCTCCAAGGCATACTGGCTAAGCTCTGGCCATGTATCCAGCTTAGAGACCCAAAACTTGAAAGGGGAAGGGCATCTGGGAGTACACTGAGAGGGAAAGACATGTAGTCTGTCACCATCTTACGGAAACGTTGCTTCCTGGTGAATGGAGCCGTCTCGGATGGTGTAGTAGTGATGGGTAGTTTGTGAGTGAGTAGTTCAAAATGAACTAATCTTCAGAGTGAACTAGTTCATCTAGTTCACCATCCTGACACAGATTAGTTCATTGTGAACTAAACAGTAAGTGGGAGGAGACAGAGAGTGATACAGGTTCATACAGCTCCAGGAAGCTCCCTGCTCTGTCTCACACTGGCTCTTTACAGCTCTTGATGCTGGAAAACAAGGTAGTAAAACACTATACCACACATCAAATACAAATATAATAGTAATAATAATATTATTAATAAAAACTGAAATTGCACACACAGTACACAGACACAGCTCATATGTGTGTATGAGAGTGTTTCTGTGTGTAGTTCATGCCTCTAGCCTAGAAGATCAGTCTTGCTAAAATCTTTAACACTGACCCCTGTTCTGTTCTTAAAATAGTGGATGCTGAACTGCTTCTCAGCCCCCTCATACACAATCATTATGTGGCACTGCTGGGCTCAGTGAGAGGCATCAGATTGAACTAGGCTGTCCTGAGTCATTCTCAATAGAACATTTTGTTCAGCAGTTCATCTAGTTCATTTAGTTCAGAGGTCACATGATGCATTTCCTATCAGCTCCTCACAGGATAGGGTGGAGAAAAATGAACTAAATGAACTAAATGAACTAATCTTTTGAACTAATCTTTTCAGTGAACTAGTTCATGGTGAACTAATCACCAAAATTAACTAGATTTCCCATCACTATGGTGTAGACCTTGGTGGCGCTGTCACAAAACTTTGCCACATTTGTAACATACAGCTCTTGCCCTGTGCAGAGGCGCTGCTTGTGCTCCCTCTTGTTGCAGAGGTGTCTACAATGCCTCGACGCACAGAGCTGCTTTGTAAAGCAGTAGCAGCAGCAGCGCTCTCGGCTGGAATGGAGAACATTATGGATTTCAACAGTGTGTCTTGGTCCTCCTGCATTTTACGGTCCCGGTTCAACGGTGTGATGAGGCTTTGTAAGTTGTCCCGGTAGCGAGGGTCTAGGAGGGTGTACACCCAATAATCTGACGTGGTGAGAATGTGGGCGATGCGGCGGTCGTTTCTCAGGCAGTGCAGCATGAAATCAACCATGTGCTGCAGACTCCCAACTGGCCAACAAACGCTGTCCTCTGGAAGAGCGTCACACTAATAGATTTTTGTAAATTTAAAATAGAATAAAGCAGCAGCAATTTTTGAAAAATGACAAGGATGAGGCAGTGACAGACACTCAGCAGAGTACACGCAGCGGTGGTTGAAGTAAGTGGAGCGGGATCTACACTCCTACAAAAAAATTAAACCTCAGACTAGAGTGAACACTGAAACACAACTGTTCACTTGCTGTGAAAGGCCTTTTTGTGGACTTCTATTATGTTTGCAAGCAATGTATTGTATTTTGATGGAAGAGCGTCACACTAATAGATTTTTGTAAATTTAAAATAGAATAAAGCAGCACCAATTTTTGAAAAATGACAAGGATGAGGCAGTGACAGACACTCAGCAGAGTACACGCAGCGGTGGTTGAAGTAAGTGGAGCGGGATCTACACTCCTACCAAAAAATTCAAACCTCAGACTAGAGTGAACACTGAAACACAACTGTTCACTTGCTGTGAAAGGCCTTTTTGTGGACTTCTATTATGTTTGCAAGCAATGTATTGTATTTTGATGGAAGAGCGTCACACTAATAGATTTTTGTAAATTTAAAATAGAATAAAGCAGCAGCAATTTTTGAAAAATGACAAGGATGAGGCAGTGACAGACACTCAGCAGAGTACACGCAGCGGTGGTTGAAGTAAGTGGAGCGGGATCTACACTCCTACAAAAAAATTAAACCTCAGACTAGAGTGAACACTGAAACACAACTGTTCTCTTGCTGTGAAAGGCTCCTTTGTGGACTTCTATTATGTTTGCAAGCAATGTATTGTATTTTGATGGAAGAGCGTCACACTAATAGATTTTTGTAAATTTAAAATAGAATAAAGCAGCAGCAATTTTTGAAAAATTACAAGGATGAGCCAGTGACAGACGCTCAGCAGAGTACACGCAGCATTAGTTGAAGTAACTGGAGCATGATCTGCACTCAAAAAAAAAACTCACAGACTGCAGTGAACACTGAAACACAACTGTTCACTATCTGTGAAAGGCTCCTTTGTGGACTTCTATAGTGTTTGCAACCAAGGTATTGTATACGGATGGAAGCACGTCACACTATTATTTCAATTGCATGGAGCAGCAAGAATTACACTGAAGAAAAAAAAAGAGTCTGTCAGTGACACGTGCAGATGCCTACAGACAGCGTTGCATACAGAGCAAACTGCAGCGTCACCTGCACTCACACACACCTTGCAGAGCTGTTAAAACAACACTGCAGGCAAAAGGAAGCTTTACACAGCCGGTGGTAAACTAGCCTGCCTAAAGCACAGTACACTAAATCGCAATCTCTAACTGTCCCTCAGAGTCAGCAGAGCAGCGTTCTTTCCCTAACTGAGTTCACAGCACAGTGACGCTAAAATGGCGGCGGCGCCTTTTATAGTGCATTCTGACATCATTTCAGCATCCAATCACAGCCATGCCATTAGTTAACATGACCGCAGCAGTACAGGATGTGCCCACACTTCTTAGGATTCCTCATTGGCTGACTAAAATCACATTGCCTCTCAAAGAATTATGGGAACTTCCGATTGCGGTATACGATATATGGAAAATATCGGAACTAAGTATCGGAATTCCGATACAGCGAATATCGGCCGATACCCGATACTTGCGGTATCGGAATGCTCAACACTAGTCACTACCAGTTTAGAATTGTAGATATTGGGGCCTATGGAATTCTTCCATTATGGGTCGGCGACTGCACTATAATCAGTTGGACCTACAACCACCACGTCAGCTTCCAGGCTCCAAAATTCAACCTGTGCCTTATGTCTTTGTTGCAGATGAGGCCTTTCAATTGACCCGTCATGAAATGAGGCCCTATCCCCGTAGAAACCTGGACCACCGGCGCAGAATCTTTAACTTGCGCCTATCACGACGACTGGTGGAGTGCGCCTTTGGCATTCTTTGTGCCCAATGGCTGGTGCTCCAGTCAACCATTCAGTTGAGTGAAGCTAATGTTAATGAGGTGATAAAAGCATGTATTATCCTACATAACTTCACCCGAATACATGATTGCTCCTCATCTGATGGTGCTGAAGTTGTGTATACCAATGTGGGTATGCCTATTCCACATGTGATCCCTCCCCGTCGTCCGCTCTCTGGACTCACAGTACGTGATGTGTTCACTATTTATTTTGTAACACCTCATGGAGCTACTCCCTGGCAAGAGAATGCAATATCTATGTTGTAAATATATATTTTTTCATTTATTTAACAGCTTGTTTGTTCTCGAAGTTTGTGTGTGCTTTCATTTTCATTCTGGCAAATGTTGAAATATTTTGTTGGCCAAGTTATGAATTAAATAACACACAAAACGTGTACAAAATTATAACTTTTTATAAAGGCAAAATATAACTTAGGATAAAAAAAGAAAAATCAGTCATATGACTTTTGTTGCCAGACAAATTTGGCCAAACATTTTTTTGCATATTTCCTAAAACAAAAATAAACATGAAAACTGAAATTTGCATTATCAACATAACACACAACCACAAATTATAAATTCTCGTAGGTTGGTGGTGGGGATGGCGGGAGTCCAGCTTCACTTTGTTGCTTGGTTTGACGCCCAACTTTGACCTCACCCTGTGTGGGAACAAATTCGGGCCAGGATGGGTGATGTGGCTAAGATCCTGGTGGTGAGTATATAAGTGGCCAGACGGATGCATGATACTCCTGTGGATTTTGGTAGCCACGTGATTCATACCCCCCAATATGGCCATGTCGACCAAAGCCAGGTTGGGACCAGCCTCCAACATTGGGTCTGATCAAGTGGCCATATTGGGCAGGTGGATTATAGGCTGCCATTTGGCCCTGTGGAAGCCAATGTTGGGTTGGGGGTGGATTGGCATGTGGTGTAGGCACCCATGGAGGAGGTTGCTCAGATCCTGATTGAGTCTGCACTTCTTGCTTTGAGGAAATTCTGAGCTGGTTACAGGCTGACAGCTGCCACTGCTCCAGAAACTCAAAAACCTCATATGGGTTATTGTGGGGTGTGCAGGCATCAATCAGGATCTGATTGGATCCTTGCACACGCAGTCTGACCTCCCGGGGTAATGGACGGAGGTACCGGCCCAGGCTGCGGTCATAGGCCTCCTAACCATCATCCTGGGCAGCCCTGGACAGATAGTTTAACACCCCCGTATCCACATGCCTCCTTGTGTCAGAGGCATGGATGTCTCTTCTTTTTAGTCGGCCACGGCATGGTATGACAGCAGGCTGTAGTGATGTTTCAAGAGGCACAATAGGGCTGCTGCTATTGCCCTGGTCCTCCTGTTGTGCAACATACAGGCTGCATGATGCCACTGGTGGTGCTGGGTCTGGTGCTGTGTCTGTTCCTGGTGCTGGTGGAGGTTGTGGGATGCAGCTGGAAGGTTCAAAAGATGGGCCTGAGACCGCTTCACCTCCCCCGACTGAATCAATAATTGCCTCCAAATCAGACCCTATCTCCCTCTCAGTGAGTTTGGACTGATTTCAGTTTTTAAATGTGAAGCAAAAAATTGTTTTAGATATGACCCTAAACAGCATATATATAGAAAAGACTAAGCACTCATCTGGTGATATGAGGATGATATGTTTAATGGTAGTGTATCCATTAAACATATCATCAGGTTTGTCTTTTTGCCCTTCCAGTAAATGTCGTACTTTTGACTTGGATATGGACCTCCAGAGGTTCTATCGACATATAAGACTTAAAGCCTACTACTCTTCTAAACCTATTGCTCCAGAACCTATGACTCTATCTAATTCTAAACTACTCTCAGCACAGAGTTTGGGTCTCCGGAGCAAAAGTTATTTTCGCCCTCCACAAGCCTCACATGCGGTAGAGACCTTTATTGGTTTCATCAATGATACTTTCCAAAATCTAAAATGTGACATAGAATGAGGTAAAATTTTTCATCCTTCAAACTTGTCATTGGAGGAAAGGAAAGCACTGTCATCCTTACAGAATGACAACTCTATCGTTATAAAACCAGCTGACAAAAGGGGGAGCTCTTGTAGTAATGGACAAGTCATTATATATGACGGAAATTAGACGTCAGCTTAACGACACCTCGATCTATCAACCCCTGTCACATAACCCGACTCGTGACATTGGTCTTAAAATTGATACTATCCTTGATAAGTACTGTTCCTTGGGAGTACTGGACCAAAAGACTTGTGAATTTTTGAATAATAAAAATCCGAACATACCAGTTTTTTACATCTTACCCAAAGTACACAAAAATCTTGAAAAACCCCGGGGAGGCCGATAGTAGCCTCCACAAATTCTATTCTTTCACCTCTAGCCATCTATCTTGAAAAAATATTGACTCCTATCATTCACCAGACCAGATCCTTCATTCTGGACACTGGGGCCTTCCTCAGACTTATTCAAAATTAGATACCATACCACCAGATTCTATCTTAGTAACTTTGGATGTAAAAGACCTTTACACTTCGATTCCTCATTTAGAAGGGACACAATCAGTTGTAAACTTGTTAAGTGGTACACACATGGATACAGACCAAATAGATCTTTGCATTGATCTACTTAAAGTCATACTCACCTGTAACTTTTTTCTTTTTCAAGATGATTTTTATCTTCAAATACGGGGGACCGCCATGGGTTCCAATGCAGCACCCCCGTATGCAAATGCCTATATGGCTGATTTTGAAGAAACGATCATATATCCTAATACACTTTTTCGTCAACATGTGATTACATGGAAACGATACATTGATGACATCTTTTGCATATGGGGTGGCCCTTTGGAATCCCTCCTGACTTTTTTTGATTTCCTAAACACATCGTGGCCAGGTATCCAATTTACCATCAATCACAATCTTTGGCAAATTAATTTCCTAGATACTATGGTAATTAAAAATCACGATGGAACCTTAACCACCGACCTTTATATCAAAGAGACTGACAAAAATAGTCTTCTCCATTACCAGAGTTCACATCCTCCCTTTATGAAAAAAGCCATACCCAAATCTCAGTTCCAACGGGTTAAACGCATAGTCACCGATACTATCACCCAAGAACAACGTCTACAGGAAATGTCCAAAAAGTTTGAATCCAGAGGATACCCCCGGCCACTGTTGGAAAACTCTAAAAACTCTCCCATAGGACATAGTAACACCACGGGTAAACGTATCCCTTTTGTGCATACCTTTCATCCTGCTAATTACGTGATTCACAGATCCATTAAGAAAAATTGGTATCTACTATCGACAGCCCACCCTGAGGTTTTGGAATTTAACGAACCATTCTTACCTTGTTATAAGAGGCCTTCCAACCTACGTGACTCTCTGGTACACGCTGATCTTGGTCCCAAATCCATACCCAAACAACGCTTCTTACAAACTCCAAAATGTGGTACTTTCCCATGTTTACATTGTGTTCAATGCAACAGCGTAATAAAAGGGGACACCTTCACTCACCCACATTCGGGTAAGATCTTTAAAATTAACAACTTTTTTACATGTGACTCCACACATGTTATTTATCTTATCAAATGCCCCTGCGGCCTCCTTTATGTTGGAGAAACTTCTCAAACCATACGCGATCGAGTCTCCAAACATAAATCGACAATACGCTGTAAGAACCTTCTTCTTCCCATCCCTTACCACTTCACATCTACAGGTCATAACATCTCTCAACTAAGATTCCAAGTCATAGAACAGGTCCCAATATCCAGAAGAGGTGGTAATAGAATTCTACAGCTTAGAAAACGAGAGGCGTTCTGGATCCATACTCTAGATACACTAAGTCCTAAGGGTTTAAACAGAGAGTATGAACTGTCTGCCTTTATATAAAAACATCAATAAGCGATCATTCCTTATATTTAAGGTACACAATAGAAGTGTGAATTTTGCTAATCATTGCAACGTTGTCTGATACTCTTCATCAAGTCAATATTATAACATATTCTCTCTTTTTTCTATAGAGCCGGTTATATTAATGTCTTATGGAAATATCTTATGGACCTATCACAGAACTCCACCTTCTTGTCACTCTGGAATACTAAGGATCCACCTAAGATCACTAACCCATGCTATATAAGTCACCTCTATCACTTTTGAGACGTTATGTTGTTTATCACTAATAAAAACGTTGTTTAGTTCACACTATCTAATGGTATCCGACTCTTTTCTCCTCCCATTCCTCTATTTCCTATCTCCTCTCCATCATAAATAGGCTACCATACTATCTACCTTGATATCACCAAAAGTTACCTTGCTCCCCATTAGGCACTCAATTTTATACCTCAGACATTCCCCATCAATCTGTTAGCAGAAACGCTAATTCTGCACAACATTAAAACTTTATTGGTTGTTTCTAATCTCCACATATATATGTGGAACGCAAACATAGCATCCGCTGGCACGCAACTCCATACTGGTTCCGCCTCATCACTTCCGGTTATGACCCAGGATGATTAGCGGTATAGTCCCGCCCCTTCCCTTTAAAAACCGGCGCGAAGCTGGCTATTTACTTTATCCGCGGACATCAGATTCACAAGACGTGACAACCTAATCTCTGCAACAGTCTATTGAGGTACCGTTAACCCCTTCCGCTCAGCAATCTAAATTGCGGTTTTAGCAAAGGTAACTTTATTTTCAGATATCTCCTTTCTTCTTTACCCACCTACAGCACCAGCCAGTCTAGCGGTGGATACCGCAAAAAGGAGGCATACATAGCCCCTATTGGCCATAAGGTAATTACTACCTTTATTGACAGCACCTATTAATAAACCGCACTTACCACCATATAACTGTTGATAATTTCACTTCAACAGCTCATCATTACTCCTGTCATAAGTGAGTACACCCTCTTAGTGTGGTTCTCTGTCACTTACTCTGTGCTATAGATAGGAAATATTGTCAGATTTATTCTCTCATCTGACATTATATTCCTAGGTTTACTTTTCTGCGGGCACTATATCCTAAGTAGTCTGTTTCAGATTTTATAGTGAAGGTATAGTATTGTTTGTCTCTAATCATATTTCCACTTAAGCTCCACACTGGGTTTTACGATGGTACTAGATATGCTAACACTGCATTGTCTGTATATATATTGACCTATTATATATGATTTTTTATGTATAATTTATTTATATATATTATTTTATAATTATTTTATTTGCATTTTCTTGCTACTACTACACCAATTTTGTTGTATAGCTTATTATGTAAATATAACATGCCTTTTCATTTATGTAATTACTGATGAAGGTCTTGTGTGACCGAAACGTTTTTTGGATACACTACCATTAAACATATCATCCTCATATCACCAGATGAGTGCTTAGTCTTTTCTATATATTTTCTTGGTGTGGGAATCTAGACTTCAAGCACCAGTTATCTAGGAGTTGTGCTCACGTTTTTTTGTCCTAAACAGCATATGTGAAATGTTGTGTGATGTATGTACTTACGGTCTGAGATCAAGAATGGGAGTGAGAAAGGACAGCTGGTCAAAATAAATGTATTTTCCTTTGGCGGTGCTGCATCCCCACTCCTGGCCCGCTGCTGACGTTCGCACCTATATTGGTCACGGATGCTATGCCAGTATCTCATGACATCTTCCACTGCAATGTGACACAATAATTTATTAGGACATTGGCCAATTTTCAGAACACTTTCACAGATATTTTACAGTGTCATGTGGCCTAGTAAGGTGTCATTTAAACATCACATATATTACACAGAATGGGTAAAACCTACAAATATTATTATTTTAGGGTCTAATGGGAAAACATGTTATTTTGCACATTAATATGATTTTTAAAAAAGGATAGAACTTAATAATTTGTTGCTGGCTCTCACGTGGCCTCTCATAATCTGGAAACATTTGGAGACAGATCCTCCTCCATGCTGTCTCTTCGGGCCTGGTCAGAATAATGTGCGTCCCTATGTTCCCACAGTTCTGGCCTCTCTTGGACCAGAACGATAAGCATTTCCATGTTCATGTATGTGGACATGATGGTGGACTCCGTGGAGGCGTTGTTCCGGGATGCCTGGCGCTCTTTATAAGCTAGCTAGCATGGCAAATCTTCCTGATAATGGCTGAGTCAATTTCCTGTCACCTGGAGAAATCTTGCGTATTTCTCGCAAGTCACACGTCTGGTCCGTATGTAAGCCGTATTTTTCTCACCCCCATAGATTTGCATTGGCGTATTACCAGCCGTAATACGCTGACAATCACAGCACGCTGCGTTTTTCTCAGCCCGTATAATAAGGGCAAGAAAATATCGGCTGATGGGAGCTGCCCTATGGATTAACATTGGTCCGAGTGCAATGCGATTTTTTTATCGCATAGCACTCATTTGTATTTCTCGCTGGTGTGACTCCGGCCTAAAAATTATGGTTATTCCACAAAATATTGATTTCTGAATTCTTCCTGTTAAGGGTCTGCGGAACGTACCAAATATATAAAGTAGAGAGGTGCGTTCGCAGCCCGTGGTCCATCGTGCAAGCGGAGCCTGCTGCTAGTAAAAATGGCACGAGAAGCAAACTCTGTTATCCCGCAGAGTCGCCAACATAAACGCCGTAATGCGCTGCGGCAATAAGTGCAAACTCTGTTATTCCACAGAGCCGCTAGAAGGAGAGCTGCAGCGCTATATGGCGATGGGTGCGAACTCACTAGACACAACTGAGTCGCAAAGAAAACACACTAGGGCGCTGTCTAGCGTAGAAAGCGAACCCTGTTACGTCACAGGGCCGCTGAGAAAAAGTACTGTGTCCTGACAGGCTTTCAGGTACACAGTTAAGTGCTAAGCGTACATAAAGCGTGATCATGCGCTAATGTCCTCGCGGGAGTCATCCGCAATCTATGGCGTCTGAACGCCAGACCCTGAATACGGCAATCAAAACTCCTCACCGGTTATGCCGGTAATCTAGGGCATCTAGGACGCCGACCCTGACCAGCTAGCACACCAAACTCCTCACCGATTAAGTCGGTATTCTAGTGGCTTATTTCAGCCGGGTCCCTAACCACATACACGCATGACCAAACTGGCGCATATCATACAATGGTTGATATTAGCGCATGGCGACCCAGCCATGCTACCCTTTTATAGCAACAGCTACAGGACCTGCCAGAAACAAGGACCAATGAAACCTGCTCCAGAACACCAGCAGTAACAGGGTGTTATTTTGACCATTTCTCATTTTCTGAAAATAAATACAAAATTTATTGCTTGGAAATTCAGAGACATGTTGTCAGTAGTTTATACAATAAAAGAGCAATTCACATTTTACTTAAAAATATATCTTTAAAGAGAAAAATCAGACAAACTGAACATTTTGCAGTGGTCTCTTAATTTTTGCCAGAGCTGTATATATAAATATATATATATATATATATATATATATGTATATATATATATATATATATATATATATATATATATAATAGATATATTGTGATGCAGTGACTCCTATTACAGCTAAGGGGCACTGTAAGTGCTCCTCAGCCTATGCATATTGGGGTTTCCTTGATTGTGATGGTGAAACAGTGACCCGCATGATGGTAAATGGCGGTATGTGACGCAGTGGCCGTCTGTGCTGCAAGCACAAAAATGATGTTGTTGTGCTTGGACTTGTAGTCTATGAGTTTATTTACCTATAAGGAGGGCGTATAGGGCTAGTCGGAGAGCTAGGTGGGATCGGCTAGCCACACATACACTGACCACATATGAGAGTGGTTAGGAATCTGTCAGGGTGGACAGATTTCCATGTGTCCAGGCTGGACACTACAGAATGGTCTGTGTGCAGTGCTGGCTAGTCTGAGCCAGAGGAAGGAGGTCTGTGAGATATCTCCAGAGAGGAAGATCAGCCAACCATGAGTGATACTGACCGGTGTCAGTGAGAACTGTTTATGTGATACCTCTGAGGATAAGAGGCATCCGGGAACCTTTGTGGCCGACGCTAACAGGTAACGGACCGGAATCCGTGTTATGCTGACCGGGGTCAGTGAGAGGCTGTGTTTAGTCTATAGAGCTTACGTGCTGGAGATGGCACAGCCGGTGTGCCCACAGGCCTGAGAGAGCGGAGCTCTACTATGGACATAAAGGATTCGTCTGTCTGATGTAAGACTGTTTGCCTTGTGTACCTGTTACAATGGTTTATGAAGAAAATAAACCACATAGACTGTTTTAAGAGAAAGATCGTTCCTGTGTGCCTGAATATCGCAGCCAAGAGCATGTTCCCCAAACCCGTGTAGTGAGCGCTGCACTACATTATATATATATATATATATATATATATATATAATATATGAATGGACATGAAATAAGAAATATGTTGGAAATGCTTTCTCTTCACTTTCACCATTTCACCACACTTGATTTTTCCCTTTATTTCAGTATATGTAAGGTAAAGTGAGCAATGACCTTTCCAACTGCAACTTGATCTTCAGAAAACAAGCCACCACTTTGCTTTGTCAACATAAAAATAAAAGTTATGGCTCTTGGAAGAATGGAAGGAAAAGAGAAAAGTTCAAAAACTAACAATTGCCAAGTCATGAAATCATAAAGCAGTGAAGAGGACAGCAGAAAAGACAAAGAAGCAATGCTATAACTTGTATACTCTTTATACTCTCTGTAGTTCATCACTTGATCAAATATTGAGCCATAGTGATAGCAATTAGAGATAAGCAAATCTTTTGAAATTCAGATTTCTTCCTACAGAATGTTATCGCATAATTAAAATCCTCTAATTGCCTGCAAATAATATATTTAACACTTTGAGTTCCCCTAAAGGTACTGCCACACTAAGCAATCCGCTAGCGATCTCGTTAGCGTTGCATACTAATGAGATCGCTAGCGGGATCGTTTCTATATCGCTAAATGCGGCCACATTAGCGATATAGTTAACGACGCTATCGCCGTTAGCGATCTCTTAACGACTTTAGCGGTACAAAAGTACGCTAAATCGCTAAGAAAAGGTGCCACACAGCGATTAGATACTTACCCAGCGGGAGCGCCAGCGATGAAATAGGGTCCGGAACGATTCCAGCGACGAGCGAGATCACAGCAGGAAGCTCGTCGCTGGAAGCTGCCGCACTGAACAATATCGCTAACGGGATCGCTAAATAGTGACGTTTTTAGCGATCTCGTTAGCGATATTGTTTAGTGTGGCATACCCTTTAGAGTCTACTGAAACCATTTTGCACTCTCTAATGGAAAATGAACCTTATTAATCTCCAAGAGAATTAACCTGTCTATGTAAAAACTGATGTTAAGCAGCAGTTTCAGTACAGTATAAATGACATGATGGACTGTGAGTAGATACTCGGTTGAGTGTGGTCCTTCGGCACTGGTGTCAGCAGAATGGTGTAGAACAGAGTCAATGGACAGTCAGCCAGGCAGACAGATGGTATGGCCAATTTAATTGTTGACATCAGACCTCGGGGCATGAAAGTTTGCATTGATCCATTCCTGATTCATTTTGACAAATGTTAGGTTTTCTGTACTCGTGGTCTGCTTTGGTATGACAAATTCACTGGCCATGCTAAATATCATCTTGCCACGTTCTTGCCAATGATGCACTTTATTAACCCCTTCACGACATGCGCCGTACATGTACAGCGCATGTCATGTCTTTTTTTTATGTGGGCTCTGAAGCTAAGCCTACATCTTTCCCGGAACATATCAGCTGTTTTGCACAGCTGACATGTGCCTCTAACAGCCGCAGGTGGAATTGCAATCCACCCTCGGCTGTTAACCTGTTAAATGCCACTGTCAATCTCTGACAGTGGCATTTAATGTGATTGCGCTGGAAGCGCGTCACTTATCCCACCCATCGGCACCCGTGTGAAATTACCGCGGGTCGTTGATGAGTTGGCATGACAACCCGGGGTCTGCAGCAGACCCCTGTGGTTGTCATTGCCGTATTGCTATGAGTGCCGCACAGCGGTCGACGCTCATTACAACTGAGCATTTCTGCTACACACAGGCGATCTTATAATTGCCTGTGTGTAGCAAAGTTGATCAGAAGTTAGTAGCTTCTAGTCTCCCATGAAGACTATTAAAGCAAGTAAAAAGTAAAAAAAGTTTTTAAAAATATAAATAAAAAAGTAAAAGTTCAAATCTCCCCCCTTTCACCCCATTTGTAATAAAACAATTTAAAAAAAAATACACATGTTTGGTATTGCAGCATTCAGAATCGATCTATGAAAATATAAAAAGAATTAATCCGACATGTAAAGGGCGTAACAAAATAAAAAGTCAAAACACCAGAATTACACTTTTTTGGTCGCCGCAACTTTGCATTAAAATGCAATAACGGGCGATCAAAAGATCATATGCACACCAAAATGGTATTAATAAAAAAGCTCAGCACTCAAAAATAAGCCCTCATCCAGCCCCAGAACATGAAAACTAGAGATGCTTCGGGTCTCAGAAAATGATGTCATTTTCTTGTTAACAAACTTTGGATTTTTATCACCACTTAAGTAAAAAAGAACCTATAAATGTTTGGTATCTCATAATGACCTGGAGAATTATTAATGACAGGTCAGTTTAGCATTTGGTGAACATGGTAAAAAAAAATCCAAAAAACAGTTGTGGAATTGCCCTTTTCTTGCAATTTCACTGCACTTGGAATTTTTTTCCCATTTTTCAGTACATGATATGGTAAAACCAATGGTGTCACTCAAAAGTACAATTCGTCCTGCAAAAAACAAGCCCTCACATGGCCATATTGACAGTAAAATACAAAAGTTATGGCTCTGGGAAGAAGGGAAGCGAAAAACAGAAACGACAAAAGGGGCAGTGTGAAGGGGTTAATACAAAACTTCATGAGATCAGACTTAAGGGTATCTGAATGATAAAGAGGACAATATATGTGCAACTCAACCCAGCAGTTTAGTCAGTGTGTCTATGTTTGTTGAAGTGCACCAGGTTGTTACAATGGCAGATAAAAAATCTTTTTTGTCATGTCAAATTTACTATTGTTGCTGCTGTTGCCTTGGCTACATGATGTAGCCTTAACACTGACACAGGCAGGAGAATGTTGTGTCTGCATAAATAACAGAAAGGTTTACAGGTAAGACGTTCAGGCAAAATGCGTTAATTCAGCAAAATTTTGCAGATCAGGTATCAGAGCTTATCCTGGTAATAAGCTTATTTTGACTCCAATTTGGAAGCTGTAAAAATTCCTCTATTTATCTTTTATAGCAATGATACAAGGCATAGCTAACCATTACTCATCACTGTGCTTCATCTTAATGCACCTATCCTCCAGTAAGTATTGCTCATCAGCACGACTGAGGACCCATCATTTCGTTATCATCACCCAACAGTTGATTGTCATAGTCAGCATCTTTGTCATCATCATGTTCACTCTGATTGTCTGCTTCCTCTTGCTCCGACAAGTCAATAATGCCCACCCCATCTGCCGTCTGATAATCGTCTACCTCCTCTTCTTCCCTTGAGAGAAGGTGGACCAACTGTCATGATTCTCCCTGAAGACATCAATGAGCTTAATGTAAATGTGTGAAATATGTTTTCTTGTTTTAACAAGTGTTAATTTCCTTGTGGGGTTCAGGACTAACCAATGATCACAAGATGTCAATGTCATACTTTGCTTCTGTCCAGAACTGGGTGAAAGGTTAAGTCTGACCAGCATCAGAAAGCAAGGTGTTGTGAACGTATTGGAGACAATTTCTGAGTGGAGGCTCCCTCTGGTGGTTGCTGTCGGTACTGAAGCTGTATCGAATGACTGGGCCTCCTCAGCTGGCAGCAATACCTGGCAATCCGGAGTCACTGACTGGACTGATATAAGGGAGCTGCCTTCCCATGATCAATTGTGGTTTCCTGGTTCATTTGGAAGGCTGCTGGTGTCTTGCCTGCATCTGCTACTTTCAGATAAGATATTTTCTGCTGATTTCTATTGTGTTTGCTATTTCCATTTTTGTCTGCACCTTTGTGGAGGTTAGCCGGGTTCCCTACTGGGGCCTGTGCTTCTCTCTGTTTTCTGTATCCACTATTATTTGTTCAATTGCTCTTTCCCTGCTTTTTGAGTGGCTGCGGGTTAGCCTTGTTCACTCTGAGATCTAATTTAGTGGGTGGCGAGATCGTGTGATCTCAGCATTTTTGTAATCAGAAGTGTTGGAAGTTTTGCTAGGGTTTTGCTGGGTTGCAGATAGTATTCTGTTCTTTCCTGTCCTATTTAGTCAGGGTTTGGCCCCTGCGTTTGCTCACTCTATTTTCTGTCTGTGTTTGTGGTTCATCTTGTCTAACCGCCATTATATGTTTGGGGGCTGCCTATTCCTTTGGGGCTTTACTCCGGGGTAGTTAGCTTTCCTGTTTCTGTCTTTAGGAGTAGCTAGCTCTCCGGCTGTGCCGAGGTGTCTAGGATCACCGTAGGTACGCTCCATGGCTGCTTCTAGTTATGCGGCTAGTTTAGGGATCTGCAACCCATAAGTTCCCAACCTCTCAGGTTTTCGGCTGCCTTGCTGTTTTGCTCCTGTCCTCCTCAGTTACCAAATCATAACAGAATCACCGGCCTTACTTAAAATTCTATGGTACTCAACAGAAGGGAAAACTAGTAAAAAAAAAAAAGTTGTCAGAGTTGTCAGAAAAAAAATTGAGTTGTCAGAATTTTTTTTATATATATAAATATATATACATTTTTCCCTTTTTTTCTCTGGGGGCTGAGGAGGAATTTTTTCTTCAATGGAAATCAAGCAATTGTCCGAGTGTGCAGAGCAGCTTGCTGCTGAAGTTCAGAGTATGGCAATCTATCTCACTCGGATGCCTGTTTTAGAGCCTAAGATTCCTACCCCATAGTTGTTTTTTGGGATCACTCTAAATTTTTGAATTTTAAAAATAACTGTAAGTTTTTTTTTGCCTTGAGGCCTAAGTCCTTAGGGAACGCTGCACAGCAGGTTCAAATTGTCATCTCCCTGTTGCACGGCTATCCTCAGGATTGGGCCTTTTCCCTGACACCTGGGGATCCTGGCTTGACTGATGTTGATGTGTTTTTTCAGGCTCTGGGGTTGTTGTATGATGAACCCAATGTTACTTGATCAAGCTGAGAGAACCTTGTTGGCATTAAAACAGGGTCAGGAAGCTGCAGAGCTATACTGTCAGAAATTCCGAAAGTGGGCAGTCCTTACTAAATGGAATGACGATGCCTTGGCAGCTCTTTTTCGGAAGGGTCTGGCAGAGACTGTAAAGGACATTATGGTGGGATTTCCTGTCCCCTCTGGGCTCAATGACTCTATGGCATTGGCTATTCAAATTGACAGACGTCTGCGTGAGCTTAGAAATATGCGAGAGGTGGTGACGCATTGCGAGCCAGCCCCTGAGCCTATGCAGTGTGATGGAGTGGCTTCTGGGGCTCAGTGTCACGAGTTTCGTAAGCGTAATAAGTTGTGCTTCTACTGTGGAGACGCTTCTCATGCTATTTCCGTCTGCCCCAAGCTGGGAAGACGTTTTGCGCGCTCAGTTGTTTTGGGTGGTGTTCAGACTAGGTTTCTTTTGACTATTACCTTGATTTGCTCCATGTCCACATTTTCAGCTCAGGCTTTTGTTGATTCAGGAGCAGCTCTAAACCTCATGGATTTTGATTTTGCCAAACGTTGTGGTTTTCCCATGATACCCCTGCCGAAGTCTATTCCATTGCTGGGTATTGATTCTACCCCTTTGGCAGAGAATAAACCCCAGTTTTCGACCCAAGTGATAATGCGGGTTGACCCGACCACCAAGAGAATTGTAAATTTTTGGTGTTACATAATTTACATGACATTATTGTACTGGGTTTTCCTTGGTTACAGACTCATAATCCTGTTTTGGATTGGAAGTCTGTGTCTGTGGTCAGTTGGGGTTGTCAATGTGTTCGTAGTGACACTCCTGTTTTTTCTACCTCTCCCCAGTCGGAAGATGTCCCCGACTATTTGGCTGATTTTTCTGATGTATTTAGTAAGAGTAAATCTGCGTCCTTGCCTCCGCATAGGAGTTATGATTGTGCGATTGAGTTGGTACCCGGTTGTAAATTTCCCAAGGGTCGGCTCTTCAATTTATCTGTACCCGAGCATGATGCTATGCGATCGTATATCAAAGAGGCTTTGGAAAAGGGTCATATCAGACCATCCTCTTCACCCTTGGGCGCCGGCTTTTTCTTTGTGGCCAAGAAGGATGGTTCATTGAGGCCATGTATTGACTATCATCTCCTTAATAAGATCATGGTTAAATATCAATATCTGTTACCCCTGATTTCTGATTTGTTTTCCAGAGTGAAAGGGGCCAGTTGGTTTACCAAGCTTGACCTTAGGGGGGCGCGGAGATGAATGGAAGATGGCGTTTAATACCCCTGAGTGGCATTTTGAGTACCTAGTGATGCCTTTTGGGCTCACTAATGCCCCTTCCGTCTTTCAGTCGTTCATGAATGATATTTTCCGGAACTTGGTGGATAAGTTTCTGATCGTTTATTTGGACGACATTTTCATATTTTCCAGTGACTGGAATTCTCATGTGGAACATGTTCGGAGCGTATTCCGGATTTTGAGCGAGAATGCTTTGTATGTTAAGGGATCGAAATGTCTCTTTGGAGTACAGAAGGTGTCGTTTTTGGGATTCATTTTGTCCCCGTCTGCTATTGAAATGGACCCAGTCAAGGTTCAGGCTATTTGTGATTGGGTTCAGCCCACTTCATTGAAGGCTCTTCAGAGATTTTTGGATTTTGCTAATTTCTACCGTAAATTTATAAGCAATTTCTCTGGAATTGTGAAACCACTGACTGATATAACCAAAAAGCGTTCTGATGTTGTAAATTGGTCTCCTGAGGCAGTTTCTGCGTTTCAGGAGCTTAAGCGCAGATTCACTTCTGCTCCTGTTCTACGGCAACCTGATGTTTCTCTACCATTTCAGGTGGAGATAGATGCTTCTGAGATTGGTGCAGGAGACGTTTTGTCCCAAAGGGATCCGGAGACCTCTAAGAGTAACTCTTGTGCCTTCTTCTCTCGAAAATTTTCCCCAGCTGAACGTAATTATGATGTGGGGAATCGTGAATTATTGGCTATGAAGTGGGCGTTCGAAGAGTGGAGACATTGGTTGGAGGGAGCCAAACATCAAGTTGTGGTCTTCACTGACCACAAAAACTCGATCTATCTCAAATCAGCCAAACGATTGAATCCCAGACAGGCCAGGTGGGCCTTGTTTTTCACACGTTTTAACTTTGTGGTATCCTTCCTCCCGGGTACTAAGAATGTTAAGGCGGATGCCCTCTCTAGGAGTTTCCTTGTGGATTCTATTGATGTGGCTGAGCCTACTGCCATTTTGAAGCAGGGTGTCATTCTTTCCGCTGTCTCACCCGATTTGAGACTGGTCCTGGAGCAATTTCAGGGGGATAAACCTGAGCGTTGCCCTGCGGGGAAATTGGATGTCCCAGACCAATGGAGAGAAAAAGTTATGTCTGAAGTTCATTGCTCTGTGTTGGCTGGTCATCCTGGTATTTTTGGTATTAGAGATTTGGTGAATCGGTCCTTTTGGTGGTCCACTTTATCTCGCGATGTCAGGAATTTTGTGCAGTCCTGGGGTCTTCTTCTCGTTCCAAGCCCTGTTCTCGCTCTAGTGGATTGTTGATGCCACTGCCAGAGCCCAGGAGGCCATGGACCCATATCTCTATGGATTTTATCTCCGACCTCCCGGTCTCTCAGAGAATGACTGTCATTTGGGTGATTTGTGATAGGTTCTCCAAGATGATCCATCTTGTGCCACTGCCTAAGTTGACATCCTCTTCCGAAATGGTACCCTTGTTTTTTCAGCATGTGGTTCGTTTGTACGGCATTCCGGAGAACATTGTGTCTGACAGGGGAGTCCAGTTTGTTTCCAGATTTTGGAGGACATTTTGTTCTAAACTGGGAGTTCAGCTGTCTTTCTCCTCTGCATTTCATCCTCAGACCAATGGGCAGACTGAGAGAACAAACCAGAACTTGGAGACCTATTTGAGATGTTTTATGTCTGCGGATCAGGATGACTGGGTCGCTTTTTTGCCCCTGGCTGAATTCGCTCTTAATAATAGGGCCAGTTCTGCCATTTAGATGTCCCCTTTCTTCTGCAATTCCGGGTTTCATCCTCGATTTTCTTCGAGGCAGATGGAGGCTTCTGTCTGTCTGGGTGTTGACTCTGTGGTAGAGAGAATGCAGCAGATTTGGGATAAAGTAGTGGATAAGTTATCTCTCTCTCAGGAGAAGGCCCAACTGTTTGCCAACCGGCATAGGACTGATGGTCCTCGGTTTAAAGTGGTGACTTGGATTGGTTGTCTTCAAAGAATATCCCTATGAAGGTTGCATCTCCAAAGTTTAAGCCAAGGTTCATTGGACCTTATAGGATCTTGAAAGTCCTTAATCCAGTTTCTTTTCGCTTGGCTCTTTCAGGGACGTTTAAGATTCATAACGTCTTCCGCAAATCTTTATTGAAAAGGTTTGTCGAGCCAGTGGTTCCTATGGCTGCGTTTCCTGAGCCTGTTCTGGTTGAGGGCAATCTGGAGAATGAAGTGGAGAAGATATTGGATTCTCGTTTCGCTAGATGGAGACTCCAGTACTTGGTTAAGTGGAAAGGTTATGGTCAGGAGGACAATTCTTGGGTGTTTTGTTATGAATGTGCTGGAGATGGTTTCTGAGCAGAGGCTCCCTCTGGTGGTTAAAGACAGTACTGAACCTTTCAGCGAGGAGTGGCAATCTGGAATCACAGACTGGTCTGATATAAGGGAGATTCCCTCCCATGATGGTTGCCGGTGATCAATTGTTCTTGTCTCAATTGTGGTTCCTGGTTCATTTGGAAGTTTGCTGGAGTCCTGTCTGCATCTCCTGCTTTCAGATAAGATATTTTTTGCTTTTTCTTTTTGTGCTTGCTTTTTGCATTGTTTTCTGCACTTTTGTGGAGGTCAGCCAGGTCCCCCTCCTGGGGCTTGAGCTCCTCAGTTTTTCTGCAGCCACTGTTATTTGCTCATTTGCTTTTCCTGTTTTTTCAGCGGCTGCTGCTTGGTTTTTGTTCACACTGAGATCTGATTTAGTGGGTGGCGAGATCGTGTGATCTCAGTATTTTTGTAATCAGAATTGTTGGATTTTTGTAGGGTTTTCTGGGTTGCAGAAAGTGATCTCTCCTGTCCTATCCTATTTAGTCAGCTTGTGGCCCCAGCGTTTGCTCAGTCTATTTTCTGCCTATGTTTGTATTTTCATCTTGTCTAACCGCCATTATATGTTTGGGGGCTTCCTATTTTCTTTGGGGATCTGCTCCGGGGCAGATAGCTTTCATCTTTCTGCCTTTAGGCGTAGTTATCTCTCAGGCTGTGACGAGGCATCTAGGAACAACGTAGGAACGCTCCACGGCTACCTCTAGTTGTGTCGTTAGTTTAGGAATCTGCAACCCATCAGTTACCAACATCTCAGGTGTTCGGCTGCCCTGCTGTGTTGTTCCTGTCCTCCTCAGCTACCGAAACATAACAGTGTTTGCTTCTGACATTCATGCGGAGAGACTGGTTCGTGCCTATCATCGAACTCATCCTGATCAGCCTGGTGGCACAGGTGAGGGTTCGGTGACCCCTCCTCAAGGGGGTACTGTTGTGAACGTATTGGAGACAAATTCTGAGCGGAGGCTCCCTCTGGTGGTTGCTGTTGGTACTGAAGCTGTATCAAATTACTGGGCCTCCTCAGCTGGCAGTGATACCTGGCAATCAGGAGTCACTGACTGGACTGATATAAGGGAGCTGCCTTCCCATGATCCTCGCCGGTGATCAATTGTTGTTTCCTGGTTCAGTTGGAAGTCTGCTGGTGTCTTGCCTGCGTCTGCTACTTTCAGATAAGATATTTTCTGCTTATTTTTATTGTGTTTGCTATTTCCATTTTTGTCTACACCTTTGTGGAGGTTAGCCGGGTCCCCTCCTGGGGCCTGTGCTTCTCTCTGTTTTCTGTATTCACTATTATTTGTTCAATTGCTCTTTCCCTGCTTTTTGAGTGGCTGCGGGTTAGCCTTGTTCACTCTGAGATCTGATTTAGTGGGTGGCGAGATCGTGTGATCTCAGCATTTTTGTAATCAGAAGTGTTGGAAGTTTTGCTAGGGTTTTGCTGGGTTGCAGATAGTATTCTGTTCTTTCCTGTCCTATTTAGTCAGTGTTTGGCCCCTGCATTTGCTCACTCTATTTTCTGTCTGCGTTTGTGTTTCATCTTGTCTAACCGCCATTATATGTTTGGGGGCTGCCTATTCCTTTGGTGCTCTACTCGGGGTAGTTAGCTTTCCTGTTTCAGTCTTTAGGTGTAGCTAGCTCTCCAGCTGTGCCGAGGCGTCTAGGATCACAGTAGGTACGCTCCACGGCTGCTTCTAGTTGTGCTTTTAGTTTAGGGATCTGCAACCCATAAGTTCCCAACCTCTCAGGTGTTCGGGCTGCCTTGCTGTTTTGCTCCTGTCCTCCTCAGTTACCAAATCATAACAGCAAACAGTATGAGAGTTGACTTTGGGAAACTCTAGGTAGTGAGAGATTGAGGAAATCGAATAAGAGGAGAAGAGAGGAGAGTGTGCAGTGATCTGGAGAGAAACAGAGCTAGTGTAGAGTGAGCTGAGGAATCAATAAAGAACTTTAGATGTGACTGAGATCCAGTTCAGCAGGCAAGTGGGCAAAACCTATTTGTGGGAGAATTAAAGGAAGAAGTATTGGCCACACATGGGAGGCCCTGTAGAGAACGGTCTTGCGCAGCTGGGGACATGGTAGAGGGAAGAAGCTCTAAAAGAGGCTTTCGTTAAAGGATCAAAGACTGCTGTTTGGGTGCAAGGTTCACAGCGTAACATCAACCTTTGTGTCCCTGCACCAGGAAGATGGAGGTTTATCTGATTTGCTCTGCTTGTTTACTCTCCACGTGTAAGGTGACATTGCCTGAAACCAATAAGAATGTACCTCTGTATGAGACAGAGGAAGATGTAAGCTGTACTTCCAACTGCCTTGTGTACCTAAGGTATTGCCAGGTAAAGATCCTAGTTTTAATGAACACACCTGGTGTCCTTATCTTGAAGGGCGTCACGGCTATACCACTTTTGGTAAAAGCTGTCTTGGTCAGTGGCATGGGCTCAGGATTTACACATTACACATAGACAAGAAATGATATCGGGTCTGCCCTGGTCAGTCTTCCTGCACAATACAATGTACTTTTTCTGACTGATTCACCTGGAATGGACCTAGATGGCAAAGAAATAGCTGAGAGGATCTTAAACCTCACCCTAGAAATCATCCACCTGCTGACTGGAGAGGATTACACAGTAGTGAAGAAGACGGCAGGTGACAATATTACCCTAGACAGTCATCTTAACATGTCAAGAAGATGGAATGGATCCCAAAGACTCAACTTGGAATCTCCTCCTCTTTCACTTACACACGAGAGAAACAATGATGAGAAGATCCTGGACCTCACCAACAAGATCATTGAGATGCTGACTGAAGAGGATGAAGTTTTGACAAGTGTCAAAGTTGAGGTAATATCAGAAGAAGATGTCCTTATCTTGAAATCTAATAGACCTGGTGATGAGTGAAATGGGATAGGCCTGAAGGGGAAGGTGCCCATAGTGACCCTGCCAGCCGACATACACATCCAGAACTCTATTTTTATCTGTAATGTGCTGGGGTGTCGGGTGCACAACTACCACCTCGGGCACCGTTGCACCCTCCTCCTCCAAATCTTGCATTTTTTTACACAGACTTTGAAGTACATCAACAGACACAATGCAGCATTGAACAGGTTTTTTTCTTACATCTCTTCATGTAGCCAGTGTTGTTGGCTTCCCTGGACTAGATGTTTCACAGTTCAATGAGGGAGGCTATCATTTCAAAATAAAGTCTTTACTAGTGTTAAGCATTCCAATACCCCAAGTATCGGGTATCGGCCGATATTCGCTGTATCGGAATTCCGATACTTAGTTCCGATATTTTTCCTATATCGTATACCGGAATCGGAAGTTCCCATAATTCTTTGAGAGGCACTGTGATTTTAGTCAGCCAATGAGGAATCCTACGAAGTGTGGGCACATCCTGTAATGCTGCGGTCATGTTAACTAATGGCATGGCTGTGATTGGATGCTGAAATGATGTCAGAATGCACTATAAAAGGCGCCGCCGCCATTTTAGCGTCACTGTGCTGTGAATTCAGTTAGGGACAGAACGCTGCTCTGCTGACTCTGAGGGACAGTTACAGATAGCGTTTTTGTGAATTGTTCTGTAGGCAGGCTATTTGAGAAACCGCTGTGTAAATCATCCTTTTTCCTTGCAGTGTTGTTTTCACAGCTCTGTGCAAGGTGTGTGTGTGAGTGCAGGTGACGCTGCAGTTTGCTCTGCATCCAACGCTGTTTGTAGTCATCTGCACGTGTCACTCACTGACTCTTTTTTTTTTTTATTTGGTGGAATTGGTGCTGCTCCATTCAATTGAAATTAACAGTGATCTATTAGTGTGACGTGCTTCCATCCGTATCCAATACATTGGTTGCAAACACTATAGAAGTACACAAAGGGGCCTTTCACAGCTAGTGAACAGTTGTGTGCAGTGTTCACTGTAGTCTGAAGTTTTCATTTTTTGAGTGCAGATCACGCTCCAGTTAGTTCTTCAACCACTGCTGGTTGTAGTCTGCTGAGCGTGTGTCCCTGCCTCATCCTTGACATTTTTCTCTAATTGGTGCTGCTCCATTCTATTTCAAATAACTCAAATCTATTAGTGTGACGCGCTTCCATCCGTATACAATACATTGGTTGCAAACACTATAGAAGTACACAAAGGGGCCTTTCAAAGATAGTGAACAGTTCTGTGCAGTGTTCACAGTAGTCTGAGGTTTATATTTTTTGAGTGCAGATCACGCTACAGTTAGTTCTTCAACCACTGCTGGTTGTAGTCTGCTGAGCGTGTGTCACTGCCTCATCCTTGACATTTTTCTCTAATTGGTGCTGCTCCATTCTATTTAAAAAAACTCAAATCTATTAGTGTGACACGCTTCCATCCGTATACAATACATTCGTTGCAAATACTATAGAAGTACACAAAGGAGCCTTTCACAGCTAGTGAACAGTTGTGTGCAGTGTTCACTGTAGTCTGTGAGGTTTTCATTTTTTGAGTGCAGATCTCGCTTCAGTTAGTTCTTCAACCACTGCTGGTTGTAGTCTGCTGAGCGTGTGTCACTGCCTCATCCTTGACATTTTTCTCTAATTGGTGCTGCTCCATTCTATTTCAAAAAACTCAAATCTATTAGTGTGACGCGCTTCCATCCGTATACAATACATTGGTTGCAAACACTATAGAAGTACACAAAGGAGCCTTTCACAGCTAGTGAACAGTTGTGTGCAGTGTTCACTGTAGTCTGTGAGGTTTTCATTTTTTGAGTGCAGATCACGCTACAGTTAGTTCTTCAACCACTGCTGGTTGTAGTCTGCTGAGCGTGTGTCACTGCCTCATCCTTGACATTTTTCTCTAATTGGTGCTGCTCCATTCTATTTAAAAAAACTCAAATCTATTAGTGTGACGCGCTTCCATCCGTATACAATACATTGGTTGCAAACACTATAGAAGTACACAAAGGAGCCTTTCACAGCTAGTGAACAGTTGTGTGCAGTGTTCACTGTAGTCTGTGAGGTTTTCATTTTTTGAGTGCAGATCATGCTACAGTTAGTTCTTCAACCACTGCTGGTTGTAGTCTGCTGAGCGTGTGTCACTGCCTCATCCTTGACATTTTTCTTTAATTGGTGCTGCTCCATTCTATTTCAAAAAACTCAAATCTATTAGTGTGACGCGCTTCCATCCGTATACAATACATTGGTTGCAAACACTATAGAAGTACACAAAGGAGCCTTTCACAGCTAGTGAACAGTTGTGTGCAGTGTTCACTGTAGTCTGTGAGGTTTTCATTTTTTGAGTGCAGATCACGCTACAGTTAGTTCTTCAACGTCTGCTGAGCGTGTGTCACTGCCTCATCCTTGACATTTTTCTCTAATTGGTGCTGCTCCATTCTATTTCAAAAAACTCAAATCTATTAGTGTGACGCGCTTCCATCCGTATACAATACATTGGTTGCAAACACTATAGAAGTACACAAAGGAGCCTTTCACAGCTAGTGAACAGTTGTGTGCAGTGTTCACTGTAGTCTGTGAGGTTTTCATTTTTTGAGTGCAGATCACGCTACAGTTAGTTCTTCAACCACTGCTGGTTGTAGTCTGCTGAGCGTGTGTCACTGCCTCATCCTTGACATTTTTCTCTAATTGGTGCTGCTCCATTCTATTTAAAAAAACTCAAATATATTAGTGTGACGCGCTTCCATCCGTATACAATACATTGGTTGCAAACACTATAGAAGTACACAAAGGAGCCTTTCACAGCTAGTGAACAGTTGTGTGCAGTGTTCACTGTAGTCTGTGAGGTTTTCATTTTTTGAGTGCAGATCATGCTACAGTTAGTTCTTCAACCACTGCTGGTTGTAGTCTGCTGAGCGTGTGTCACTGCCTCATCCTTGACATTTTTCTCTAATTGGTGCTGCTCCATTCTATTTCAAAAAACTCAAATCTATTAGTGTGACGCGCTTCCATCCGTATACAATACATTGGTTGCAAACACTATAGAAGTACACAAAGGAGCCTTTCACAGCTAGTGAACAGTTGTGTGCAGTGTTCACTGTAGTCTGTGAGGTTTTCATTTTTTGAGTGCAGATCACGCTACAGTTAGTTCTTCAACGTCTGCTGAGCGTGTGTCACTGCCTCATCCTTGACATTTTTCTCTAATTGGTGCTGCTCCATTCTATTTAAAAAAACTCAAATCTATTAGTGTGACGCGCTTCCATCCGTATACAATACATTGGTTGCAAACACTATAGAAGTACACAAAGGGGCCTTTCACAGCTAGTGAACAGTTGTCTGCAGTGTTCACTGCAGTCTCTGAGGAATAACCACACTTAGGCCTTATAACTTTTCTGACTTTCTTTATCAATCTACCAAGATGAAGAAGGCAGGGAGTAAGGCACGTGGTCGTGGCCGTGGAGTTTCAGCAGGGAGAGGACGTGGGGATTCTGTGGCTGCTGCCGCCCCCAGTGACACAGCATCCACCAGTTTTCCCCGTGAGCGTTCCTTTATGCGCACTTTTGTAGGAGCTCGGCGTACCCCCCTGCTGCGGGAAGAACAAATTGAAGCCGTTGTTGGTTGGATGGCAGCCAATGCATCGACTTCAATTGCTTCTACCTCCTCTCAGGACCACAGCACTGTTGAACAACCATCTGTCTCTTCACCGCCTGCCAAATTGCCCAGGCAGTCAGAGACCTCTGTACAGGAGCCAGCTGAGTCTCTGCTTCTGTTCTCAGAATCTGTTGGCTTGCAAACAGGGGTCCAGCCAAGCAGCATTCTGGAATGTGAAGAAGAGGGAGTATGCAGTGATGCGCAACAGCTGTGTCTCTCTGAATCTGAAGAGGCGGGTGAGCCAGTGCCGATGGTCAGCACACCGCAGAACGCATCTGATGATGATGAGACTCAGCTGCCAGTTTCTGTTGAGCATGGTGCTGGCCAGACCACCCAACAGCAGCAGGTGTTAGAAGAGGGTAGTGGAGATGATGAGGTCCAAGACCCAACATGGCGTGAGGAACAGGAAGGTGGTGGGAGCAGCTCTGAGGAAGAGATTGCCCCAACGGTCCAAACAGGAGGGAGAGGTAGGCTGCAGACTCGGTTGCCTGTAGCCTCCAGTTTGGCACCCGTTCGGAGCAGTTCTCTTCCAAAAGCCAAAACGGGCGCTCCCAGGACTTGCACTGCGTGGTCCTTTTTTGACACACTTGCAGATGATATTTGCTATGTCAAATGCAAGCTGTGTAATCAAAAAGTAAAAAGAGGTAAAAGTGTCAGTAACCTCAATACCACAAATATGTGGAAACATGTGCGTACAAAGCACGTGGTTGAGTGTTGGAGCCTCTTCCTCCAGCTCACACACAGCTGGTTCGGCTTCCTCACAGGATCGCCATGGAAGAACCTCTGTCACTGTTGTCCAGAGACCCAGTGTTATTCCACCCACAGCTGCAAGTTCCCTGTCATCCTCACACTCCCAGGCCACAAAACAGCCATCGGTAGCATGGGATAAAAGACGGCCATACTCGGCAAACCATCCATGAGCACAGGCTCTGAATGCTGGCATTGCAAAACTCCTGTCCCTTGAAATGCTGTCATTCAGGCTGGTGGAGACAGACAGTTTCCATAACTTAATGGCATTGGCAGTCCCACAATACAATGTGCCCAGCCGATTTTATTTCAGCAGGCAAGCCGTCCCTGGTCTGCAAAAGCATGTTGAGGGAAAAATTAAACATGCGCTACTAAACGCCGTCAGTAGCAAGGTCCACCTGACCACCGATGCGTGAACCATTACCCATGGCCAGGGACGATACCTTTCCCTTACTGCCCATTGGGTCAATGTTGTGTAGCCGGGTACAGATCTTGCGAGTGGCGCTGTACGTGTTCTGCCAACTCCAAGGATTGCAGGAATCCAGTCTTTACACATTGACTACTCCTCCTACTCCAGTTCCTCAAAATCATCACTGCAGGAGCCGTCACGGTCTACCTCCACATGGACCCGGGCCGTGAACGCTTACCTGTTGCCACCGATATGAGCACAGCCGTGGCCAAACGTCAACAGGCCGTCCTGAAATTAATTTCCATGGGGAATCGAAGCCACACAGCGCAGGAGCTCTGGAATGCCATCAAGCAGGAGAGCGACGTGTGGTTTTTCCAGCGAATCTCCAGCCAGGCTTGGTAGTGTGTGACAATGGCCGAAATCTGGTGGCAGCTCTGGGCCTTGGCAACCTCACTCACATACCATGTCTGGCACATGTGCTCAACTTGGTCGTGCAGAGTTTTTTGAGGGACTATCTGAATCTTGATGCACTGCTGCACAAGGTCCGCCTAGAGTGCGCTCACTTGCGACGTTCCAGCATGGCCATATCACGCATTGCAGCTCTGCAACGCAGATTTCGCCTTCCTGAACATCGCATCATATGTGACGTACCCACCAGGTGGAATTCCACGTTATATATGTTGGAGCGGTTGTGTGAGCAGCAGCCAGCAGTAATGGAGTATCAGCTGCATCAGGCGCAATCAACTCGCAATTTGCGCCGTTCACACTTCACCACTACTGAGTGGGCCTCTATGAAGGACATCTGCCATGTTTTGCGTGCGTTTGATGAGTCAACGCGGATGGCGAGTGCAGATGATGCACTAGTCAGCCTGACTGTCCCCCTTATCTGCCTGCTTCAAAAAACACTGCAAGCACTAAGGGATGAGGTTTTGGAAGAGGTGGAGGATGACGAGTCACAAATTCCATCACCTTCTGGACAGTCAGCGCAACGTGGTTCCTCACAAAGGGCTGGGCAGGGCTCATTTTGTGAGGAGCATGAGGAGGAGGAGTCAATGGAGGAGGAAGACATCGCTCCAGAGGGAGGTACACAACGCTCTAGTCAGTATGTAGAGCGAGGGTGGGGTGATGCAGAGTAGGCAGAGATGACGCCTCTTGCAGGGGACAGCGTTTCTTGGCCAGTTGGGAGTCTGCAGCACATGGTTGATTTCATGCTGCAGTGCCTGAGAAACGACCGCCGCATCGCCCACATTCTCACCACGTCTGATTATTGGGGTACACCCTCCTAGACCCTCGCTACCGGGACAACTTACAAAGCCTCATCACACCGTTGAACCGGGAGCGTAAAATGCGGGAGTACCAAGACACACTGGTGCAATCCATAATGTTCTCCATTCCAGCCGAGAGCACTGCTGCTGCTACTGCTTTACAAAGCAGCTCTGTGCGTCGAGGCAGTGGAGACAGCTCTGCAACAAGAGGGAGCACAAGCAGCGCCTCTGCACAGGGCAAGACCAGTATGTTCCAAATGTGGCGAAGTTTTGTGGCAGCACCACAAATGTCTACACCATCCGAGACGGCTCCAGTCAGCAGGAGGCAACGTTTCCGTAAGATGGTGACAGACTACATGTCTTTCCCTCTCAGTGTACTCCCAGATGGCTCTTCCCCATTCAAGTTTTGGGTCTCTAAGCTGGATACATGGCCAGAGCTTAGCCAGTATGCATTGGAGGTGCTGGCTTGCCCTGCTGCCAGTGTATTATCGGAGCGCGTCTTTAGTGCTGCAGGTGGTGTACTAACAGACCGTCGCATGCGACTATCCTCCGATAATGTAGACCGGCTTACTTTTCTGAAAATGAACAAGGCATGGATCTCGCCTGAATTTGCCTGTCTGGTTTCCGATTAAATAACTGGTTGGCAACGTTATCCATGTCTCCTGTTATGTTCATCTTTCTACCACCTGAACTCTACTCCCTGGGCTACAACACTGCCAGTTGCTGCTCAGAAGTGTCGTGTCCACAGACCAATACACAAGCTATAGTGTTAGTGGGGTTCAGTAACGCCAGCTGTTCCCCTGCTGTGTGTCCGGCAAGAAGTCTCCTGTTCCCTACACATGCACAGAAAAACCCATGTCGAACATGCTCCAAATAGGGAAGAGCCGTCACCCTGATTGTTATGCTTAAAACAGGAAAGTTTGAAGTTTTCCAGGCCTAGAATGATAAATTTTTATAAGAAATATGGACAAATAATAATTTGTCATCACGGCGCATATCTGCACATGTCTATTAGAAATGGTAACAAAAACTAAAACATAGTGTTCACTTTTTGAAATTAATGCATAAAAGTACATTTCATACTTATCAATTAATGCTTTTTAAGGAACTTTATCTGTACCTGTAAGATAATGCAGTCAATGGATGTACGAATCATAAACATCATCATCATCATCCTCACGAGTTATATTTATGACAGACATAATAAAATACACAGACTGATGCCAACTGTAACTTCACACACCATATATGAAATGGCCAGCATCTAAACCTGGTAATAATGTGCAATAATAAATTATTACATCTAGAAAGTGCATCATGCATACTGACAATAGGTAGTTATACCTGCAAGTGCTGGTGAAACAACCACAACAGATATAAATTAATAATGGTATATAGGTATCACAGTGCATAGTTACTCATGGACAATGTCGATCTAATACTGTACCTCAATAAAGGCAGCGTCAACCATCATGCTTGTTTGTCTTGTAGATTGTTAAAGAGGGAACGTGCTTTTTTTGTTGCTCATAGGTGGAGTATTATACATTAAATGATTACTGCTGTCGTATTTTTGGGTCCCTAGGGCAGAATAACGCTGCGTAAGGTCACATTTTATAGAGAGTCATATAATAGACACACGCTACCCTACCCTACGCGTGACAGTAGGAAGGTAGTGTTGACGGATAAAGCCTTGCGCAACCAGACATGCTTTTATCCTCTTCAACACTGTACAAGCCAAAAATGCATGATTGCAGCCGCAGACTTTATTGACGTACAGTATAACATTGCCATTACCCATCAGAGGCTGTCCACTGTCTGATACAGACATAGAATATACCTTTGCTATCCGTAGCCTTTATTTCACCTACACTTGCAGGCACACACTTAAATTGTGACAATGCATAATGTTTTTTTAAATGGTTATTTTTTATCGTACATTATTGCGTCATCACATTGATGAGTCCATGCTGGACATGTCATACATGCTGTCCAAAGTAACAATTTTCTTAACTGAAATAATTGAAATGTGTGTGACTGTCACATATAAATTGCAATAATGATGATGAGTGACTATTACAAAATCCATTGTCTTCACTATGTTATGGTTTAACATAGCGTTCCTTAAGCATTATTACTAAATACAAAAATGGACTTTTATTCTTAAATTTACAACACTATATTTTGCAAACTAATTTTTGGGTGGTGTGTTGTTCCATTTCTTGTTGCCATGTGCTTATATGCGTTTATATTTGCAGGGTGTTTATTTTTATTCTTGGAATTGAAATTCATCATTTTATTGTCCTAGTAAAACTTAATTTATTCTTGTTTGAAGTACATACATTTGCAATGGCCACGTAACAAGGCAATAACTCAATATTTTATTTCAAAACCCTCCTTGACCCTGGGCTTCAACACCGCCAGTTGCTGCTCAGAAGTGTTGGATGCACAGATGAAAACAATCGCTGATGTGTTTGTGGGGTTCAGTAACGCCTGCTGTTCCCCTGCTGTGTGTCTGGCAAAAATTACTGCTGCTAACTACAAATTAAACTTCAAACATCTCATACTAAGCCTCTGCCTACACCCTCCTTGACCCTGGGCTTCAACACCGCCAGTTGCTGCTCAGAAGTGTTGGATGCACAGATGAAAACAATCGCTGATGTGTTTGTGGGGTTCAGTAACGCCTGCTGTTCCCCAGCTGTGTGTCCGGCAAAAATTACTGCTAGCTACCTACACATGGTGAAAAAAACATGACATGTCAAAGTGGCTAGTGCTACACATAGATATGAGGCTACACCCTGATTTCTAAGCTGTAAACAAGTGAAACGTCAGCTTTAAAACCATAAAATGATTAGTCTTTGTCACAAATCTGTAACAAAATAATTGTGACATATTATTGCAGATATGCACATGTCGAACACAAATGCTAACACAAAAGCCTACTTATGCTATAGGATACTGATGGTCAACCTTGTCACTCCATAGCTTAGACAAATCCAACTCACATCATGACTCAAATGCTGCAATGTTGGAAGTGCATAATGTGGGTTGAACTTTGACAACAGCTGCAGTGCGAAGGTTAGACTTCAGTGTTCTTGGCTTTTAAATAAAAGCATACAAGTAAATATAATAATCCAATGTTGATTAAGGGACGTGATGTACACCTGTAATATTGTGCAAACAATGGACGTAGGAATAGTCCTCTTCAACATTACTTATATTTGTGTCATTTTAAAAAATACATATTTAATTAGAAAGTTAACAGCCCATATCATAAAGGTCCATCATGTAAACATGATAATCGGTAACAAAAATCATGCATTACCTTGTTAAAGTCAATAGTGCATAGTCACAATAGCAAAATATATACCTGCAAGTGGTGCTGAAACAACGACAACTGATAGAAAAGGTGAATGATATCTAGTTATCAGACTGAATAGCGACACCTGTACAATGTCGATATAATACTGTACCTTAACAAAACAGCTGTGTCACACCTCACACGCGTTTTTCTTGTAGCTTCTTATGTAATAGGGCACATGCGTGTATGTTTCATCATAGGTGCATGTTTACTGAGTAAAGCAGTCATGACAATGCCTTTGTGTTGTCGGTACGCTTGCGATGATGAACGATGCGCAACGTGAATGTTAGTCTGCGTCATAAGACGCACAGACGCTCAATACCCAACGGTCACAGCAGGAAGCCAGTCTGTGCGTCCAAACAAAGGCGCAAGCATACATGCACGTACCCTGTTTATAAAGCTATATAAAAAAAAGGATGTAGTAGTGACGCACACTTTATTGAGGTACAGTATTACATCGCCATTCACCATCTGTGGCTATGCAGTCTCATCTATATATACCTTATCTATCCGTTGTCATGCTTGCAAGTCCACAGTCAGGCATAAATAGCTATTTTCACTATGCACTATGCACTTTTAAAGGTTATGTTTGTTAATATAAATGATTGGCACTATTATCAGTATTACATGATGGAAATTTTATATATTTTTATAAACTGTTTAGTGATATTATTCTGCAAATGTAAAGTTTTATGAATGTCACAGATAACTTGTAATGCTGATTATGTTTTGAAGTCAGACATTCATTGTCTATACAATAAAAATGGTGTACATACTGTTACTTATCCATCATTAATGGATTCTGATATGTACTTGTATGCTTTTATTTAAAACCTATAGCAGATTACTTAACCAATTTTTTTTGTGGTTTGCATTGCTTTTCAACATGTTAATGTATGCGTTTATGTTTGTCAATTCTTAATTTATATTGATTTTTTAAAGTAAAATCATCATCTTATGGTACTAAAGGTTATATTTCTCTTGTTTGGAGTATAGACATTTTTAATTGACACGTAACAAGGAAAATACTTGATTAGTATTTAAACATCCTCCTTGACCCTGGGCTCCAACACCGCCAGTTGTTGCTCGGAAGTGCTGTTAGCACAGTCAACACTTGCTCCTGTGTTACTGGGGTTCAGTAATGTCAGCTGTTCCCCTGCTGTGTGAACGGCAAAAAGTCCTGCTGCCTCCACTCTGTTCTCCTCTCATCCCTGGGCTCCAACACCGCCAGTTGTTGCTCGGAAGTGCTGTTAGCACAGTCAACACTTGCTCCTGTGTTACTGGGTTCAGTAATGTCACTGTTCCCCATGCTGTGTGAACGCAAAAGTCCTGCTGCCTCCACTCTGTTCTCCTCTCATCCCTGGGCTCCAACACCGCCAGTTGTTGCTCGGAAGTGCTGTTAGCACAGGTCAACACTTGCTCCTGTGTTACTGGGGTTCAGTAATGTCAGCTGTTCCCTGCTGTGTGAACGGCAAAAAGTCCTGCTGCCTCCACTCTGTTCTCCTCTCATCCCTGGGCTCCAACACCGCCAGTTGTTGCTCGGAAGTGCTGTTAGCACAGTCAACACTTGCTCCTGTGTTACTGGGGTTCAGTATTGTCAGCTGTTCCCCTGCTGTGTAACGGCAAAAAGTCCTGCTGCCTCCACCCCTGTTCTCCTCTCATCCCTGGGCTCCAACACCGCCAGTTGTTGCTCGGAAGTGCTGTTAGCACAGTCAACACTTGCTCCTGTGTTACTGGGTTCAGTAATGTCAGCTGTTCCCCTGCTGTGTGAACGGCAAAAAGTCCTGCTGCCTCCACTCTGTTCTCCTCTCATCCTGGGCTCCAACACCGCCAGTTGTTGCTCGGAAGTGCTGTTAGCACAGTCAACACTTGCTCCTGTGTTACTGGGGTTCAGTAATGTCAGCTGTTCCCCTGCTGTGTGAACGGCAAAAAGTCCTGCTGCCTCCACTCTGTTCTCCTCTCATCCCTGGGCTCCAACACCGCCAGTTGTTGCTCGGAAGTGCTGTTAGCACAGTCAACACTTGCTCCTGTGTTACTGGGGTTCAGTATTGTCAGCTGTTCCCCTGCTGTGTCAACGGCAAAAAGTCCTGCTGCCTCCACTCTGTTCTCCTCTCATCCCTGGGCTCCAACACCGCCAGTTGTTGCTCGGAAGTGCTGTTAGCACAGTCAACACTTGCTCCTGTGTTACTGGGGTTCAGTAATGTCAGCTGTTCCCCTGCTGTGTGAACGGCAAAAAGTCCTGCTGCCTCCACTCTGTTCTCCTCTCATCCCTGGGCTCCAACACCGCCAGTTGTTGCTCGGAAGTGCTGTTAGCACAGTCAACACTTGCTCCTGTGTTACTGGGGTTCAGTAATGTCAGCTGTTCCCTGCTGTGTGAACGGCAAAAAGTCCTGCTGCCTCCACTTGTTCTCCTCTCATCCCTGGGCTCCAACACCGCCAGTTGTTGCTCGGAAGTGCTGTTAGCACAGTCAACACTTGCTCCTGTGTTACTGGGGTTCAGTAATGTCAGCTGTTCCCCTGCTGTGTGAACGGCAAAAAGTCCTGCTGCCTCCACTCTGTTCTCCTCTCATCCCTGGGCTCCAACACCGCCAGTTGTTGCTCGGAAGTGCTGTTAGCACAGTCAACACTTGCTCCTGTGTTACTGGGGTTCAGTAATGTCAGCTGTTCCCCTGCTGTGTGAACGGCAAAAAGTCCTGCTGCCTCCACTCTGTTCTCCTCTCATCCCTGGGCTCCAACACCGCCAGTTGTTGCTCGGAAGTGCTGTTAGCACAGTCAACACTTGCTCCTGTGTTACTGGGTTCAGTAATGTCAGCTGTTCCCCTGCTGTGTGAACGGCAAAAAGTCCTGCTGCCTCCACTCTGTTCTCCTCTCATCCCTGGGCTCCAACACCGCCAGTTGTTGCTCGGAAGTGCTGTTAGCACAGTCAACACTTGCTCCTGTGTTACTGGGGTTCAGTAATGTCAGCTGTTCCCCTGCTGTGTAACGGCAAAAAGTCTGCTGCCTCCACTCTGTTCTCCTCTCATCCTGGGCTCCAACACCGCCAGTTGTTGCTCGGAAGTGCTGTTGGCACAGTCCAACACTGCTCCTGTGTACTGGGTTCAGTATGCAGCTGTTCCCCTGCTTGTAACGGCAAAAGTCTGCTGTCACTCGTTCTCTCCATCGGCTCCTGTCCAGTTTGCTGCTCGAGTGTTGCCGGTACTCATCTGCCTGCTGGTTTCAGCACGCCTGATTCCTTAGTGTGCTCATTAGTCAATAAGTGTCTGTCGTGTGCGTGGGTTACAGACTCAGTGCCTCATTTAGTGCTTCTATGTGTGCTGCGGATATGAAATAAAGGCTGTTTCCGTTGTGACATAGACAATCACCACTGTCACTGGGTTCGTAACTGCAGCCGCTCGCGGCTGTCAACTTAAATTTCCATGGGTACCTTCTGCTACCCGTCCGGTTCCAGTACCGTCAGCTGGTTCTCGCAGTGCTTTGGCCTAGGTGCCTCCATCTCGGTATCCGAGTTCCAGCAACGTCTGCTGGTCCTTGGTAGTGCTTTGGAGCACAGGTACCTCCTGCTTAGTAACCGTGTCCCAGTAACGTCAGCTGGTCCTCGGTTGTGCCATTGGCTCTTTTCCTTCTGCTGCCCCTCCGGGTTCCAGTACAGTCAGCTGGTCCTCGTTACTTCCATTGGCTCTTGTACCTTCTGCTACCCGTCCGGGTTCCAGTACCGTCAGCTGGCTCTCCGCAGTGCCTTTGGCCTAGGTGCCTCCATCTCGGTATCCGAGTTCCAGCAACGTCTGCTAGTCCTTGGTAGTGCTTTGGAGCACAGGTACCTCCTGCTTAGTAACCGTGTACCAGTAAATCCAGCTGGCCCTCGGTTGTGCCATTGGCTCTTTTCCTTCTGCTGCCCCTCCGGGTTCCAGCACAGTCAGCTGGTCCTCGTTACTTCCATTGTCTCTTGTACCATCTGATACCCGTCCGGGTTCCAGTAACGTCAGCTGGTTCTCGGAAGTTAGTCAGCCTTCTTGTACCTTCAGCTACATTTCCAAATTGAAGATTTTTTAAATTTTTTTTGGGTAATCACTATGGATCTCCAACAATGAAGACGACGACCCTGATGTTCACCCCGAAGAAGACGACGACCACAAGGACGACGAGCATCAAGCCAACCAGCCTGAACACCATCACAAAGAACAAATAAAAGATTACCCAGAAGAAGATCACCAACAGGACAAAAGAAGGTTAAGACAAACTACAAGATACAGAACAAGAGACAGAAGAACAATAAGCAGAAGATCAAAAAGCAGAAGAACATGAAGTATAAGACCAAAATTAAGAGCTAAATATATGCTCTAAATTATAAGCAGAAGAAGACTAAGCAGTGTATGGGGGTGAGTCCGTTCCTCCTCGTGGTGCCCCTGGAAAAGGCCTGCTGCAGGCTAAACTGAACGCGGACAAACACTGTTGTAATTTAAATCTTTGGTGACAGCAAGAACGGAAGGATGAAAAATTCATACTTTTACAGATTACAAGTACAGGAATCTCTGTCACAAATAAGAATATGATGAAGAAGATGAATAGGAAGAAGATGAAGAAGTAGAATATGAAGAAGAATAATAGTTTAATAAGAAGAATATGAGTAATGTTAACAAAAAGATCAATAGCAAGAAGTTTAAGAAGAAGATAAATAAGGTGAAGATGAAGAATAATTTGATGAAAAAGATGATGATGCTGAAGATTATGAAGGAGAAAGTGTGGCAGAAGTTAAAAAGGTGAAGAGCATGGAAGTTGTGAAACATACATATTTGCCAAAATAGAAAAAAGGTTAACAACATTGTCAATTTCTTCGTCAATCCAAACGTCTTTAAAAAAAAAAGGATTACTGCTATTTCATTTGATTGGGTTAAACATTTATGCCTTTAATGTCTCCTCAACCTCCCCCAATACATTCCACATTACTCTTTGTTGTTTTCCTTCATGTACAATTAACCTACAAGGCAAGAATGTTTTTTTTTTAATTCCGATATTTTGTTCCCATAGACTTACATTGGATTTCCGGTATCGGTATCGGGTATCGCCGATACCTTTTGGGTATCGGCGATACCCATTCCGATCCGATACTTATTGATATCGGAAAGTATCGCTCAACTCTAGTCTTTACTGAATAGTAACTTGATAAGGGTTATGTGTAAGGGATAGAAGCTGCAAAGTTTTATGGAGATTTCTTTTACAGTATGAAGCATTTATCTACACAGTATCCTTCCTCTGTAATATATTCCAAGGCTTTCGAGGTACACTGTTTCTCCCTACTTAACATTATCTCTACATTCTTTATTAAAAAGTCACTTTTATTTGCTCAGCGATTATGCATCCTATTTCTTCCACTACTGGTGCCCTGGATCACCCTTCACTAGTCCCTGTCTCTCAGTCCTGCTAAGGTTCATTTCCTTCTTCATTACAAGCTCAAGGTCTCGTGGACAGGCATCCTTTCCTAAGACCTAACTGCAGGAGGCCACTCTATCTCTTTTCTCATTTTTCTTCAGGATCTCACTATCTCTCCTTCTAGGTCTCCTCTCTCTTAGAGTCACCCTTTTAAGCAACACTGCTCAATTTGCACTCCAAAACCCCAAAACTCTTTCCAGCCAGAACTTTGATATAGTTTTATAATTTCCTTCGACATCTATATGGAAAATTTATTACGTGTATTAGTTGTGTTTTTTTCTATAATTAACACAGTTTACTACCATTGTTAGGGCTCACTCTCACTTGCAATTGCATTGGCCAAATGAAAATTCGGATTACATTAGTGCCAATATAATCCTATGCTTCTGTTCTTATTGGCACCCAAGTGCAGTGCGATTCCCGCCAATGCCAGCAGCAGATTATATGGAGAAATTAATCTCTCCATCTCCTCTGAAGCTGTGCTGCAATTCTCTCATGCGAAAGAGGATCAGAGCACAGAGCACTGACATTCGGCTCCCGCTTGGAGCAGGGCAGGAGCCGAGTGTCATTAGAATAGAGCATTCAATGCTTTAGCATCAGATGTGATACTCTACTGGGACCCCAGACTTATGGCTGTTCTCACTACATCACTGAATAATGGCTACTTTTTCATATTTTATTATTATTTTACATATTTTTTTATTTCTTGTTTTCACAAATTTTGCACTTTATTCATAACATACTTTAACATATATTTGCTCAATATGTTATCCTAAATATGAACACTAGAGATGAGCGACTTTGCCTCCGGGAGGGTCGAGTCGGGTTTCGGATCACCTGACTTTCACAAAAGTCGAGTCGAACGAAATCGGCCGACTATCGGCAAAAGTCGAAGGTCCGACTGAAACACGAAACCCAATGCAAGTCAATGAGGAAGAAAAGTCGGCAGTGAGTGGAGGACAGTAAACACACCTACAGTGCTCATTTCAATGCCAACGACATCAATTCTTATTACTTTAGCTTGTCAACTTTAATTTACTTTAAAATAATAGTTACGCATTGAAAACTGGGGGTTATTTGGCTAAAGTTGTGGGGGGGCAGGGCTGGCTCCAGGTTTTCGTGAGCCCCAGGCCAAAGAGCCTCAGTGGGCCCCTTTAACACATACCACAATTCATGATGCTCTGATACGGCAGAGAAATATAGGTATAGTACAATGACAAATACTTCACTTCTTACATTAAAAGTGATATCTATTTTAAATTCTACAATAGCTCAAAAACCGGACAGTATATTCCTCCATACAGTATTATGGCCACCACATAGTGCACCATACAGAATAATGAGCCCCATATATTGCTCCATACATAATTTGTCCAATATAATGTTCCATTCAGTATATGATGAGCTCCACATAATGCTACAGTATATGATGGTCCTATCACGAACACCGCACTGCACTTGCTCACTGAGCCAGTGCACGTGTCCTGAGAAAGACAGACTGCACTCAAAGATACCTGTGGAGCGGGGCAGCAGCGGTGGAGATGCATGCTTCAGACTAACAGGACCTGAAGCACATGACTGCCAAGGGGCGGCGCCGGCCACAGGTCTCTCAGAGGAAGCAGGAGCAGAGAGAGATTGTTTCAGGCCAAACAGGACCTGAAGCACCTGACTGCTGGGGGCGTGGCCTAAGCTCCAAGAGCTAGGAGCAGAAGGAAAACTCCTAGAAGGGTAACTACGGGACAGAGTTACCAAGGGGCATAGACAAAACGGATCGTCAGGATAGCCAGGTCATACACAGAGGGAGCAATGCAGTACAAAAGAGCAGGCAGAGAATAATCAGAACATAGCCAAGGGGTCACACACAGAGGGAGCAACGCAGTACAAGAGGAGCAGGCAGAGAATAATCAGAACATAGCAAAGGGATCAGAAAACCAGAACGGGCAAATACACAGTACCAAGACAGTAGACAAACTCACAATGAAGAGACGGACCGGGTCAAAACCAAACAAGCAACAAGATCAGGCACAAGGCACAGGCACACAGGAGGTCAACTAACTCAGCCGAGGGCAGGAGTATAACTGACACCAGACCTAGGTCAATTGGCAACTAAATAGCCGCTCTCTGCCAGAGGGAGGCTGAAACTATTAACCCCAGTCTGACCAGGACGGGACAAAGACAAAACCCCATCCTGGGTCATGACAGATCCCAATGGATGATGCTCCAGTGTATGATGGGCCTATATAATGCTCCATATATAATGGGCCCCATATGTTGCTCCAGTAAATGATGGGCCCCATGGATGATGCTCCAGTGTCTCATGGGCCCCATTTATAATGCTCCAGTGTATAATGGACCCCGTATATGATGCTCCATATATAATGGGCTACATGTGATACCCCATAAATAATGAACCCAATATGATGCTCTAGAATATGATGGGCCCCATATGATGCTCCAGTATATGATGGGCCCCATGGATGATGCTCCAGTGTATGATGGGCCTATATAATGCTCCATATATAATGGTCCCCATATGATGCTCCAGCGTATAATGGGCCCCGTATATGATGCTCCAGTTTATGATGAGCCCCATATAATGCTCCAAATATAATGGTCCCCATATGTAATGCTCAATATATAATGGGCTCCATGTGATGCCCCATAAATAATGAACCCCATATGATGCTCTAGTATATGGTGGGCCCCATATACACTGTGTGCAGAATTATTAGGCAAATGAGTATTTTGATCACATCATCCTTTTTATACACGTTGTCCTACTCCAAGCTGTATAAGCATGAAAGCCAAATGCCAATTATGTAAATCAGGTGATTTGCATCTCTGTAATGAGGGGTGAGGTCTAATGACATTAACACCCTATATAAGGTGTGCTTAATTATTAGGCAACTTCCTTTCCTTTGGCAAAATGGTTTAGAAGAGAGATTTGACGGACTCTGAAAAGTCAAAAATTGTGAGATGTCTTGCAGAGGGATGCAGCAGTCTTGAAATTGCCAAACTTTTGAAGCGTGATCACTGAACAATCAAGCGTTTCATGGCAAATAGTCAACAGGTTCGCAAGAAGCGTGTTGATAAAAAAAGGCGCAAAATAACTGCCCATGAATTGAGGAAAATCAAGCGTGAAGCTGCCAAGATGCCATTTGCCACCAGTTTTGCCATATTTCAGAGCTGTAACATTACTGGAGTATCAAAAAGCACAAGGTGTGCCATACTCGGTGACATGGCCAAGGTAAGGAAGGCTGAAAAACGACCACCTTTGAACAAGAAACATAAGATAAAACGTCAAGACTGGGCCAAGAAATATGTTAAGACTGATTTTTCTAAGGTTTTATGGACTGATGAAATGAGAGTGACTCTTGATGGGCCAGATGGATGGGCCCGAGGCTGGATCAGTAAAAGGCAGAGAGCTCCACTCCGACTCAGACACCAGCAAGGTGGAGGTGGGTACTGGTATGGGCTGGTATCATCAAAGATGAACTTGTGGGACCTTTTTGGGTTGAGGATGGAGTGAAGCTCAACTCCCAGACCTACTGCCAGTTTCTGGAAGACACCTTTTTCAAGCAGTGGTACAGGAAGAAGTCGGTATCATTCAAAAAAACATGATTTTCATGCAGGACAATGCTCCATCACATGCATCCAAATACTCCACAGCGTGGCTGGCTAGTAATTGTCTAAAAGAAGAAAAAATAATGACATGGCCCCCTTGTTCACCTGATCTGAACCCCTATAGAGAACCTGTGGTCCCTCATAAAATGTGACGTCTTCAGGGAGGGAAAACAGTCCACCTCTCGGAACAGTGTCTGGAGGCTGTGGTGGCTGCTGCACGCAATGTTGATCGTAAATAGATCAAGCAACTGACAGAATCTATGGATGGAAGGCTTTTGAGTGTCATCGTAAAGAAAGGTGGCTATATTCGTCACTGATTTTTTTGTTTTTGTTTTTGAATGTCAGAATTGTTTATTTCTAAATTTTGTGTTGTTATATTCGTTTACCTGGTGAAAATAAACAAGTGAGATGGGTATATATTTGATTTATATTAAGTTGCCTAATAATTCTGCACAGTAATAATTACCTGCACAAACAGATATCCTCCTAAGATAGCTGTGAATACTTTTCCGTCCAAAGATGACAAGAGTATTCTTAGAGTGATACCTTTATTGGCTAACCAGAAAATTACATCACTTCTAAGATAGCCAAATCTGAAAAAAAAACACTCCAACTTCCAAAAATATTAAGCCTTGATATTTATGAGTCTTTTGGGTTAATTGAGAACATAGTTGTTGTTCAATAATAAAAAAGAATCCTCTCAAATACAACTTGCCTAATAATACTGCACACAGTGTATGATGCTCCATTGTATGATGAGCCCCATCAAATGCTCCAAATATAATGGTCCCCATATATAATGTTCCATATATAATGGGCTCCATGTGATGCCCCATAAAAAATGACCCCCATATGATGCTCTAGTATATGATGGGCCCCATGTATGATGCTCTAGTGTATAATGGGCCCTATCTATGATGCTCAAGTGTATGATGGGCCCCATATATAATCCTCCAGTGTATAATGCTCCCCATATATTGCTCCAAACATTAAAAAAAATGAAATACCTCTCCTCGCTGGGCACTGCTCTACTCTGGATTCCTCAGAGTCGCCAACTTCCAGCTCTCTGCGCTTGGACTGTTCAGGCAGAGGGTGCACAGTCGTGACGTCATTTCGCTCTCTGACCTGAATGTCACTGTCAGGAAACGCGGAAGACGTCACAGCGGTGGAGCAAGGATAGGTAATTATTGCAAGTGCTGGGCCCTGAGCAAGCAGGGGGGCCCACTCATGGGCGACGGCACTGGCACAGGGCCCCTCATAGTATGCCGATGTCTCTGAAGGCGAGTGGGCCCCCCCACCTGCTCAGGGCCCCGGCACTTGCCTAGGTACGTCAGGTGCTGACGACGGCCCTGGGGGGGGGACAGCCCAGTTAGGGAGGTGGAAAACTGGCATATGTTAAGGTGTAGGCTGAATGTTCAGCAGCTGCAAATGGAGGATTTGGAGAAGTCGGAGGAAGAGGAAGACAAAGCAAGCCATTTTGCTGCAACCTATGTATCATCAGGGGAAGGTGGTATAAAATCCTTTGAAACCCAGGCATGGTTCATTTTAATGAAGGTGAGATCACCAACATTTTTGGTCGACAGCCGGGTCCTTCTTTCTGTCAGGATTGATCCAGCAGCACTGAAGACTCTTTCTGATAGCACACTACCAGCAGGGCAAGCGAGCTCTTGTAAGGCATATTGTGCCAATTCAGGCCAGGTGTCCAGTTTACAGGCCCAGTAGTCAAAGGGGAATGGACTGTGAGGGAGAACATCGATAGGGGAGGAGAGTTAATTTTGAACCATAGTTGACAACTGCTGTCTCCTGTCTGTTGCAATCTATTCAGTATTAACAGTCGTGTGAGCGGTACTCAAGGAATCAGTACACAACATGGTCATGAAACCCTTGTCTCCAACGCCAATTCGGCTGTGTGCACCACGAACACATCTTCCATTTGGCCCAGTACGGCTCACGGTAGAACATGCACAGCTGCTGTGTGCTGGGAATGCCGCTAACAAATGGTTTACCAGAGTTGCTTGTTAGTTCGCCAATATTAGCTCTAGGTTCTCCTGTGGCATGATGTTCTGTAATTTGCCTTTATAGAGTGAATCGAGGATGTTAGCCAACCAGTAGTCGTCATCCTTCATAATTATGGGGTCCTTTTTTAGTTTCCGCAAGACATAATCACACATGTGGGCCAATGTTCCCGATGTCAATGATGCACTGCCAATGGTGGGTGGAGGAGCACTTTCTGCCAAATCCACATCCCTCCAGTCACGCACAAACCCTGTGCCTGACCTAGGCAAGCCAACATTTTCTCTTGCCCCCTGAGAAGCTTCTTCCACCTTGTCCAGGACAGTTCCCTGAGCAGACAATGGCTGACTGTCATCAAGGCTTCCCTCCTCCTCCTCTTCCTCCTCTTCCTCCTCCGCTGCAGACGCCTGATCCTTAATGTGCATCAAAGTTTGCATGAGCAGACGCATAAATGGGATGCTCATGCTTATGATGGCGTCGTCTGCGCTTACCAGCAGTGTGCATTCCTCCAAACACTGAAGGACTTTACAGAGGTCTTTCAGCTTTGACCACTGCACACCCGACAACTCCATGTCTGCCCTCAAGTTGCCAGCCGTGTATCCTCCCACAAATGCATTACAGCCTGCCTCTGTTTGCACAGCCTCTCAACCATGTGCATAGTGGATATCCACCTTGTTGCAACGTCTATGATTAGGCGGTGCTTGGGGAGGTGGAGCGATCGCTGCAGCCTCTGCATATGACTGGAGTCTACGCTCGAGCGATGGATGTGTGAGCACAGTTGTCGCACCTTATGGAGCAGGGTTGTTAAATCCAGATAATTATTTATGAAGCACTGCACCACCAGGTTCAAGATGTGAGCCAGGCAAGGTATGTGTCTGAGTTTTGCCAGGGCTATGGCTGCCACAAAATTATGGCTGGCTACCTTGCCTGGCTCAAGATGTTGACTGTCCAGCCATGACTCAGTTTCTTGCTGCAAGTAGTCGGCCAGTACCTTCGCGGTGTGTCTGTTGTCGCCCAAAGACTTCATCTTTAAAAAGCCTGCCCACACTTACCACTAGCTGTTCGATAGTGGGACACCTCGTGTGTCGCACTGGCAGCTGACGATGGAGTGCTCGTGCGACTGCGCTCTTTCAACGAGCTTTTGCTTCTGGAAGAGGAGGGTCGAACGCCTACAGCCAACTGTTGCCTATACCGTGGGCTAGGCAGCACTGTGCACAGTGATGGACATGTAATGGCCCTGGCCATGCCTACTGGCCCATGCATCTGTTGTGAGGCGCACCTTTCCACTCACTGATTGTTTGAGTGCATGGACAATGCGGTCTTTCACATGCAGATGGAGGGCAGGGATGGCTTTTCTAGAAAAGAAGTGCCGACTGGGTAGGTCATAGCATGGGACAGCACAGGCCATGAGCTCTCGGAACGCTGCACTTTCAACCAAACGGAAGGGCATCATCTCTAATGAGATCAGTTTGGCAATGTAGGCGTTCAAAGCCAGTGTACGCGGATGAGAGGATGAGTACTTTCTTGTCCTACTCAGAGTGTCTGCCAGGGTGAGCTGGACTTGAGAGCTGTATATGGGGGAACTAGCGGTGGACATGGCGGACTGAGAGGGAGTTGGTGATGGCCTAGATTCAGTCTTTCATTGCAAAAACACTGTGATTCCCTGACTGCTTTGGCCTTGAGACGACACCTCAACATTTCTTGCTGGTGGTGTGCTAACCGGTGGGCTTACAGTGGGAGAAGCGATGTAGCGTTGCTGGCTACCTTTAGTCGGAGCAGGTGCACATGTGCTACCTGAGGTTTTGTAGTCCGTCCACGCTTGCAAGTGCATGGTGTTTAAATGTCTAAGCATGCAGCTGGTATTCAAATTTCGGAGATTTTTCCCTCAGCTAAAGGTCCTTCCGCACTTCTTACAGATAACCTTTGCCTCATCAATAGGATTTTGGTCAAAAGAGTGTCACACTGTATTCTTCCTACTATGGGATAAATTTTTAGGGCTTGCACACTGTGCTAATTTGACCGTCTGGCCAAGCTTTAATGCAACCCTTTTTGTTTTTTTAACACGTGTTTGGACTGCTAAGGGCCTGCCAGATAACTGTAGCTGTGATGTCCATGCCTGCTGTGGATCCTCCTCCTCTTCTGAGCTATTGCCATCGGCACCCTCTTCCCCAATGGATGTCAATCCGGGTCAACAACTGGGTCATCCATCACCTCCTCTTCAATTTCATGTGCACCTTCCTCTGTGTCATCGTGTAAGATGGTATAGTATGTGGGAAGGGGCACCTGAGTTTCATCAGGGTCAGATTCTGGCTCAGTAGACTGCGAGGGCAATGTAGTGCTCTGTGTGAATGTAGCAGCGGAATCATATAGCAGTGGCTGTGCATCAGTGCACTCCATGTCACATTCATGTTGGGCTGGGGAATTCAGGATTTGACTTGATATTGATTGCATTTTTTGAAACTTCAGAAGAGGAGGCGATAGAGCTGGAGGCTGTTTCGGCAATGTAAGCCAAAACCTGTTCCTGATGCTCCGGCTTTAAAAGAGGTTTACCTACTCCCAGAAAAGGGAGCCTTCCAGAGCTTCTGGAGCCAGGCGATGATGCAGGCTCAACACCTCCTGCCTTAGGTGCTATTGTGCTTTTGGCACTACCAGCAGATGCACCATCAGTACCAGCTGCCCCCCCGGCCACTTCCGCGGCCTCTTCCACCATACTTCCTCATGTTTGGGAAAATGTACCCAAAATACCAGCAGATATATTGTACTGTATCAGAAGCGTATAGCTGTATACGGTGAAGGGGAAAATTTTAATCTCCGTATATATTTCAGGAGTAACACACAGACGCTCTCAGGCTCAGTATGGATTAGACCAGAATATAAAAAGCAGAAAAAGGTTACTACTGTATATCAGAAGATGCCAGGTGTATATAGTATTGGGGAAAATTTCAATCTCCGTATATAATTCCGGAGTACACACAGATGCTCTCAGGCTCAGTATGGATTAGACCAGAAAATAAAAAGCAGAAAAAGGGTACTGTATCAGAAGATGCCAGGTGTATATAGTTTTGGGGAAAATTTCAATTTCCGTATATATTTCAGGAGTCCACACAGATGCTCTCAGGCTCAGTATGGATTAGACCAGAATTTAAAAAGCAGAAAAAGGGTACTGTATCAGAAGATACCGGGTGTATATAGTATTGGGAAGAATTTCAATCTCCGTATATATTTCATGAGTCACACACAGACACTCTCAGGCTCAGTATGGATTAGAACAGAATATAAAAAGCAGAAAAAGGATACTGTATCAGAAGATACCAGGTGTATATAGTATTGGGGAAAATTTCAATCTCCGTATATATTTCAGGAGTCACACACAGATGCTCTCAGGCTCAGTATGGATTTGACCAGAATACAAAATGCAGAAAAAGGGTACTGTATCAGAAGCAAAAGCTGTATACAGTGTAGGGGAAATTGTAAATCTCCGTATATATTTTCCGGACTCACACACAGATAGTCAGCATGTATTTGTCCGTGATACCAGCCGGTACACGGTAGTGTGTGAGGAGTGTACAGCTCTATACGGTGTGGGAAAAAATGAATGCTCGGTAACTGTGCAGAAAAAAGGAATAAAGCTAAGTGCACACGATCAGGAATAATTGCGTTTTTTTCGCGGTTTTTCCGCGGTTTTCCGCGGTAAAAACGCGATAAAAACGCAAGCATTAAGCATCCTATACATGTTAATTGATTCCGCATGTTTTGGCCACATGTTGCGTTTTTTTTCCGCGAAAAAAAACGCTTTGCGGAAAAAATAGCAACATGTTCATTAATTTTGCGGAATGTAAGCGGTTCATGTGCGGTGGTACCCAGGGTCTGGAGGAGAGGAGACTCTCCTCCAGGCCCTGGGTACCATATCCCTGGTAAAACAATAATTAAAATAAAAAATAATGATATTCTCACCTTCCGGCGGCCCCCGCAGCCTTCCCGCGGCCCCCGCAGCCTTCCCGCCTTCAGCGACGCTCCCGGCAACTTCCGGTCCCAAGAGTCCTTTGCAAGAATCACCCAGATGGCATAGCGGTCTCGCGAGATGCTACGTCATCGGTGTGATTTGCCGCAAAGCATCCTTGGGACCGGAGTTGCCGGGAGCGTCGCTGAAGGCGGGAAGGCTGCGGGGGCCGCCGGAAGGTGAGAATATCATTATTTATTATTTTTACATTAGATCTTTTTACTATTGATGCGACATAGGCGGCATCAATAGTAAAAAGTTGGTCACACTTGTCAAACACTATGTGTGACTCGTGTGACCAACCTGTCAATCAGTTTTCCAAGCGATGCTACAGATCGCTAGGAAAACGCTAGCATTCTGCAAGCTAATTACGCTTGCAAAACGCTATTATTCTGGCGGGAATCAGCACAAAAAAACGTGCGTATTTCCTGCGGGAGAAGTGCGGGATTGCCGCGGAAATTTCCGCGGCAATTCCGCAACGTGTGAACTTAGCCTAAAAGTATTAGTGCTGTGTGAAAAGCAGTCTGCACAGCAATGTACACACAGCAATACAGCTATAAGGCAGCCTAATAACCAGCGCTGCTGCATACAAGAAAATCCTCCCCTGTCACTGCACACTTAGGCTAAGTGCACACGTTTGCAGAATGTTTGCAGAATATTCCTGAGCAAAACCGGACTTTTTTGCGCGGCAAAAACGCGCGTTTTTTTGCGCGGATTTTGCGCGTTTTTGGTGCGTTTTTTGCGCGGTTTTGACGCGTTTTTACCGCGATTTTTTCCTGAACTTTCTAGGTCAATAATAAAGAGGGAAAAACGCTAGAAATCCGCAAAATTAATGGACAAACTGCTAGATTTTCCGCGATGCGTTTTTTTTGCGGAAAAAAACGCACCATGTGCACAAAATTTGCGGAATTCATTCTAAATGATAGGATGCTTAATACATGCGTTTTTGACGCGTTTTTTCCCGCGAAAAAACACGAAAAAAACGCAAATATTCCTGAACGTGTGCACTTAGCCTAACTGTACAGCACAATTGCTATCAGCACAAGCACATAAGAACTTCTGATTCCAGCCCTAACTCTCCTACTGATAAACAGCATCAGCAACCTCTCCCTACTGTTAAGATCGGCAGAAGTAAAATGGCGGTCGGCGGTCGGGGCTTTTATACACACTATGATGCCCCCCAAAGCAAGCCAATCACTGCAATGCCCTTCTCTAAGATGGTGGTGGACGCTGCCATGTCATCTCGTTGCCCACAGTGTACGTCCTTGTTCATTGGCTGAGAAAAGGCGCCTGCAAGCATTATGAGAAAACCGATTTTGGCGCTCGGGTCGACGACCGCATGGCCGACTTCACGCTATGGTCGGATTTCGCTCGGCGAAACCCGACTTTGGCGAAATTCTGCGACTTATGAATCTGACCGACCTGTTTCGCTCAACTCTAATGAACACATACTATTTTATAATAATTTTTCCAATGATTAGAATGATGGCTGCATACTTTATGGTTACATTTATATAAAATATTAATTTATTTATTTTCTCTACACTTTATTACTAAAAACATGCATTTATATGTTTGTCCACTATGCTCTAATTGCCATTCGCTATCCTTCAACCCCTATGTGCCCAACTTTGGTTTTATTACACTTTAAATATGGCCACTCCTTTTGGGCTTTTTAAAAACTGCTGCCGTTGTGCTCATGCACTTTGAGTCCTGGTTCCATGTTGAACCACCTGGAACATCTTTACAGAAACCCAAATTCATATGACATCACCGGAGTACTGTGGCCCTCCATGCACATGGCGTGTTTATGACAGAGGCCGAAGCACATTATTTGACACAGATTGCAGCTCTCATGCGCCAAGGAATTGACAAATTTTAGCTACACTTTAAAAACTTGATCAGAACAAGGTTATTTGCCCCTCCCTTTAGGAAAGCAATGTGGAAAACTCGCATCGGGGCAGTGTGGAGGACTCATTTTCCCATCCTGTGCTTTTCCCTTCTTATTAGACCACTGCAGTATCTATATATGTACTGTATACTCTTAATATTTTTTCAATAAAATTATTAATTTTAAAATTTTTTTGCCATTTATAGCTACTATTCTAGGAGTATTCCACCTTCCTGTAAATTTTATTCACTGGTAGGGGGAACTTGATATATTGGTATGTTCCCAACTTGGAAACATAATTGGTGCTTTATGAATTTTTTTTTAGTCATTGACCATTCACTGGGAATTGAAGCTACACGGGATTTCCTAGATACCAGCCCTAGTCTGAACCTTATACAGAAGGAGTTCTGTATATAGATACTCAATACAATAATTTCCTCTTCAACGATCAGTTTTACCAACAGTGAACAGTGATAGCTACAGTGTCTAACATAGCATTCCCCCTATGCAAATATCTTTATGGCCCAATTAGAGGAACATTTTGTATAAGTTCTTTATATTTGGTGCCAAATCAAACAAAACATTTGTTAATTTTGCAAGCAAGACAAATTACTCTCAGGTGTAACTCCCAGTCATGGAAGGCTCACCACCTGAATCAGATGTGGTGCTGCATCTCTGCCACTGAAAACATTCACCCAGTGAGCCGCAAAACTTGAGCTGGGTATCTTACAGTGTTGCTGAGCACACACCATCATTTCTCAAAATACTGCAGAATCCACTGGTAAGGCAAGCACAATACCAGTAGCACCAACACCAGTGTTTTTGTTGGCACACCAGCAATTGACTGAGAGCATACACATGTTTCCTCAACAATTTTCAATGGGGGATTGATATTTGCCATTGCCATGGATGAAACATACTCGGAATGTGAAACGCATGGAAGAAGATGACTATGAGAATGGTGGTGATGATAGAATCACCCAGGTGCAAGTTAAAGGTGCTGCTTGGCTGATAGACATACAAACATGGCAAGAAGGGGGAGGAGGATAACTTGAGACTTGATCAGATTGTTGGCTCGTTTGACTTTGCCAAGTAAGCAGGTGAAGTCACTTCATGTGCTGAAAGAGAGCAGTAGTTTTTATCCTATACAAGTCATCCACAGCTCCCAAGTTACTGTGGGTTAGGGGACTATGAGGCAGAAGAGAAACAGGTGTCATTGCTGGATTGGAAATATCGTTATGTACAACATTAATTGGTTTGAACAGAACATTGACTTCACTGATGATGTTGCTGTCAGAAGCGATGCGTTTTTTACATGACTTTTTGGCGCATGGGTGAAATCTGCAGCAAAAATGCTAAAAGAATTGACATTCTGTGTATATAAATCTGCTCCGAACTGCAGGTCAGAAATAAGCAATGTGTGAATGAGACTTCAGGAGTCTCATTCACTTTGCTGGCATCAGGAAAACCTTCCAATTTTGTGACAAATCTGTGCAGAAAAAAAGCGACAAATCTGTAACTTGTGCACAAGCCCTTATGTTGCTGTTATATCAGTATATAACAGATCAATCTGTTTACAGTAACAATTAGTTTCTATGCAACAGCAGTGGTTCCCTATACAGTAATGGCTAAAAGTGTCACCCATGATATTGTTCCAGAAAATGAAGTATTTCTCCCAAAAAATTACTGCACTTATACATGTTTTGTTATACACATGTTTATTTCCTTTGTGTACATTAGAACAACACAAAAAAAGAGAAAAAAAAGACAAATTGTGTATAATTTTATACAAAACCCCCAAAATGGTCTGGACAAATTTGTTGGCGCTTTTCAAAATTCCGAGTAAACAACTTTGTTTCAAGCATGAGATGCTCTTTCAAAACCCACCTGTGGCAAGTAACAGGTGTGGGCAATATGAAAGTGACACCTGAATCCAGTTAAAAAGGGAGAAGTTGAAACAATATTTGCATTGGTGTCTGGTCTAGAGCAATGTGAACCTGCTGATTTCGTGGGGGCAATTTGGACCTACTAATTAGAAGATGGGATGGTGATGCTGGCAAGTAGAAAGAGATTTGCAGAGTTTTGATCCAGTGGTCATGGACTTGACCAGAGTCAAACAAAACTTTTTTTGCTAAACTCTAATATATGCCACCATGTTTTGCCTATGCATAACATAGTAAGAACATGGGCATCTGCTAACATGCAGTATCCCCGGACTTAATCACAAAGCCATAAATATCTAGGTAAGTCTGTAATCTAAAGGTCTAAATGTGTGATGGGAAGGCATATATAGAATTATATTGAAATAAATTCTATAATGTAATGTATCTATGATTTACGGACATAAAATATAATGTTAAACTAAATGGTTATTCATTTTTGCCTTTCTAGATTTAATGTAATTTTCAACTTGCTGCCCTTTACATTAAATAAATTTATAAAATGCAGCAATCTATTTTTCAATATGCATCATGTCTGTCAGTTTCCTACTCCATGAAATAGGTTATTAATTGTCCGCCATTTACTCTTGTTCAATTATTTCTGGGCATTTTTATTTACAATTTAAAACATTTAATATTGTAACAGATAATCTGGGAAAATCTCTCATATAAAGATCTAATTACAGCAACACGGACTACGGAAAATATATCACACTATGGCATTAATCTTGTCTCACAACTCACAATATCAGCTTGCAAAGTTCAGCACCTATTGAGTTAGAAGCATGCAGGCAAATGATGAAAGATAACAAAAATTCATTACTATTACTAGAGTTTATTAAGTAAGTAGCCTTCAACAACAGCTGGCACTTAACAGCATAGCTCCATAATTCGTTTACATTAGCCTCAAATGGGTCATTGTTAGGGATGGGCAAACGTTCTCGATGATGCTCGGATATCACTCCAGCATCTGGGTGCCCGCATGTGCTCAGCACTCACTGCGCATTGGCTGCTGCTCGAATTTCATGCTTCAATCCTCGGCCCGGCATGTTTGGCGCCTGTTGCACAGCCAATAAGCATGCAGGGATTGCCTGGCAGCCACTGCAATACATTAGCCATCTTGGTAGTGGCATTGCTGTGTTTGGCTGGCTGTATTATCTCATCAGAGTTTATAAAAGGACAGGCGCCACTACGCTTGGTACGCTGACGCTATTGCACAGCTCAGAGACAATTCTGACTGGAGGGAGAGAGTAGTTGTACAGGCCAGTGTGCACAATTTCAGGAATCAGAGTCCTCTACTGGTGATAGTGTTGCTGATCCACCAAACAAAAAGATCTTCTAAGGGCTAACCTTGTGCTTTGCTGTTTCAATGCGATATATTCTGCATTTAGCCTAGCGATAGCTGCTTAAACAGGGAGAGTGGGTAAATACAGCTTCTAGACAGGGCTTATGGCTTTGCAGTCCGTTGATAAATATATAGCTGCTGCAAGTGAATAGAGATAAGCGAACTTGTTTGGAAAACGATTGCCAACCTCAAATTCAGCATGAATGTAGACAGTCAGAAACCAGACCATCGTCACCAGACGTTAACTTCTGGGGTGGAGGTGATCCTGATGAGACTCAGATACCTGAGGCACACGTGAACTGTACTGTGCTGTCAGAACAGGAGGAGGAGGAGGTTGACTCTCAGGGAGAGGAGTGGGAGAATGGGGTTGTAGATCCCACTTGGTGTGAACCCAGAGGCAAGCAGCTGAGTAGAACAGCAGAGGAGGAGGAAGACAGAGAGGTTACGTTATGGCTTGCAGCACAGACACAGAGTGATGCAACCACAACAAGCACTGCATCCTCAGCCACAAATCTGGCTGTAGCCAGCAGTGAATGCAGGTCTGCAGTTCATAGGAGCAGAAAGGGTTGCCTAGCCTGTGCCTTTTTTGAGACAACAAAGGATGACCCAACTCACGTTTTCTGCCAACTTTGAGAAAAACTCAGTAGAGGCAAAAATTATAATAATTTCACTACTACATGCATGAAATGGTATATGCGTGATCAACATGCCTTAGTCTGGGAATCTCACTGCACTAATATGCGGACTAGCGGTCCGCACTAACCACCATCCATCCCATCAACCATCTGCTGCTTCTTCCTCCTCTGTCATTGTGGCAAGTGTTCTCACACAGGTCTGCAGCCACAGAACCTCCACTTCCTTACCCCCTACAGTCAGGGTGAATGAGAGTCTATCAGCAGTTACAGAACTTGAGATGCCTGCTGTTTTTGTTTCACTGAGCACACCATACCTTTCTCAATCCACCGTAACATCTACACCTGCACCTGACTCACAGTCCATCAGTTTGTCGTGTTCAACCTAATGCACCCTCTCTAAGCACAATAGCCAGCCCTTGGTTCCACAAAATCTTTCATCCTACACATGCCACAGCTAAAATCTTGAACTCCACCATTTCAAATCTGTTTGCCACAGTTATGCTGTCTTTCCATTTGGTGGATAGAGATTGTTTCCGAAGGCTGATGACCATCGCAGTCCCTCTGTACCAGTTGAACAGTTGTCATTAGTTCTCTAAGAAAGCTGTGCCTGCACTACACCAGTATGTCACAGACAACATCACCCGTTCCTTCAAAAAATCTATGTCAGCCAGGGTGCATTTTACCATTGACACTTAGACAAGCAAACATGGGCAGGGACATTAAATCTCACTGACTGGGCACTGGGTGACTCTGGTGGCTTAGCGGGCAGGCAGGCAGGCAATGGGCTGCTCCATAAGTCTTAAAATCCCCAAGGTTTGAAGGCTAAACCTCTGTATTAGTGATGAGCGAGTATACTTGTTGCTCCGGTTTTCCAGAGCATGCTCGGGTGTCCTCCGAGTATTTTGGTGTGCTGGGAGATTTAGTTTCTGTCGACTCAGCTGCATGATTTATGGCTGCTCGACATCCTGAATACTTGTGGGGATTCCCTAACAAACAGGCATTCCTCACATGTATTCAGACTGTCCAGCAACCATAAATCATGCAGCTGCATTGACAGAAACTAAATCTCTGAGCATGCCAAAATACTCGAAGGACACCCAAGCATGCTCCAGAAAACCAGAGCTATGAATATACTCGCTTATCACTACTCTGTATCTAAGACCTTCTCCACCTCATCTACGGCCTCCACCTGCATTCTCAACCTGTCCCTTAATGAGACACGCGTTATAACAGTGCAGGGAGAATTCCCCCGCCTTCGTACTGAGCGGTCAGAGCTCACTGCAATCAGGCACTGTTTAAATTAATATGCCTTGGAGATAGCAGTCACACCGTTCAAAAGTTGTGGAAAGATATCCAGGCTGAATCTGACCAATGGCTGCCTCCACTGAACCTGGAGCAGGGAAGGCCATGTGCAATAACGGTGCAAACCTGGTGGCGGCCCTATGCCAGGGCAACCTCACACACGTGCCTTGCATGAATTACGTCCTCAACCTGGTGGTACAGCAATTTCGCCACTATCCTGGCCTAGATGCGCTGCTGAAGAAAGCATGGTCACTGTGTGCTCAGTTCCGCTATTCGCATCCCATGGGTCATCTACTTGCTTCACTACAGAGGTCTTTAGGTCTACCAGTATGATATATGAAGTGCCGACAAGGTGGAATTTCACTCTGCACATGTTGAAACGACTGTAGCAACAGCAATGAGCCCTAATGCAGTATATCCTTTTACATACCCTGGGCCAATACAGTACGGATGTGGTGCAAATCACATTTGCTGAGTGGGTTCAGATTAAGGACCTTTGCAACCTTCTTCACAGTTTTGAAATGGCCACTAACATGGTGATCGCTAATGATGCCAATATTACCATCACTATTTAAGTCATTTACATGCTGAAGCATACTTTGTATAGTCTGCGGGAGGAGGTGGTGGTCCCAGAGGAAGCGGTGGAAGCAAAATAGAATGGAGAAGGTGTAGGGGGTGTGCTGAGGGCTAGTTTGTGCCCTGTGCCCCTGTTCGTACCTTCTTAGTAAAATCAGGTACATATGTCATATAAAGTGGCATATAATATGATGTGCCTTCCGGGTCCCGATCATTAAGGTAATGAATATGCACGGTTCTCCACTCCCATAGGCGTGGAGAGCCGTGTATATTCATTACCTTAATGAGTGGGGCCATGTGATTGCTTGGCACAGGAAGAGCTGCCGACACCAGAACCAGCGAGATGCTGCGAGGGCACGCTGGAGGGTGAGTAGGATATATATATTTTTTTTTTAATAGGAAACTTTCATACAAGGATAGGGGATAAGGAGCCAATCATACAAGGACGGGACGGGGGAGCCATGCATACCAGGATCGGACGGGGGAGCCACACATACCAGGATGGGAGGGGGGAGCCACACATACCAGGACAGGACAGGGGAGCCATGCATACCAGAACGGGACAGGGGAGCCACGCATACTAGGACGGGATGGGGAGTCACGCATACCAGGACAAAATGGGGGAGCCACGCATACCAGGACAGGATGGGGGAGCCACATATACCAGGACAGGATGGGATAGCCGCCACGTATACCAGGACAGGGATTAGGGGACAATGCATACCTGGCTTATACTCGAGTCAATAAATTTAGCCAGGTTTCCATGGCAAAATTAGGTGCCTCAGCTTATACTCGGGTCGGCTTAAACTTGAGTATATATGTTAAATTTGGTAAAAATTTAGAAAATTTCATAATTTCCAAAATTTAAAATTTTATGCCTCTAAATCAGAGTGTTATGTCACACAAAACAGTTAATAAATAACATTTCCCATATTTGCACTTTATATCAGCACAATTTTTTAAACTTTTTTTTGTTAGGAAGTTATAAGGGTTAAAAGTTGACCAGCAATTTTTCATTTTTCCAACAAAATTTACAAAACCATTTTTTTTAGGGACCACCTCACATTTGATGTGACTTTGGGGGCCTATATGACAGAAAATACCCAAACGTGACACCATTCTAAAAACTGCACTCCCCAAGGTGTTCAAAACCACATTCAAGAAGTTTAGGTGGTTCCCAAGAATTGAAGCAATGTGGAAGGAAAAAATGAACATTTAACTTCTCAAAAATTTTACTTCGGACACTATTTTTTAAATTTTCTCAAGGGTATCAAGAGAAAATGAACCACAATATTTTTTGTGCAATTTCTCCTGAGTATGCCGATACCCCATGTGTGGAGGAAGACCACTGTTTGGGTGCACGGCAGGGCTCGGAAAGGAAGGAGCTCCGTTTCATTTTTTTAATGCAAAATTGGCTGGAATCGAGAGCGGATGCCATGTCGCTTTTGAAGAGCCACTGATGTGGAAACCCCCCACAAGTGACCCCATTTTGGAAAATAGACCCCTCAAGGGACTTATCTACATGTTTGGTGAGCACCTTGAAGCCCCTGGTGCTTCACATAAGTTTAGAACGTAGAGCCGCGAAAATTAAAAATCACATTTTTTCCACAAAAATCATTTTTAGCACCAAATTTTATATTTTAACAAAGGTAGCAGGAGAAAAAGGACCCCAAATAATATTGTGCACTTTCTCCTGAGTACGCCATAGCTCATGTGTGGAGGAAGACCACTGTTTGGGTGCACAGCAGGACCCAGAAAGGAAGAGGAAATGTTTGATTTTTTTAACACAAATTGGCTGGAATCGAGAGTAGATGCCATGTCACTTTATGGTCCCTGATGTATATAAACAGTGGAAAACTCCCAATTTTGGAAACTAGACCCCTGAAGGAACTTATTTATTTGTGTGGTGAGCATCTTGAACCATCAGGTGCTTTACAGAAGTTTAAAACAGAGCTAAAAAAATTCAAAAAACACATTTTTTCCCGCAAAAAAATTTTTTAGCCCCATATTTTTCATTTTCTCAAGGGTAACAAGAGAAAATGGACCCCAGAATTTGTTGCGCAATTTCTCCTGATTGTGCCAATACCCCATTGATTGTTCAAAGCTCCAAAAGGAAGGAGCGCCATATTATAGGGCAGATTCTACTACAGAATGGGTCATTTATATGGATGTACCTAAATAAAATGGGAATGGTTGGTGATATCAACTTCCTGTTTGTGGCACATTAGTATATGGGAGGGGAAAAACTTCTCAAGATGGGTGGCGACCATGGCAGCCATTTTGAATTCGGTCATTTTGAATCCAACTTTATTTTTTCTAATGTGAAGAGGGTCATGTGACACATCAACTTATTGAGAATTTTACAAGAAAAACAATGTTGTGCTTGGTTTTAACGCATCTTTATTCTTTCATGAGTTATATGACCAAGTTTATGACCACTTATAAAATGTGTTCCAGTGCTGCCCATTGTGTTGGATTGTCAATGCAACCCTCTTCTTCACTCTTGACACACTGATAGCAAAATGCTAGAAGAAATGCTAGCACAGGTTCCCTGTATCCGTTGTTTCAGATGCTGCACATCTAGTATCTTCACAGCATAGACAATTGCCTTCAGATATGAGATGCTGCAGCGAAGGAGCGGGAAGAAGTAAGGCCTCTTTCACACTTCAGTCACTTGACGTCAGTTAAAATCCATCAAAGTGTGAAAATGGCGGATCCGCCAGAAAAGGTGAAAAACGGATGCAAACGGATCCGTTTTCTGATGGATCCGCCATGAACTTTTAAACCAGGAACATAACCTGGAAAATGCAGGTATGCATGTCCGGACCGAGGAGAGAGAGAGACCCCGGACAGTGTTGTGGGCATTTTCAATGAATTTTCTATGGGAGCAACGGATCCACTGGCGAATGGTCGTCCGTTAGATCAGTTTTTTGACGGACGGAGTATTTTGGCGGACATAAAAACGTTGCATTGGACGTTTTTTTCAAAAATGGCGGACGCCAAATTTTTGGCTGATCCGTCAAAAAACAGACCTAACGGACAACCATCCGTCAAAATCCGCCACTAATGCAAGTCAATGGGAAAAAAAGCGGATCTGCCAAAAAAAAATGGCGGATCCGCTTTTTTCACACTTTGGCGGATTTTGACTGACGTCGCATGACTGAAGTGTGAAAGAGGCCTAAGTATCGCAAGTGCCAGGGCCCTGAGCAAGTGGGGGAGGGGTGAACTCTTTATTAGCCCATGTGGCAACATTTCAGTTCCACAGCAGAGAAAGGTTTATACAGGTCCTTCTAAAAAATTAAGCAATATTAGTGCTAAATATTCATTATTTTCCTTAAAATGTAATGAATTAACCAATTAAACATTTCATATATTTTAGATTCATTACACACCAACTGAAATTTGTCAGGTCTTTTATTGTTTTAATACTGATGATTTTGGCATACAACTCCTGATAACCCAAAAAACCTGTCTCAAAAAATTAGCATATCAAGAAAAGGTTCTCTAAACGACCTATTACCCTAATCTTCTGAATCAACTAATTAACTCTAAACACATGCAAAAGATTCCTGAGGCTTTTAAAAACTCCCTGCCTGGTTCATTACTCAAAACCCCCATCATGGGTAAGACTAGCGACCTGACTGATGTCAAGAAGGCCATCACTGACACCCTCAAGCAAGAGGGTAAGACCCAGAAAGAAATTTCTCAACAAATAGGCTGTTCCCAGAGTGCTGTATCAAGGCACCTCAATGGGAAGTCTGTTGGAAGGAAACAATGTGGCAGAAAACGCTGTACAACGAGAAGAGGTGACCGGACCCTGAGGAAGATTGTGGAGAAGGACCGATTCCAGACCTTGGGGGACCTGAGGAAGCAGTGGACTGAGTCTGGTGTAGAAACATCCAGAGCCACCGTGCACAGGCGTGTGCAGGAAATGGGCTACAGGTGCCGCATTCCCCAGGTAAAGCCACTTTTGAACCATAAACAGCGGCAGAAGCGCCTGACCTGGGCTACAAAGAAGCAGCACTGGACTGTTGCTAAGTGGTCCCAAGTACTTTTTCTGATGATAGCAAATTTTGCAAGTCATTCGGAAATCAAGGTGCCAGAGTCTGGAGGAAGACTGGGGAGAAGGAAATGCCAAAATGCCTGAAGTCCAGTGTCAAGTACCCACAGTCAGTGATGGTGTGGGGTGCCATGTCAGCTGCTGGTGTTGGTCCACTGTGTTTCATCAAGGGCAGGGTCAATGCAGCTAGCTATCAGGAGATTTTGGAGCACTTCATGCTTCCATCGGCTGAAATGCTTTATGGAGATGAAGATTTCATTTTTCAGCACGACCTGGCACCTGCTCACAGTGTCAAAACCACTGGTAAATGGTTTACTGACCATGGTATTACTGTGCTCAATTGGCCTGCCAACTCTCCTGACCTGAACCCCATAGAGAATCTGTGGGATATTGTGAAGAGAAAGTTGAGAGACGCAAGACCCAACACTCTGGATGAGCTTAAGGCCGCTATCGAAGCATCCTGGGCCTCCATAACACCTCAGCAGTGTCACAGGCTGATTGCCTCCATGCCACGCCGCATTGAAGCAGTCATTTCTGCAAAAGGATTCCCGACCAAGTATTGAGTGCATAACTGAACTTTATTATTTGATGGTTTTTTTGTTTGTTTTTAAAAAACACTTTTATTTTATTGGACGGTTGAAATATGTTAATTTTTTGAGACAGTTTTTTTGGGTTATCAGGAGTTGTATGCCAAAATCATCAGTATTAAAACAATAAAAGACCTGACAAATTTCAGTTGGTGTGTAATGAATCAAAATATATGAAAGTTTAATTGTAATCATTACATTATGGAAAATAATGAAATTTAGCACTATATGCTAATTTTTGAGAAGACCTGTATATGATGAACGTTGCCAATGGTAATAAGAGCGCATTTTCACATTTATCATTAATATATAAGATATATATATGATATATTACAGTAATATATCTATATATATATCTTAATATATTATTAGTATAATAGATAATGATCTGTATATATATTGTAAGCTTTTCAGGGGATATAGCTCTAGGATCGCTGTCTGGGTAGACAGAGTGGCACGAAAACAGTTCATTCAGACAGCAGTTCTGGTGAAAACTGGCCGCAACCAGTTTTATTAAAGTCCACAGCAAACAGATAAAAACAAATCATAAACAGAAGACCTGGCTTGTCTAGCCACTAATTACACTTAGATAGATTTCCCTTTCTACCCGGGTCCCGGCTCTACCAGCCGGGCCAAAACAACACATATGTTCAGCACTTACCAGCATGGAGGTTCACAGGTCTCCTCCTTGTGTCTGAAGGCACCTTCAATGTCCAGACTTGAGAGAGATCCACTCCTATTCAGCCGCTATTCGCAGGATTCTCACTGGGACTACTCCTGTGTCCGGGGTACATCGAGCACCCAGACTGAGATAGCTCAAACTCCTGGAGACTGCTTCTTGTGCCTGGACTCCTTGTCCAGACTAAGCGTGCTCCCACTCCTGGAGACTGCTTCTTGTGCCTGGACTCCTTCCTGTGTCCAGACTAAGCCAGCTCTCTGACTGTGTTCCAACACACCTACTTCTAGTCTCCTAATTAACACCTGAGTGATTTCAGGCCTGAGCTGCAAGTGTGTACTGAATGTAAGGTGTAGTGACCTTTCTCTACCACTAGGTCTACAAAGCCACACACCTCCCTTATACCAGTCAGCAAAGTAGCTAGGTGAAATATACACCCCATTCAATACACATACTCTCACTGTCTCACATATCCCCCCCTCTTCTCCAGACCGGAGGGCTGGTCATCCAGACCGGAGGGCTGGTTAACAATCCAAAAGAGACAGTGAACTCTGGACCAGTCATGCCCTCATCAGCTTCATCTTCACCACTGTCATTTGTATCTTCACCTGAGTCATAGCCAACATCAGCTTTCTCTTCATCTGAAGCATCCGTACTACCCTGTACCCTCCCAGGCCTATGCTCTCTGCGGGCCTCGGGTATCTTGCACGGTTTCATCTTGACCTTAGGGCCGGGCTCAGTTTCGATATAGTGCCTGGCCAGAGAAGTACGACCAGGCACGTCAGAACACCTCTGCTGATTCTTCCACAGAAACTCTCGTACCTCCTGTTTTTGGGGCACTGACCCTGTGTCACCAACTGTCACAGGAGGTATAGGGGTTTTTTCACCTTTCTCTAATTCCCCTTGAACCTTCTTTAGCACATCTACTTTCTCACGAAGATGCTCATGGCTTTCATCACACTCCTTCATCACAGTTTGGAGTTTTTTCTGAGAAGTTATCAATTCATCTGGTACCTGTGCAACCACTTTTCTTTGATCCTGCAAGGTACTATATACACTTTCCCCTTCATTTCGTGCTCTCTGGAGCAACTGCTGGAACCGCTCACGTTCCCGGCGAAAAGATGCCACATCCAGTTCACACTGCTGCAGCTGCTCGCGTAACACAACATTCTCAGTCTTCATTTCTTTGGGGGAGGCCTCATGGAGACGCATCTTCTCCTGTAGCTGTTGGATGTCCTTTACGTCCTCGGCCCCTTCTTCAGGCTCTTCTGGTAGAACATTCTCAGAAGCCCTACCGTCAGTCTTGTTCCTCACAGCCTCACTTGAGACCTCAGCTTCTGATGAGGCATCTGGCTTGGTGACCACCACTTCCATGGCTTTTTCCACCTTTGCAGCATTACCTTCAGAGTCCTGAGCATGATGCAGCTCCATACCATACATTGATAACTTCTCATCTTCGACAGCATCCACTTGTGCTGTGTTCAGTTTCAGAGTCCTGCCTTTAAAGCTCAGCTCTCCTCCTTTCACCTTAGTCTTCGCCAGGGAACCGGCCAACTGTAAAACATCTTCAGATGCCATCTTCTGTCTGGCTGTAAGGTCAGCATCAGCTTTCTTCTCAGGACTCTCAACCTCCTCTGCTACCATGCCTTCCTCATTTGCACTGGTTGCTTTATTGTCATCAGATGATTCACTATCATTCCCACTATCCCTGTCTGACCCCTTTTTCTCAGCCACATCCGGGTCACTTTCAGGGTTATACAATTCATTCTCATTCTCATCCTGCTCACTTTCAGGAGTATACAATTCATTCTCATTCACATCCTGATCTGGAACCTTAGTTAACATGTCATCCACAACATTAACTTCACCATCTGGTCCCTCAAGTATGTGACTATGTGACAACCCCAGCACTATACTTCTATATAGCTAAGGTACTAGGAGCTGACTCACGACCTCTCCCTGGACTTCAGTGTCCCTATACAATAGGCTATTGTCCATGGCAGCATGAGGAAACCTCTCCTCAGAGCCAGGCTCCTGGGAAACCTCATTTAGAACAATCATATTTTCCTGTGCCGTCCTAAGAGTGGGATCTCGCCACTGCTCACTCTCAAAATTGTCACAGGACACAGGTAAGTCAGGGACACTCGGTTCCCGAGAACCACCATCCTCGTCTCCCAACATCACCTGCAAAGGAATTTCATCACTATCACAGTCATCATTATTATCAATATCATTATCATGACTATGATCAGTATCATCATCACTATCATGATCATCATCATTATCATTATCAGCATCAGCATCATTATCATGGTCATCATCATTATCATGATCATCATGATCATCATCATCATCATCATCATCATCATTATCATCATTATCACACAAGTTTAACGGCCCACTAGCATTGTGTTCCGCCCCTCGGGACTGCGCACCCTCAGTAGGAGCTTCATCACACTGTCCATTAGAAACATTTTTCCCCCAGAGATCCTTAGACCGGGGAAAGTCATTACCCAATATGACGGGGTGCACCAGGTTCTTCACTACCCCCACTTCATATGAAACCTCCCCGCGTTTGGGGATCAAGTCCACGGCAGTCTCTGGCAGACCTTGGTGTCTCCATGGATGCACACCATACTCAGGTGCTCATCAGGGATGAAGTCCCTATCAATCAGGCTGTCACATACGGAAGTCACTGGACTCTCTGAGTCCAAGAGGGCCTGTGCTGGGCAGTCATTTACAACCACCGGGGACCCCTGTGGTCAAGTCTCTTCGGCTGAGGTGGACACACACACAGGCTCTGCGCAGGGAGAGAGGGATCCGCCAACATCACAACACATAGGCTCCCCCTCTATTGGACAGTCGGCTGCAATTTCACGACATCTCCAACACTGTCCATCACACTCTCCCACCCATATGTCCCCTCGGGCCTGAACCCGTCTATCAACATACCCCATGTCCCCAACAGCTGGAACGCTCTTACCGGGAGAGTTCGGCGTCCGGGAACTCTGAAGTGACGACCGCTCAGACGGCTGGTCACGGAGGCAGTCTTTGGGGCCAAAGTACCTTTCTCTCTGTACCTCAGGAGGAAGTGCTCGGGTGTAGCGGTCCACTATCACCTTTTCAACTCCATAATCAGGTTTACTGACTGCAGACTCCCAACTGCATCTCCAGTCATGAACTCCCCTGGCACGGGCTGTCACCGTAACACCCAGCCGGGTAAGAATCTCCGCTTTCAGCTTGGCATAGTCTTGGCTGTCCTGCTCGCTCAGGTCAGCATAGGCCACCTGGGGCACTCCAGTCAGATAGGGTGCGACCATCATGGCCCATTCAGATAGGGGCAGATTCTCCTTCTCTGCCAGTCCCTCAAACCTAGTGAGATATACCTCCACATCATCACGAGGTGTCATCTTTTTCAGGGACCGTCTTACCGCCTTCTTTACAGCGGACAATGCAGGTGACTTTGCCACATCACTTCGGGACGCGGCACCGAAATCCTTTTTTTGTGCTGCCATCTGCTCAACAAATAACCGGTTATTCTCCTGCTGCTGCTGCAGGAATTGCTGCTGGGCCTGCTGCATGCGCTACTGGTGCTGCAGGCGCTGCTGCTCCATGCTCTGATGCATGCTCCGCTGGGCCTGGACCAGGTACTCAACGAGCTCCTCCATACTGCCGGACTTATCTGTCTCAACCACGGCAGTCTTATGTTGCACATCAACTTGCGCCATTTGTTCAAACAGCGCCCCCATGCTGCCATCCATGCTGTCAGACTTCTCCGTCTCAACAACGGCAGTCTTACTCAAGACACACACACTCCACAGTCTTTTCCACAGAAAAATTCAGCTCTGCTGTGCAGACACCTTTTTTTTTTTTTTTTTTTTTTTTTCTGCAAACTCTATTAGGGCCACTGTCTCTTTAAGACTGCTCCAATAGACGTTTCTCTTTGCTGCTGCACACTCCACAGTCTTTTCCACAACAAGTTCGGCTTTGCTGTGCAGACACACTTTTTTTTTTTCTTTTGCAAACTCTATTAGGGCTACTGTCTCTTTAAGACTGCTCCAATAGACGTTTCTCTTGACACACTTTTTTTTTTCCTCTGCTGCTATTTCAACAGACTTCACCTTTATTGCTGTCTCTAAGCCACTGTGCTGCACACACATTCCAGCACTAATTGTATCAGCCACTGTGCTGCCCCAGCATTCTCCGCTAGTGTTGAGCGATACGATAATGCAAATATCGGCTATCGGCCGATATTAGCTCTATCGGCCTTTCGATAATTCGTTTCGATATTTTCATCTTATCGAATACCGGAATCGGATTTGTCACTGTCACTGTAAGTGTCCGTCGGTCGGGTCTGTCAGGAGTCAGCGGCACTTACCTGGCAGAAGATCTCCGGCGGTCACGTCCTGGACTGCTTGATGGCCGCCATTATCTTCTCCCTGGCGGTCACATGCAGTTTTTCGCGATAACTGCAGTGACTGCAGGGTAATCCCGGCCGTAAAGCAGTCAGTCCGATGACGTCACCGCCGGGGAAGCAGGTAATCAGCTGTGCTGCGCCGGGATGACAGGCTCTGCCTGTCATTCTGATGTAGCAGAGCTGGATCGTCGTGGGACACTCGTTACTATGGACTGCGTCGGTCAGGTGGTATACTTTTTTTTTTTTTCATTTTTTTACAGGAGATCGATGGCGTCGCAGCAGGATGAGACAGTAATAAAAGAAATGAAAACTGTGTTTTTTTTTTTTTTATTAAATTAAAAAAATTTTTTTGGAACATTCACCCGTCCGGGTACATAAACAATTTAACTATTTATTTACATACAGGGACCCTGTCCAGGTTATTTAGACTTCTTTGGCTGGCCTCTTCCAGGTACCACCTGGTACTCTTCTGGTGCTTGCCAAACATCCGAGGCACCAAGGACCACCAGGACCTGATGACGTCGTGTGGCCTGTACAGTCAAGTCGTGACCCGCTATCTGGGTCTGTGTGGCCACCTCTTTCATCTCTCTCCGGGTCTGGAGCCCTATGTCACGGACTGTACGAACCCCAGGGGGCCTAACAGGCGCCGGGTACGGGCCACGTATCGATATCATGTCGATGGGTGGGTCTGCTGAGGAGACCACTGAGGGAGGCTGGGGAGATTTACGGCGTGGGGTGGGCACTTTTGCAGAGGCCTGGATGTGGGAGGCTGAAGGCTTCGAGGGTCTCACAGGTTCCTGACACACTGGGGAGTAGGGGTCGCACCTGGTAACATTTAGGGCGTACCACCCATTGTAACCCCAGTGTCGGGTGTAAGTCACCAAGTCTCCTGGCAACAGGTCCCTCCCCGGGTGTCCTTCTGGGAGGTGAGCCTCCACGTCCCGCCGGGTCACAAAGACTTCTAAATAAAGTCCAGGCTCCTTGATGAAGCCCCACCCACCTTTCAATTTAAAGTTCCGTACTGCACCCAAACGCCGCGACTCACTCAGGGTTCCTTTGTCCTTTCTCATCTGGTCCTTATCTGCCCGGTCCTTCTCCAGGTGACGTTGGCGAAGTTTTAGGGTTTCTCGCTGCTCCCTTTGTCGCTCTGCTTCCTTCTCCCAACGTCTCCACTCTTCCTCCTGACGCCGATTGTAATTCTCCTCCACCAGTTGCTCCATGTCTCCACCACTCCACTGCAGCTTACAGTGTCCGGTTTGCGGCAGCTCTCCTGTCGCCCCCCAGTCCTGGCGGCGCTCCCCTGCGGAGGAAGCAGACGGCTCTAAATCAGATGACAGTCGGGGCTCCGGTACAGGCAGGTAGTGCTCTGGTGCCTGCGCGGCCTCCTCCATGAGGACGGGTGTCGCTTCTTCTGTCTCAGCGACCGGGGCAGACAGCGGGATTTGGGGTGCTGCTGACGGTGCTGCGGTTTTTGCAGGAACGGGTGCCTCCACTGCGACAACGTCAACCGGATCACATTGCAAGGGCTCCTCTACTATAACGGGTGCCTCACCTTCCGGTACAGACACTTCAGGTAGAGGGATTGGGCCGCTCCAAGTTTATTTTTAGGGCACGCCAGCTGGCTTCCATCCTGGCGACCTCCTCCCGGTGCCGGGCCAAGCCTCTCAGGGTATCCTCCGCTTCTTGCAGCGTAGGAGGGTTTACAGGCCGGGTGCCCAACGGTGATTCCGTGGCGATCGGGTCGCTTCCGTGGGGGGAGAGCTCTGACTGCTCCATCCCTTCCCACTTCTGCTCGTCGTGTCCATTAGCCATCTCTGCCAAGTCACATGTGTCATATCTGGAGAGGGCCCCTCTTTTGTAGGGAGGCGGGACCTTATCACACTGAGGAGGATGAGGAGGCGGAACTCCAGAGCTGTGGGGCACGATGTTACATTGCAGTACCATTTACAGTGGGCGGCCATCGTTTTCACGCCACTGAGTGAGTGACACCCACGAAGAGCACGCCCTTCTTCTTCACCAGTGCCTCGTCGTGACGCAGATATGGCGGAAAAATGGCAAATACATTCTCTGATGATTTTAGCAATTCTCAAGCACAAAACCAGTGCAATTCAGGCACACAGGACTCGCTTATAGCGAGCTACAGAATCCTGTTCGTGACGCCCAAGTTGAGTCACACAGAGCCAGAGGTTTTCGGGGTACTCGGCACCGAGCCCGTCGACTTCTATGGGGTATGTCACGTCTTTACCCGGCAATTGCATTAGAGTCGATTTTACTATGTAGAAGTGTATAAACTATAAATATATGTATATATATATGTCACAATGACATGTATATATATATATATGTATTCTATGTGTGTATATTTTGTGTTTACAACAAAAGAAAGGGTTTTTTTTGTTGCGATATTTTGTTCCCATAGACTTACATGGGACTTCCGGTATCGAAATCGGATATCGACGATATTTAGTGCTATCGGCGATACAATTTTGATACGATATTTTTAGATATCGAGCAATATCGCTCAACACTATTCTCCGCCAATTGTAAGCTTTTCAGGGGATATAGCTCTAGGATCGCTGTCTGGGTAGAAAGAGTGGCACGAAAACAGTTCATTCAGACAGCAGTTCTGGTGAAAACTGGCCGCAACCAGTTTTATTAAAGTCCACAGCAAACAGATAAAAACAAATCATAAACAGAAGACCTGGGCTTGTCTAGCCACTAATTACACTTAGATAGATTTCCCTTTCTATCCGGGTCCCGGCTCTACCAGCCGGGGCCAAAACAACACATATGTTCAGCACTTACCAGCATGGAGGTTCACAGAGTCTCCACCTTCAATGTCCAGACTTGAGAGAGATCCACTCCTATTCAGCCGCTATTCGCACGGATTCTCACTGGGACTACTCCTGTGTCCGGGGTACATCGAGCACCCAGACTGAGATAGCTCAAACTCCTGGAGACTGCTTCTTGTGCCTGGACTCCTTGTCCAGACTAAGCGTGCTCCCACTCCTGGAGACTGCTTCTTGTGCCTGGACTCCTTCCTGTGTCCAGACTAAGCCAGCTCTCTGACTGTGTTCCAACACACCTACTTCTGGTCTCCTAATTAACACCTGAGTGATTTCAGGCCTGAGCTGCAAGTGTGTACTGAATGTAAGGTGTAGTGACCTTTCTCTACCACTAGGTCTACAAAGCCACACACCTCCCTTATACCAGTCAGCAAAGTAGCTAGGTGAAATATACACCCCATTCAATACACATACTCTCACTGTCTCACATATCCCCCCCCTCTTCTCCAGACCGGAGGGCTGGTCATCCAGACCGGAGGGCTGGTTAACAATCCAAAAGAGACAGTGAACTCTGTCAGCTGCTGGTGTTGGTCCACTGTGTTTCATCAAGGGCAGGGTCAATGCAGCTAGCTATCAGGAGATTTTGGAGCACTTCATGCTTCCATCGGCTGAAATGCTTTATGGAGATGAAGATTTCATTTTTCAGCACGACCTGGCACCTGCTCACAGTGTCAAAACCACTGGTAAATGGTTTACTGACCATGGTATTACTGTGCTCAATTGGCCTGCCAACTCTCCTGACCTGAACCCCATAGAGAATCTGTGGGATATTGTGAAGAGAAAGTTGAGAGACGCAAGACCCAACACTCTGGATGAGCTTAAGGCCGCTATCGAAGCATCCTGGGCCTCCATAACACCTCAGCAGTGTCACAGGCTGATTGCCTCCATGCCACGCCGCATTGAAGCAGTCATTTCTGCAAAAGGATTCCCGACCAAGTATTGAGTGCATAACTGAACTTTATTATTTGATGTTTTTTTGTTTGTTTTTAAAAAACACTTTTATTTTATTGGACGGTTGAAATATGTTAATTTTTTGAGACAGTTTTTTTGGGTTATCAGGAGTTGTATGTCAAAATCATCAGTATTAAAACAATAAAAGACCTGACAAATTTCAGTTGGTGTGTAATAAATCTAAAATATATGAAAGTTTAATTGTAATCATTACATTATGGAAAATAATGAAATTTAGCACTATATGCTAATTTTTTGAGAAGGACCTGTATATATATTGTAAGTAGTGTTGAGCATTCCGATACCGCAAGTATCGGGTATCGGCCGATATTCGCGTTATCGGAATTCCGATACTTAATTCCGATACTTTTTCAATATCGTATACCGGAATCGGAAGTTCCCATAATTCTTTGAGAGGCAATGTGATTTTAGTCAGCCAATGAGGAATCCTACGAAGTGTGGGCACATCCTGTAATGCTGCGGTCATCTTAACTAATGGCATGGCTGTGATTGGCTGCTGAAATGATGTCAGAATGCACTATAAAAGGCGCCGCCGCCATTTTAGCGTCACTGTGCTGTGAATTCAGATAGGGACAGAACGCTACTCTGCTGACTCTGAGGGACAGTTAGAGAGTGCGATTTAGTGTACTGTGCTGTAGGCAGGCTAGCACCAACCGCTGTGTAAAGCTTCCTTTTGCCTGCAGTGTTGTTTTAACAGCTCTGCAAGGTGTGTGTGAGTGCAGGTGACGCTGCAGTTTGCTCTGCATCCAACGCTGTCTGTAGGCATCTGCACGTGTCACTCACAGACTCTTTTTTTTTTCTTCAGTGTAATTCTTGCAGCTCCATGCAATTTAACTATTAGTGTGACGCGCTTCCATCCGTATCCAATACATTGGTTGCAAACACTATAGAAGTAGACAAAGGAGTAGCCTTTCACAGATTGTGGACAGTTGTGTTTCAGTGTTCACTTCAGTCTGTGTTTTTTATTTTTGGAGTGCATATCACGCTCCAGTTACTTGTTCAAGCACTGCTGCTTGTACTCTGCTGAGCGTGTCTCAGTGGCTCATCCTTTTCATTTTTCTCCAATTGGTGCTTCTCCATTATATTTGAAAAAAATCTAATCTATTAGTGTGACGCGCTTCCATCCGTATACAATACATTGGTTGCAAACACTATAGAAGTAGACAAAGGAGTAGCCTTTCACAGATTGTGGACAGTTGTGTTTCAGTGTTCACTTCAGTCTGTGTTTTTTATTTTTGGAGTGCATATCACGCTCCAGTTACTTGTTCAAGCACTGCTGCTTGTACTCTGCTGAGCGTGTCTCAGTGGCTCATCCTTTTCATTTTTCTCCAATTGGTGCTTCTCCATTATATTTGAAAAAAATCTAATCTATTAGTGTGACGCGCTTCCATCCGTATACAATACATTGGTTGCAAACACTATAGAAGTAGACAAAGGAGTAGCCTTTCACAGATTGTGGACAGTTGTGTTTCAGTGTTCACTTCAGTCTGTGTTTTTTATTTTGGAGTGCATATCACGCTCCAGTTACTTGTTCAAGCACTGCTGCTTGTACTCTGCTGAGCGTGTCTCAGTGGCTCATCCTTTTCATTTTTCTCCAACTGGTGCTTCTCCATTATATTTGAAAAAAATCTAATCTATTAGTGTGACGCGCTTCCATCCGTATACAATACATTGGTTGCAAACACTATAGAAGTAGACAAAGGAGTAGCCTTTCACAGATTGTGAATAGTTGTGTTTCAGTGTTCACTGCAGTCTGTGAGGTATTTTTTTTTTTTTTTAAATGCAGATCACGCTCCATTTACTTCTTCAACCACCGCTGCGTGTACTCTGCTGAGTGTCTGTCACTGGCTCATCCTTGTCATTTTTCTAAAATTGGTGCTGCTTTATTCTATTTAAAATAATTCAAATCTATTACAGTGACGTGCTTCCATCCGTATACAATACATTGGTTGCAAACAATATAGAAGTACACAAACGGGCCTTTCACAGCTACTGAACATGGGTTTTTAATTTTTAACTAAAATATGTATTTTTTCAAATGACACAAATATAAGTAATGTTGAAGAGGAATAGTCCTACATCCATTGTTTGCACAATATTACAGGTGTACATCATGTCCCTTAATCAACAATGTATTATTATATTTACTTGTATGCTTTTATTTAAAAGCCAAGAACACAGAAGGATAACCTTCGCACTGCAGCTGTTGTCAAAGTTCAACCCACATTATGCACTTCCAACATTGCAGCATTTGAGGCATGATGTGAGTTGGATTTGTCAAAGTTATGGAGTGAGAAGGTTCACCATCAGTACCCTATAGCATAAGTATGCTTTTGTGTTAGCATTTGTGTTAGACATGTGGATATCTGCCATAATATGTCACAATTATTTAGTTACAGATTTGTTACCAACACTAATCATTGAATGGTTTTAAATTTGACGTTTCACTTGTTTACAGCTTAGAAATAAGGGTGTAGCCTGATATCTATGTGTAGCACTAGCCACTTTAACATGTCATGTTTTTTTCAACATGTGTAGCTAGGTAGCAGTAATTTTTGCCGGACACACAGCAGGGGAACAGCAGGCGTTACTGAACCCCACAAACACATCATCGATTGTTTTGATCTGTGCATCCAACACTTCTGAGCCCAGGGTCAAGGAGGGTGTAGCCTGAGGCCTAGTATGAGATGTTTGAACTTTAATTTGAACTTTAATTTGGAGTTAGCAGCATTAATTTTTGTCAGACACGCAGCAGGGGAACAGCAGGCGTTACTGAACCCCACTATCACTATAGCTTGTGTATTGGTCTGTGGACACGACACTTCTGAGCAGCAACTGGCAGTGTTGTAGCCCAGGGAGTATAGCTCAGGTGGTAGAAAGATGAACATAACAGGAGACATGGAAAACGTTGCCAACCAGTTAGTTTAAACTGAAACCGGACAGGCAAATTCAGGCGAGATCCATGCCTTTAATTTTCAGAAAAAATAAGCCGTTCTAAAATATCGGAGGATAGTCGCATGCAACGGTCTGTTAGTACACCACCTGCAGCATAAGCGCCTCCCATAAAAATGGCAGCAGGGCAAGCCGCACCTCCCCAAAGCATACTGGCTAAGCTCGGCCATGATCCAGCTTAAGACAAAAAACTTAATTGGGGGGAGCCCCTCTGGGAGTACACTGGGGGAAA
>JARQOD010000005.1:55581822-55630730 GCA_033576555.1 Oophaga sylvatica
AGAAATACACCAAAAAACAAGTTTTAGTATTACATACATAACAAGAATAAAGACAGCAATATAAAACAAACTTTTCAAGATTCCAGCTATCCAACCCCCAATTCCCTTAAACCAATTGCTGGATTAAAAAGAAAATATCTGCCAGAGACTGGGAATTTTTCAACAAATTTCTCAGTAATTTTTCATAATATTATATAAACTTATTATTCAAGGACATTGGGGAATTTAGGCTATCCCATATAGTTACCAATAATAACATAGAAAATACGAAAAACCAAACATTATATCCCCTTTATTTGCTATTGGCTTGTTTAACCAGCTTGCAGTGCGATACGTGGATCCAAGTCGATCTTCCTTCCAGTTTCACTGACATAGGGGTAATGAGGAGAATTTGATAGGGACCGTCATACAAGGGTTCTAGTCTGTGTTTTCTGACATGCCTTTTCATGACCACAAAATCATCAGACTTTAAACTATAACAAATCATCAGACTTTAAACTATAACAAATATCGCTTTCTGCTGAATCTGAAAAAGAAGAAGAAACTAGAGCATAGGTGTTAGCAAGATTTTTACTAAACTGAATAACATGTTGAACAGTATGGTCAGTTTCTTCTAATAACTGCTGAGGCTGGAAATTTGCAACTGGGGTCCTAGCACCAAACAATATCTCATATAGTGACAGGCCATGTTTTGCAATAGGGGTAATACAAATGTGGTATAGTACAATGGGTAGGAGCTCTGGCCATAGAGCCGTAGTCTCCTGCATCATTTTGGTCAATTGTCCCTTCAGTCTGCCGTTCAACCTCTCAACTTTCCCCCTGGATTGTGGATGGTACGGAGTATGGAGGGCTACAGTGGATCCAAACATTGTCAGAACCTCCTGATACACATGAGAAGAAAAAGCCGGACCTTGGTCACTTTCAACGACTTCTGGAACTCCATATCTGCAAATAACTTCCATCACCAGTTTCTTTGCTGTGGTCTTTGCAGTCATGTTGCTAACGGGGAATACTTCTGACCAACTGGAGAACATGTTGACAACCACCAGACAATATTCATACCTTCCAGATTTAGGCAACATGATATGGTACACCTGGAGGCTTTGGAAAGGATAGTCGGGCTAAGCAAGATACTTCGGAGGTACACGTTGAAGTTGACCGGGACTGAAGGTCTGACAGATATTACATGCACAGTTGAGTGCTGTCAGGACTGTAAAAATACCTGGAGCCCAGTAGAATTTTTGTACCAGGGCCAGGGCCTGGTTTTTTCCTTGAAATATAGGTCCATGTGCCCACGTAGCAATAGCAGGGTACATCTGCTTAGGGAGACACACAAGTGGGTCCTTTTTCCAGATTCCATTGTCCATACGTGCCCCATCAGTCTTCCACTGCTTCACCTCTTCTTTTGGAGACATTCTCTGCATCGTCATTAAGCGGTCTCGCGGGGTCCGACAGAAAACCTCAGTCTGTCATAGATCATCAGGTTCTTGTAGAGTCAGGATCTCTTGCAACTGTTTACGCTGAGAGTATGTGGTCACCATAGTTGGTATGGTTAGTTCAATGGGCAGAAGAGCAACGGCCTTTGCTTGCATATACGCAAATGCGTTGCCAATAGTCTGTGGACTGTTCCTAGGACCATGCGCCTTGACTTTGATAATGGCCACCTGAGTAGGCAATTTGATCGAATCCATAAGGGTTTTAACAGCTTCAGCATTTTTCACTGGAGTTCCGGCAGTAATAATAAACCCTCGATTGGCTTATAGAGCTCCAAAATCGTGAGCAATACCAAATACATATCATGAGTCCGTGTATATATTAGTCTGTCTGTCTTTGGCCAAAGTACATGCAGTAGACAGAGCCTGAAATTCTGCTTCTTGTGCTGACTGTGATGGCGGGAGCGCAGCCGCGTGCACTACAGTGTCCTCTGTGGTAACAGCATATCCCGTGTTGAATCTACCAAACTCATCAACATATCTTGAACCATCCGTGTATAACACCAGATCAGGATTTGAAAGTGGATTCTCACTGACATTTGGCGGAGTAGCTGTTTCTTCAGTCAGAAGTTGGGAACAATCATGTTGGAGATAATCCTCATCACTGCCATCTTTCTTGGGGACCGGCAGTAAAGTAGCGGGGTTGATTGTAGCACAGCGATGCAATTTGATATAGTCAGGCAAAAGGAATGAACACTGCAGCCGTAAATGTCGTTGTACAGTCAAATGTCTTGGCTGTTGGAGTGTTAGTATCGCTGCAATATCATGTGGGGCAAAAATTGTTTCATGTCCAAGAAAACGCTGGAGTTCAGTTTCATCTTTTGGGAAAGGAAGGGAACTGACAGCTATTTTTCTTTCTTCTGTGAGGTATCTGACACCCTGAAGGAGACAGTGACCCAAAAATATCACTTGACCAAGACAGAACTGAAGTTTCGAGGCCGAAACCCGACAGTTCAGATCTGTGAGATACTTGCGAAAACTAACAATAGCAATATAGCTTCCTGCTCCATCCATACACACAACAAAAATCATCCACATACTGAAACAGCGTAACATGGGGTGGTCCAATTGCCAGGGTAAAAGACACTCGCCCATATTTTTTTGCAAACTAATTGGGACTGTTTTGGGCCCTTTGTGGCAGAACTGTCCACATCAATTGTCCTCCCTGATAAATAAATACAAACAGAAATTGACAATCTTGGTGTAATAGAATACTAAAAAACACATTGGCAAAATCGATAACTGTGAACCAAGCAGCATCCTGAGATATCTGGAACAAAAGAGTATATATATTAGACACCACTGGAGTTTCCAGATCAGTGATTGTATTAACTGCCCATAGATCTTGTACCAACCGATACACAGGGGTTAAGTTGAAGGGGGGCTGGAGTTTACTGTCAAGGCCACTGATAAGGAACCTAGATGCAGATGCCTGCTTGCAGAGGTGGGGGCTAGAATTGGAGTGAGAGCCGAAACTGCAGCAGCAGCTGGTTTGGTTTTCGATTTCCCTGCTGAAGTTGAGCGAGCTAGATTTTTCTGAAAACTTTTAATAATTACTTTTAATATATTGTCCGGAGTGGAATTCTCAACATCAGATCTAACTGACATTATCGCCTCCTTCAATTCGGGTTTAAGGCCGGACATCAAAGCTGCTACAAAAAGACTTGAGTGAGCTTTATTATATAATAAAAATCACAGATCTTTAAATACTACCATAAGACTGACTGGGTGAATAAAGTAGGAGGGGGTGGATAGCAGGGACTGGTGCTGGCGGTGGTTAATAATAAGTGCCGTCAGCGTTTACCAAGGGAAAAGTTGGGACTACAACTTCGGGTCCTCAACTGTAACAGGTCTCTCTCCACTGAGGATTATTAACCCAGCATACATCACAAATCCACCCGGCTTAATTTCCTGGGAAAAGATCTTATTATCTAGCAGAGAAACCCCTTATTCCAAATCATCATTTTTAACCCCTTCCCGACCCATGACGCCACGTAGGCGTCATGAAAACCTGTGCCAATCCGACCCATGACGCCTATGTGGCGTCATGAAAGGATCGCGTCCCTGCGGGTCGGGTGACCGGGGTCACTGAAAGGTCACCCGACCCGCCGGCACAGGACCCTTTGTGCTTCACCACAGGGGGTTGGCTTAACCCCCCCGTGGCCACGATCGCTCTGATTGGCTGTTAAAAGTGAAACAGCCAATCAGAGCAATCTGTAATATTTCACCAATATAATTGGTGAAATATTACAATCCAGCCATGGCCGATGCTGCAATAGCATCTGCCATGGCTGGACACCGAGCCCTGACCCCCCCACACGGATTCACGGCGGCGATCGGCCGCCGCCACCGAAAGATGGCAGCGGTCGGTCACCGCCGTCACTAAAAGCACCCCTCGTCCTGGCCTCTGCTGCCCCACCTTCCGATCCCCCCCCCCTGACTTCCGACCCCCATACTCACCTCTCCCGGTCCACCGATGTCCCTGGATCCTTCCCGGCGGCTGCCCGGGATTCTTCATGGGCGCCGCCATCTTGGAAAATGGCGGGCGCATGCACAGTGCGCCCGCCGGCCGGCGCATGCGCAGTGCGCCCTACATAGTCAAAAAAATTTATTTTGATCACTGTGATAAACTGTCACAGTGATCAAAATAAAAAAAAGTAAGTGAACCCCCCCTGTCATAGGTAGGGACAAATAATAAAGAATTTTTTTTTTTTTCCTATTAGGCCCTGTGCACACGTTGCGGATTATGCTGCTGATCCGCAGCTGATTTCGCTGCTGATCCACAGCGGATTTCGCTGCTGATCCGCAGCGGATTTCGCTGCTGATCCGCAGCGGATTTCGCTGCTGATCCGCAGCTGATTTCGCTGCTGATCCGCAGCTGATTTCGCTGCTGATCCGCTGCTGATTTCGCTGCTGATTTCGCTGCGGATCAGCAGAGAAATCAGCAGCGAATCAGCAGCTAAATCAGCAGCAGATCAGCAGCGAATCAGCTGCGGATCAGCAGCGAAATCAGCTGCGGATCAGCAGCGGATTTCGCTGCTGATCCGCAGCTGATTTCACTGCTGATCCGCAGCTGATTTCGCTGCTGATCCGCAGCTGATTTCGCTGCTGATCCGCAGCGGATTTCGCTGCTGATCCGCAGCTGATTTCGCTGCTGATCCGCAGCTGATTTCGCTGCTGATCCGCAGCGGATTTCGCTGCTGATCCGCAGCTGATTTCGCGGATTCACAGCAGATCCAGAAACCATGTACAGTACAATGCAAATAAATGGTAAAAAAAACCGCTGTGCACATGCTGCAGATTTTTCAGCGCAGATTTGCTGCGGTTTTAAATCCGCAGCATGTCAATTCTTTGTGCGGATTCCGCAGCGATTTTACACCTATTCCATTATAGGCATAAAACCGCAGAGAAAAACCGCAGCAAATCCGCGCTAAATACGCAGGTAAAAGGCAGGTCGTTTTACCTGCGGATTTTAGATTTTAGAAAAATCCGCAAGTGAATCCGCAACGTGTGCACGGGGCCTTAGGGTCAGGCTGGGTTCATATTGCATTATGGCAGTCCGTTAGATGGACTGCGTTTCACCGCGGTATAACGCGGTGTAACGCAGTCCGTTAACGCTGCCATTCACCCCATTTGTGTGCGCATCGCAACGCATGCCATGAAGCGGCATGCGTTCGCGACGTGTCGTCATTCAGTGACGGAGCCTTGGACGCAGGCTGCAGCGTCTGGGCTCCATCACCGCTAGCACAGATGAATCATCGCTGATTCCTCTGCACTAGCGGGTATAGCATAACGCGATCGCGTTATGCTATACCGTTACCAGCCCATCAACGCTACGTGTTGAACGGGCTGGTAAAACGCAATATGAACCCAGCCTTAGGGTTAGAACTAGGGTTAGGGTTAGAACTAGGGTAAGGGTTGGAATTAGGGTTAGGGTTGGAATTAGGGTTAGGGTTGGAATTAGGGTTAGGATTGGGATTAGGGTTAGGGTTGGGATAAGCGTTAGGGGTGTTTTGGGGTTAGGGTTGGGATTAGGGTTAGGCTTGTGGTTAGGTTTATGGTTAGAGTTGGGATTAGGGTTAGGGGTGTGTTGGGGTTAGGGTTATGGTTAGGGTTTGTATTAGGGTTATGGGTGTGTAGGGGTTAGAGTTGGGGTTAGGGGTGTGTTGGGGTTAGGGTTGGAGTTAGAATTGAGGGGTTTCCACTATTTAGGTACATCAGGGGGTCTCCATACGCGACATGGCGCCAACATTGATTCCTGCAAATTTTGCGTTCAAAAAGTCAAACAGTGCTCCCTTTATTCCAAGCCCCGACGTGTGCCCAAACAGTGGTTTACCCCCCACATATGGGGTATCAGCGTACTCGGGAAAAATTGCACAACAACTTTGGGTGTCTAATTTCTCCTGTTACTGTTGGGAAAAAAAAATTGGGGACTAAAAAAGTTATTTTTGTGGAAAAAAAATGATTTTTTATTTTCACGGCTCTGCGTTATAAACTTCTGTGAAGAACTTGGGGGTTCAAAGTGCTCACCACACATCTAGATAAGTTCCTTGCGGGGTCTAGTTTCCAAAATGGGGTCACTTGTGGGGAGTTTATACTGTTTAGGCACATCAGGGACTTTGCAAACGTAACATGACGCCCGCAGACCATTCCATCAAGTCGGCATTTGAAAACGTCACTACTTCCCTTCCGAGCCCCGAAGTGTGCCCATACAGTAGTTTTCTCCCACATATGGGATATCAGTGTACTCAGGACAAATTGGACAACAACTTTTGAGGTCTAATTTCTCCTGTTACCCTTGGGAAAATAAAAAAATTGGGGACTAAAAGATCATGTTTGTGGAAAAAATATGATTTTTTTATTTTCATGGCCCAGCGTTATAAACTTCTGTGTAGCCCTTGGGGGTTCAAAGTGCTCACTACACATCTAGATAAGCTCCTTGGGGGGTCTAGTTTCCAAAATGGTGTCACTTGTGGGGGGTTTCTACTGTTTAGGCACATCAGGGGCTCTGCAAACGCAACATGACGCCCACAGAACATTCCATCAAGTCTGCATTCCAAAATGGCGCTCCTTCTCTTCTGTGCTCTCCCATGCGCCAAAACAGTGGTTCCCCCCCACATATGGGGTACCAGTGTACTCAGGACAAACTGTACAACAACTTTTGTGGTCCAATTTCTCCTGTTACCCTTGTGAAAATAAAAAATTGCGGGTTAAAAAAATCAGTTTTTGAGGAAAAAAATGTTTTTTTATTTTCACGGCTCTGCATTACAAACTTCTGTGAAGCACGTGGGGGTTCAAGGTGCTCACCACACATCTAGTTAAGTTCCTTGAGGGGTCTAGTTTACAAAATGTGGTCACTTGTGGGGGGTTTCTACTGTTTAGGCACATCAGGGGCTCTGCCCGCCCGCAGACCATTCCATCAAGTCGACATTTCAAAGCGTCACTACATCCCTTCCAAGCCCTGACGTGTGCCCAAACAGTGGTTCTCCCCCACATGTGAGGTACTAGCGTACTTAGGACAAATTAGACAACAACTTTTGGGGTCCAATTTCTCCTGTAACCATTGTGAAAATAAAAAATATGGGGCTAAATAATCATTTTTTGAGAAAAAAAAATGATTTTTTATTTTCACGGCTCTGCGTTATAAACTTTTGTGAAGCACCTGGGGGTTCAAAGTGCTCACTGTGCATCTGCATAAGTTTCTTAGGGGGTCTAGTTTCCAAAATGGGGTCATTTGTGGGGGAGCTCCAAAGTTTAGGCATACAGGGGCTCTCCAAACATGACATGGTGTCCGCTAACGACTGGAGCTAATTTTCCATTCAAAAAGTCAAATGGCGCTCCTTCCCTTCTGAGCCCTGCCGTGCGCCCAAACAGTGGTTTATGACCACATATGAGGTATCTGTGTACTCAGGAGAAATTGACCAACAAATTTTAGGATCCAATTTATACTGTTGCCTATGTGAAAATGAAAAAACTGAGGCTAAAAGAACATTTTTGTGAAAAAAAAAGTACTTTCTTTTTTTTACGGATCAATTTGTGAAGCACTTGGGGGTTCAAAGTGCTCACTCTGCATCTAGATAAGTTCCTTGGGGGTATAGTTTCCAAAATGGGGTCACTTGTGGGGGAGCTCCAATGTTTAGGCACACAGGGACTCTCCAAATGCGACATGGCATCCGCTAAATATTCCAGCATATTTTCCATTCAAAAAGTCAAATGGCGCTCCTTCCCTTCTGAGCCCTGCCGTGCGCCCAAACAGTGGTTTATGACCACATATGAGGTATCTGTGTACTCAGGAGAAATTGCCCAACAAATTTTAGGGTCCATTTTATCCTGTTGCCCATGCAAAAATTAAAAAATTGATGCTAAAAGAAAAATTTTGTTGGAAAAATTAAATGTCCATTTTTTCCTTCCACGTTGCTTTAGTTCCTGTGAAGCACCTGAAGGGTTAATAATCTTCTTGAGTGTAGTTTTGAGTAGCTTGAGGGGTGCAGTTTTTATAATGGTGTCACTTTTGGGTATTTTCTGCCATATAGACCCCTCAAAGTGACTTCAAATGTGAGGTGGTCCCTAAAAAAAATGGTTTTGTAAATTTTGCTGTAAAAATGAGAAATCGCTGGTCAACTTTTAACCCTTATAACTTCCTAACAAAAAAAAATGTTGTTCCCAAAATTGTGCTGATGTAAAGTAGACATGTGGGAAATGTTATTTATTAACTATTTTGTGTCACATAACTCTCTGGTTTAACAGAATAAAAATTCAAAATTTGAAAATTGCGAAATTTTCAAAATTTTGGCCAAAGTTCCATTTTTTTCACAAATAAATGCAAAAATTATCGACCTAAATTTACCACTAACATGAAGCCCAATATGTCACGAAAAAAAATCTCAGAATCGCTAGGATCCGTTGAAGCGTTCCTGAGTTATTACCTCATAAAGGGACACTGGTCAGAATTGCAAAAAATGGCAAGGTCTTTAGGGTCAAAATAGGCTGGGTCATGAAGGGGTTAAATATTTGTCTTTCTGGTACTTTCAGTCACTTTCTCTGTTCCTTCCACAAAACATCCAATCTTTGTTATAGTAATAGACAGCTTTCCTTTTTTTCATTATAACCATAACACAAATAATCAGAATTCACTTTCTGTTTTCTACCTCCATATCAACCTGCCTTTATTTTTCTAACACCTTCGTTCCATAGTGTAGGCTTCATCCTCTCACCCTCAGGAATTTCTCTACAATTCTCACAGATTTTTTTTTTTTTTTTCGTCTCTGAACCATAAGACTGACAGTATCCAATCCATCACACAAATCCAAACTCTTCTTTAATAAAATATCCTTACTTAAATTGTGCCCAGTCCTAGAGCGGCCGTACAGTCTGTCGCACCGGGCCTATCTATCCCCCACAGGGATGGCCCCACAACACGATACTCACTAAAAGGAGGAGGGTGTCTTAGACTATTTCTCTGGACACCTTTGGTTATATATATATATATATATATATATATATATAAATATATTTCCGGTACCCTACCCATCTTCGATCACTACATCGTGCCCGATTCTAACAGTGATCAGGATTTCAGGATATTTTGACTAAAAGAGAGTTACAATCACTGGTCAATCCGGGGTGTCCGTCCCTTATGAGGTACGGTTCGAACACTGGGCCCCCAATGGAACTACACCTCTATATGATTCCACCCGAGAATCATCCCACCATCGGGGACAAACCTCAGATCCTCCTTCCAGCAACAAACACAGGAAAACCACACCAAATGGTCAGTCTGAACAGTATAACTGCCAGCTTACTGTGGTTGTGGGGGGTGATCAGTCCCAATTTTCCAGTGTCTGTGTCCGGTCCGAGGGTCCTTTGTCTTGTTGTCCTCCGGGGGGGCAGAGGCGTCCCTATATGGGGGCCTCATGTTTGGCGCCATCTGTTGAGGTAGGATCTAAGTGACCCTTCACTGTTGACCTAATGATTTCCAAATTAATTCACAGAACGTTGCTAGCAACATAAATAACCAAACAGACACGTGTTTCCGTCTGGGAGAATCGAGCAAGATTTCTTTCCCATGTATTACATCATCATCTTTTATAGTATTTAGTGAGCTTGTACTTCAACCAATAGTATAAAACCACACCTACAACATTTAACCAATGAAAATACAGGAAGACTGGAAACTACATATATGGTCATATCCACGTGACCATAGAAGCGAACAATAGTATCTTATATCTTGTCCAAACTGGAGCGGTCTGATTTTAATACAGCCCATGACCTTTACTCTACTTCTTTATAACGGCCAGGAACTATAGCCTTGTTAAGTAACAGAATTTATCTCATAAACCACAAGATGGAGTTACAAACACAAAATTGAACATTCAGTTTTGATCTTTCTTAATTTAGTCCTTCACACTACGTCCAGAGACTGCCAACAGAGACTTGACCAGTGCCCACTGACACCTGTGACCGTGAGTGACAAGGTCTGCGGTCTGGAAATAGATGCGCGCACGTATAGACAAGGAAACCTGGTGACACGCCATGAACCGTTGCCTGATATACCCACATTCAACCGCCGGGTAATGCTTGACTCTGACAGGGCTAAATATTTTGTCCCTTCCTGCTCTTCACCTTCCAGACCCAGGACCCTCATCAAGATCACGAGGAATCACCGCCTCCGCCAGGATCCAGAATGCCATTTTCTCCAGAACTACACCAGACCCCTTATATGCCACGGCCTTGGCATCACCGCTTGCATCCAGGAATCCACATCCAGACGTCGTCAGACTGATAAGTTTATTATCTCTGAACCTTTTGCCTTATAGACTTGCACCTGTATTTTTCCCAAGTTGCAAACACCCTTCTCAATTCAACTTTACCCTTATTCCTCCCTGTGTGGAGTATGCACTGTTAAATTAAACCCCACATTAACCCTTGCTCTGCCTCCAGTCCATTACTGCATCTTGCAACCTGCTAACACACACATGGCTCGGAGGGTGGATTACCATCCCAACTGCGGCCATGAACCCACCTGTACAGCCAGGGGACAGTTTGGGATGATGAGGAGGAGTAATAACCATGTTCACAGCAGGGTTGCGTTCAGAATAGCTCATGGGCATCACTGGAGTGTGGCTGGGTGGATACAAAGTACCCATATATTACACCTCCTACAGAGGACAGCTTTTAATTGCCTTTAGGCAACCTAGCACGCATGAGCCAATGTATGCTGTTGTGTCTGCACAACGACCGCCGAGTTGCCCATATTGTTAACTAGTGTTGATTACTGGATGGCCACTGTGCTGAATCCCTGCTACAAGGACAATGTTCCATCATTACTTTTGTTACTGCAGAGGGATCTCAAAATGCATCAATACAAGCAGATATTGGTAGAGAAACTACTGATGGCTTTCCCACCTGACATTGGGGGCTCAGTGGAAGAACAAGACAGAGAAGAAGGAAGTCGCCAATGCAGATGGGGCACCAGCACAACCTCAGAAGGTAGGGATAGTAAGTCTGAAACGTGTCAAGACTTTATGAAGATGCCACAACACCCAGCACAAGCATCTGATACAGTCCTTATTGGCAGGAGGCAGCATTACAATAACATGGTGGAAGAATACCTGTCCGCACATCTTCATTTACTAACTGATGGGTCTGCCCCATTTAACTTCTGAGTCTCCAAATTGGACACATGGCCTTACCTTGCCTTTTATGCATTGGAGGTGTTGGCCTTATCAGCCACAAATGTACTGTCGGAACATGTGTTTAGCATGGCAGGGGGTGTGATGATAGACTGGTGCTTACGCCTGTCCACATCCACAGTGGGGAAGCTAACATTCCTTAACCCCTCTCTGCCATCAGACGTACTATTCCGTCCATGTGACCCTGGACCTAATTCCCATGGACGGAATAGTACGTCATAGGCGATCAGCTGCGCTCCCGGGGGGAGCGTAGCTGATCGCCGCCGGGTGTCAGCTGTATATCACAGCTGACACCCAGCACTATGTGTCAGGAGCGGTCAGGGACCACTCCCGGCACATTAACCCCTAGCACACCGCGATCAAACATGATCGCGGTGTGCCCGGGGCACAGGGGAGGATCGCGCAGGCAGGGGCTCCTGCGCGCCCCCCTGAGACCCTCAGAGCAGCGCGATGTGTCGCGCTGTTCCGAGGGTCCGTCCTCCCTCCAGGTCCCCGGATCCAAGATGGCGCCGGGGTCCTGCAGGGAGGCGGCTTCCTCAGTGCCTGCTGAGAGCAGGCGCAGAGGAAGCCTGCAGCGATGCCAGAGCGATCGCTGGTGTGACAGAGTGCTGTGCACACTGTCACACCAGCGATCTGCTAAAATACTGTGATGTCCCACCCTGGGACAAAGTAAAAAAGTAAAAAAAAATAAAAATAAAAAGTGGTAAAAAAAATCATCAAAAAAAAAAAAAATATTCCCCAATAAATTCATTTCTTCCTGTAAATAAAAAAACAAAACAATAAAAGTACACATATTTGGTATCGCCGCGTCCGTAACGACCCCCCCTATAAAACTGTCCCACTAGTTAACCCCTTTAGTGAACCCCTTAAAAAAAAAAAAAAAAAACTAAGCAAAAAATCAATGCTTTATCATCATACCGCCGAACAAAAAGTGGAATAACACGCGATCAAAAAGACAGATATAAATAAACATGGTACCGCTGAAAACGTCATCTTGTCCCGCAAAAAACGAGCTGTCATACAGCATCATCAGCGAAAAAAAAAAAAGTTATAGCTCGCAGAATGAAGCGATGCAAAAATAATGATTTTTTTATATAAAATTGTTTGTATTCTATAAAAGCGCCAAAACATAAAAAAATGATATAAATGAGGTATCGCCATAATCGTACTGACCCGAAGAATAAAACTGCTTTATCAATTTTACCACACACGGAACGGTATAAACGCCTCCCCCAAAAAAATTCATGAATTGCTGATTTTTGTTCATTCTAACCTCCCAAAAATCGAAATAAAAAGCGATCAAAAAATGTGACGTGCTCAAAAATGGTACCAATAAAAACGTCACCTCGTCCCGCAAAAAATAAGACCTCACATGACTCTGTAGGCCAAAATATACAAAAATTATAGCTCTCAAAATGTGGTGATGCAAAAAACTACTTTTTGCAATAAAAAGCGTCTTTTAGCGTGACAGCTGCCAATCACAAAAACCCGCTATAAATAGTAAATCAAACCCCCTTTATCACCCCCTTAGTTAGGGAAAAATAATAAAATTAAAAAAATGTATTTATTTCCATTTTCCCATTAGGGTTAGTGTTGCGGCTAAAGTTAGGGTTAGGATTGGCGCTAAAGTTAGTATTAGTGTTATGGTTGGGATTAGGGTTAGGGGTGTGTTAGGGTTAGGTTTGTGGTTAGGGTTGGGACTAGGGTTAGGGGTATGTTGGGGTTAGGGTTGGAGTTAGAATTGGGGGGTTTCTGCTGTTTAGGCACATCAGGGGCTCTCCAAATGTGACATGGCGTCTGATCTCAATTCCCGCCAATTCTGCGTTGAAAAAGTCAAACGGTGCTCCTTCACTTCTGAGCTCTGCCATGCGCCCAAACAGTAGTTTACCCCCGCATATGGGGTATCAGCGTACTCTGTACCCCAAGAGTTATTGTGCAATTTGTCCTATTTCTTCTGTTACCCTTGGGAAAATAAAAAACTGGGGGCGACAAAATCATTTTTGTAAAAAAAAAATGATTTTTTTGTTTTTACGGGTGTATGTTATAAATTTTCTGTGAAGCACTTGGGCTTCATAGCGCTCACCACACTTCTAGATAAGTTCCTTGTGGGGTCTATTTTCCAAAATGGGGTCACTTGTGGGGGTTTCCACTGTTTAGGCGCATCAGGGGCTCTCCAAATGCGACATGACGCCCCCAGACCATTCCATCAAAGTCTGCAATCCAAAACGTCACTACTTCCCTTCCGAGCCCAGACGTGCACCCATACAGTCGTTTTCTCACACATGTTGGGTATCAGCGTACTCAGGACAAATTGGACAACAACTTTTGGGGTCCAATTTCTCCTGTTACCCTTGTGAAAATAAAATATTGGGGGCGAAAAAATCATTTTTGTAAAAAAAAAAAAAAGGATTCTTTATTTTTACGGCTGTACGTTATAAACTTCTGGGAAGCACTTCGGGGTTCAAAGTGCTCACCACACATCTAGATAAGTTCCTTGTGGGGTCTATTTTCCAAAATGGGGTCACTTGTGGGGGGTTTCCACTGATTAGGCACATCAGGGACTCTCCAAATGCGACATGGCATCCAGCCAATTCTGCGTTGAAAAAGTCAAACGGCGCTCCTTCCCTTCCAAACTCTGCCATGCACCCAAACAGTGGTTTACCCCCACATATAGGGTATCAGCGTACTCAGGACAAATTGCACAATAACTTTTGGAGTCTTGTTACCCTTGGGAAAATAAAAATTGGGGTGAAAAGATCAATTTTGTGGAAAAAATATGATTTTTTAATTTTACGGCTCTACGTTATAAACTTGTGTGAAGCACTTGGGGGTTCAAATTGCTCACCAAAGATCTAGATAAGTTCCTTAGGGGGTCTAGTTTCCCAAATGGGGTCACTTGTGGGGGGTTTCCACTGTTTAGGCACATCAGGGACTCTCCAAATGCAACATGGCGTCCAATCTCAATTCCAGCCAATTTTGGTTGGAAACAGTCAAATGGTGCTACTTCCATTCCGAGCTCTGCCATGCGCCCAAACAGTGGTTCCCCCCACATATGGGGTATCAGCGTACTCAGGACAAATTGGACAACAACTTTTGAGGTCCAATTTCTCCTGTTACCTATGGGAAAATAAAAAATTAGTGACTAAGAGATAATTTTTGTGGGAAAAAAATAGGATTTTTTATTTTCATGCCCGAGCATTATAAACTTGTGTGAAGCACTTGGAGGTTCAAAGTGCTCACCAAAGATCTAGATAAGTTCCTTAGGGGGTCTAGCTTCCAAAATGGGGTCACTTGTGGGGGGTTTCCACTGTTTAGGCTCATCTGGGGCACTACAAACGGAACATGAACCCCATCAATGTTTGCATTCCAAAACGTTACTGCTTCCTTTCCAAGCCCTGCCGTGCGCCCAAACAGTTTCCCCCCCCCACATATGGGGTATCAGCGTACTCAGGACAAATTGGACAACAACTTTTGGGGTCCAATTTCCTTGGGAAAAATCAAAAATTTGGGACTAAAAAATCATTTTTGTGGAAAATTGTTTTTTTTTTTTTTCACACCCAGGCATTATAAACTTTTGTGAAACACTTTGGGGCTCAAAGTGCTCACAACAGATCTAGATAAGTTCCTTAGGGGGTCTAGTTTCCAAAATGGTGTCACTTGTGGGGGGTTTCCACTGTTTAGGCGCATCAGTGGCTCTCCAAACACGACATGGCGTCCAATCTCAACTCCAGCCAATTTTAGTTTGAAAAAGTCAAACGGCGCTCCTTCCCTTACGAGCTCTGCCGTGTGCCCAAACAGTGGTTTTCCCCCACATATAGGGTATTGGCGTACTCAGGAGAAATTGCACAACAACTTTATCTGCCCATTTTCTCCTTTTACCCTTGTCAAAATAAAAAAAGTTTGTAAAAGATCATTTTTGTGGCTAAAAAGTTAAATATTAATTTTTTCCTTCCACGTTGCTTCAGCTCCTGTGAAGCACCTGAAGGGTTAATAAACTTCTTGAATGTGGTACCTTGAGGGGTGCAGTTTTTAGAATGGTGTCACTTTTTGGTATTTTCTGCTATATAGACCCGTCAAAGTGACTTCAAATGTGAGGTGGTCCCTAAAAAAATGGCTTTGTAAATTTTGTTGTAAAAATGAGAAATCACTGGTCAACTTTTAACCCTTATAATTTCCGAACAAAAAAAATTTTGGTTCCAAAATTGTGCTGATGTAAAGTAGACATGTGGGAAATGTTATTTCTTAACTATTTTGTGTGACATATTTCTCTGTTTTAAGGGAAAAAAATTCAAAGTTTGAAAATTGCAAAATTTTCGCCATATTTGTGTTTTTTTCAAAAATAAACGCAAAGTTATATCGAAGAAATTATACTTCTAACGTGAAGTACAATATGTCACGAGAAAACAATCTCAGAATCGCGAAGATCCGTTGAAGCGTTCCAGAGTTATAACCTCATAAAGAGACAGTGGTCAGAATTGTAAAAATTGGCCCGGTCATTAACGTGCAAACCACCCTTGGGGGTGAAGGGGTTAAAATGAACCAGGAGTGGATCCCACAGGACTTGTCCACACATTTGGATAACTTGACAACTATACCAGCTTCATCCAGCCAGGATTCAACTCTATTTGTCATTTGTTTCATTTTGGGTGCTTCCTCCCCACAAAAAAAAACAACTGTATTTGCTACCTTCTACTCTGCCTTTTTCACCTTCACGTCCAACTCCTTCCCCACTTCCTCCAGTTTTACCTCCGCCCCCTGGTTGTAGCTTGTCAGTTTCTTGGGGAATTCATTCTATATTGGTTTAAGTCAGTTCCATAAAAAAAAACACTGAAAAAAAAATGATGTTGGGTTACTCCTCCCTTGCCTATTTAAGTCAGTTCCATGTTTTAATCCCTTAAGGACCAGGGTAGTTCCGTTTTTGCATTTCCATTTTTTGCTCCCCTTCTTCCCACGGCCATAACTTTTTTATTTTTCTGTTAATATGACCTTGTGAGGGCTTGTTTTTTGCAAGACAAGTTGTACTTTTGAATGGCATAACTTATTTTACCATATCGTGTACTGGAAATGGGAAAAAATTCCAAATTCGGTGAAATTACAAAAAAAGTGCAATTCCATAATTGTTTTTTTGGATTTTTTTTTCACCATGTTCACTAAATGCTAAAATTTACCTGCTATTATGATTCTCCAGGTCATTACAAGTTCATAGAAACCAAAGATGTCTTGGTTATTTTTTATTTAAGCAGTGAAAAAAAATCCAAAGTTTGTAAAAAAAAAAGTTGCTATCTTCCGAGACCCATAGAGTTTCCATTTTTTAGGATCTGGGGCCGGTGTGGGCTTATTTTTTGCGCACCGATCTGACGTTCTTATTGATACCATTTTGGTGTGTATGTGATCTTTTGATCACCCGTTATTGTATTTTATTGCAATGTTGCAGTTACCAATAAAACGTAATTTTGTAATTTTGATTTTTTTCTCGCTACGCCATTTACCGATTGGATTAATTCTTTTTATATATTGATACATTGGGCGATTCTGAACGCGGCAATCCCAAACATTTGGACATTTAATTTTTTTTATTGTTTTATTTTGAATGAAGCAAAATGGGGGTGATATGAACTTTTATCTTTTTTATTTTTTAATATTTTTTAAAAACATTTCTTTTAATTTTTTTCTAGCATCAATAGTCTCCATGGGAGACTAGAAGCTGTGATCATCTGATCGCTTGTACTACATAGAGCAGGGCTGCAGCTCTGCTCTATGCAGCAGAAGCGCTCACTTGCTATGAGCACCGACCGCTGGGTGGTACTAATAGCTATCCGGCTATGACAAATACAGTGGTCTCCTGCAGACCCTGGGTTGTCATTCCAAAAGTCAAATGGCGCTCCTTCCCTTCTGAGCCCTGCCGTGCGCCCAAACAGTGGTTTATGACCACATATGAGGTATCTGTGTACTCAGGAGAAATTGCCCAACAAATTTTAGGGTCCATTTTATCCTGTTGCCCATGCAAAAATTAAAAAATTGATGCTAAAAGAAAAATTTTGTTGGAAAAATTAAAATGTCCATTTTTTCCTTCCACGTTGCTTTAGTTCCTGTGAAGCACCTGAAGGGTTAATAATCTTCTTGAGTGTAGTTTTGAGTAGCTTGAGGGTGCAGTTTTTATAATGGTGTCACTTTTGGGTATTTTCTGCCATATAGACCCCTCAAAGTGACTTCAAATGTGAGGTGGTCCCTAAAAAAAATGGTTTTGTAAATTTTGCTGTAAAAATGAGAAATCGCTGGTCAACTTTTAACCCTTATAACTTCCTAACAAAAAAAAATGTTGTTCCCAAAATTGTGCTGATGTAAAGTAGACATGTGGGAAATGTTATTTATTAACTATTTTGTGTCACATAACTCTCTGGTTTAACAGAATAAAAATTCAAAATTTGAAAATTGCGAAATTTTCAAAATTTTGGCCAAAGTTCCATTTTTTTCACAAATAAATGCAAAAATTATCGACCTAAATTTACCACTAACATGAAGCCCAATATGTCACGAAAAAAAATCTCAGAATCGCTAGGATCCGTTGAAGCGTTCCTGAGTTATTACCTCATAAAGGGACACTGGTCAGAATTGCAAAAAATGGCAAGGTCTTTAAGGTCAAAATAGGCTGGGTCATGAAGGGGTTAAATATTTGTCTTTCTGGTACTTTCAGTCACTTTCTCTGTTCCTTCCACAAAACATCCAATCTTTGTTATAGTAATAGACAGCTTTCCTTTTTTTCATTATAACCATAACACAAATAATCAGAATTCACTTTCTGTTTTCTACCTCCATATCAACCTGCCTTTATTTTTTCTAACACCTTCGTTCCATAGTGTAGGCTTCATCCTCTCACCCTCAGGAATTTCTCTACAATTCTCACAGATTTTTTTTATTTTTTTTTCGTCTCTGAACCATAAGACTGACAGTATCCAATCCATCACACAAATCCAAACTCTTCTTTAATAAAATATCCTTACTTAAATTGTGCCCAGTCCTAGAGCGGCCGTACAGTCTGTCGCACCGGGCCTATCTATCCCCCACAGGGATGGCCCCACAACACGATACTCACTAAAAGGAGGAGGGTGTCTTAGACTATTCCTCTGGACACCTTTGGTTATATATATATATATATATATATATATATATATAATAAATATTTCCGGTACCCTACCCATCTTCGATCACTACATCGTACCCGATTCTAACAGTGATCAGGATTTCAGGATATTTTGACTAAAAAGAGAGTTACAATCACTGGTCAATCCGGGGTGTCCGTCCCTTATGAGGTACGGTTCGAACACTGGGCCCCCAATGGAACTACACCTCTATATGATTCCACCCGAGAATCATCCCACCATCGGGGACAAACCTCAGATCCTCCTTCCAGCAACAAACACAGGAAAACCACACCAAATGGTCAGTCTGAACAGTATAACTGCCAGCTTACTGTGGTTGTGGGGGGTGATCAGTCCCAATTTTTCAGTTTCTGTGTCCGGTCCGAGGGTCCTTTGTCTTGTTGTCCTCCGGGGGGGCAGAGGCGTCCCTATATGGGGGCCTCATGTTTGGCGCCATCTGTTGAGGTAGGATCTAAGTGACCCTTCACTGTTGACCTAATGATTTCCAAATTAATTCACAGAACGTTGCTAGCAACATAAATAACCAAACAGACACGTGTTTCCGTCTGGGAGAATCGAGCAAGATTTCTTTCCCATGTATTACATCATCATCTTTTATAGTATTTAGTGAGCTTGTACTTCAACCAATAGTATAAAACCACACCTACAACATTTAACCAATGAAAATACAGGAAGACTGGAAACTACATATATGGTCATATCCACGTGACCATAGAAGCGAACAATAGTATCTTATATCTTGTCCAAACTGGAGCGGTCTGATTTTAATACAGCCCATGACCTTTACTCTACTTCTTTATAACGGCCAGGAACTATAGCCTTGTTAAGTAACAGAATTTATCTCATAAACCACAAGATGGAGTTACAAACACAAAATTGAACATTCAGTTTTGATCTTTCTTAATTTAGTCCTTCACACTACGTCCAGAGACTGCCAACAGAGACTTGACCAGTGCCCACTGACACCTGTGACCGTGAGTGACAAGGTCTGCGGTCTGGAAATAGATGCGCGCACGTATAGACAAGGAAACCTGGTGACACGCCATGAACCGTTGCCTGATATACCCACATTCAACCGCCGGGTAATGCTTGACTCTGACAGGGCTAAATATTTTGTCCCTTCCTGCTCTTCACCTTCCAGACCCAGGACCCTCATCAAGATCACGAGGAATCACCGCCTCCGCCAGGATCCAGAATGCCATTTTCTCCAGAACTACACCAGACCCCTTATATGCCACGGCCTTGGCATCACCGCTTGCATCCAGGAATCCACATCCAGACGTCGTCAGACTGATAAGTTTATTATCTCTGAACCTTTTGCCTTATAGACTTGCACCTGTATTTTTCCCAAGTTGCAAACACCCTTCTCAATTCAACTTTACCCTTATTCCTCCCTGCGTGGAGTATGCACTGTTAAATTAAACCCCACGTTAACCCTTGCTCTGCCTCCAGTCCATTACTGCATCTTGCAACCTGCTAACACACACATGGCTCGGAGGGTGGATTACCATCCCAACTGCGGCCATGAACCCACCTGTACAGCCAGGGGACAGTTTGGGATGATGAGGAGGAGTAATAACCATGTTCACAGCAGGGTTGCGTTCAGAATAGCTCATGGGCATCACTGGAGTGTGGCTGGGTGGATACAAAGTACCCATATATTACACCTCCTACAGAGGACAGCTTTTAATTGCCTTTAGGCAACCTAGCACGCATGAGCCAATGTATGCTGTTGTGTCTGCACAACGACCGCCGAGTTGCCCATATTGTTAACTAGTGTTGATTACTGGATGGCCACTGTGCTGAATCCCTGCTACAAGGACAATGTTCCATCATTACTTTTGTTACTGCAGAGGGATCTCAAAATGCATCAATACAAGCAGATATTGGTAGAGAAACTACTGATGGCTTTCCCACCTGACATTGGGGGCTCAGTGGAAGAACAAGACAGAGAAGAAGGAAGTCGCCAATGCAGATGGGGCACCAGCACAACCTCAGAAGGTAGGGATAGTAAGTCTGAAACGTGTCAAGACTTTATGAAGATGCCACAACACCCAGCACAAGCATCTGATACAGTCCTTATTGGCAGGAGGCAGCATTACAATAACATGGTGGAAGAATACCTGTCCGCACATCTTCATTTACTAACTGATGGGTCTGCCCCATTTAACTTCTGAGTCTCCAAATTGGACACATGGCCTTACCTTGCCTTTTATGCATTGGAGGTGTGGCCTTACCAGCCACAAATGTACTGTCGGAACATGTGTTTAGCATGGCAGGGGGTGTGATGATAGACTGGTGCTTACGCCTGTCCACATCCATAGTGGGGAAGCTAACATTCCTTAACCCCTCTCTGCCATCAGACGTACTATTCCGTCCATGTGACCCTGGACCTAATTCCCATGGATGGAATAGTACGTCATAGGCGATCAGCTGCGCTCCCGGGGGGAGCGTAGCTGATCGCCGCCGGGTGTCAGCTGTATATCACAGCTGACACCCAGCACTATGTGTCAGGAGCGGTCAGGGACCACTCCCGGCACATTAACCCCTAGCACACCGCGATCAAACATGATCGCGGTGTGCCCGGGGCACAGGGGAGGATCGCGCAGGCAGGGGGCTCCCTGCGCGCCCCCCTGAGACCCTCAGAGCAGCGCGATGTGTCGCGCTGTTCCGAGGGTCCGTCCTCCCTCCAGGTCCCCGGATCCAAGATGGCGCCGGGGTCCTGCAGGGAGCGGCTTCCTCAGTGCCTGCTGAGAGCATTCGCCAGAGGAAGCCTGCAGCGATGCCAGAGCGATCGCTGGTGTGACAGAGTGCTGTGCACACTGTCACACCAGCGATCTGCTAAAATACTGTGATGTCCCACCCTGGGACAAAGTAAAAAAGTAAAAAAAATAAAAATAAAAAGTGGTAAAAAAAATCATCAAAAAAAAAAAAATATTCCCCAATAAATTCATTTCTTCCTGTAAATAAAAAAACAAAACAATAAAAGTACACATATTTGGTATCGCCGCGTCCATAACGACCCCCCCTATAAAACTGTCCCACTAGTTAACCCCTTTAGTGAACCCCTTAAAAAAAAAAAAAAAAAACTAAGCAAAAAATCAATGCTTTATCATCATACCGCCGAACAAAAAGTGGAATAACACGCGATCAAAAAGACAGATATAAATAAACATGGTACCGCTGAAAACGTCATCTTGTCCCGCAAAAAACGAGCTGTCATACAGCATCATCAGCGAAAAAAAAAAAAGTTATAGCTCGCAGAATGAAGCGATGCAAAAATAATGATTTTTATATATAAATTGTTTTTATTCTATAAAAGCGCCAAAACATAAAAAAATGATATAAATGAGGTATCGTCATAATCGTACTGACCCGAAGAATAAAACTGCTTTATCAATTTTACCACACACGGAACGGTATAAACGCCTCCCCCAAAAGAAATTCATGAATTGCTGATTTTTGTTCATTCTAACCTCCCAAAAATCGAAATAAAAAGCGATCAAAAAATGTGACGTGCTCAAAAATGGTACCAAAAAAAACGTCACCTCGTCCCGCAAAAAATAAGACCTCACATGACTCTGTAGGCCAAAATATACAAAAATTATAGCTCTCAAAATGTGGTGATGCAAAAAACTACTTTTTGCAATAAAAAGCGTCTTTTAGCGTGACAGCTGCCAATCACAAAAACCCGCTATAAATAGTAAATCAACCCCCCTTTATCACCCCCTTAGTTAGGGAAAAATAATAAAATTAAAAAAATGTATTTATTTCCATTTTCCCATTAGGGTTAGTGTTGCGGCTAAAGTTAGGGTTAGGATTGGCGCTAAAGTTAGTATTAGTGTTATGGTTGGGATTAGGGTTAGGGGTGTGTTAGGGTTAGGTTTGTGGTTAGGGTTGGGACTAGGGTTAGGGGTATGTTGGGGTTAGGGTTGGAGTTAGAATTGGGGGTTTCTGCTGTTTAGGCACATCAGGGGCTCTCCAAATGTGACATGGCGTCTGATCTCAATTCCCGCCAATTCTGCGTTGAAAAAGTCAAACGGTGCTCCTTCACTTCTGAGCTCTGCCATGCGCCCAAACAGTAGTTTACCCCCGCATATGGGGTATCAGCGTACTCTGTACCCCAAGAGTTATTGTGCAATTTGTCCTATTTCTTCTGTTACCCTTGGGAAAATAAAAAACTGGGGGCGACAAAATCATTTTTGTAAAAAAAAAAATGATTTTTTTGTTTTTACGGGTGTATGTTATAAATTTTCTGTGAAGCACTTGGGGCTTCATAGCGCTCACCACACTTCTAGATAAGTTCCTTGTGGGGTCTATTTTCCAAAATGGGGTCACTTGTGGGGGGTTTCCACTGTTTAGGCGCATCAGGGGCTCTCCAAATGCGACATGACGCCCCCAGACCATTCCATCAAAGTCTGCAATCCAAAACGTCACTACTTCCCTTCCGAGCCCAGACGTGCACCCATACAGTCATTTTCTCACACATGTTGGGTATCAGCGTACTCAGGACAAATTGGACAACAACTTTTGGGGTCCAATTTTTCCTGTTACCCTTGTGAAAATAAAATATTGGGGGCGAAAAAATCATTTTTGTAAAAAAAAAAAAGGATTCTTTATTTTTACGGCTGTACGTTATAAACTTCTGGGAAGCACTTCGGGGTTCAAAGTGCTCACCACACATCTAGATAAGTTCCTTGTGGGGTCTATTTTCCAAAATGGGGTCACTTGTGGGGGGTTTCCACTGATTAGGCACATCAGGGGCTCTCCAAATGCGACATGGCATCCAGCCAATTCTGCGTTGAAAAAGTCAAACGGCGCTCCTTCCCTTCCAAACTCTGCCATGCATCCAAACAGTGGTTTACCCCCACATATAGGGTATCAGCGTACTCAGGACAAATTGCACAATAACTTTTGGAGTCTTTTACCCTTGGGAAAATAAAAATTGGGGTGAAAAGATCAATTTTGTGGAAAAAATATGATTTTTTAATTTTACGGCTCTACGTTATAAACTTGTGTGAAGCACTTGGGGGTTCAAATTGCTCACCAAAGATCTAGATAAGTTCCTTAGGGGGTCTAGTTTCCCAAATGGGGTCACTTGTGGGGGGTTTCCACTGTTTAGGCACATCAGGGACTCTCCAAATGCAACATGGCGTCCAATCTCAATTCCAGCCAATTTTGGTTGGAAACAGTCAAATGGTGCTACTTCCATTCCGAGCTCTGCCATGCGCCCAAACAGTGGTTCCCCCCACAATATGGGGTATCAGCGTACTCAGACAAATTGGACAACAACTTTTGAGGTCCAATTTCTCCTGTTACCTATGGGAAAATAAAAAATTAGTGACTAAGAGATAATTTTTGTGGGAAAAAAATAGGATTTTTTATTTTCATGCCCGGGCATTATAAACTTGTGTGAAGCACTTGGAGGTTCAAAGTGCTCACCAAAGATCTAGATAAGTTCCTTAGGGGGTCTAGCTTCCAAAATGGGGTCACTTGTGGGGGGTTTCCACTGTTTAGGCTCATCTGGGGCACTACAACGGAACATGAACCCCATCAATGTTTGCATTCCAAAACGTTACTGCTTCCTTTCCAAGCCCTGCCATGCGCCCAAACAGTTTTCCCCCCCCCACATATGGGGTATCAGCGTACTCAGGACAAATTGGACAACAACTTTTGGGGTCCAATTTCCTTGGGAAAAATCAAAAATTTGGGACTAAAAATCATTTTTGTGGAAAATTGTTTTTTTTTTTTTCACACCCAGGCATTATAAACTTTTGTGAAACACTTTGGGGCTCAAAGTGCTCACAACAGATCTAGATAAGTTCCTTAGGGGGTCTAGTTTCCAAAATGGTGTCACTTGTGGGGGGTTTCCACTGTTTAGGCGCATCAGTGGCTCTCCAAACACGACATGGCGTCCAATCTCAACTCCAGCCAATTTTAGTTTGAAAAAGTCAAACGGCGCTCCTTCCCTTACGAGCTCTGCCGTGTGCCCAAACAGTGGTTTTCCCCCACATATAGGGTATTGGCGTACTCAGGAGAAATTGCACAACAACTTATCTGCCCATTTTCTCCTTTTACCCTTGTCAAAAATAAAAAAAAAGTTTGTAAAAGATCATTTTTGTGGCTAAAAAGTTAAATATTAATTTTTTCCTTCCACGTTGCTTCAGCTCCTGTGAAGCACCTGAAGGGTTAATAAACTTCTTGAATGTGGTTTTGAGTACCTTGAGGGGTGCAGTTTTTAGAATGGTGTCACTTTTTGGTATTTTCTGCTATATAGACCCGTCAAAGTGACTTCAAATGTGAGGTGGTCACTAAAAAAATGGCTTTGTAAATTTTGTTGTAAAAATGAGAAATCACTGATCAACTTTTAACCCTTATAATTTCCGAACAAAAAAAAATTTTGGTTCCAAAATTGTGCTGATGTAAAGTAGACATGTGGGAAATGTTATTTCTTAACTATTTTGTGTGACATATTTCTCTGTTTTAAGGGAAAAAAATTCAAAGTTTGAAAATTGCAAAATTTTCAAAATTTTCGCCATATTTGTGTTTTTTTCAAAAATAAACGCAAGTTATATCGAAGAAATTATACTTCTAACGTGAAGTACAATATGTCACGAGAAAACAATCTCAGAATCGCGAAGATCCGTTGAAGCGTTCCAGAGTTATAACCTCATAAAGAGACGTGGTCAGAATTGTAAAAATTGGCCCGGTCATTAACGTGCAAACCACCCTTGGGGGTGAAGGGGTTAAAATGAACCAGGAGTGGATCCCACAGGACTTGTCCACACATTTGGATAACTTGACAACTATACCAGCTTCATCCAGCCAGGATTCAACTCTATTTGTCATTTGTTTCATTTTGGGTGCTTCCTCCCCACAAAAAAAAAACAACTGTATTTGCTACCTTCTACTCTGCCTTTTTCACCTTCACGTCCAACTCCTTCCCCACTTCCTCCAGTTTTACCTCCGCCCCTGGTTGTAGCTTGTCAGTTTCTTGGGGAATTCATTCTATATTGGTTTAAGTCAGTTCCATAAAAAAAAACACTGAAAAAAAAATGATGTTGGGTTACTCCTCCCTTGCCTATTCCATCTATACTGCCACTTCCACCTCTTCTTACACTTGAACCTATGCCTACTAATTCTAGACTGCTAGCTTTAGTTTTATTAATTCTAGGTTGTTTTAATTCAGTTCCAGTTCCTCCTCCACCTTCTCTCTCTAGTTTTACCTCCGCCCTCTGGTTATAGCTTGTTAGTTTATTTTGTGTTCATTCTATATTATTTTAAGTCAGTTGCATAAAAAAACTAAAAAGAAAAAAAAGTAGTTTTGTATTACTCCTCCCCTGCCTATTACAGCTATACAGCTACGTACACCTCTACTTACACTTGGACCTACGCCTCCTGGTTGCAGCTTATTAGTTTATTTTGGATAGATTCTATATTGTTTGAAGTCAGCTTCATAAATAAATAAATAACAAACACTGAAAAAAAGTGTTGCATTGCTCCTCCCTTGCCTATACCGTCACATTCACCTCTTTGTCCACTTGCACCTACGCCTCCTGTTTCTAGATTGCTAGGTTTAGGTTTTTTTATGCTAGGTTGTTCTAAGTCAGTTACATAAGAAAAAATAAAAACACTAAAATAAATAAAAACTTAAAAAAAACTGTTATATTACTTCCCCCTTGCCTCTTCCACCTATGCTGCCATAAACACCTCTTCCTCCAATTGGACCTAAGCCTCATGGTTATAGATTGCTAGTTTTACTTTTGTTTATTCTAGGTTGTTTTAAGTCAGTTCCATGTTTTAATCCCTTAAGGACCAGGGGTAGTTCCGTTTTTGCATTTCCATTTTTTGCTCCCCTTCTTCCCACGGCCATAACTTTTTTATTTTTCTGTTAATATGACCTTGTGAGGGCTTGTTTTTTGCAAGACAAGTTGTACTTTTGAATGGCATAACTTATTTTACCATATCGTGTACTGGAAATGGGAAAAAAATTCCAAATTCGGTGAAATTACAAAAAAAGTGCAATTCCATAATTGTTTTTTTGGATTTTTTTTTCACCATGTTCACTAAATGCTAAAATTTACCTGCTATTATGATTCTCCAGGTCATTACAAGTTCATAGAAACCAAAGATGTCTTGGTTATTTTTTATTTAAGCAGTGAAAAAAAATCCAAAGTTTGTAAAAAAAAAAGTTGCTATCTTCCGAGACCCATGGGGTTTCCATTTTTTAGGATCTGGGGCCGGGTGTGGGCTTATTTTTTGCGCACCGATCTGACGTTCATATTGATACCATTTTGGTGTGTATATGATCTTTTGATCACCCGTTATTGTATTTTATTGCAATGTTGCAGTTACCAATAAAACGTAATTTTGTAATTTTGATTTTTTTCTCGCTACGCCATTTACCGATTGGATTAATTCTTTTTATATATTGATACATCGGGCGATTCTGAACGCGGCAATCCCAAACATTTGGACATTTAATTTTTTTTATTGTTTTATTTTGAATGAAGCAAAATGGGGGTGATATGAACTTTTATCTTTTTTATTTTTTAATATTTTTTAAAAACATTTCTTTTAATTTTTTTCTAGCATCAATAGTCTCCATGGGAGACTAGAAGCTGTGATCATCTGACCGCTTGTACTACATAGAGCAGGGCTGCAGCTCTGCTCTATGCAGCAGAAGCGCTCACTTGCTATGAGCACCGACCGCTGGGTGGTACTAATAGCTATCCGGCTATGACAAATACAGTGGTCTCCTGCAGACCCTGGGTTGTCATTCCAACCCATCGGCGACCCGCATTCATGTGATGAGCAGCATTAAAGACGCGCTTCCTGCGCGTGCATGTTAAATGCCGCTGTCAGAGTTTGACAGTGGCATTTAACATATTAACAGCTGCAGGTGTATCGTGATTCCACCCACGGCTACTAGGGGCACATCACAACTGATCAGATCAGCGGTCATGTGCCGGAAAAGATGTGGGCTCATTGCCGGAGCCTGCATGAAAAAGGGGGAGTCGTCAAATGTCAGATATATCCGTCATTGGACGTTAAGAGGTTATGTCAGTTCCAGTTACTCCTCCACCTCCTCCTCCAGTCCACCTCCTGGATGTAGTTGTTAGTTTATTTTGGGTTCATTCTATATTGGTTAAGTTAGTTCCGTAAAAACAAAATAAGAACAAAAGAAAAAAACACTGAAAAAAAATAATAGTGTCATTTTCCTCCTCCCTTGCCTCTTCCACCTATACTGCCACCTCCACTGCTACATACACTTGGACCTGTGCCTCCTGGTTCCAGATTGCTAGTTTTAGTTTTGTTAATTCTAGATTGTTTTAAGTTATTTCCATAAAAAAAAGAAAAAAATACAAAAAATCCAGAAAAACAGTGTTGGATTACTCCTCCCTTGACTCTTTCACCTATTCCGCCACACAGTATCAGACTTGGGTTCAAAGGGCCCACCAGTAACCAACTCCAGGGCCCTACTTTTCAACTACATGGAAATGTCATATTATTCTCATTCACAAATTTAAATAACAGTGAACTGTGCAGATTGTTAAATGAATAAGATGCCGCCTTTTTCTGTAAATAGTAATTCAAGTGTATTGCGACAAGTGCTTGCACTAGGGCCCAAAAGAGGATTATCCTGTTCTCCTGGGGGCCAGTCCAAGCCTGCCACCATTTCCTCCTCCACTTGGACCACCGCCTACTGGTTCAAGACTATATTTTTTTCTTTTTTTTATTCTATGCTATTTAAAGTCATTTCCCTAGCCTCAGTTGTTTGCTTGTCCTGCTCTTACCCCCATTTATCTTCATTTTTCAGCCCCCTAGCCCTTACTATGACCATTCATAGTCATTTTAAAGCCTGAAGTTCGGGTCCCCATTGACTAGTATTGGGTTTGGGTTAAGGGTCAAGTTTGTAAACCTAACCAAACTTTTTTCTCTACTTCGGTCTAACCCGACAAACCTGTTCATCCCTAATTATTAGGTCTCCATAAAAAGATAAATTACAGCTTCCTGCCCCAGATACAGTATAAATAAATGAGAGAGCAGAAGTACAGAAGTATACAAACAATTATATTTAAATAAAGTGTTGAATTCTTCTTTATCTAGACCTCCAGCTGTACAATTTAGATGTGCCACTGGGGAGGAGCACCCTTGTAATGTATCATAGAGGCTGCCAATAAGACAATTTGTCTGGGTCAGGATATTGTGATACAAGGAGAACCAATGCCCCAAGTAAGGTAAAATCTGAGCTATGGGTAGGATATAATAGTGTGGTCTTCTACAATTAAAGGTCATTTTTAAGATCCCATTTTTGGCAGTCTTTCGCTAGCAATTTGCCATTATCCTACATTTCTTCCTCTAATTTGAATTGATTTTGCTGATCCTGTCCTAGTCTTCACAGTCTTCACAGTAAAGCAGATGAATGATCTTTAAAGTTAAAAAACTGGCAGATGTTAGGAGAAATAAGGATTGAGCTCTTGAATGTCCAAATGACTGATCATTTTGTTCTTGAAGAGAGATGAGCTGCCTCTTACTTGCTCTTACTTCTTGTAATACTGGTAAGGGGAGCAAAAGCTTTTGTCCGATAACTATTTAAAATGTGGGCACAGGCTAGAGAAGAGGGGATCTTTTAAATTTCGAGTTCAATTACTTTTCCAAATTTATAAAAACTAAAATGTTTTCACGGCTAATAAAGTCAAGCAAATCTCAACCCTGCAAATGGAAGATGGAAACAACTCTGCAGTACAAACTGTTCTCAACTAGGGACTGCTGATCTGTGATGACCCAAATACTGAACACCACAGTACTAGGTATTATCAACACTAGATGCCGCAGCTGCAGGACATTATGGGAAAGCCTGGGCGGCAACACAAAGTGATGTTAGCGCAATCTTTGATGCTTCTATAGTATGGAAAATGATGGCGGACAAGTTATTTTTCGAACCGTAAACCAAATCTCAAAGTGTTTGAATTCAGAAAGTTCAACTTAAACTTTATATGTGACGCGCAGATGTGGCTTCAGTCACAGCTGGGCTCCACATATGTTTAAGATAGATAGATAGATAGATAGATAGATAGATAGATAGATAGATAGATAGATTAGATAGATAGATAGATAGATAGATATTGTTTATTACTAAAGTTAAATCTTGAAAAAGTCTTAGCCACTATAGCACAAATGTGTAATAAAGAACACCACAAGGGTTACACTTAAGCAATCTTATCACTTGGAAGTACTTTCTGATACTTTCTGAAAGGGCAATGGCCAAGAAGCTTTCACACAATATGAGCACCTATTAAAAGAAATATGTAAGATAAAAAAATGAAAAGATCACAAAGTCACTTGGGAAAATTGTCATTCATTAGCGCTTGGCTGTTCTTGTCAGAATTTGTTCTTGTGAACTTACAGAAAGATTAATTTATATATTACAGTCCAGTATGTGACCTGCTCAGATATGCTAACTTTGAAATATTACAACCTGTAGCAGGATCTGCAAACCAATTGTTGTTAATACAGAACGTATAATTGCTTGTCTCACTTGTGTTCCTCTAGTTCAAAGTTCACTACTACCTACATGAGCTGTAGCCTAGAATATTATTCTCATTACTGTTGATTAATTTGGAGGAAAATCATCTCAGCATTATCTTTTTAACCTTATATTAGCTGTCATACCATTTGTAGTTTGTTTGTTCTTAATCAAAGGTTACATCTCCAAGGAGATAGTAGACCGCGTTCTGCAGGAATACGGAACAGCGTGAAAAGTGACAATAACTTTCGTTGACATTGTGTGTAAATGTACAGAAATGGCAGGGGGTGGTGACTACCAATTATGAGAAGGTAATTACCAAGATAGTGTGGAAAGATTCAAAAATAAGGTGTTGATTTACAGGAAACATTTTGAAAAACTATTAATGGTAAAAAGATGGTAGAGTAATAAGATCATGTTTGACTTGTATTGTTCAGCAGATGAAGAACAATGAAATGAGGTGATTGTCCATTCTCTTCAGCATACAGTCAACTACATTTCTTATCTTCAGCACTTAAAGGGTATGCCACACTAAACAAGATCGCTAACGAGATCGCTAAAATACGTCACTATTTAGCGATCTCGTTAGCGACGTCGTTGTGTGTGGCATGTAGCAACGATGTGGCCACTGCTGTGATCTCGTTGATCGTTCACTAGAGTTCTGGACCGTATTTTGATCGTTGGCGTCCCGCTGGTGAGCCTGAATCGCTGTGTTTGGCACCTTTTGTGAACGATGTGCGACCTCGTTGACGACGCATTAGTCAGCGGCGCAGGCGGGACTTTGTTTTCTTTCGCTAACGCCCTTCAGCTCCGATTGGTGACCACAACATCACCTCAGCTATAATAACTGCGCCCCATCCATTGTTTCCAGAGCACTTTATGGGTCTCTTTGTGCGCTGTTGCGAGGATAGTATCGTGTGTCGGAGTTTTGCGATCCTGTTTGTGGCGCAGTGGTGGGTTTTTGCGATACTGTCAGAGTCGCTAGAGCACCATTCATCCCCATTTGGATTTGGATCTTTGGGATATTTGGATTCAAGGTACATATTGTTTGTAATGATGTTTGATAATGTTTTTTAACCTTATTTATTTTTTTTTTTTGTCTGCTTTATTTATTTTACACCCCTGACCTTATTTTTTTTTTTTCGTCTGCTTTATTTATTTTACACCCCTGACCTTATTTTTTTTTTTTCGTCTGCTTTATATATTGTACACCCCCCACCATTTTAGACATTTGTAAACTGTATATTAAATGTTAATGAAAAGTTTAATTTTTTTTTTTATATATTTTTTATTCTATTCTTTATTTTATTTTGTTTAAGCACTTTATTAATAGTAATTAATTAGTAATTAACTTTTCTCTTCTTTACCGTACAGGTTGCACATAATGAACCTGTCCACCGCGGAGCGTGTGATTGTGGCAGTTGCACTTTCTATGGAGGCAGATCGACAAGAAGAGGCGCGGGTGGAAGAGAGGCGCCAAGCGAAAGCGTCGCATGTGGACCAGAGAATGGCTGGAGCAGAGGTCCAGATTCACCCACATGCATCTAGTGAGGGAATTGCAGGAGAAGAATCCGCAGGATTTCCGGAATTATCTACGGATGTCGGAGGATTCATTCAAGCTCTTACTGGAAGCTGTGAGGCCACTCATTGAACGGCAGGATACCCGGATGCGTGCAGCTGTTTCAGCAGAGGAACGTTTGGCAGTAACGCTGCGATTTCTGGCAACCGGACGTTCAATGAAGGATTTGCAATTTTCTGCTGCAATTTCTCGGTCGCTGCTTGGAGAACTAATTCCGGAGACATGCAACGCCATCGTCCGCAGTTTACGGAGCTACATGCCTTTTCCCAAATCAGTGGTGGAATGGCAAATTATTGCCTCTGATTTTGAAAGGATTTGGCAGTTCCCAAACTGTGGTGGTGCCTTGTATGGCAAACATGTGCGGATCACGCAACCAGCCAAAAGCGAGTCCCTTTTTTCATAACTACAAGGGCTACTTCAGCACGAAGCTCACAGACAAAGATAGAAGGACTTAAAAATCCTAAAAATTTTTTTAGCAAAAACACAACATGAAAATAGCCTCACCAGATATTGAAAGATGAACAGTGCACTAGCAGGATGCAGCCGGCTCCCACAGATAAAGGCTGGCGCAGCACAGGTGCCCTCCACTGATGAGGACAGCCACCCTATCACAAAAAAGTGATGATAAAGGTATAGGCTGCCTGTGGAAAAACACACAAATAAGGCTTGCTTAGGAGGACAAAAAAGTGCAATGCATAGTGTCTGGATAGCAGCCTATTTATAACGCCCATAATAGAAGGCGGGCTGTTCAGCACTATATATGCATCACACAAAAAACCAGACCATCAAAAAGGAGCCTACCTGCACCCTGCAAAAGATGATAAAAAGTGCAAAAAAATGCATCTAATAAATGCATCAATGAGGTATTGGTTACTATTTTGGCCAAAGCAGATAAGCTCGCAAACCAACGGCAAGGTTCCCCATTATATTGCGAGTAACTAACTTACATCAATTCAAAGCTGTTTTTTTGTGTGATGCATATATAGTGCTGAACAGCCCGCCTTCTATTATGGGCGTTATAAATAGGCTGCTATCCAGACACTATGCATTGCACTTTTTTGTCCTCCTTAGCAAGCCTTATTTGTGTGTTTTTCCACAGGCAGCCTATACCTTTATCATCACTTTTTAATGATAGGGTGGCTGTCCTCATCAGTGGAGGGCACCTGTGCTGCGCCAGCCTTTATCTGTGGGAGCCGGCTGCATCCTGCTAGTGCACTGTTCATCTTTCAATATCTGGTGAGGCTATTTTCATGTTGTGTTTTTGCTAAAAAAAATTTTAGGATTTTTAAGTCCTTCTATCTTTGTCTGTGAGCTTTGAATTGATGTAAGTTAGTTACTCGCAATATAATGGGGAACCTTGCCGTTGGTTTGCGAGCTTATCTGCTTTGGCCAAAATAGTAACCAATATCTCATTGATGCATTTATTAGATGCATTTTTTTGCACTTTTTATCATCTTTTGCAGGGTGCAGGTAGGCTCCTTTTTGATGGTCTGTTTTTTTGTGTGATGCATATATAGTGCTGAACAGCCCGCCTTCTATTATGGGCGTTATAAATAGGCTGCTATCCAGACACTATGCATTGCACTTTTTTGACCTCCTAAGCAAGCCTTATTTGTGTATTTTTCCACAGGCAGCCTATACCTTTATCATCACTTTTTGTGATAGGGTGGCTGTCCTCATCAGTGGAGGGCACCTGTGCTGCGCCAGCCTTTATCTGTGGGAGCCGGCTGCATCCTGCTAGTGCACTGTTCATCTTTCAATATCTGGTGAGGCTATTTTCATGTTGTGTTTTTGCTAAAAAAATTTTTAGGATTTTTAAGTCCTTCTATCTTTGTCTGTGAGCTTTGAATTGATGTAAGTTAGTTACTCGCAATATAATGGGGAACCTTGCCGTTGGTTTGCGAGCTTATCTGCTTTGGCCAAAATAGTAACCAATACCTCATTGATGCATTTATTAGATGCATTTTTTTGCACTTTTTATCATCTTTTGCAGGGTGCAGGTAGGCTCCTTTTTGATGGTCTGGTTTTTTGTGTGATGCATATATAGTGCTGAACCGGCCGCCTTCTATTATGGGCGTTATAAATAGGCTGCTATCCAGACACTATGCATTGCACTTTTTTGTCCTCCTAAGCAAGCCTTATTTGTGTGTTTTTCCACAGGCAGCCTATACCTTTATCATCACTTTTTTAATGATAGGGTGGCTGTCCTCATCAGTGGAGGGCACCTGTGCTGCGCCAGCCTTTATCTGTGGGAGCCGGCTGCATCCTGCTAGTGCACTGTTCATCTTTCAATATCTGGTGAGGCTATTTTCATGTTGTGTTTTTGCTAAAAAAAAATTTAGGATTTTTAAGTCCTTCTATCTTTGTCTGTGAGCTTTGAATTGATGTAAGTTAGTTACTCGCAATATAATGGGGAACCTTGCCGTTGGTTTGCGAGCTTATCTGCTTTGGCCAAAATAGTAACCAATACCTCATTGATGCATTTATTAGATGCATTTTTTTGCACTTTTTATCATCTTTTGCAGGGTGCAGGTAGGCTCCTTTCTGATGGTCTGGTTTTTTGTGTGATGCATATATAGTGCTGAACAGCCCGCCTTCTATTATGGGCGTTATAAATAGGCTGCTATCCAGACACTATGCATTGCACTTTTTTGTCCTCCTAAGCAAGCCTTATTTGTGTGTTTTTCCACAGGCAGCCTATACCTTTATCATCACTTTTTTGTGATAGGGTGGCTGTCCTCATCAGTGGAGGGCACCTGTGCTGCGCCAGCCTTTATCTGTGGGAGCCGGCTGCATCCTGCTAGTGCACTGTTCATCTTTCAATATCTGGTGAGGCTATTTTCATGTTGTGTTTCTACTTCAGCACGATCCTCATGGCCCTTGTTAATGCCAATTATGAATTTATTGACGTTAATGTTGGCATTAATGGAAGGGTTTCTGACGGTGGCGTTTTGGAGCACACAACTTTTGGTGAACGGTTGTTTAATAATAAACTTAACTTGCCAACCAACATGGACACCACCGCCAACCTAAACTTTGTTTTTGTGGGCGATGAAGCCTTCCCCCTTCATGAGCATCTTGTGAAACCATACCCACAAAAGACTTTGACAGGGGAAAGGCGGATTTTTAATTACAGACTGTCTAGGGCACGGCGCGTTGTGGAGAATGCCTTCGGCATAATGGCCAACCGCTTCAGGGTTTTCCACACTTCAATCAACATGAAGCTGGAATCCATAGACTCTGTGGTGTTGGCCTGTTGTGTACTGCAAAATTTTCTACGCAAACGCGATGCTGGTACTTACAGTCCGCCAGGCTTCATGGACTCGGACAGCAATGGTGACGTGGTGCTCGGAGAATGGCGTCACAATGATCCCGCTATTGCAGGCCTTCAACCTGTCAATCAAGGCAGGAGCAAGGATGATGCGAAGGCCGGCCGAGACAAGTACTGCCATTACTTTAATGGGCCTGGTGCAGTGAGTTGGCAGCATCAGGTCTAGTTTGATTTTGATAATGTTTGACTTTTGCCTTTTTTTAACAATGTTTTTATAATAAAAAAATTTTATTTTAAAAATGCATTCGTGTTTTTTTTCAATTATTTTACCTATATGGGAGAAGGGCTAATGATGGGTGAGATATGGGGATGGCAAAGAGACATGTTACCAGCAGCTGCAGTTTTTAAAATCTTTTCAAAGGCTTTTTTGTTGTCTATTTTTTGTTTTACATTGTATCTACTTGTCACACACGGGGTCATGGGAGTACCATCAGTCATAGGAGTTAATTGTTAAAAAAATAAAGAAAAAAGTTTCAAGTATTTACAATTATTTTAAGGGCCTATGGTCTCACTAGCGTTCAAACATTATAATTAAATATAACAGATAATACACCACAGCTGCATATATAAAGTTTAAATATATAATATATATATATTATAGTCATATATGAAAGATTAAAAAATTGTTATAAATATATTTGAAAATTCTTGGGAGGTAAAGGTCAACATTCACCAGGGAATCACAGCTATTCACAGATTTGCGACGCCATTGTGATCGCAATGTGACTATTGTCACGAGCTCCAGCTATACAGATATGCATACAGATATGCAAAGCCATTGTGATTGCAAGGTGAAGATTCTCGAGCCCCAGCCATACAGATATGCGACGCCATTGTGATCGCAATGTGACTTCTCACGAGCTCCAGCTATACAGATATGCATACAGATATGCAAAGCCATTGTGATTGCAAGGTGAAGATTCTCGAGCCCCAGTCATACAGATATGCGACGCCATTGTGATCGCAATGTGACTTCTCACGAGCTCCAGCTATACAGATATGCATACAGATATGCAAAGCCATTGTGATTGCAAGGTGAAGATTCTCGAGCCCCAGCCATACAGATATGCGACGCCATTGTGATCGCAATGTGACTATTGTCAAGAGCTCAAGCTATACAGATATGCATACAGATATGCAAAGCCATTGTGATTGCAAGGTGAAGATTCTCGAGCCTCAGCCATACAGATATGCGACGCCATTGTGATCGCAATGTGACTATTGTCAAGAGCTCAAGCTATACAGATATGCATACAGATATGCAAAGCCATTGTGATTGCAAGGTGAAGACTCACGAGCCCCAGCCATAAAGATATGAGACGCCATTGTGATCGCCTAGCTTGGAACCGTTGTTTTGCGATCGCAACAGCATCTCATATCTGTGCTTGGCTGGGAGCATGGCTGCTGCGGTCACTTTGCAATCGCAATACTGTTTTGCGTCGCGAGTGCGGCCGCACGTAAAGTGCGCACGCTGTGACGTCATGGCGCTGGCGTCGCCCAATGCGGTGTTGTTTGTAACATGGCGGCCAGACAGCGCGGGCCTAAATGGTCAGAGGCGGAGGTCCGTTTCTTAATAAAAAGGACAGATAAATGGGATTATCACTGCAGGCTACCTGTGGCGCATCCTATGCCCCACAAAAAGGTATGCCTGCAGAAAATCCGGCGGGCCTGGCGAGGAGATTTCATGTGCAGCGGACCACACAGCAGATCCGCAAGAAGCTGGCGGACCTCCAATACCGCTCACGCAATAGGGTCGCCAGCATCCGGGCCCAGCTACGCAGGCCTCTGAGTGAGTATTGATGAGGGTATCTGGAGAGGTTATGTTTTGTGGGTTAGGCTACTTTCACACTTGCGTTTTTTTTCGCTGCGTTTCGAGCGCACATGAAGCGCATTAAAAAAACGCATGCAAATGCTTGTAAACGCTGCGATATTTAGTCGCATCAGCATGCGCATTTCGACAAAAAAACGCAGCGTTTGTCTGCGATTTCATGCGTTTTGCATGCGTTTGCGTTTTTTTGGCGCATGCGTTGTCTATGTGTCACATTTCTATCATCTCTGTCTCCATCATCTCTGGCTCTATCATCTGTCTCAATCATCTCTGTCTTTTTTGACCGGAAAAAAAAATGCAACATGTAGCGTCTAGCGCGTATGGGCGCACACCGGGAAAATGCGCAGCGCACGACAAACGCACATGAACGCGTGCAAGCTCTAGACCCTGCGCCCGCCATGTTAAAGATAGGGGAACATTGCGCATGCGTCCGATAGCGCAAGTTGCGCTGCGCAAAAAAACGCAAGTGTGAAAGTATCCTTATCTACCTATATCAATGCACCCGCAGTGATGGGGCAAGGCAGTGATGGGAGTACCAGTCGTGAGGGGGTTTACAGGCATAGATGGAAGTACTGGCAGTAACGGGAGGACCAGTAGTGATGGGAGTACCAGCAGTGATAGGGCAGGCAGTGAAGGTAGTACCAGTCGTGAGGGGGTTTACAGGCATAGATGGAAGTACTGGCAGTAACGGGGTTAGTAGAAGGATTATTTGACTGAATTGTATATTTTATTTACAGCACCACCTTCACCAGCTGCTGCGGCTCCACCGTCCCCAGCTACCCCTCCACCTCCATCACCTACCTCTCCACCTCCATCACCTACCCCTCCACCTCCATCATTTCCTTCCTGTCTACCCCTTCCCTGGCAGCAACCCCCCTCCACAGTTGGGGTCATTCAGCACCTCACCTTCGTATGGATTCTCTCCAGCATCATCCCGTGACACGGATGCAGGCTCCCCATCAGGTAATTAACGCACATTATATAAGCTTCAGACAAGTTTGAGAACTTTGTTAGGTCTTATGCATAATGGCTGTTGTGATATAATTTTTTTTTTCTGTGTTTCCCTAGCCGGCGGAGCAACAGGTTCTGGGTGGGCGGTCAGCGGTTCGTCTGACGAAAACCGTAAGTGTAATTAACATAACATGTACATGTTGATGTTGCAACAGAATTCACTATTAACTGTTACCTTTACCTCCACAGAAATCCCAACTGCCCAGGACCTGTTGGTGTCCCACCGCCGGCTGATGGCGAAAATGCACACGGCAGTGGCAGCTGTGAACAGCGCCATGGCTGCACTGCTGGAGCACGGGGTGATGCTGGAGAGGGCAGTGGCAGGACTACGGGGCCCTCAGTAATTTTTTTTTTTTAATTATTTTGTATTTTGTAAATATTTTGTTTATAATTTTTTATTTTATTATTATCTTTCTGTTTTTTGTTTTTTATTTACATTTAATTTAAAAAAATATATATATACATATATATGACGGAAATATATATGATATATTGAACGTTTATCTACGCAGGTGTGGTGTATTATTTTTTAGTATAAGGTTTTAGCGCTAGTGTGACCAGGGGCCTTTAAAAGAAATGTTATTTTTTGAAAATTTTTTCATTTCATTTTTTCCCTATGATGGAACTCCTATGATAGCTGGTAGTCCCATGACCCCGTGTGTGACAAGTAGAAACAAGTAGATGTAATAAAAATACAACATTTTAATAGTTGACATCACATAAGAATAAAAGACCACAATTCATTAGATAAATAAGATTTTTATTAAAAAAGGTAACAATGTAAAAAAAATATAGACAACAAAAAAACTTTTGTAAAACATTTTAAAAACTACAACTGCTGGTAAGATGGATCGTTGCCATTACCACGTTGCCTCTGCGTGTATAAAAATAAGGGGGAGCACCAACGTTTGGGTTTGCAGGATTTATCCCAATTGGGTTCGGCACAGGATTGTGCGGCCATGAGTAGTCCGGGTACTGCGGTCTTGGCATGACGACATATCTGTTATCCAGGTTTCCAAAAGACGCTTGAGTCAGTACCTCAAACATGAGTCTCTCTGCATGAATCCGCTGTACAGGATCCAGTGTAGGCAGCTTCTCATTAGCGAAGTATGCAAACCCTGTTATTTTAGTTTGGTCTTTTTCTGCCGTAAGCACTTTTTTCGCAATTTCCACCAATTCAGGAGTAGCCGAGGTGGTAGCCGAGGTGGGAGCCTGCCTTTTCCTTCCTGAAAGTGAAAGCCGCCTCCGCACAGATGAGGATGGTGGCTCGACTACTTCTTCATCTTGGATCAACGCCATGCTGTCTTGTTCAGTTGGAGGTGTGGAGACAGCCTCTTCTGTGTCCTGCATGAACAAAAAACAAATAGTAAATCACAAAGAAAAAGAAATTTACCTTCACACTATAACATCCATATACAGCAAAAATGTGAAAACGACACTTGTAAAGACAAAGAAATTTATCTTCACACTATAACACCCGTATACAGCAAAAATGTGAAAACGACACTTGTAAATGGATAGGCCTCAACCGTTGAGCTAGATAAATTATCAGTACATGAAGTGCATAATTCTGTCATTTTATCTACATTTCACAATTATATTTTTTAAATTTAAGTCCACTTTGGCATGTACATTAAAATGTGTTGTAATACAAAGGTACTTACATGTATGACAGGGGTGTCCGGCTGGATCACCGGGTCTAGATCCAACATGGATGTCCCTTGTCTGGGTACTTCTTGGTCCCTTGTGAAAGCGAACAGATCAAAGTACCACAGTTGGGGGACATAAACATCTTCGGCCCCCGCTCCAGATTTGGTAGAATTTATTACTTTATTTAGCTCTTTTTTGTACACTGTGCGGAGGGCCTGAATGCGTTTTTTCACCGATGACTCATCAGCCGGTTCATCTGGGTAACGGTTCTTGCAGAGCTCCACCAGTTTTTGGTACGCGTCCTTCTTTTTAAGCCTGTTAGAGTAATCAGCCGACTTTATTTTCCACAGGCACGGCATTGAGCGGTACAGCTCGATAAACTCCCGCAAAAATTCCTGCTTATCAGCCATCTGTAATAAAAAAAAGGATTATGTGAGAACGGCAGAATGGTTAAATAAAATGCTTACATAGCCTACAACATAGAACACAGCAGGGATCATAAAATGGTGGTTGTGGGTGCAGCTGGAGTAAACATTTACAGAGCTGGGATCATAAAATGGTGGTGGTGGGCGTGCCAGAACAAAACAATGGCAAAAAAAATTAAAAAATCATAGATGAACAATTACGCAAAAAACAGCAGGGATCACAAAATGGTGGTTGTGGGCGCAGCAGGAGCAAACATTGACAGAGCTGGGATCATAAAATGGTGGGCGTGCCTGAACAAAACAATGGCAAAAAAATAAAAAAAAATCATAGATGAACAATTACGCAAAAAAACAGCAAAAAACAGCAGGGATCACAAAATGGTGGCTGTGGGCGCAGCAGGAGCAAACATTGACAGAGCTGGGATCATAAAATGGTGGGCGTGCCTGAACAAAACAATGGCAAAAAAAAAAATTGATGGACGACAATGGTTAACAACAGCAGAGATCTAAAAATGGATCTGTAAAATTAAAGAAAAAATAAAAATTAAATGTGACAAAAAAAATACCTACCTTACAAAACTTGTTTGTGATTCTGAATAAAAAAGAAAATAGGGAAACTAAATAGCGTCACAAACTGGATCGCAGAGGATATAACGCCACAGACTGGATCGCAAAAAAAACCCAGCACCATAGACTGGAACGCAGCAACCACAATAGTGGCGCAAACTGGATCGCAGTAGCTACAAAGGCTAGCAGGACACACTGGAACGATGCTGGAGATTTGAAAGAACCGATACTGCTCGAGAGCAATGGAGAGGAGTGCTGATACGTCGTCTTTTATGACGCGGTCATCCAATCACAAAGCGGGAGAGCTGTAATAAATATCTATGAGATAAATAGTGACCACCAATCTGTGATGAGGGGCGTGCAAAAGGTTGCGCTCAGTCACGCCTATCGAGGTCGTGATCTTTCACAGTACATGCAGTGTGGCACGTCCCAACGACCGCCAAAGTCGTTAAAGAGATCGCTAACCGCTGATGCGTCGTTAATGAGATCGTCCGTCCAGTTTGGCCGCTACTAGCGACCTTAAAACGATCACACCAACGATAGCGTCGTTATCGTGATCGTTAGCGGGAACGTTTAGTGTGGCAGTACCTTAATTCTTTTCAATCCTAATTCCCAGATGCTTTGCAAAGCTTGTGATTTCCTTCATGTCTTAAAGGAATATACAAGTTTAACAAGAAAAATGAAAAACATGGTCCCACAGTAAGTATTTAGTCAGTTTTTGATGTTAGCAAAACCAAAGATAATAGCTGGACCATAATCTGGTATATGTGCAAAGGGTGAGAGCACATTCACACCGTGTCTGTTTCACAGGCAAAATCCAAGAAAGAAAGCAAAAAAATTAAAATGAACATATTCCCTACAGCAAGTTAGTAAATTGTGATAATATACTGCTCAAAAAAATAAAGGGAACATTAAAATAACACATCCTAGATATCAGCTGCAAATCTTTATTCATTACTAAGTGGAATGCGTTGAGCATAAACAAAAATTAAAAATGATCAATGTAAATCAAAATTAGTATCCCATGCAGGTCTGGATTTGAAATGATGCACAAAATCAAAGAGCAAAATCAATTTACAGGCTGATCCAAATTCAGTGGAAATGCCTCGCTACAAGGAAATGATGCTCAGTAGTGTGTGTGGCCTCCATGTGATTGCATGACCTTGCAACAACATCAGGGCATGCTCCTGATGAGGCAATGGATGTTCTTCTAAAGGATTTCCTCCAAGACTTGGATTAAGGTATCAGTCAATTCCTTGACAGTCTGGTGCAATGTGGCGTTGGTGGATTGAACGAGCCATGATGTCCCAGATGTGCTCGTTTGGAATCAAATCTGGGAAATGGGCAGGTCAGTCCATAGCATCAATGCTTTCCATCATGCAGTAACAACTGACACACTTCAGTCATATGAGGCGTAGCATTGTCATGCATCAAAGGAACTCACGGCCTACTGAATCTGCATATGTTCTCACAATGGGTCTGAGGATCTCATATCAGTGCCTAATGACAGTCAGGGTAATAATAAATAATAATAATTTTATTTCTATAGCGCCAACATATTCCACAGCACTTTACATTAAAGAGGGGACTTGTACAGACAATAGACATTACAGCATAACAATAAACACATAGATCAAACAGATACCAAGAGGAATGAGGGCCCTGCTCGCAAGCTTACAATCTAAGAGGAAAAAGGAGAGACATGAAAGGTAGATGGTAACAATTGCTTTCATTGTTCGGACCAGCCATAGTGTAAGAATCGGGTGTTCCTGTAATGCTGCATGAACAGTCTAAATATGCAACAGTACAGACACAGAGGGCTATTAAATGCATAAAGCATGTGAGAGCATGATGCGAGGAACCTGGTTATGGCAAAAATTTTGAATTGGCAACACAGGGATAGTTAGGTTAATGTGATGATGCGGTAGGCCAGTCTGAATAAATGCGTTTTTTAGGGCACGCTTAAAACTGTGGGGATTGGGGATTCATCGTATTAACCTGTGTAGTGCATTCCAAAGAATTGGCGCAGCACGTGAAAAGTATTGGATTCGGGAGTGGGAGGTTTTGATTATTTAGGATGCTAACCTCAGATCATTAGCAGAATGGAGGGCACGGATAGGGTGGTAAGCTGAGACGAGGGAGGAAACGTAGGTTGGTGCTGAGCCATAGAGTGCTTTGTGGGTGAGGGTAATAAGTTTATGCTGAATTCTGGAGCGGATGGGTAACCAGTGTAAGGACTGGCACAAGATAGAGGCATCAGTATAATGATTGGTGATGCATATGATCCTAGCTGCAGCATTCAGGACAGATTGGAGAGGGGAGAGTTTGGTAAAAGGGAGTGGGTGTAAAGCCTCCCAGGAACATACCAGTCCTTAATATATAAACAAAGATGGAAGCAGCACTCCTTGTTATGTAAATAAATCTGCCATTTAGTAGCACATGATGCAACGTTTCGGCTCTATGTGAGAGCATTGTTCAAGCCTTGAAGAAGGCTCTCACATAGAGCCGGAACATCGCCTCAAATGCAATTAAACAGCAGATATTTCTACACAATAAGGAGTGCTGCTTCCATTTTTTTTATACTGTGAGGCAGTGAGGGGGCTCATATGCGAGGGTCGATATGTATCCCCAGGATGTGGACGGAGTCCTATTAGTCCCACTGTAGTGCCTTGTATTCACAGCAGGACACCTGTGAGTCACAAGGCAAAGTAGAAGTAAGTGTGGACCTGGTCAAGCCATTTGGCCAAGGTAATGTTCAGGAAGACCCGGTGAGGGCTTTTATTTTTGAATCGGACTACAGGATGGTAGTGGGGCAGTCCGCTTCCTCCAAGCCGGGTCTTACAAGTGGCCCATCGCCACAGATTCCAGTTAAAAAACCTGCAGTATAGGGTTTGGGTGTGTCAGTGTTTGTTTGCAAGTAGCAGAGCATGTGGTTCTGCAGCATCCAGCCTGTGTGAGGTAAGGCAGAGCCCAGAGCAGCGAACACCTCGCACTCTGTAGCGTGATACGGTGGTGCAGTTGCCCTCGGCAACTGGTCTCATGTGCTGACTGTTGTAACACCCGGCTGCAATTCGGAGGGTACTGTTTGCTGTGCACTGTGTGAGTTTTTGGACATTAAACACGTTTGCTGTGAGCTTTCCTGTGGTCTCTGCCTATCTGAAAACTGCACCAACTCTGCTGCACTACAATACATATATATATATTTATTCAAAGATTTTTCCGTATTTTCATGACTATGAAAATTGTACATTCACACTGAAGGCATCAAAACTATGAATTAACACATGTGGAATTATATACTTAAGAAAAAAGTGTTAAACAACTGAAAATATGTCTTATATTCTAAAAAAATATTTAGACTTGAGAGTCCTCAGTGGTTGATACCTTTTAATGGTATGATAACCGTTTAAAGGTATCAACCACTGAGGACTCTCAAGTCTAAATATTTTTCTATCTACTGGCTAACACGGTACGAAGATACACATCTTTCCTATATCTTATATTCTAGGTACTTCAAAGTAGCCACCTTTTGCCCTGTCAGGTTTAATCAGTGGGATTTCTGGCCTTATAAATGGGGTTGGGACCATCAGTTGTGTTGTGCAGAAGTCTGGTGGATACACAGCTGATAGTCCTACTGAATAGACTGTTAGAATTTGTATTACGGCAAGAAATAAGCAGCTAAGTAAAGAAAAACGAGTGGCTATGATTACTTTAAGAAATTCAGGTCAGTCAGTCCGAAAAATTGGGAAAACTTTGAAAGTGTCCCCAAGTGCAGTTGCAAAAACCATCAAGCGCTACAAAGAAACTGGCTCACATGAGGACAGCCCCAGGAAAGGAAGACCAAGAGTCACCTCTGCTTCTGAGGATACGTTTATCCGAGACACCAGCCTCAGAAATCGCAGGTTAACAGCAGCTCAGATTAGAGACCATGTATGTATGTACATATATTTTTATCACATTTTTAGCATTTTTTTATCTCATCTTCAATGCTCATACTGAGATAAGGCTAGTTTCACACTAGCGTTGCACTGACCTGCCTCAGTCAGCACACGGCCGCCGCTAAGCTTTGCCCCCGGCCGCGCCTCCTCCCGATCGCTCCGCCTATGGGCGCATGACGCTGCATGCGACCTGCGTACCGTATCTTTAGCATTGGGTACGCAGGCCGTTGGCTGATATGAGTTTGCCAGAGAATGCGTCCTTTTGACGGTGCGCCAAGTGCACCAAAATGCAACACAACCGTCAAAAGGACGCAAGCACCGGCAAACACATACCTGCGCAAGACCTACGTACGGCCTGTGAACCCAATGCTAAAGATAGGGTGCGCAGGTCACATGCAGCGTCATGTGCCCGTAGGCGAAGCGATCGGGAGGAGGCACCGCTGGGGGCGAAGCTTATCGGCGGCCATGCGCAGACCGACGCAGGTCGATCAAACGCTGGTGTGAAACCAGCCTAAGTAGGTTGCTGGCCAAAATCTCACTTTACATGACCCCATCCATCCTCCCTTCAATATGTTTCAATCGTTTTGTCCCCTTTTCGGAACAGCACCCAAACATATGATGTTTCTCACAACATGCTTCACAGTTGAGATGGTGTTTTTTAGTATTCTAATCATAGTTCTTCTTCCTCCTAACACGGAGAGAGGAGTTGACACCAAAAAGTTCTATTTTGATATCATTTGACCACATGATCATCCCCCTTGCCTCCTATGGATCATCCAGATGGTCATTGGTGAACTTTTAATGGGCCTGGACATGTGCTGTCGTTAGCAAGCAGAGAGACCTTGCATGCCTGCAGGATTTTCATCCATGATGGCATAGTGTGTTAGTAACAGTAATGTTTGAGACTGTGGTCCCAGCTCTCTTCAGGTCAGGGACAGGTCCTCTCCTGTCGTTCTGGGCTGATTATTGACCTTTCTCAGAATCATCCTTACCCTACGAACTGAGATCTTACATGGAGCCCCAGACCAAGGAAGATTGACAGTCATCTTGTGTTTCTTCCATTTTCTAATAATTGCACAAGCAGTTATTGGCTTTTCATGAAGCTGCTTGCCTATTGTCTCGTAGCCCATACTAGCCTTGTGCAGGTCTACAATATTGTCCCTGGTGTCCTTAGACAGGTCTTTCGACTTGACCATGGTGCTGAACTTGGAGTATGATTGATTGAATGTGTGGACAGGTGTTTTTATAAAGGTGACAAGTTCAAACAGGTGCAAAAAATACAGGTAATGAGTGCAGGGTTGGGGGGCTTCTTAAATTAAAACTACCAGGTCTGTGAGAGCCAGAATTATTGCTGGTTGGTAAATGATCAAATACTTATTTCATGCAATAAAATGCAATTTAATTATGTAAAAATCATACATTGTGATTTTCTATTTTGTTATTTTTAGATACTGTCTCTGATGGTTGAAGTGTACCTACAATAAAAAAGACAGGTTTCTCCATTCTTTGTAGGTGGGAAAATTTGCAGTGTATCAAATATTTATTTTCCCCACTGTAAATTCTGAATGGCAAAATTGTGAAAAAAGGCAATTTTGCTGTTTTTATGGTGTCCAAGGTGATATAATTTTTCAGATCACTATGATTAATGCAAAATCAAACCCTGGCTGGGCCAGTCAAGAATGGTCACAGAGTTGTTCTGAAGCCACTCTTTTGTTATTTTAGCTCTGTGCTTAGGGTCATTGTCTTGTTGGAAGGTGAACCTTTGGCCAAGTCTGAGGTCCACAGCACTCTGGAAGAGGTTTTATTCCAAGATATCTCTGTACTTGGCCACATTCATGTTTATTTCAATTACAAACAGTCGTCCTGTCCCTGAAGCTGAAAAACACCCCCACTGCATGATGCTGCCACCACCATGCTTCACTGTTGGGATTGTATTGGGCAGGTGATGAGCAGTGCCTGGCTTTCTCCTCACATACCACTTAGAATTATCACCAAAAATTCTATCTTCGTCTCATCAGATTTCTCATAGTCTGGGAGTCCTTCATGCGTTTTTTTTATCAAACTCTATGCGGGCTTTCACGTGTCTCACACTGAGGAGAGACTTCGGTTGGGCCACTCTGCCATAAAGGCCAGACTGGTTGAGGGCTGCAGTGATAGTTGATTTTGTGGAACTTTCTCCCATCTCCCTACTGCATCTGTGGAGCTCAGTCACAATGATCTTGGGGTTCTTCTTTACCACTCTCACCAAGGCTCTTCTCCAACGATTGCTCATATTGGCTGGAAGGCCAGGTCTAGGAAGGCTTTTGGTGGTCCCAAACTTCTTCCATTTAAGGATTATGGCGGCGACTGCTCTTGGGAACCTTGAGTACTGCAGAAATTCTTTTGTAACCTTGGCCAGATGTGTCCCTTGCCACAATTCTGTCTCTGAGATCCTTGGCCCGTTTTTTTGACCTCATGATTCTCATTTGGTCTGACATGCACTGGGAGCTGTGAGGTCTTATATAGACAGGTGTGTGCCTTTTACAAATCAAGTTCTATCAGTTTAATTAAACACAGCTTGACTCCAATGAAGGAGTAGAACCATCTCAAGGAGGATCACAAGGATATGCACAGCATGTGACGCAAATATGAGTGTCTGAGCAAAGGGTCTGGATACTTATGACTATGTGATATTTCAGTTTTTCCTTTTTAATACATTTTCAAAAATTCCTACGTTTCTGGTTTTTATCCATCATGATGGGTTGCAGATTGTACATTAATGAGAAAAAAATATTTTTTTTGCATTTACCAAATGGCTGCAAATAATCAAAGAATTAAACATTTAAAGGGGTCTGAATACTTTCTGAACCCATCATACAATGTTTTAATTGCTTCTTATTACATTTATGGGAAACTACATACACAAAAAAAATTACAAGTCTGGCATTTTATTTTTTTATTTACAGTCTTTACTATACAGTTTAAATAATGCTATATTTTGATAGATCAGAATTATATGGACAGGTGATAACAAATAGTTTATTTGTTTAATTTTGTTAATTTCTTTATTTTTGTATTGGAAAAAAGGAATGTAATTCAAACTTTTTCGCTTCTGTTCTTGTTTGTTATTTTAACATTATTTTTAGGTTTTGTTTTCTTTTCAGTTTTCTTAGGAATCACAAAACATGGAGCACAAATATAAGTGACAGGGGCTTTTGGAAAACCCCATGCTATAGGGTATCTAACTTGGCAAGCCACTAGAATTCACCTCTGAAATGTTGCTGTCAGCAACTGATAATGGCTCTTGAAGGCTTAAATAAAAGTTATTGTAGGTAGCTATGGCTGGTGCTGTTAGCAGGGGGTACCGGCAACTATGCAGTATTTTATAGACAAGGATGAATCTTGTTACATAGATGTTATGGTGGTGCAATTGGAGAACTGCAGTTTCAAATGACCGTTGGTGCTATTATTTGTATATTCTCTATGTACCTATTACAACTTTTTCTATGTGCTGTTTAGTTGCCAGTGTACTGATATTTGTCATTTGATACAGGTGAATCTCACAAAATCAGAATATCATCAAAAAGTTAATATATTTCAGTTCTTCAATACAAAAAGTGAAACTCATATATTAGATAATCATTACAGAGTGATGTATTTCGAGTGTTTATTTCTGTTAATGTTGATGATTATGGCTTACAGCCAATGAAAACCCAAAAGTCATTATTCAGTAAATTAGAATATTTTACAACACCAGCTTGAAAAATGTGGAAACTTCACACTAGACCTCAAGCAGCTTGGATTGTATGTCTCTCTACTCTTCATCCAGACTCTGGGACCTTGATTTTCTAGTGTGAAGTATCCACAATTAGGGATGGTTTCGGGAGCCATGTCTCTGCTGGGGTAGGCCCACTGTGTTTCTCAAGACAAAAGTGAGCGCAAACCGTTTTTACCGGAAATTTTAGAGCACTTCATGCTTTCCCCCTGCTGACAAGCTTTTTGGAATGGAAAATTCATTCTCCTGCAGGACTTGACACCTGTCCACACTGATAAAAGTACCTAAAATCTGTTTAAAAACAACAGTTTCACTGTGCTTGATGGCCAGCAAACTCGTCTGACTTAATCTCTTAGAGAATCATTGGGTATTGTCCAGAGGAAGATAAGAGACACCAACCCCACAATGCCAGACGAGCTGAAGGCGGCTATCAAAGCAACCTGGGGTTCCATAAAACCTCACAGTGCCACAGGCTGATCACATTTACTGAGCATACCTTTCAGTAGGCCAACATTTCGTATTTTAAAAGCATTTTTCAAGCTGGTGTTATAAAGTATTCTAATTTACAAAATATAATGACTTTTGGGTTTTCATTGGGGTGTAAGCCATAAACATCATCATTAACAGAAATAAACACATTTTAATAGATCCTCTGTAATGACTCTATATATATATGGGGTTTCACTTTTTGTATTGGAGAATTGAAATAAAGAACTTTTTGATGACCCTTCTAATTTTGTGAGAAGCCCCGTATATTATCCTATATGTTACAAAGTTTTACACATACAGTATGTGTTTCTTTTTAAATAAAAGTTATATGTTTTTAGTCAACAAAATATGTTTACTTTTGCTAAATCACCCTAATCTTGAATACAAAATCAAAAGGGAAAACCAAAAGATTCATGGAAGGGAACAGCCCTTTTGGGCATTTTGCATTATTTTTTTTA
>JARQOD010000005.1:55630830-55654777 GCA_033576555.1 Oophaga sylvatica
TCCAGTACTGACACCTGGCTTGTCATAGGATCTAAAGTTCCTGAGCACTGATAAGGCCCCGCAAGGACAAAGATGATTGTGAGTGAATTACTAAAATAGGAAAGAATAAGATTAATATACAAACAAAAAGAGACACAAAAATTAAAAAAGCAGAGACTACAAAAATGGAGCAAAACTTAATTTCTCATTAAGTCCCACCGGGGACATGGTACGCAAATCAACAATCCACTTGGTTTCTGATTGCACCAGGGTTTGTTTCAGGTTTCCTCCTCTAATACCACCATATACTCTGTCAATGCCCCTGACCTGGAGGCCCTGGGATCAGAATTGTGATATTATCTGAAATGTTTAGGCAATGTCTTTAATAGTGAAGGGTCATCCACCTCTCCTGCCGCAAGAACGTCCCTGATGTACTCCCTTATTCTGACACACAGCTTTCTGGATGTTTTGCCTACATATATTTTAGAACAGGGGCATTGGGCATAATAGATGATATAAGAGGTGGTACAGGAAATATAATGGGTGATGGTAAACTCACGGATGCCGTCAGCTGAAAGAAATGACTTACCTCATTGGATGTTATTGTGGTTACATGCCAGGCAATTTCCACATGGGTAACAACACCATGTCTGTTTTTTTAGCATCAAAAGGATTTTTTTATGGAGGCCACATAGTGACTTCTCATTAAATGATCTTTAAGATTTCTGCCCCTTCTGGTCATAAGGGGTGTCTCTGAGATTTCTTTCTTCAGTATGGGATCTGTTTTAAGCACTGGCCAGTGTTTAGTCAGAATTTGGCAAATTGTGTGCCACTCACAATTGAACGTGGTAATGAATCTGGTCTTTAAATCTCCTTTCTTATTATTATTTGATGGAATAAGGAGTTTGTCACATGGGGTGCATTTAGCTTTATGGTATCCATTTTTAATGACCCTATGACTATACCCTCAGTCCAAGTAAATAGCAATGTATTAAATAGGTCCTATCCTAAAGCCCAGGTTATCAGGCTGAAAATGAAGTGCATAAGTGCAAATTGCAATAGCCATTTAGTACAACCATAGAATAAGTAAATTAAGGCTTACTCATAATGTAGTATTAATGCCCGTCCACAGTGCCATAGACGCCCTAACGCACATTTCGCGAATGTGCTTTATCAAGGGGAGTGTGTCCAATCTTACCTCATCATGTCTTTTATATCATATGGCCAGGAAAGTAGCGAATCATGTGGTGTGCATGTCATCACCGTCCCCGGGTCCCAGATGCATTGCATTTGGGCACTCAGCTCCGGGATGTGTGGAATAAGTGCCTCCATGACGTCAATAAACAAGCCGGAAGTGGGAAGAGGCCTTCAGCAAAGCAGGGACATAGAGCGCAGTTCGAATGCGAGTACGAATTGCCATTTTTCTGAAGCCCAATGATCACAGCTATTTTGGGATGTATATTTATAGAAATATCGGGCGTAGTGCGCATCCGTGGACAAATCGCCATTTTTTTGGAGTCTATTGACAGCGGCCATTTTGGAGCATATACAGTGCCTACAAGTAGTATTCAACCCCCTGCAGATTTAGCTGGTTTGATAAGATGCAAATAAGTTAGAGCCTTCAAACTGCAAACGAGAGTAGGATTTATTAACAGAAGCATAAATCTTACAAAACAAAAAGTTATGTTGCTCAGTTGAATTTTAATAAATTTTAAACATAAAGTGTGGGTCAATTATTATACAACCCCTATGTTTAATATTTAGTGGAATAACCCTTGTTTGCAATTACAGCTAATAATCGTCTTTTATAAGACCTGATCAGGCCGGCACAGGTCTGTGGAGTTATCTTGGCCCACTCCTCCATGCAGATCTTCTCCAAGTTATCTAGGTTCTTTGGGTGTCTCATGTGGACTTTAATCTTGAGCTCCTTCCACAAGTTTTCAATTGGGTTAAGGTCAGGAGACTGACTAGGCCACTCCAACACCTTGACTTTTTCCCTCTTGAACCAGGCCTTGGTTTTCTTGGCTGTGTGCTTTGGGTCGTTGTCTTGTTGGAAGATGAAATTACGACCCATCTTAAGATCCTTGATGGAGGAGCGGAGGTTCTTGGCCAAATCTCCAGGTAGGCCGTGCTATCCATCCTCCCATGGATGCGGACCAGATGGCCAGGCCCCTTGGCTGAGAAACAGCCCCACAGCATGATGCTGCCACCACCATGCTTGATTGTAGGGATGGTATTCTTGGGATCGTATGCAGTGCCATCCAGTCTCCAAACGTCACGTGTGTGGTTGGCACCAAAGATCTCGATCTTGGTCTCATCAGACCATAGAACCTTGAACCAGTCTGTCTCAGAGTCCTCCAAGTGATCATGAGCAAACTGTAGACGAGCCTTGACATGACGCTTTGAAAGTAAAGGTACCTTACGGGCTCGTCTGGAACGGAGACCATTGCGGTGGAGTACGTTACTTATGGTATTGACTGAAACCAATGTCCCCACTGCCATGAGATCTTCCCGGAGCTCCTTCCTTGTTGTCCTTGGGTTAGCCTTGACTCTTCGGACAAGCCTGGCCTCGGCACGGGAGGAAACTTTCAAAGGCTGTCCAGGCCGTGGAAGGCTAACAGTAGTTCCATAAGCCTTCCACTTACGGATGATGCTCCCAACAGTGGAGACAGGTAGGGCCAACTCCTTGGAAAGGGTTTTGTACCCCTTGCCAGCCTTGTGACCCTCCACGATCTTGTCTCTGATGGCCTTGGAATGCTCCTTTGTCTTTCCCATGTTGACCATGTATGAGTGCTGTTCACAAGTTTGGGGAGAGTCTTAAATAGTCAGAAAAGGCTGGCAAAAGAGATCATTAATCCACACATGTGAAGCTCATTATTCTTGGTGCCTGAACTACTTCTTAATACTTTAGGGGGACCAAACAGAATTCTTGTGGTTTGAGGGGTTGAATAATAAATGACACTCTGAATTAACTTTTAAACGTTTTTTTAAAAAAAAAAAAATTAAAACAAAAATTTTTGCTGCAGTGCATTTCCCACTTCCAGGCTGATCTACAGTACAAATGTCACAATGCCAAGTTAATTCCGCATGTGTCAACCAGCTAAATCTGCAGGGGGTTGAATACTACTTGTAGGCACTGTAAGTGCGGTGTACTGTCAGCGTGAGGACCAGGAAAATGAAAAGTGAGTGAGAATAATGCGTATTGCAAAAAAAAAAGGCCAGGCAAGTGAGAGTGATTTTCAAAAGAGATGCGGAAATAATGGTGAAAATAGAAGATTAATAAAAATAATGTATATGTATCATAGAAGTGAAAATCAGTATAGTGATCTATGCACAGATACAGAGGAGCATCATTGAATAGTTAGACATATATCTATATATGATATATATTACAATAAAATATATAATATAACCAAATAAATAAAGTGCAAAGTGCTGAGTAGTAATAAACATAAAAGTCGTAAGGATCTAGTGTAAATGAATAAGAGTGGCCAGTGCAATGAAAATCAAGGGTAGATAGACAGAAAAAGGACACTAATTCTAACAGCATTCAGTACACAAGGTCCTGTGATTAAAGGGTCTCAAATTAGATGAAAGAGTCATTAGCATGTCCGATTACATGTTCTTTTTTTCACCTAATGATAGTGTTACAGTCCACAATATAGTAGAGAAGTCCCCATTCTCCAGTACTGACACCTGGCTTGTCATAGGATCTAAAGTTCCTGAGCACTGATAAGGCCCCGCAAGGACAAAGATGATTGTGAGTGAATTACTAAAATAGGAAAGAATAAGATTAATATACAAACAAAAAGAGACACAAAAATTAAAAAAGCAGAGACTACAAAAATGGAGCAAAACTTAATTTCTCATTAAGTCCCACCGGGGACATGGTACGCAAATCAACAATCCACTTGGTTTCTGATTGCACCAGGTTTGTTTCAGGTTTCCTCCTCTAATACCACCATATACTCTGTCAATGCCCCTGACCTGGAGGCCCTGGGGATCAGAATTGTGATATTATCTGAAATGTTTAGGCAATGTCTTTAATAGTGAAGGGTCATCCACCTCTCCTGCCGCAAGAACGTCCCTGATGTACTCCCTTATTCTGACACACAGCTTTCTGGATGTTTTGCCTACATATATTTTAGAACAGGGGCATTGGGCATAATAGATGATATAAGAGGTGGTACAGGAAATATAATGGGTGATGGTAAACTCACGGATGCCGTCAGCTGAAAGAAATGACTTACCTCATTGGATGTTATTGTGGTTACATGCCAGGCAATTTCCACATGGGTAACAACACCATGTCTGTTTTTTTAGCATCAAAAGGATTTTTTTATGGAGGCCACATAGTGACTTCTCATTAAATGATCTTTAAGATTTCTGCCCCTTCTGGTCATAAGGGGTGTCTCTGAGATTTCTTTCTTCAGTATGGGATCTGTTTTAAGCACTGGCCAGTGTTTAGTCAGAATTTGGCAAATTGTGTGCCACTCACAATTGAACGTGGTAATGAATCTGGTCTTTAAATCTCCTTTCTTATTATTATTTGATGGAATAAGGAGTTTGTCACATGGGGTGCATTTAGCTTTATGGTATCCATTTTTAATGACCCTATGACTATACCCTCAGTCCAAGAAACGATCCCTAAGACCTTTGGCATGTGACTCGAATCTATCTGCCATAGAACAGGTACGCTTTGCTCTTAAGAATTGGCCTTAAGGGATGGCCTTAATGGTGGAGTATGCATGTGCAGAAGAGGAATGGAGCACCGAGTTGACAGACGTCTCATTGTGATGAATATCTGTCTGGACAATCCTCTGACTGTCAAATGACAGTGCAATGTATGGATAGATGGTTGCTACGATACGCAGGCCAGAATTGCCTCCTTTGCCTCTGGAAAGCATATTAGTGGGGAAGAAGCAGAAGACATAATTCAATACATGGCATATCACTCATCACAGGACGATATTACCTCTGACAGTGACATTGTCAGTTTGAGTCAATGTTTTTCAAAAGCATGGTCTGCCAAGGCGCTGAGTTATTAAATGGGCTGTTTATTACTACAATTATTATCCATTTCAATGTTGATGTCACTTTGACAGTACTGAGGCAAAAGTAGATATGTGGTAAATGTTAATTTTTAACTATATTCTGCAGTATACCTATTTGTTTTAAGGTCATAAATATTAAAATTTCAAAAATTTAACATTTTTAACATTTTTCACAAGATTTCCAATAATTTCAGAAATATCCGCAAATCACATATAAATTCATTACATACATAACATACAATGTCACACACAACAAAATCTCGCAGTCACTGGAAATGTTAAAGAATTCAAAATTTATGGTCACATAAAATGACACATGACAAATTTCAAAAATTTTGCCTGGCTGAAAGGTGAAGACTGGCTTTAACCGGAAGGGCTTATATAAAAGATGAGCAAATAGATTTGATATGAATACATTTTTTTTTTCAAATTTTACAAAAAATCGCTGGACTCAATAGATTTGAATAATTTGCTATTCAATTTTTGATGAATCACCAAACAAATGCCAATTCCAATTTTACAAAAAAAAGATTGTATGAGCCTGAAAAGTCTCACACTACCTCAAGTAATGACATGATGCCTTGCAGCTTTAACATCAAGGGAGTTCATAGGACATATAAAAGCAGAGTCAGAGAATGCAGCAGCCAATTTGCAGTGTGGTAGTGAATCTGAATAATAAGAGGATGATGCAGCTGAAAGCTTTGCATTAAAGCTAGGGAGAGAACACATTAAATCACAAAATCAACATTTCCTATAGTGTGTGTGACAGGACAGCAGTGAAAAATAGCTACTCTGTTTACTCATATATTGAGGTCACTTTGGTAATACTACGACTGAGCTTGTACTTAAGAGCTTGACAAATGTTCAATAAAATCCTAGGGGATCTCAGAGAGTTACAATACATATGTGAATTATTTAATCAGGAGCGTTTAACTACAGCATGCCTCCTCATCAAAACAGGCATGAACAACTTCGGATCTGATGGATCCTGGCTAACGTATTGCAAAATATTTTTTTTTTATTTGTGAAAAAAGAGCAATTCTATGACATTTAGGATTTGTTTTTTGTTGTTTTTCTTCTGTCTAATAAAGTACATTTCAACTTTTATTTCTTTCAAAGCATTTTTTAATAAGGAGAAAAAAGTAAACTTTTATTACATTTTCTTTTATAATGTTTGAAACTATTTTACTGAATGTTTTTACTTTTTTTTTATTAGTTCCACCAGGATATTTGAGCAAATGTTTGTCTGATTTCCCTGACTGCTATCCTGCAATCACATTTAGGAAAAAGTGTTATGGGTCTGCAACTCAGGAATAGAGCAGGGGGGGGGGGGGAATCTGACCCTGCTCTAGGACTAGACTCGATCCCGACTATGGAGCAGGCAACCTATTTCTTGTGAATAGACCCATCGACGAACCTAGTCTAAACTCAAGCGAAGACCTGCAAGAGGGGGAAGGCGATCCCGGAAAGATCTAGGGACTGGGAACAAAACACTGGTAACCTCCTAACAGGGAAATAGAGGAAGCTGCAGAAACAAAAGTAAAAAACAAAAAGACTAAGCAAGCAGAACTAGAGATCCCAGAACTGCACTAAGTATAGCACAAGGCTATCAAGACTCCTAGCCAGAACTCAAGCGGATTAACAGTGATATCCAGCAAGGACTGGGAGGCAGGTGCAGGGTAATAAAGAGTGATACAATCACCTGACCAACTACAAGCCCAGCACCAGGGGAAAACAGACCAGTAGCCAGAAACTACAAGATGGTGGATGGTCAAACTGAATGGATACTAAAAGGTTTTTCTAGATAACCCTTTAGACGCCACTGTCAATAGGGGAATCTAAGGATTTACACATTTGACATTGACATTATCTCCAGTCCCGGCTGTTACAGCAGAGTGTGAGCTGTGGTATGAAACTGATACCGACTGCTGATTTGACACGATCACCTCCTAAGTCCATGTTATGATAGCTTTGAAAATGAACAAGGGGATGCAGAATTCGTTCCTAAAAATGCTGTACATGCATGGCGGATGTTGAAAACAAAGGAAAAATAGAAAACTCAAATCTGGTAGAAGCAATATTCCCTTATCTTTAAAAGTTTGCTAAACACTTAGTTTTTGTGCCTGTATTGTAGATTATGAATAAAATGCCATGTACTTACTGTACTAAATTATTCTTTAAACAACTATGAAATTAAGAAATGATGTGAGAGAGCTTTACAAGTTATTGCACCAAAACTGTCCGAATAAAAATTTTAAACTCGTCATCTGTGACATCTAGAAATAAAATAGTCAATATGCGCGTCTTTCCTCATATTAAAGAAATTAGTGCTGGCCTTTGAAATTCACTTTTAAAGATTCAACAATTATTGACATTTTTCCTTGAGTACTGAAGCTTTGCCCCTCATAAGCAGAACTTTCATTTTTATTCAGTTCTACTTCAGTGCATTAATGCAAATGAAAAAGATGTGAAGACATGACATTTCAGAGCCGGGACGATCTGTCAGGTCCCGTCTATTTTCAAGGTCCTCTGACTTCTGTTATAGGTAAATCATCGTGTCATTCCTCAGCCAAAAAAAAAAACACTTCATCATTTTTGAAACCAAGCTCCTCAAATACTATTTTAGATTACTATTTTTGAAAACAATATAGGATATTTATCAATCTTGCTGAAGTATGACACTCATCATTTTCTGTCAAAAATATGTCAGGCATACTGGTTTGTGTACCGACTTGTATGTATTGTATCCTGATATTTATTACAGAAAAACAAAAAAAAAAATGTTTTGTGATAAAAATGGGACCTTGATTGTCTGCAGTATCTCCCTTGTTAGAGTATGTGATTGTGATCCAGAGCAGCTCTTTCAAATAAGAGCAACCATTTTGAAGTTATCATTGGACATTAGGTCACCGAGTCTTCTATTTGCATATACGTATTCACAGAGTTGTCAATGCTACCCCTCCTTCAATAAGTATTAAAGGAGTTGTCCACTACTCAGACAACCTTTTCTGTGGTCTCTTTGACAACCTCTGGTGTCGGCACCGTTCCAGTGGGCAGGGAGAGTGAAGCCAGCCCTGATTGGCCGCAGGGATAGCGTGACATGACAATGTCATGGAATCCTCGGGAGAGCCAGTGTGCAACACTGCTGAAACGGCGCCAGGACCGGAGTGTTACTATTTTAGAAGGGGAAACATAGGGATTAAGACGGGTTTGTCCTAGTTGTGGACAAACCATTTAATCCTTAATTTATCTTTGAGAGGGTTTTTTTTGCTTTTGTTTTTTTTTTGTTTTTAGGTAGAGTTGGAATTCTTAAGCTCTTGATCCTATAGGTCATTACATTGCTATAACTGTCCCATCAAACAGGTTTTTCATGGATCACAAAATTGATTATCCATCAATTATGGGGGGTCTAATCTCGGTACATCTACCTATCTGCTGTTTTGTCACAACCGCTAAGTGTACAGCATGCCAGTGTAGAAGAGCATTATTAATATTGCAGAGGTGATTGTTTCATAAGGCTGATAGGAAGAGTTGCTAGGGGTTGGATCACCCACCAATCAGATATTAATAGCCTATCCTAAGGATATCTCATCAATATTTACATCCTAACAAACCCGCTTGATGTAGTTTGATGTTAAGTGGATAAATTTAGCATTTCAATGTCCCCTTTCACCACTGAATGGTTCAGAACATGAACCATTTTTGCATTACTGTGCAAACATTTTAAGCACCTGTAGAAAAACTGCTGCAAAGTAGAAATGCTTTCAAATATAGAAGTGATATTAGTTGATTTTTATCAGTAAAATGCCAAGTGAATGAAAAAAAAGAGAAATCTAAATAAAATCAATACTTGGGGTGTCCGCCATTGTTTTCAAAACTGAATCAATTATTCCAGGTTTACTTATACACAGTTTTTGAAGGAACTCAGCAGGGAGGTTGTTCCAGACATCTTTGAGAACAAACCATAGATCTTCTTTGGATGTAGTTCTGTGCAAATCCATCTGTCTTTTCATGTTATCCAAGAAAGACTAAGTGATGTTGAGATCAGAGCTCTGTGGGGGCCTTAGCATTACTACTATCATTATGTTCTTCTTTCATGTCTTAGGTTATACATCATGACAAGTACAACAACTACATGCATGGTAGACATACTGTATATTGAAGATCTCTCTCAATCAAAGAGTTCAGATCAGATTGTGGATTCAAGAAATGTTGTTCAAGATCTTTTGAAGAAACACCAAGAAATGGGCAGCGTTGTGGATGCTTGATGCAGTGGTCTTAGTGCAGTAGATGAAAGACACACCACGGGCTGGAATTAAAACACAAAGTATACTTTATAGTTGCTTTTTCATTTTTAAAGTGTTCATTGTTTCTTGTCCTATTCCTCTCAGACGTTTTATAGACGTGAGGCTGTGGTGTAACTTAGACAATAATACTACTGCAATAATGTTATCACACTAAGGCCGGGATCACACATGCGAGTAAGTCGTCCGACACTCGCATGTGAAATCCCAGCTCTGGCGCCGGCACTCGGGAGTGGAGCGCGCGGCTGCATAGAACTACATGCAGCCGCTCGCTCCACTCCTGAGTGCCGGCGCCAGAGCTGGGATTTCACATGCGAGTGGCGGACGACTTACTCGCATGTGTGATCCCGGCCTAACTCCAACAATACCGATGTGTAGTCTACTATGAGAGTCTACACTTGTGGACAAAATTTTGAGATTAAAACAAATTTGGTGTCACGCTTTAAGATTTGAAACCTTAGTTCTGTGTTTGGATTCTCTTCCCCCTGAGCCACAACAGATTGGGGTGTTTTAGCTCTGTTATCTTTGTTTCTGTTAGTTTGGGATAACAGGCGTTTTCCATTTACTCTGTTTGTCTGCCCTATCTCCTGTCAGGTGCAGCTTTACGGTCTCTTACTGGTTATTCCTGTTGGTGATAGACTTTGTTGGATTTAGTCACTTTGCTGTAGTTTGTGTTGATTGCAGTTTTTTTGTGTGTGATTCCTTTACTCCTTAGGGAATTGCTTCTCTAACGATCCTAGGAGCTGCTCAGGACATTCAGGATAAGCCATAGTCAGGTGCGAGCACTATTGCGTCATCTTAGGGTGCCAACCTCCATGGTCAGGCAGAGACAGACGAGGGTCAGATAAGGGCATTTCCCAGTATGAACAGCGTCCTGTCAGATTCAGGTGTTTGTCTCCTTTTCTTTGTACTTTGGCAGTCATAACATTTGAGTTTTCACAAAGTTTGTTTCTTTGGTGCTTTTTGATATTTTAGTTGAATGTTTCTATGGTTACTGAATTATAAACATTTCATATGTTTTTACATTTTTTATTATCAAGCTTATGTAAATGCTCAATATTTACAGCATTGGCCCTTCTTTTTTATGACTTCTGCAGTTCACCCAGGCAGCTGTATATCAGGTTCTGGCCAAATCTTGACTGATAACAACTCATTATTGTCTAACCAGTGACTCAAGTTCATCATAAATTCCACTATGTTTTTTTGTCCATCACTCTTTTGAGGATCAACAACAGGTTCTCAATGAAATTGAGATCTGGGTAGTTTCCTGGCCATGAACACAAAATTTCATTTTTTTTTACCGATCATTATCATCAATTTTGTCTTGTGACATGGTCTCCCTCATGCTGAAGAGACATTGCTCATCGGCATGAGTCTGACCAAGACTTGTCTGACCATCCATCTTTCAACATCCATCTTTCAAATTACAGATTTCTAATTACTATTCTCTGAATTAGACTAGAATTCTAGAATGCATTTGGCCACTCATCGCTCCTGCAATATCAACTGTACCACTCTAATCAAGCTGTTTCTCCTCTTCCCACAGGTATGCACCAAATTTCCCCAGCTTTGCCAAATTCCTGACTGTGTTTTTGTGAACTGCATTAACTTTGCATGGTATGCACCAAATTTCCCCAGCTTTGCCAAATTCCTGACTGTGTTTTGTGAACTGCATTAACTTTGCATGGTATGCACCAAATTTCCCCAACTTTGCCAAATTCCTGACTGTGTTTTGTGAACTGCATTAACTTTGCATGCTTTCCCACAGCTTGTGACTGTCTGTGAAGTGCATATAATCTCTAGCATTTCACTACTTACCATTTTTCTGTTTGCACAATATATCCTCTCCCCCTGTGTCTCTCATGCATACCTGAGTTGCCAGTCCCTTTCCCCTTCTTTTATCAGCTTTGCTTAACTGTGAACATGTGGTCTGGGTAATCACGCCCACAACCCCCCTCACAGCTGATTCCTCTCAAGTGCACATATAGTCTCGGCCATGAGTCTGACCAAGACGTGTCTGACCATCCATCTTTCTACTTCCATCTTTCAAATTACAGATTTCTAATTACTATTCTCTGAATTAGACTAGAATTGGACTGGAATTTGACTGTAAGTTGACATAATATTTAACCACTACCATGTTTCCTTTTCTTTTCACTTTCACCCCCATACTACTTACTTTCTTCCTATTCCCTGTAATCCCCCCACCTAGTAACGAAGTAGTCATTTCCCCTCCATTCTCCCCAGCCATCTCACCTTTTCCTCAGAACTGTTCCTCCACGTACAATCCTTTTTCTCCAGAAACACACGGCCACACCTGTCTTATCCTGTTCCCACCTTCTAACGCTCTGTCTGTTACTCCTCATTGCTGGTGACATATCCCCAAATCCAGGCCCTCCTCAACACATCCCCACACTCACTTCTATCACCCTGCCATGATCCTCTACACGTCTTCGCAACCATGATAACCTCATACCCATTCACCCAGCCCCCACTCCTCTGGTCCCCCTACCTGGAACACTATGGAACGCACGCTCTGTCTGCAATAAACTGTCATTTATCCACGACCTCTTCATCACCAATAAACTCTCCTTCCTTGGCATCACCGAAACCTGGCTCACACCTGGATTCCACCTATCTCACAACCCCTGCCCCAGCAACAAACGTGGTGGAGGAGTTGGTTTGCTCCTATCTGATACCTGCTCCTTTATCCCAATTCCACTACCCCCCTCCGCTACTATTAACTCATTTGAGGTGCATTCCGTCCGCATCTACTCCCCCTCCAACCTCCAGCTGGCTGTCATCTACCGCCCCCCAGAACTTGCCATCTCCACCTTTCTCGATCACTTCACCACCTGGCTGCTCCATTTCCTCTCTGTTGACATCCCCACTATCATCATGGGTGACTTCAACATCCCCATTGATGCTTCCACCCCAGCGGCCTTTAAACTTTTATCGCTCACTGCCTCTATCGCCCGATATCTCTTCTCTCTTATGCCTCAAAACTACTGGAACAGCATGTCCATCTTGAACTGTCCTCCCACTTCTCCTCCTGCTCACTCTTTGACCGCTTACAATCAGGCTTCCGACTGCATCACTCAACTGAAACTGCCCCAACTAAAGTCACCAACGACCTACTAACCGCCAAGAGTAAGCGACACTACTCTGTCCTCTTTCTCCTGGACCTGTCTTCTGCCTTCGACACTGAGGACCTGTAAGGTTCTATGTATATATTCCTGAAACTCAGTTTGTTCGTCAGCCATTTTACTTTCTGTCTTGCTGCAGCTATCTTGCCCTCAGTCAAAATGGAGTTTCCAGCTTGCATGTTCCCGCCCTGATTCTCTCCTTTGCTTCTTAAGCAGCCACAGCTGAGCAATCAGTGCTTCAGAATCTAGCCTGCAGTGAACCTGTGACTTGACTCCTATAAGCCTTGGACCTTGTACTCCAGCTATTCCTACTGAGGAACTCTGAAGCACTTGTGGACTCTGAACCCTGCTCTTTGAAAGACCCACGTTTGCATGGACTTACGGTAACAGAGAAGAAGATCCTGAATCTGTATTGGAGAGTGATTGCTGAGCTTGGATTACTCTGGCCTGCTGTGTCTCCTGTTTCTGTGTCTGCAAACTGTGTGACTATTTCTGCCAACTTGTATGAAGTAATACAGGAGTTTTCTATATCAAACCTGTGACTCCTGTGTTTTCATTGCACCCAAGCACAAGACGCTATATGAACTGTACTACATACATTACAAGATTCTGAAGCCAAAACGTTAGTGATTGCTGGGTCTGGAAGGCTGTGTCTGCTGTACTGTGGATATCAGACGTCCGGTTGTACTTTCTATGATGACAGTGGTTGTGACTTCTCACAACCATTCCAGGTGAGCAATTCCCTTAAGTTTTTTCTTTTTGCAGTGTTACCACAGGTAAACACTATTGTTTTTTTTTTTTTCCTTTCTTTTCTCTTTTTTGTCTGCTGTAACTCTGGATATCAGATGTCTGGTTGAAACTTTCTGTGATGATAGTGGTTGTGACTTCTCACAACCATTCCAGGTGAGCAGTTCCCTTAATTTTTTTTTCTCTCTGCAGTGTTGCCACAGGTGAACACTATTGTTTTTTTTTCTCTCCTCTTCTTCCAGTAATCCTGTCTTAAAAGATCTGGAAAATGGAGGCCCGCATAAAGGAACTTTGCGGAGTGACTGATAATATCCTTGCAGATTTGCAGAATATAAAGACCCGTTTTACAAATCTACAGGACCTCAATAATCACAATTTGCAAGTGGTTGGACAGACTACCCAGGATTTGCGAGCCAGGATTGAGGTTCTAGAGGGCGAGTCCAGGCTCCTGCCGTAGCCCCGAGTGCTGGGATTCCCAAGTTGCCCCCTTTTCGTTTTGGCGGTGAACGTGAGAAATTCAGGGGATTTATTAATCAATGCAATCTTTTTTTTTCTGCACATGCTTCACAATTTCCCACTGAACGATCTAAGGTGCTTACTATAATTATGTTGCTTACCAACAAGGCTTTAATGTGGGCAAACCCTCTGATTGAGACTGAGGATGATTGTTTGAATCACCTTGATGATTTTATTTCAGCCATGGGGCAGGTGTTTGATGACCCCAATCGAGGTGCAACAGCTGAAGCAGCCATGTTAGCTTTGCGCCAAGGTAAGCACTCGGTAGCTGAATATGCCTTGGATTTCAGGAGATGGGCCCTTGATACCACCTGGGACAGTTCCGCCAAAAAATCTATTTTTCGAAAGGGGTTATCTCCACTGATTAAGGATGAACTTGCTCGTGCCGACCCTCCCACTGCGTTAGGTGACTTTATTAACTACTGCATCCGTATTGATACTCGTCTGACTGAACGCAGGCAAGAGAGATGGTTCGAAAGCAATCGTACTAACCTTTTCCTACCTTCCTCTCCAGCTAAGGAACCTTTGAGTAGGATTACACGGGAACCTGAACCTGAACCCATGCAGGTAGACTCTTTACAACGACGGGTTAGTGATGCACGCAAGGAACATCGTTTTAAGGAGAATCTATGTTTCTATTGTGGTAAGTCAGGGCACTTCATTATAAATTGCCCCAGCCGTTCTCGTAAGACTACTGCAGCACTCATTCATTGTGAGTGTTGCGAGAGGGGATCTGTCAGGTCCGAGCCTCAGGCTCCAGAGAGATCTGCAGCAACAGATCTTGATTTCTCGGACTTAAACTCCGTTACCCTGAGGACGTTGACTGTGTAAACGCTGCCATTTTTCAAGTTTCCTCAGCGGTGTCCCAGCTGAGTTGTAAGAAAAACAATTCTCATTGCTTTCTTTCCATCAAACTCTGGGTTGACTCAGCTTGGGTGTCTAGCTCTGCTATGATCGACTCAGGGGCAAGTGGAAATTTTATGGATGTCTCCTTTGCTCTGAAACAGGGAATACGTTCAGTGAAGAAGGCTACTCCAGTACAGATGGAAACTGTGGATGGCTCCCTGCTGACCTCTGGACCAGTGGATCAGGAAACAGAGCCTTTGAGGGTTCTTATGGGTAAAGATCATCAAGAGAAACTGTCCTTTATGCTTATCTCTTCTCCCCACTTTCCCATTATTCTAGGGCTACCATGGCTGCAGGCTCAGAATCCTACCATTAACTGGGAGACCAAGGAATTACACTTTCCAGAGAAACAGATGAGTCCAAAAGTTTCAGCTTGCTCTGTTCCTAAAGGAATCATGTCAGTCCCTGAACTACCAGCTGTATACCAGGACTATGTGGATTTATGTGACAAGAAGAACGCTGACCAGCTTCCTCCTCACCGTCCATATGATTGTCCAATTGAATTATTGCCTGGAGCAGAGATACCTTTTGGTAAGATCTACCCCCTGGCGGGTCCCGAGCTAAAGGCTTTAAAGGATTACATAGATGAAAATCTAGCCAAGAGCTTCATACGCCCCTCTTCATCTCCTGCAGGTGCACCCATCTTCTTTGTAAAGAAGAAAGATGGATCTCTGAGACCATGCGTAGACTATAGGGAACTCAATAAGGTTACTATTAGAAACCGTTATCCATTGCCTTTAATCCCTGAGTTATTGGAGAGAGTGCGACATGCCAAAATTTTTTCTAAACTAGATCTTCGTGGGGCCTATAACTTAGTCCGTATTAGACCTGGGATGAATGGAAGACTGCATTCAGGTCACGCTATGGACACTTTGAATATCTAGTTATGCCTTTTGGTCTGAGTACCGCCCCAGCCACTTTCCAACACTTGGTGAATGACATCTTCAGGGATCTCCTAGATACATTCGTGGTAATTTATTTGGATGATATTCTAATTTTTTCTAACTCCACAGAGGAACATCATGGACATGTGAGAATGGTCTTGGAACGTCTAAGACAAAATCATCTTTACATCAAACTTGAAAAGTGTGAATTCCATAGGACCGAAATTCAATTTCTGGGGTATGTACTGTCTACACAAGGAATTAGTATGGATGGAAGCAAAACCCAAGCCATCAAGGATTGGCCAAGTCCTAGAAATGTGAAGGAGGTACAGCGCTTCATCGGGTTTGCCAACTTCTATAGACGTTTCATTAGAAATTTCTCTGAGGTAGTGTCACCTATCACTCAACTTACCCGGAAAGAGTCTAGGTTTTCCTGGACTCCCCAAGCCCAGGAAGCATTTTCCCGTCTAAAAGATAAATTTACCACTGCACCTATCCTAGTACATCCCAACCCCGAGCTTGCCTTCATAATAGAGGTGGATGCTTCAGACTGTGCCATTGGAGCTATACTCTCTCAGAGAACAGGTGAGAAGAATGTCTTGCATCCCTGTGCCTTCGTTTCCCAGCAGTTGTCTTCGGCTGAGAGGAACTACGATGTGGGCAATAGAGAGTTGTTGGCCATTATTGCCGCCTTCAAAGAATGGAGACACCTTCTTCAGGGTGCTGCACAGCAAATAGTCGTCCTGACAGACCATCGTAACCTTGAATTTATCAGGTCGGCTAAGTGCCTGACTCCTCGCCAGGCTCGCTGGAATCTTTTCTTAAACCAATTTAATTTTATCATCTCTTATAGACCAGGATCGTGCAATGGAAAGGCTGATGCACTCTCTAGGATTTACTCAGCAGAGACACGTCCAATTACTCCTCCTAAGACTATTCTTCCTGACTCTAGATTCCTAGGAGTAATTCATAATCAAGACCTACTTAAGGACATCAAGGAAGCATACCATGCGGATTCCTTTTTGGCACAACCCCCAAGGGACGTAAGTCTTGTCTTTAAGAATGGTGTGTCCTTAAGGGGGGAGTAATGTAAGGTTCTATATATATATTCCTGAAACTCAGTTTGTTCGTCAGCCATTTTACTTTCTGTCTTGCTGCAGCTATCTTGCCCTCAGTCAAAATGGAGTTTCCAGCTTGCATGTTCCCGCCCTGATTCTCTCCTTTGCTTCTTAAGCAGCCACAGCTGAGCAATCAGTGCTTCAGAATCTAGCCTGCAGTGAACCTGTGACTTGACTCCTGTAAGCCTTGGACCTTGTACTCCAGCTATTCCTACTGAGGAACTCTGAAGCACTTGTGGACTCTGAACCCTGCTCTTTGAAAGACCCACGTTTGCATGGACTTACGGTAACAGAGAAGAAGATCCTGAATCTGTATTGGAGAGTGATTGCTGAGCTTGGATTACTCTGGCCTGCTGTGTCTCCTGTTTCTGTGTCTGCAAACTGTGTGACTATTTCTGCCAACTTGTATGAAGTAATACAGGACTTTTCTATATCAAACCTGTGACTCCTGTGTTTTCATCGCACCCAAGCACAAGACGCTATATGAACTGTACTACATACATTACAGGACCATTCCCTCCTGCTACAGATTCTCTCATCTCTTGGCATCACAGGCTTGGCCCTATCCTGGATCTCATCATATCTAACAAACCAAACATTCAGTGTCTCCCTCTCCCACACCACCTCCTCACCTCACCCCCTGTCTGTCGGTGTTCCCCAAGGCTCAGTTCTAGGACCCCTACTCTTCTCCATCTACACCCTCGGCCTGGGACAGCTCATAGAATCCCATGGTTTGCAGTATCATCTCTACGCCGATGACACGCAGATCTACCTATCTGGACCTGACCTCACCTCCTTACTGACCAAAATCCCACAATGTATGTCTGCTATTTCTGCTTTCTTCTCTGCTCGCTTTCTAAAACTGAATATGGACAAAACAGAATTCATCATCTTCCCCATCTCACTCTACCCCCCCACCAGACCTGTCCATCAACGTCAATGGCTGCTCACTTTCCCCAGTCCCACATGCTCGGTGCCTCGGAGTGATCCTCCACTCTGCCCTCTCTTCCAAGCCACATGTCCAAACCCTTGCCTCCTCCTGCCGTCTCAAACTCAAAAATATTTCCCGGATCCGTGCATTCCTTGACCATGAAACTACAAAAACACTATTGTATGCCCTCATCATCTCCCGCCTCGACTACTGCAACCTCCTACTCTCTGACCTTCCCTCTAGCACTCTGGCACCACTCCAATCCATCCTGCACTCTGCTGCCCGACTAATACACCTGCCAAGCACTTCATTGGCCTCCTATCGTCCAGAGGCTCCAGTTCAAAACCCTAACCATGACCTACAAAGCCATCCATAACCTGTCTCCTCCATACATCTGTGACATGGTCTCCCGGTACATACCCACACGCAACCTTCGATCCTCTCAAGATCTCCTCCTCTACTCCCCTCTTATCTCTTCTTCCCACAACCGCATACAAAGCTTCTCCCGTGCCTCTCCCATACTCTGGAACTCTCTATCCCAACACATCAGACTCGCGCCTACCATGGAAACCTTCAAAAAGAACCTGAAGACCCACCTCTTCCGACTAGCCTACAACGTGCAGTGATCATCAGTCTACTGAACCACCGCACTACCAGCTTTACCCTCTCCTAGTGTATCCTCACCCATCCCTGTAGACTGTGAGCCCTTGCGGGCAGGGTCCTCTCTCCTTCTGTACTTCTGTGTGCCATGTATTGCTCATGTTTACTGTACTTGTCTATATTTGCCCCTCTTCACATGTAAAGCGCCATGGAATAAATGGCGCTATAAAAATGTATAATAATAATAATAATCACCAACTTGCTCTTGATTCTTTGGGAAAAGTTGCTCTTGGAGAATGTTTAGATGCCATTCTATATTTATAGCAGTGTTCTAAGGGAAAATTGTGAGTGAGACCACTCCCTTGAATGAAAACTCTCCACACATGAATTGTCCCAGAATGCTTTGCTGTAGACAAGACACAGGACTAATGGTAGTGCTCAACTTATCTTCTCTGCAAAATCATTCTCCCACATGTCACAAACAGTCTGAAGGGGACTTCATCAGAGATAATAACTTCACGGAAAGTAAAAGGTTTGGACTGCAGAGGACTGAGTTAAGGTAATTTTCTCTGATGAAGACCCCTGTTTGGACATCTGGAATAATGTCTGGAGAAGTAAAGGTGAGCACTACAAAAGACACTGTCAAGTCAACAGTAAAGCATTCTGAGACCACTAAGGTGTGGTGGGGTTGCTTTTCATCTAAGGGAGTAAGCTCACTCACAATTTTGCTTAAGAACACTGCTATAAATATGGAATGATATATAAATGTCTTCCAAGACCAACTTCTACCAATAATTTGGGAGAAATTTAATTATGACAATGTCTTTTCCAGTATGATGGAGACCATGTCACAGGGCAAAAGTGGTAACTCAGAGGATTAGCAAACAAAACACTGAAATCCATAGACAGAAAGATCCCAGATCTCAATCCAATTGAAAAATGTGGTCAGTCCTTAAAAAGTGGGAGGACAAACAAAAACAGAAAAATTGTGAGAAACTTCAAGCATTGATTAGACACATCAGTCAGGATTTGGGCAAGAAACTAATATTCAGCTGCCAGGATGAAGGGCACATGTCATTGATAATAAGGGTGAACACTGTAAATATTGAGTCTTTGCATAAACTAGGTGGCTTTACGACTTTAAATACTTATTAAATGCTTATAATTATACTTCAGTAACCATAGAAACATCCAACTAAAAGATCTAAAATCACTGAAACGGCAAATGTTATGAAAATCAAAATTTGTGTCGTTCTCAAAACTTTTGGCTACAACTGCATATCTGTGAATTTCATGGAGCATTAAGCAGCACTACAGAATGCTATCCAAGAAATCTACAGCATCTTGGCAATGAATGGCAATTTTTGTCAGAACGGTATTTGCATTTTACATTTGGTTTATGTACAGCACTTTTGGGGACTATTTGGGCCCAGTTTGGCTTTTCTTAATATAACATATGGAACAATTTACTTTTGCAATTTGTAACGCTACTTATCTGTTGACTCCAACCACTATTCATCAGGACACTCCTTGATGCTTTAAAGGTATTGCTTGCACTACTTCTTTGATCTCCATATGAGTTAATATATCATTCTGCATGGTGGGATAATATGAGCATCATCCATGAAATAGCGTTGGTACTATTACTGTAGATATAGTAAAGTGTCATACAAAAATTTGGGCACTGCTGGTCCAGGCTGAAAACTTGGCCCGGGTTTTAGCGATAAGTACATACATGAATGCGTATCTATCTACAGTGGCATGTAAAGGTTTAGGCACCCCTGTTCTAAATTACTGTTATTGTGAACAGTTAGGCAAGTTGAAGATGAAAGTTAAAGTTAAAGATGACACATTTCCTTTCTATTTTAGGAAAATAAAAATTTGTCATTTTTTACATTTTAAAAATTACAGAAAGGAAAATGGGCAGATACAAACGTATGAGCACCCTTGGAGATTTGTGTGCTCAGAGGTTTCAGACTTTAATTAGTCTTTTAGGGTTATGGCTTGCTCACGATCATCGTTCAGAAACGCAGGGTGATGAAAATTTCCCAGCTTTATAAAACCAAGTCTCCTCTAACCTTGTGGCAGACAACAGCAGCCATGCCTTATTTTAAGTACCTGCCTAGCAGTCTGAAAATAAAAATGGTTGGAGGCCCACAAAGCAGGAGAAGACTGTAATAAGATAGCAAAGCATTTTGAAATTGCCCTTTCCTCAGTTCGAAATGTAATTAAGAAATGACAGATAACAGGAGCAGTGGAGGTCAAGATAATGTCTGAAAGACCAAGCAAAATTTCAGTGAGAGCTGCTCTTAGGATTGCTAGACAGGCAAATCATAACCCCGCTTGACTGCAAAAAACCTTTAGGAAAATTTAGCAGACTCTGGAGTTGTAGTACATTGATCTACTGTTCAGAGACACTCCACAAAAATAGCTTTCATGGAAGAGTCATCAGAAGAAAACCTATCCTCCATCCTGACCATAAAATTCAGTGTCAGAACCATACGAAAGAATGTCTTAACAAGCCTGATATAGGAAAGATGTGTATCTTCGTACCGTGTTAGCCAGTAGATAGAAAAATATTTAGACTTGAGAGTCCTCAGTGGTTGATACCTTTTAATGGCTAACTGAAAAGATGGTAACAAATTGCAAGCTTTCGAGACTACTCAGGTCTCTTCATCAGGTGAAGATGAAGAGATGATGAAGAGACCTGAGTAGTCTCAAAAGCTTGCAATTTGTTACCATCTTTTCAGTTAGCCATTAAAAGGTATCAACCACTGAGGACTCTCAAGTCTAAATATTTTTCTTAACAAGCCTGATGCATTTTAGAAACAAGTCTTGTGGACCAACGAGTTTAAAATAGAACTCTTTGGCCACAATGATCAGAGGAATGTGTGGAGAAAAAAGGGCACGGAATTTCAGGAAAAGAACATCTCGCTAACAATTAAGCATGGGTGTGGATCAATCATACTTTGGGGTTTGATTGCAGCCAATGGCACGGTGAACATTTCATGTGTACAGGAAGAGTTGGTTCAATGAAATTTGAACAAATTTTTGATGCAAACATAACACCATCTGTAAAAAAAGCTGAAGTTGAAAAAAGGATGGCTTCTACAAATCTGAACTGATCCTAAACACATGTTAGAATCCACAGTAAACTGCCTCAAAAGGTGCAAGCAGAAGGTTTTACAACAGCCCTCACAGTCCCCTGATCTGAACATCATTGAAAATCTGTGGCTAGACCTCAAAATAGTAGTGCATGCAAGACGACCCAAGAATCTGGAAGAATTTTCCAAGGAAGAATGGATGAAAATCCCTAAAACAAGAATTGAAAGACTCTTGGCTGGCTACAAAAAGAGTTTGCAAGCTGTGATACTTGCAAAAGTGAATGCTACTAGGTACTAACCATGCAGGGTGCTCAAACTTTTGCATAGGCCCATTTTCCTTTCTGTGATTTTTAAAGCATAAATAATGACAATTTTTTTTGCCTAAAATACAAAAGAAAGGTGTCCTTTTCAACTATAGTCTTTTTAGAGATCATTTAATATTCAACTTGGTAACTGTAATTTTAACCAGGGTTGTCCAAACTTTTCAATGCCACTGTTCCTATGCAGTACAATACATCCAATTCTAACATGTTACCTTAATGTTATAAATAACTTGACTATATTATAACTTCTACTTATGCAGTACAACTGGCGCAAACAGCATGGCCTACAAATTCAGAGAATATGTCTATAGTAGGGTCTAATGTCAGATATCCCACCTTAATGGATGCTTTAAGCATATTTCTGGCAGGTATAAAGAGAAAAAATCTGCTAAAATGCTTCTAATTTATGTAAAAGACTTTACTATATTCTAGAACTCTCGCACAATGCTATATTCAAATAAGGCCTTCCCAACACCAGGTAAGATTACCAATGCACTAGAAAGATGTAGCAGACCCCTATGATAAATGCAGAGGCAGCACAGGTGCAAAATACTGATACAAACAGCCACTCACAAACCTACCAATTTATGGAGGGGGTGCAGTGTAGTATTAAACATGCTCCCAGATGGAGCTTGAATAGGGCGCCAGTCATACAGATGTGTGTGATGCACAGTCTGGCTTACAGCCTATTGATGCTAGCCATACTATTAAATCAGGCAGACTGTTCTGTCTTGTATTGTACACCCCACAAGACAGATGACTCAACTCACACAACCTTCACTAAAGGACCTGACTGCATTATTATGGAAAAATGTGCAAAAAGCTGAAAAATAATGTATAAAATAAATATATTACATGAGGTATTGGTCAATATTTTAGGCTCGTAACCCACGTCAAGGGTCCTCATACTTGCAAGTCCTAAAACTAAAATTAAAAACGGGTAGCATGGGACAAAATTTCCAAAAACATCTCAGAAAAATATACAGCCACACCAGGTAGCTTTGTGAGTGATAAGTAAGTTTGTGAGTAGCTGTTTGCATCAGTATTTTGCCCTTGAGCTGCCCCTGCATTTATCATGTGGGTCTGCTGCATCGTGCTAGTGCATTGGTAATCTGACCTGGTGTTGGTAGGGCTGTATCTTTTCTGTGATTTTTTTCAAATTTTGTCACATTGTTAGCCATTTTAGAATGAAAACCCAAAAATTGAAACACAGCACATACTGGTATAAGTGCAATGCATAGGTGTGTATTCACACTGAGGCCATTTAACAAACAGAACCTCGGATAAAAACAAAATGATCTAATACCCTGTAATAAGTACATAAATAGTAACAGCACATGTAAGTAACAAAGGGTACTTTGTTGGCACTGTTTTGATCAAAAAAGCTTAAAAGTCGTCCCACTGTGACAGTGTTATCTAAGTAAACTAAGTACCCTATGTTACGTATATGTACTCTTACTATTTACTTATTATAGAGTAATTGTTCCTTTTATTTTTCTACTAATTTCTACTTTGTTAAATGGCAACAATGTTAACACACTCTAATGTATGGCACTTAAGCCAATATATGCTCCGGCTCAATTTTTTAGTTTTCATTTAGTTTTTTGTACTTTGTACAAAAAGGGTATGGCTCACATTTTGCTGAGCTGCTCCTTTTGATTACACAGCTTTCTTTGGGCAAGTGACTGAATAGTCAGGTCTGGGTCCTGCTCTGCACTTATCTATTTTTACGTTTGATGACACATAGTGAGTTGAACTACAGGAGTCAGTTACAGTCCCGATTGGGTACACCTTGTGGTGGGATACCCATTACATTTTTTGATCAAAACAATGTAAAAAAAAGTACCCTACATTATTTACATGTACTATTACTACTTATTTACTTATTACAAGGTAGTCGCTCATTTTTTTGTTTTGTATTTTAGGTTTTCTACATTTTAGAATAGTCAAAAGGTTAAAGGTTTGTTAAAATTCTTTTTGTTCCCATTTTGGGCTTGCAGGCTTTAATCTTCATGGGCTCTAAGAACTTTATGATTACTAACATTGTTATGAAAATGTGTATTAATATTGAGTGTAATTAGTATGGAAAGTTAGGGGAAAAATAATCTTTCCGCTACCTTTTTATAATTTGAATTGTTTAATATTTTATTCATATGCTTAAAAAAAACTAATGAGGTGCAGGAAACAGACAATTTTAATAATTACAATTAGACCACACGCTCTTTCATCATTCACCTCTTCTTATCCTTTGGGCTCCATTAACACACAAACTGTTACTTGGCAATTAATTGATTTCTAATTTAAGGGTAAGCACCATTGCGACAACATATTGCAT
>JARQOD010000005.1:55654877-55745004 GCA_033576555.1 Oophaga sylvatica
GGATCGTTTTAATCCTCACCCTGATCCCCTCCCTACCACAATGTTGATCCCAGGAGACAAAAGATTCCACACTAAACTCTCCAAGGAGCTCTTTACATAACCACTTCTTGACTGTGGCTCTCACCCTGCATGTTCTAAGAGTAACAGAGGAGATGCTGTTTAATGATGCACAAAGTTTAGATCAGCCACACCACAAGAAAATGACGGTGAGTAAAGGTGGCCCGAATATCTGGGTCCACGATTGGTGCCAGCAGTTCCAGCTGGTTACACTACTGATTCTTCCCTGTGCTAGGTGCTTTCCAGTCCCCTGTCTATGACACTGAAACAAATGTCACCCACACCTTCATCAGGCCCTTACAAATCCTTGTCCCAGTACAGAGTTCAGCTGTACTTACCCCAGGCCTTGGAACAAAAGAGAAAGTTTCCACCACCTACGCACAGGCCCAAAGGCAAATAAGGGACATTTCCAGGCTGCTTGCCGTGGAAATGTTCTCGTTTCAGTTAGTTCGATACTCGGTTCCCAACTGACACTTTTTCTCCCTTGTGGCATCCCCGCCTTGTGCCAGCATGTGTCCAGTAACATCACTGGTACTTTACCAACTGGGATTCTCCACTTAATGTCGGACATACGGACATGTCTTTTAGCCAAGATGCTACATTTCCCTGATGGCACGCTAGGTGAATATTGTGGAGGCAGGAATGGAGTCCAACACTGGCATGACACATGTCCCCCGGCGCTCCTGGCACTGAGGATTGCGGGACTTACTTCTATCAGTGTTTCCTCCACGTCATATATCTGCTCCTGCACCCCTCCCTGCTCCTCTTCATGCTCAATCTCCTATGTTTTTGTCTGACAGCATGTCGTCCACAGCTGCAGGAAGCTGAGAGCTCTGCATCACTGCCCAGCAAAGCGACTACACCTCTGCTGAAACATATTTTTCTAGGACAAAGCCGCACACTGCAGAAGTACTTAAATGAATAACAGACCTGACAGATCTGTGGCTTTTGCCGCTGAACCTACAATCAGCATGGTCATATGTGATAATGGATGTAACCTAGTGGCAGCTGTGAAGCTTCGCAAGGTTACACACTTACCATACTTGACACACGTGCTCAAGTTGATAGTTCACAGTTTTCTGAAAATCGATCTAAATTGCCAAGGCTTCGGGTCAAGGAACGCCACGTCAGTGCCCATATCTGCAAGTCGTTTACAGCGGCCACCGCTCTGAACAGTGCTGCAGCAGTCCCATGCAAGTACCAGCTCACTGAGTGTGTGCTAGTGCCCATACACTGGAACTTCACACGGTGAATTCTGGCAAGACTTTGTGATTAGCAGTTGACAGTTGCTGAGTACCAGCTCCAACATGCCTGTCGATATTCTTTTTTAGACTCCGCACATAACAAATGAATAGTGGGCATGGATGTCTGACATTTGTGCAGTTCCCCTCGACTTTAAGGACTCCACAAAGAGGGTGAATGGCGATGATGCCATAGTAAGCACAACAATACCACTTCTGTGCCTATTAAACAGTTGCTGCTCACAATCAAACATGAAGCTATGCATGTGTACCAGGTGGAGATGGAGGAAGCCATAAGACAAAAAAATACTACCCAGCCAAAACTTACCTCATCTGCTTTGGGGAACAATGAGGACATAACAAGCGAGGAAGAGGAGATAAACAGATTGTTGGCTAGTGCAACAGAGGCTAGTACCCACACAATGTTCGTCTTAGTGGGACACACTAATTGTCAGCATAGGGGAACCTCTGCTGATGACCATGGTATTACTGACAATAAATCTCTATAAAAAGTAACACTGTTGTTACCCGCCATATGGTGCTAGATACCACTACTGCAAACATATAGGATAATTACATACATTTATAAATAGTGACGTACAGGTGTTCTTTCGAGGAAACATTCACTTTTCCCGTCTTTTCCATCTGGCCTAGACCAACACGACATCTTCTCAAGCCAGGACTCAGCTGCAGATATTACAACAAAGACACATATGATTTCTCACTTTTTCCAGCACTGTTCCATCTATTCCCTGCCTGCACAAAAATCCTCATCCTACTGATACTGAACCGCGTCTGCCGTATGTTTCCTATTACTCCACCTCTGTGCAATAACAAGGGCTCCTCTTACTGCCCAAACATATAATCCACCACTGTGCCCAAAGTGAAAACAGTGTCCACATTTAGTCCCCAAAAGAAATAATGCCACTTTTGACAGTCACAAAACTCTGAGTGCCCCAATAATAATAATGCTTGTTAAGTGCCCACTTAACATTTAATATTGTCCCTGAGTCCTCAAAATGTACAGCTCCCCTCTGTTTTGAAGGTCCCACAGCTCCACTATACACAGTATATTTCCCCTACAACCGCCTATACACAGTCAGCATGAGAGCCCCATACTTTATATTGGCTCCCACACTGTATGACAGCCTTTCACAGTAGTCCCCATAATAGCTCCCAAACTGTATAATGGCCCCCACTTTAGCTCCCACACATATGAGGGCAGTTTGAAATTTTATTCACATGGACTAATTTGATTATGAATAAATAAATTATTTTCGCATACCTCTCAAGTGCTGGTTCTACTTACCGTGTATACTCGTGTATAAGCCGTGAATATGCACATATTCATGACTTTAATGAGTGGTCTCACTGACCGCTGTAGGAAGGAAGAGCTGCCGAGACCGCCGGAGAAGAGAGAGGCTGCAGAGACCCGCGCCGTTGGAGTGGTGAGTATAGCGATATTTACCTGTCCCCATGCCACTGCTGCTCCCCTCTGTGTCCTCGCGTCCTCTTGCTGTTATGATCAGGCAGAGGGCGCGATGACGTCATTAGTGAGCACCGCGCCCTCTGCCTGATCATTCACTGCCGAGACACGGAAGGAGGACCAGCGGCAGCGGTGGACCGGGGATCGGTAAATATCTCAGGTGCCGGGTCCTGAGAGAGCGTGACACCGGCACCTGTCCCCCATAGCGCGCCGGTGTCACCGCCTGCTCAGGACACCAGCACCTTGCCCCCAGCAACGAGAGGTGAGTATGTCATTTTTTATTTTTTTGCAGCAGCAGCAGCATAAGGGATGTATATACTATGGGGCATAATCTGGAGCATATGGGGCATAATCTGGAGCATATGGGGCATAATCTGCAGCATATGGGCATAATCTGCAGCATATGGGGCATAATCTGGAGCATATGGGGCATAACTGGAGCATATGGGGCATAATTGCAGCATATGGGGGCATAGAATCTGCAGCATATAGGGGCATAATCTGGAGCATATAGGGCATAATCTGCAGCATATGGGCATAATCTGCAGCATATGGGGCATAATCTGGAGCATATGGGGGCATAATCAGGGGAGCATATGGACATAATCTGGAGCATATGGGGCATAATTTGGAGCATATGGGGGCTATAATCAGGGGAGCATATGGGCATAATTTGTGCAGCATATGGGGCATAATCTGTGCAGCATATGGGGGCATAATCTGTGGAGCATATGGGGACATAATCTGTGGGTCATACGGGGGCATAATCATTTTTTACCCTAGCTTATATGCGAGTCAATAAGTTTTCTCAGTTTTTTGTGGCAAAATTAGGGGGTCGGCTTATACACGGTCGGCTTATACATGAGTATATACTGTATATTAACATTAATAATATCCCGATCCCCTCATTTACAGTAATAAAGTCCCCGAGTCCCCCCTTGTATAGTAATAATGGCCCCTGAGTACCCCCATGTACAGTAACAATGGCCCCAGTATCAGTGATGTGAGCAGGCGGTCATGTGACCGCAGGTATTCAACTGCAGTCATGTGTCAACTATACGCTTTCGGCTTCAATCAATTCTTTTTTATTGAAAGACTCCAAACATCTAGTTGGCACTACAAATAGCAAACATGCGCTTGTATGACCGTCTGATCGCACTTGATCGGACTCATGGCAGCGGGTACACTGCACTTTGTCATGATTTGGAAACACTTCAACATATACACAGATATCATTATAGAAATATAGGTAAAATTACCGCATAGCATAGGAAAAAATCATCATGATATCAATATCTGGGACTATATGTTAAGGACTAGTCACATACAATGACCAAACAACAAGAGAAAGAAAGTGACCAGAAAGTCCAATATATAATGCAAAGATAGTTTTTTATTAAATACAAAAAGAGCACATGAACACGGTGATAACACTAAAGTGCACAGTTGCAATGAGGAGAAAAAAAGAGACGCAGGGGTGCTGCTCAGAATATCAAGTATATAGCAAAAATAGTAGTAAAATAGTAGTAATTACCTCAGATACATGTCAATGACCTGGCTAGACATCTTACATTGGTATGGCAAATAATGACAATATATAATAAGTAGAAACCAGAGATATAATCATATTCAAATAGAGAACAACCATAGCATACCAATGTATGATGAAAGAAGCCACCTGGGAGGTCAGCAATGATGGAAAGAGGATAAGAGCCACACACCACGCGTCACCCCGATGCGCGTTTCGGCACAAGCCTTCGTCAAGGGGAGCGTGGAGTAGACGGTGGGGTGAGATTAAAAAGAACGCTCAGCCAATCAGCAGTACACGGAAAGAATTGTGGATGCCATGGTAAATAACTGTTTACAGCGCAACCCGAGCAATCAGAGGCCGGAAGTGACGCTTGTATGAGGAGAAACAGATGGAAGTTATCATGTTACCATACCAAAAGCCAGCGCTAAGACCCACACTCAGTCGACTCAGGACGTTGGGAAAATCCACACAACGTGTTCACTGAGGACCAAAGAGGTCATAGCAGGCTAGGATGTAATGAATAATTATAGAAATTGTCATATTGCGACGCTTGTATGTCAAGTAATCATTCCAGCTAAAACGGCGACGTCGTCACAACGGGGAGGATCTAGCAGTCATGTGACCAATAATGTCCAACCCCTAAAGACAATGAGAGCCGAACAGCCTGATGAGTATATGGATACAAGCGTACCCTGACAGTAGTAAAGCACTAGATAAATAAACCATGAGGGGTACAAAATATAAAGGATACTATAAACTAAGAGAGATATAAGGAGAGATTTTAGGAGAATATGAGTAGAATCAATTATAAAGGAGAGCAGTAGTGATGTATATCCGAGAAAATCACACATGACATTTGCCGCAAAATAGATCATAGTAAAAACAATACATCTCTATACAAGACTATAAATATAAATAGACATCCCAATTACATCCCCCAAATTTCACTGTATGATACAGAAAAAAAAGGCAAAACATTAAGCTAAGATACAGAGATATTAACAATATTATAGAAATAACTATATCAGTATATATCACATATAATATTCAATAATACATCTGGGACAAATAGAACTATAATAACGAATAGTGCTATATAGAGAGCATATTTTACAGGACTTTAACAAGTTAACAAGTTCTTTACATAATAATATATGTTGACCACAGTCATATATCATAAAGATCACATGGCATAACAACATATGTAATATGTAGCGTATGTCGTATTTAACAGATCTCCAGATAGTACAAAGAATTCAAAAAAACGAAAACAGATGGGGTAGAGGATCCAGGATAGGAAGGTCCACAATGAGACAATGGAAAGCCGACGGGCACAAGGCTATTGAAGAAATAAAAGTAAGTAAAAATACTTAAAAACAATAAAAAAACATGTATCACCTCATAGGCAATGTGCAGATGGCAAGAGACTCAGCAAACCAGTGGGATCATAGAAAAGGAGCAAAACTAATCTGTTCATTTAGGCCATTGGGTTGAATAGTATTAAGTGTCCATATCCAACGGGACTCAAGTTGCGCCAACCTCTGAGATACCTTCCCTCCCCGTATGGTGGCATCAACCATGTCAATGCCTTTCACCCGAAGGAGGGAGGCATCACAACCGTGGCGCGACCAAAAGTGCCGCGGGATAGTTTTAAGTGCAGTGGGATCATCTTGATCAGCTGCAGCCAGGATTCCTAAAACATGTTCCCGTACTCTAATTTTGAAAGGACGTGTGGTAAGTCCAATGTAAATCAGTTGACACGGGCAACTGGCAAAGTATATAACATTCCGGGTATTGCATGTAATGTATTTCCTGATGGAAAATGTTCGCGTCTTATCAGCATTATTAAAGCAATCACTCCTATCAACATTAGAACAGGCCACACATCGACCACAGGGAAAACAGCCATGTTTGGCTGAACCACTATCCAGAAAAGTAGGTTTCGGATTACCTATATAATGGCTATGCACCAAATGATCCCATAAATTCCTAGAGCGTCGAGTAGTAATAGCGGGGCGCTCAGTTAAATACTTACTCAATACTGGGTCAGCCCTAAGAATGAACCACGATTTCGTAAGTGCCTCCCTGACTCAGGTAAATTGGGAGTGATAATCCGTGACGAATCTCACCTTATCATCATTGAGCTTGATATTGATTTATATACCAAGTCATTCCTTGAGGAATATCTAGCCCGATTATAAGCCTTTTTAATCATGCGGCGACTATATCCCCGTTGGAGGAATCTTGTTTTTAAATCCTGCTTGAATCTCAAAATCATCAGAAGTTGAACAAATCCGGCGAAGTCTCAAAAATTGTCCCGTCGGAACCAACTGAATCACATGTCTTGGCTTAATCAAATTGAACAGGTGTTCGGTGCTAATGTTGGTGATTCGCAGCCATCTGGTGATTCTAGTTGGGACAATCAATTCTCTGATATTAAAGTCCTTTTGGTTAAAAGGACAAAAATTTGGTGGAACCGTGCGTTCTTAGAGAAATATAAAAGTCGTAAGTTGATACCAAGGGGTCTTCATGTAAAAATTATCCCTGCATTTCCCGTGGACGATGAATCGTTTGTCTCATCATGGGAGGAGACGTGTAGCAGCTGTTCCTTTAATCTGATGCAACTTCTTATTGATTTAAATTCTAAATCTATTACAGCATTAGATGAATCTATTGATACATCTTTGTCTCAAGTAAAGACGAAATGTCCTGCTGATTTATTTAAAAATTTTGAGATCCAACTTGAAAAAACATTAGATACAGTAGTCAAAAAAATTAATGAGACACAAATGTCCAAATTCAACTGTGATCTCAGAGACTATCAGACAAAAAATGTTTTTTTCTGGAAAAAGATTGCATCCTCATCTTTTCGTCCCAGACATACTCCTTCTATTACATCAGCCTCATCCCTTCGTGAATTATCCGATACAGCATCTAATTCTATGACTACCAGATCTGGTACATATTCCAGAAGAGTACGTGAAAGAGATTATCACCCATATAGAATGAATGACATAGATCACCTATATTCAACAAAAACGATAATAAGGTAATTAATTTAAGCAATCGTAGCTTTTCTAGTGTTGATTTGACCCTTCTATATAAAGGTCTGTCTTTTTCCATCGTCCAGGTTTGACACGTTTTTTGCTATTAAAGAACTGCATATTTTTGCACGATCTCTACTTTTTAAAAAAAATTTCATGATGGTAATGCGCATGTCTTATTCCCGACAGAAGAGGAGCAATCCGCACTGAGAATTCTTGAGGAACTTTCCACTGAACATCGTACTTCTATTGACGGTAAGATACCTCCATCGATTAGACCACGCTCCAAGAAATTCCCCGCTCTGTATACCTGTACTATGTAGACCTTTTTGTTAAAATAGTCACTAGTGTTGAGCGATACGATACCGCAAGTATCGGTTATCGGCCGATATTAGCTGTTTCGGCCTTTCGATACTTAAGGGTATGCCACACTAAACAACATCGCTAACGGGATCGCTAAAAAACGTCACTATTTAGCGATCCCGTTAGCGATGTTGTTGTGTGCGGCATCTGCCAGCGACGAGCTTCCTGCTGTGATCTCGCTCGTCGCTGGAATCGTTCCGGACCCTATTTTATCGTTGGCGCTCCGCTGGGTAAGTATATATCGCTGAGTGTGGAACCTTTTTTAGCAATTTAGCGGTACTTTTGTACCGCTAAAGTCGTTAAGGAGATCGCTAACCGCGATAGCGTCCTAACGACATCGCTAAATAAAGCCGCTACTAGCGATATTAAAACGATCCCGCTAGCGATCGCAATTAGTATGCGTCTTTATCGTGATCGCTAGCGGGATAGTTTAGTGTGGCAGTACCTTTAGTTCCGATATTTTCGTCTTATCGGATACCGGAATCGGGATTGTCACTGTCACTGTCAGTGTCCGTCGGTCGGGTCTGTCAGGAGTCAGCGGCACTTACATGGCAGAAGATCTGAGGCGGTCACGGGGTGGACTGCTTGATGGCCGCCATCATCTTTCCCCGGCGTCACATGCAGTTTCTCGCAATAACTGCAGTGACTGCTGGGTAATCCCGGCCGTAAAGCAGTCAGTCCGATGACGTCACCGCCGGGGAAGCAGGTAATCAGCTGTGCTGCGTCGCGATGACAGGCTCTGCCTGTCATTGCGATGTAGCAGAGCTGGATCGCCGTGGGACTGTCGTTACTATGGACTGCGTCGGACAGGTGGTATACTGTTGGTTTGTTTTTTTTCTTTTTTTACAGGAGATCGATGGCGTCGCAGGAATGAGTGTATAATAAAATAAATGAAAACTGTGTTGTCTCTTTTATCTCATTAAAAGACTTTTTCTTGCTTTGTCTTTTTTTTATACATTTAAAAACTTTGGGATTAATAATGGATCGGTGTCTTATTGACACCTCTCCATTATTAACCGGGCTTATTGTCACCGTGCAATCAACGGTGACATTAACCCCTTATTACCCCACTTGCCACCGCTACAGGGCAGTGGGAAGAGCCGGGTAAAGTGCCACAATTGGCACATCTTTTGATGCGCCAAATGTGGGGCTGCTGTAGCCTGGTATTATCAGGCTGTGAGGGCCAAAATCCATGGGCCTTGACAGTCTTTTAATACCAGGCCGCAGCAGTCTGCATTTTACTTGGCTGGTTAACAAAAATAGGGGGACCCCTACGCCGTTTTTTTTTCGAGGGGATCCCCTATTTTTGTTAACCAGCCAAGCTAAGCAGACTGCTGTGGCCTGGTATTATCAGGCTTACAAGGTCCATGGATATTGGATCCTTACCAGCCTGAAAAACCAGGCCTCAGCAGTCTGCTTCATCTGGCTGGTTAACAAAAATAGGGGGGACCCCACGCCAATTTTTTTCGAGGGGATCCCCTATTTTTGTTAATCAGCCAAGAAATGCAGACTGCTGTGGCCTGGTATTATCAGGCTGGCAAGGTCCATGGATCTTGGCTCCTTAACAGCCTGAAAATCCAGGCCTCAGCGGTCTGCTTCATCTGGCTGGTTAACAAAAATAGAGGGGACCCCACGCCAATTTTTTTCGAGGGGATCCCCTATTTTTGTTAATCAGCCAAGATATGCAGACTGCTGTGGCCTGGTATTATCAGGCTGGCAAGGTCCATGGATCTTGGCTCCTTAACAGCCTGAAAATCCAGGCCTCAGCGGTCTGCTTCATCTGGCTGGTTAACAAAAATAGGGGGGACCCCACGCCAATTTTTTTCAAGGGGATCCCCTATTTTTGTTAACCAGCCAAGCTAAGCAGACTGCTGTGGCCTGGTATTATCAGGCTTGCAAGGTCCATGGATATTGGATCCTTACCAGCCTTAAATACCATGCCTCAGCAGCAGGGGCGTACATAGAAATCATGGGGCCCCATAGCAAAAGTCTGAATGGGCCCCCCCCAAAAAAAAAAAACCAGAGCCATTGTAAATGTAAAGTGCCAGCACAGTGAGGGGACACATTAAACAAAAAAATGTATTATGCCCCCATAGATTGTGCCCCCATAGATGCTCCATAGTATAGGCCCTTATGCTGCCGCAGCTGCTGCAACCAAAAAAAAAAAAAAGACATACTCACCTTTCGTCGCTGGGGGCCAGGTGCCGGTGTCCTGAGCAGGGGGTGACACCAGGTGCCGATGTCACCGCTCGCTCAGGGCCCCGGCACCTGAGATATTTACCTGTCCTCTCTCCACTGCTGAGTGCCGCTGTCTTCGGGGTCCTCCAGCAGTGAATGATCAGGCAGAGGGCGCGGCGCGCACTAACGACGTCATCGCGCCCTCTGACCTGAACATTGCAGCAAGAGGACGCGAGCAACGGTGGAACGGGACAGGTAAATATCCCTTATACTCACCCTTCCGCCGGCGCGGTCTGTGCAGCCCCTGCTCTCCCACGGTCTCCGCCGCCAGTGTTCAGCAGTCACGCGGGACAGCTCATTAAAGTCATGAATATGTGCGTATTTATGACTGTAATGAGCGGTACCACCTGACCGCTGAACACAGGCGTCGGAGACCGTGGGAGAAGAGCAGGGGCTGCAGAGACCGCACCAGGAGGGGTGAGTATATAGAAGAGCTGCGCTCCCCCTCCCCCGCCGACCCCCTGGTAGTACTGTGTCAGCACAGCTACCCGACCGTCGAGGGCCCCCTCACCTGTCCGGGCCCCATAGCAGCTGCTTGGTCTGCTTCATTCATGGTACGCCATTGCTCAGCAGTCTGCTTCATCAGGCTGGTTAACAAAAATAGGGGGGACCCGACGCCATTTTTTATTCGAAGGGAACCCCTATTTTTGTTAATCAGTTCCCTCTGACGTCACTGATTGTGTCCCTGGCTGACCTGAAGTGAAAGTGGAAAGCAATCAATTAAGCTTTCCACTTCCTCTCCTGTCAGCCAGGAGAGGAACTCATTCATTTGGGGGTTTACTGTGAGGCTGCAGCATTAGCTGCGGTCCCTGCAGTAAACATTAACCCTTTCTGAAGGATTACACCGTGGGACCTGACTGTGCATGGGATAGGTAAGAATAATTTTGCTTTTATATTTTATTTTTATTACAGGAAATGGTTTTTGCAGTCAAATAAAAGATGGTCAAAAACATGTGTCTTTATTTCATTAAAATGATTTTTAATTAAAGTGTGTGTGTTTTATTTTTATTTCATGCAATAGGATTAATAATTGATAGTTGTCTAATTGACAGCTCTCAATTATTAACCTGGCTTAAGGTCACCTTTCAATTGCAAGGTGGCTTTAACCCCATATTAACCCATTCGCCACCGCTACAGGGCAATGGGAATAGACGGGCAAAGTGCCAGAAAGGGCGAATCTAATTATAGATTTGTCTTTTCTGGGGTGTCTGGGGGCAGATGTTAGTAGCCAGGGGGGGGCCAAAAATAATGGTCCCTCTCTGGGCTATTATTATCTGCCCCCATTCGCTGGCTTTGTCTGTCTGGTTGTGAAAATAGGGCGGGAGCCCACGCATTTTTTTTAAACAATTTTACACCTCATATATATATATATATATATATATATATATATATACATGTCATTGAATTTGTGATACATATATATATATTTATATTTATAGTTTCATACACTTCTACATAGTATAATACCTGCTAATTCAATTGCCAGCTTTTGTGAAAATGCAGAACCCGACATGAAATGACACTTGGTGTACATAGGGTTAACCATGTCTTTTCATGTCCTTTGCTACCTGATTTGCACAAACAATTACATCAGTCTATGTGTGCAAAATTTCACACCTGTAGGGGTTAATTAAAGGTGTAAATTCGTAGCAAAAAAGTCCGGTTTTTTTACATGGTTAACCCTATGTACACCAAGTGTCATTTCATGTCGGGTGCTTCTGTCTTTTCACAGAAGCCGGCTTTACCCGGCAATTGAATCAGAGGATATTTTACTATGTAGAAGTGTATAAACTATACATATATGTATATATATATATGTCACAATGACATGTATATATATATATATGTATTCTATGTGTGTATATTTAGTGTTTACAAGGAAATAAAGGTTTTTTTTAGTTGCAATATTTTGTTCCCATAGACTTACATGGGACTTCCGGTATCGGAATCGGATATCGCCGATATTTAGTGATATCGGCGATACCATTCCGATCCGATATTTTAAGATATCAAGCAGTATCGCTCAACACTAATAGTCACTAAAGACTTATGTAAAATACCGAGATCTATTAATAATGATAATTTGACTAAGGTTGAGCGTGAGCGGTTGAGGGCATTGCAAGATCTTCCTGACGTTGTATTCAAACCGGCCGATAAGGGGGGTAATATTGTGTTCTGGCCTAAGGAGATGTACGAAAGGGAAGCCTTTCGCCAACTCCATGACGGTACATGTTACAAAAAACTATCCTTTAACCCCTTATCGGCCTACATGTCTCAATTGAAAAACATCATCAGCAGAGCTGTTGATGAAGGTGTTATTCAAAAGGATCTTGCTCTTGCTCTCATGGTTACTGAACCTACTATGCCGACACTATACCTTTTACCAAACATCCATAAACATGAGAGTCGCCCACCAGGACGTCCTATTATTTCGGGAGCGGGGAATTTCTTGGAGCATGTCAATCGATGGATAGATTCTGTCCTGCAGCCATTGGTAGAATGTCTTCCATCATTTTTGAAAGATACTAGTGCACTACTAAAATTGATTGATGGCTTACATAAGGAACAACAAGCCTCAATGGTAGTTGCAGACGTTGAGTCATTATATACCAGCATTAGCATTCCGATGGGTTAACAGCAGTTAAATTCTATCTTACGATGTCAGACTTCCCCAAGAATTTTCAAGAGCTGATACTCGAAGTTTTGGAATTTACTTTAACTCATAAATTTTTTTACTTTTAAGGGGTCTTTCTACCTCCAGCTCCAGGGAACGGCTATGGGGGCGGTCTTTGCGCCATCCTACGCCAATTTGTTCCTGGGGCTGTGGGAGAGGGACCTCTCCCTGTCAGATCAGGTGTCATCAATGGATCGCGTCCTCTTGTGGACGCGGTCCATTGATGACATTTTCCTGATCTGGCAGGGACCAATTGACTTTCTGGAGGGATTTATGTCATCTCTTAATAAGAATGACAGAAATATTCGCATTACATATCACTTGGATGCCAATCGCGTGGAATTCTTGGACGTTTTATTGAAGCGTGACGAGTAGTGTTGAGCATTCCGATACCGCAAGTATCGGGTATCGGCCGATATTCGCGTTATCGGAATTCCGATACTTAATTCCGATACTTTTTCAATATCGTATACCGGAATCGGAAGTTCCCATAATTCTTTGAGAGGCAATGTGATGTTAGTCAGCCAATGATGAATCTTATGAAGTGTGGGCACATCCTGTAATGCTGCGGTCATCTTAACTAATGGCATGGCTGTGATTGGCTGCTGAAATGATGTCAGAATGCACTATAAAAGGCGCCGCAGCCATTTTAGCGTCACTGTGCTGTGAACTCAGTTAGGGACAGAACGCTACTCTGCTCACTCTGAGGGACAGTTAGATATTGCGATTTTGTGTACTACTGTGCTTGAGGCAGGCTAGTTTACCAACAGGTCCTGCCCACATCCTTCTTCCTAGTGAGGATTCAACATCATCAGCCGGCGTTCCTGATCTGGCCACGGAGGCCAGAGATCACCGGCTTTCATCAACGGATGTAAGTTTCGTCTGCGGGCCATAGGAGGCTGAAGTCGGACTTTCTACTGCAAGTGACCCATCGGGGTTGTCAGCAGGCCAGAGGAGGCTGAAATTGGACTTTCTATTGCAAGTGACCCATCGGGGTTGTCAGGTAAAACCTGTGCAAACAGGACTATTTTCTCCACAGTGCACCACTAATACTCATTCATCTGAGCTGTCACCGGCCAGGACAGTGTCAATTTCTTCTGACCTTTCTGCATAAAAGGTTTTTTAGGATTTCTGCAGCGTTTTTCTGCTCCATCGTTAAAAGAGGACCTCTTTTACTTTTTCAGGGTTTGTCCATATTAATACCCATATGAATAAATACCTTATGCGTATTATGACTATTTAGTCCTTTGGTTTGGGGTTTACTACATAATAGACTACAGGCTTTTCTCATGACCTTTTTCTCACGGGTCTTAGTGCAATATTTATTTATTACTGTATTATTACATCTGCATCTCAAACTGTTCTACAGAGTGCGTCTGAATTTATGTATTGTTTTCCATTTGACACATGCATATTCCTATTTTTCTACAGATCCTTTTGTGTCTTGTAGTTTTTATGTGCGCAAACTATTTTTATTTTCAATTATAGAGGGCCATGTTATTGACTTTGCATTGACGTGTAAAAGATTTATGTTGTGCCACTGGCTATATGTATTCTAAAGGTGTACCCAGTCTCAACAGATCATTAGTCTGATTGTTCTTTGATTCTCCTAAATGTGAATTTGTCTGATTTGGTGTCAAACTTGACTTTGTCCCTATTTTTGTTTTGCCATGTGACCCAATGATTATACAAATCTATATAGGGTTTGGCATCATCAAAAGTAACAGAATATTAGCATGCATGCATATTTAGGATATAAAAGAGAAGTATCTTGTTGTGCCAGAGTGTTCCTAACTCCTGAATGGATATAAAACAATATGGTCTACGGATCAGGTAAAATCGAGGGTCCGCATGTCTATATTTTATACAATTTGAGTGGGCAAGGGTGGGATTTAGAGATTAGCCCATTCATGAAAGTTTTGGGAGCTGAGAACCTTCAGGAGTTGTTAACCATGCTTTGAGGTCGATTGAATGCCATGTCACTCAGGCAGCCAATCACTGCTGTCAAGCGCAATGGAAAGCAACACACGGTTGGTCCTGTGGCCAGCAGCACAGGAGGGGTAAGGGTAAAACATGAATATATTAGATTATGTTTTACTATTTGGAGCAAGTTTGAAGTTTTCTTTAAGGATTGGAAAACCACCTTCAGTTAGGAATCGGATCAATCAAACAGGGCACAATATGGAATAATGTGCGTTGTTATACACAGTAACTTACAAACGTGGTTCTCTCTGGCATCTATGTACATGGGCAAGTATTACTCTAATTTGGGTCTAAAGTGTAGTTTATTGGGTGCAATATAGGCTCATTGTAGGACTGCAAACACACAATTTGGTTCTTTGCAGGTAGAATATGGTACTTTATGCAAAGTATATGGCTGTGTGCAGGCACAGAATCGCACTGTCCTATGAAAACAAACTATGGGACTATTGTGGCATGGTATGGCGGTCTCTGGCCACTGTTTAGCATAATATAGTACTATATGGACATTGGACAACAACAACTTTTTAATGTGCTGGTATTGTTGTGGTTACAATTAAAGAAATATTCTCAATTTGTCTCTGGAGCAGGTCAGAGCTATGTTGCTCTTTACTTCTTTGTTTCTGATAGGATAGGCTGAGTTATAGTATTAGTAGAACTATAAAGTTCTGCTGTAACACATTCAGCTATTAGTGATTTGTTTTATAATGTACACTGCTATCACTGTATTTATGGTACATATAGAGATAATGGCACTTGAACAAGCACATAGCTCAGGATAGTCAGAGCTGTGATTAGGAGAACTGCTCTTGGAGAAGCTAGTGCTATAGATTGGTGATTTTGCAAGTAGAGATGGGCGAACCCGAACAGTAAAGTTCGGCATCCAGACCGAACACCTATGACCTATGACCTATGACCCGACATGAAATGACACTTGGTGTACATAGGGTTAACCATGTCTTTTCATGTCCTTTGCTATCTAATTTGCACAAACAATTAAATCAGACTATGTGTGCAAAATTTCACACCTGTAGGGGTTAATTAAAGGTGTAAATTCGTAGCAAAAAAGTCCGTTTTTTTTACAACGAATTTACACCTTTAATTAACCCCTACAGGTGTGAAATTTTGCACACATAGACTGATTTAATTGTTTGTGCAAATCAGATAGCAAACGACATGAAAAGACATGGTTAACCCTATGTACACCAAGTGTCATTTCATGTCGGGTGCTTCTGTCTTTTCACTGAACCCGGCTTTACCCGGCAATTGAATCAGAGGATATTTTACTATGTAGAAGTGTATAAACTATACATATATGTATATATATATATGTCACAATGACATGTATATATATATATGTATTCTATGTGTGTATATTTAGTGTTTACAAGGAAAGAATGGGGTTTTTTTAGTTGCGATATTTTGTTCCCATAGACTTACATGGGACTTCCGGTATCGGTATCGGGTATCGCCGATATTTTAGTGATATCGGCGATACCATTCCGATTCCGATACTTTAGGATATCGGAAAGTATCGCTCAACTCTAGTGACGAGAATCATATTCTCCAAACGGACATATATCGTAAACCAACATCCACAAACAGTTTGCTGCATGCTACCTCCTCCCATCCGAGACATGTGATTCAGTCGGTTCCGACGGGACCAGTTTTGAGACTTCACCGGATTTGTTCAACTTCTGATGATTTTGAAATTCAAGCACAGGATTTAAAAACAAGATTCCTCCAACGGGGATATAGTCGCCACATGATTAAAAAGGCTTATAATTGGGCTAGATATTCCTCAAGGAATGACTTGGTATATAAATCAAATATCAAGCTCAATGATGATAAGGTGAGATTCGTCACGGATTATCACTCCCACTTTACCCGAGTCAGGAAGGCACTTACGAAATCGTGGTTCATTCTTAGGGCTGACCCAGTATTGAGTAAGTATTTAACGGAGCGCCCCGCTATTACTACTCGACGCTCTAGGAATTTATGGGATCATTTGGTGCGTAGCCATTATATAGGTAATCCGAAACCTACTTTTCTGGATAGTGGTTCAGCCAAACATGGCTGGTTTCCCTGTGGTCGATGTGTGGCCTGTTCTAATGTTGATAGGAGTGATTGCTTTAATAATGCTGATTAGACGCAAACATTTTCCATCAGGAAATACATTACATGCAATACCCGGAATGTTATATACTTTGCCAGTTGCCCGTGTCAACTGATTTACATTGGACTAACCACACGTCCTTTCAAAATTAGAGTACGGGAACATATTTTAGGAATCCTGGCTGCAGCTGATCAAGATGATCCCACTGCACTTAAAACTATCCCGCGGCACTTTTGGTCGCGCCACGGTTGTGATGCCTCCCTCCTTCGGGTGAAAGGCATTGACATGGTTGATGCCACCATACGGGGAGGAAGGTATCTCAGAGGTTGGCGCAACTTGAGTCCCGTTGAATATGGACACTTAATACTATTCATCCGAATGGCCTAAATGAACAGATTAGTTTTGCTCCTTTTCTATGATCCCCACTGGTTTGCTGAGTCTCTTTGCCATCTGCACATTGCCTATGAGGTGATACGTGTTTTATATTGTTTTTAAGTATTTTTAATTACCTTTTATTTCTTCAATAGGCTTGTGCCCGTCGGCTTTCCATTGTCTCATTGTGGACCTTCCTATCCTGGATCCTCTACCACATCTGTTTTTGTTTTTTGAATTCTTTGTACTATCTGGAGATCTGTTAAATACGACATACGCTACATATTACATATGTTGTTATGCCATGTGATCTTTATGATATATGACTGTGGTCAACATATATTATATGTAAAGAACTTGTTAACTTGTTAAAGTCCTGTAAAATATGCTCTCTATATAGCACTATTCGATTATTATTAGTTCTATTTGTCCCAGATGTATTATTGAATATTATATGTGATATATACTGATATAGTTATTTCTATAGTATTGTTATTATCTCTGTATCTTAGCTTAATGTTTTGCCTTTTTTTTTCTGTATCATCACAGTGTAATTGGGATGTAATTGGGATGTCTATTTATATCTATAGTCATGTATAGAGATGTATTGTTCTTACTATGATCTATTATGCGGCATATGCCATGTGTGATTTTCTCGGATATACATCACTACTGCTCTCCTTTATAATTGATTCTACTTATATTCTCCTAAAATCTCTCCTTATATCTCTCTTATGTTATAGTATCCTTTATATTTTGTACCCCTCATGGTTTATTTATCTAGTGCTTTACTACTGTCAGGGTACTCTTGTATCCCATATACTCATCAGGCTGTTCGGCTCTCATTGTCTTTAGGGGTTGGACATTATTGGTCGCATGACTGCTAGATCCTCCCCGTTGTGACGACGTCACCGTTCTAGCTAGAATGATTACTTGACATACAAGCGTCGCAATACTGACAATTTCTATATTTATTCACTACATCCTAGCCTGCTGTGACCTCCTTGGTCCTCAGTGAACACGTTGTATGGATTTTCCCGACGTCCTGAGTCGACTGAGTGAGGGTCTTAGCGCTGGCTTTTGGTATGGTAACATGATTACTTCCGTCTGTTTCTCCTCATACAAGCGTCACTTCCGGCCTCTGATTGCTCAGAGTGCGCTGTAAACAGTTGTTACCATGGCATCCACAATTCTTTCCGGGTACTGCTGATTGGCCGAGCGTTCTTTTTAATCTCACCCCACCGTCTACTCCACGCCCCCTGACGAAGGCTTGTGCCGAAACGCGCGTCGGGTGACGAGTGGTGTGCTGCTCTTATCCTCTTTCCATCATTGCTGACCTCCCGGGTGGCTTCTTTCATCATACATTGGTATGCTATGTTTGTTCTCTATTTGAATATGATTATATCTCTGATTTCTACTTATTATATATTGTCATTATTTGCCATGCCAATGTAAGATGTCTAGCCTGGTCATTGACATGTATCTGAGGTAATTACTACTATTTTACTACTATTTTTGCCTATATACTTGATATTCTGAGCAGCACCCCTGCGTCCCTTTTATCTCCTCATTGCAACTGTGCACTTTAGTGTTATCACTGTGTTCATGTGTTCTTTTTGTATTTAATAAAAACTCTCTTTGCATTATATATTGGACTTTCTGGTCACTTTCTTTCTCTTGTTGTTCTGTCATGATTTGGCAGTCTGCAGTCACGTAGATTGACTGCAGACTTTTATCCCAAGTCCATACAACCCTTTTAAAGGGAGCCTGACCGGTGATACAGGTTGCTCAAACTATGTGCAGCACTTATCAGCAGCGGCTGTAGTATCTCACCAGGTGTGTTTGTCTCTGTAAAGCTGTGGCATTTCAGAGAAAAACATAGTAATAGCTGTGGGGAGCGAGTGCCGCTGTGCACTAGTCCTACAGACAGGTCCCCGGCAGCTTCTCCCCGCCAGCTGACAAAAATAAAGTGATAAAAAAATGGTTAATCAAACCAGGCCACTTATTGCATGATACAGGACTGATGTTATGTGTCCATTATTAGAGCTTTTGACAGGGGACAAGGGTCAATGTGGCCTCTTTTTTGGGTCAACAGCTATGCACTGAGTCTATGCCATATCCAGAGTTAACCTTTTTAGTCCTTTTTAGGAATGGGATCAGACATGCTAGCCTTCATTCCACAAGCATTGCTGTTAGAGTTTATAGCCATGTCACCAATAAGTACCATAAGTACCGTAGATTCTTTTTTGACCACCCTTGAAAAGTATTAATGACAACATATAATAAATATCCCACACGATATGCCATTTTGGAGACGCTTTTTGCCAGTTGTCTAACTGTCACAGTTTGTTCCTTGCCAAAGTTACTCAGATTCTTATGATTAGCTATTTGTCCTGCTTCAAGAAACAAACTTCCATATCTTACTGTTCATTTACCGCCTAATATATCCCACCCTTTGCCGGATTCCATTGTAATGAAATAATCAATTATATTCACCAGTAGTGTTGAGCGATACTGCTCGATATCTAAAAATATCGGATCGGAATGGTATCGCCGATATCACTAAAATATCGGCGATACCCGATTCCGATACCGGAAGTCCCATGTAAGTCTATGGGAACAAAATATCGCAACTAAAAAAACACTTTCTTTCCTTGTAAACACAAAATATACACACTTAGAATACATATATATATATATATATATATATATATATATATATATATACATGTCATTGTGACATATATATACATATATTTATAGTTTATTCACTTCTACATAGTAAAATAGCCTCTGATTCAATTGCCGGGTAAAGCCGGCATTTGTGAAAAGCCAGAAGCACCCGAGGGTCCAGTCGCCACAGAGATGTTGCATCGCACCCAGCGGTGTGACAACTTACTCTCAGGTAAGGAGGAAACACCCCATTGACTCCAACCACTGCATTCAACAGTACACTATGTCAGCTGAGTGTAGGCGGACCCAATGGGATGGTCTAGCTCAGGCTGGTTAGAACAGGGTGTAGCTAGTTGGATGGGAGGGGTTGAGGCAGCCTTATGCTGCATGTCTTGGTAGTAAGAATTGTTTCCTTTCCTGCTTTCTTACTACGTCGCATACTCCACTCTGCTACATCACTCTGCACCATTGCTCTATCTCACATCTATCTGCCCTGGAAGGATACCGTCTTACCTGTAGAAGACTTATCACCTAGCTGCACTACACCATCCCTGCCAGAGGACCTGCACAGCAGCGCTGGTCACCCTGACCAGGTACTACAGGTGGCGTCACGACAAACTACACAAACATTCTATCATCCCCTGGAAATATCCCACATTCCAGTGAGCGATCAGGGCACGGACATAGCTGTGCTACCCGTAACATCCCCCATAGAAGTCAACGGGCTTGGTGCCGAGTACCCCCAAAACCTGTGGCTCTGTGCGACTCAACTTTGCGTCACGAACAGGATTCAGAAGCTGGCTATAAGCGAGTCCTGTGTGCCTTAATTGAACTGTTTTTTTGCTTGAGAATTGCAAAAATCATCATAGACTGTATTTGCCATTTTTCCGTCATATCTGCGCCACGAGGCACAGGTGAAGAATAAGGGCGTGCTCTCGTGGGCGTACACTCACTCCGTGGCGCGAAAACGATGTCCGCACACTCTAAATGTTACTGCAATGTAAGATCGTGCCCCACAGCTCTGGAGTTCCGCCTCCTCATCCTCCTCAGTGGGCGGAAACGAACGCGAAGGTCCCGCCTCCCTACAAAAGATGTCGCCTCTCCTGATGCTAATGACACATGTGACTTGGCAGAGATGGCGAATGGACGTGAGCAGAAGTGGGAAGGGATGGAGGAGTCAGAGCTCTCCCCCCACGGAAGCGACCCGATCGCCACGGAGCCACCGTTTGGCACCCGGCCTGGAAACCCTCCTACGCTGGAAGAAGCAGAGGATACCCTGAGAGACCTGGCCCGGCACCGGGAGGAGGTCGCCAGGATGGAAGCGAGCTGGCGGGCCCTAAAACTACAATTGGAGCGGCGCCAATCCCTCTTACCCCCTGAAGTGTCTGTACCGGAAGGTGAGGCACCCGTTCCAGTACAGGAGGCCGTGCGGGCATCCCAGCCCTTGCAATCTGAACCGGCTGCCAGTATCTCAGTGGAGGCACCCGTTCCAGTAGAGGAGGTCGTGCGGGCATCCCAGCCCTTGCAATCTGAACCGGTTGCCAGTATCACAGTGGAGGCACCCGTTCCTGCAGAAAACGCCGCACCAGCACCCCAGATCCCGCTGTCTGCCCCCGTCGCTGAGGCAGAAGAAGCGACACCCGTCCTCATGGAGGATGCCGCGCAGGCACCAGAGCTCTACCTGCCTGTACCGGAGCCCCGACCGTCATCTGTTCCAGAGCCGGCTGCTTCCGCCACAGGTGAGCGCCGCCAGGACTGGCGGGCGCCAGGAGAGCTGCCGCAAACCGTACATCGTAAGCTGGTGTTTGATGGTGGAGACATGGAGATGCTGGTGGAGGAGAATTACAACCGGCGTCAGGAGGAAGAGTGGAGACGTCGGGAGCGGGAAGCAGAGCGACAAAGGGAGCAGCGAGAATCCCAAAAGCTTCGGCAACGTCACCTGGAGAAGGACCTGGCAGAGAAGGCACGTATGAGAAAGGATAAAAGTACGGTGAGGGAGCCGCGGCGTAAGGGTGCAGTACGGAACTTTAAGTTAAAAGGTGGTTGGGGCTTCATCCAGGACCTGACTTATTTAGAAGTTTTTGTAACCCGGCGGGACGTGGAGGCTCACCTCCCAGAAGGACACCCGGGGAGGGACCTGTTGCCAGGAGACTTGGTGACTTACACCCGACACTGGGGTTACAATGGATGGTACGCCCTAAATGTTACCAGGTGCGACCCCTACTCCCCAGAGTGTCAGGAAACTGACAGACCCTACGACCTTCAGCCTCCCCCAACCAGGCCTCTGCACAAGTGCCCACCCCACGCCGTAAATCTCCCCAGCCTCCCTCAGTGGTCTCCTCAGCAGCCCCAGCTATGGACATGATAATGATAGCTGGCCCGTACCCGGCGCCTGTTAGGCCCCCTGGGATTCGTTCAGTCCGGGACATAGGGGTCCAGACCCGGAGGGAGATGAAAGAGGTGGCCACACAGACCCAGATAGGGGTCACGACGTCACTGTACAGGCCACACGACGTCATCAGGTCTGGGTGGACCCTCCTGTCACGGATGTTTGGCAAGCTCCAGAACAGTACCAGGTGGTACCTGGAAGAGGCCAGCCAAAGAAGTCTAATAACCCGGACAGGGTCTCTGTATGTAAATAGTTAAATTATTGATGTACCCGGACGGGTGAATGTTCAGAAGAACAAGTTTATTGTTGCCTTAATATACCCAGGTTGGGTAATGGTGTTTCACTGTAATGAAAATGTTGAACTTTGAAGCCATGAACTGTACTGGCTCACAAACTTTTCTGTAAATAGTTGGCACTTCGGTGCTCCATCTTGGTTTTACAAAAAACTTTACTGTGCACTATTTTCAACTACCTCAGAAACTAAAAACCCGTTTGGAGTGGCCGAAAGTGAGGTCTGCTCAAGGAAAGTCTTGCAGCCCACCCAAGACCACAGTTGGAGGTTTGGAGCGGGTCCTCCACAAGCACAAGTAAAGGACACTGTGAAGTTACCCCGGTGGGGGTAGTCCTAAGAAGTCTCCACGAACTTCGGCACTAATGCTATTTGCACTTTTGTTGAATATGTATTTATTAACACACATGTATAACACATATCAAGGGTATGAACAGTAACAAAACATGTCACATAATATAAGCCATTTGCACTTTTGTAATGTTATTATTAAAAATTTTATTATGCAACGTTTAACTTGAAGTGTTTCCTGCTTTCTTACTACGTCGCATAGTCCACACTGCTACATCACTTTGCACCATTGCTCTATCTCACATCTATCTGCCCTGGAAGGATAGCGTGTTACCTGTAGAAGACTTTTCACCTACCTGCACTACACCATCCCTTCCAGAGGACCTGCACAGCAGCGCTGGACACCCTGACCAGGTACTACAGGTGGCGTCACGACAAACTACACGAATATTCTATCATCCCCTGGAAATATCCCACATTCCAGTGATCGCCCAGGTCACGGACCGAGCTGTGCTACTCGTGACATCCCCCATAGAAGTCGACGTGATCGGTGCCGAGTACCCCCAAAACCCCTGTCTCTGTGCGACTCAACTTCCCTCACTGTGCTGGCACTTTACATTTACAAATGCCTCTGGGTTTTTTTTTTGGGGGGGTGGGGAACATTCAGACTTTTGCTATGGGGCCCCATGATTTATATGTACGCCCCTGCTGCTGAGGCATGGTATTTAAGGCTGTTAAGGAGCCAACATACATGGACCTTGCCAGCAGCGTCGGACTGGAGTACCTTGGGCCCACCAGAGAAAATATATTCTTGCGGCCCAACATCATACTTCCCAACCTTTGAATAAGGGAAAGAGGGACAAAGGCTGTGGCACGCTGTGCATGCTGCAGAAAATTTTAGGCCATGCCACGTTGCACCACAGACTGTCCAGGAGTTGGTGGATGCTTTAGTCCAGGTGTGGGAGGAGATCCCTCACGAGACCATCCGTCGCGCTCATCAGGAGCATGGCCAGAAGTTGTAGGGAGGTCATACAGCATACCTCCCAAATTTGGAAGACAGGAAAGAGGATTAAAGGCTGTGGCGCGTGTTGCGCGCCGCTGAAAATTTTAGTCCACGCCCTGACAACACCCATTTCACAGCTAATCACACCCATATCCTCACCCCAAGCGTAACCATTTAGCACTGCTGATACACACTGACTAGTGTAATGAAAAGGCAGCGAAGAGAAAGAACAACAGAGAAAGAAAGAGAGGAAAGAAAGAAAAGAGAGAAAGAAAGGAACAGAGAGAAAAAAGAACAGAGAGCGAAAGGAAAGAACAGAGAGCGAGAAAGAAAGACTAGAGAGAGAGCCATAGGCGTAGCTAGGGTTTTGGTTTAGTGGGGGCAAAACTTCTGAGTGGGCCCATCATCAGAGAACCTCAGCAAATGACCGCGCTGTTGGCCAAAATAATCTCTATATAAAAAGACCAATATTGATATTACCGCCATATGGTCTGTGTTAAATAATACCAGTCCTACAGAACATATAGATTACAGCACAGGTACAGATAATGACTTACCGCTGATGTTCTTTCTAATGGAATTGTTCACTTTTCATGTCTTTTCCATCTGGCCCACACCGACATGACGACTTCTCCAGCCAGGACTCGACTGCACCCCATTAAAAAAAAATAAAAAAAAACTCACCTCCCGGCTCCTGTGCTGCTCACTGTTCTCCCTCTCAGCGTTTGACAGCGGGCGCCGGCAGGTGATGTTATTGCGCCCGCTGTCATACGCTGAGAGGGGGATTATGGGAGAGAAGGAGCGCTCGCTCCTTCTCTCTCCATGCGGTCAGCTTTATCGGCTGAATGCCGATACAGCTGACCCTCCGATGACGGGTGGGGGGCCCACTGCTGGCACCGGGCCCCCCCAACGCCTGTTCAGGCCCCATAGCTTCCGGGCGGCAGAGCAGGGAGAGCGATTCTCCCTGCTCTGCAGCAGAATGTAACTGTATCGTAGCTCCGGGTGGGCTCCCTCAGAGCACGGGCCCCGGGGCCACCGCCCCCTCTGCCCCGCGACCTATCCTTTCAAATCAGGGCCCACCACGCAGGAGCTGGGGCCCACCGTAGGTTTCTCCGGTGTCCCGGGCCTCAGTCCGACCCTGCTTGCCAGCCTGATAATACCAGGCCACAGCAGTCTGCATATCTTGACTGGTTAACAAAAATAGGGGATCCCCTCGAAAAAAATTTGGCATGGGGTCCCCCTTATTTTTGTTAACCAGTCAGATGAAGCAGACTGCTGAGGCCTGGTTTTTCAGGCTGGTAAGGATCTAATATCCATGGACCTTGCCAGCCTGATAATACCAGGCCACAGCAGTCTGCTTAGCTTGGCTGGTTAACAAAAATAGGGGATTCCCTCGAAAAAAAAAACGGCGTAGGGGTCCCCCTATTTTTGTTAACCAGCCAAGTAAAATGCAGACTGCTGCGGCCTGGTATTAAAAGACTGTCAAGGCCCATGGATTTTGGCCCTCAACAGCCTGATAATACCAGGCTACAGCAGCCCCACATTTGGCGCATCAAAAGATGTGCCAATTGTGGCACTTTACCCGGCTCTTCCCACTGCCCTGTAGCGGTGGCAAGTGGGGTAATAAGGGGTTAATGTCACCGTTGATTGCACGGTGAGAATAAGCCCGGTTAATAATGGAGAGGTGTCAATAAGACACCGATCCATTATTAATCCCAAAGTTTTTAAATGTATAAAAAAAAAGACACTGCAAGAAAAAAGTATTTTAATGAAATAAAAGAGACAACACAGTTTTCATTTCTTTTATTATACTCTCATTCCTGCGACGCCATCGATCTCCTGTAAAAAAAGAAAAAAAAAAAACCAACAGTATACCACCTGTCCGACGCAGTCCATAGTAACGAGTGTCCCACGACGATCCAGCTCTGCTACATCACAATGACAGGCAGAGCCTGTCATCTCGACGAAGCACAGCTGATTACCTGCTTCCCCGGCGGTGACGTCATCGGACTGACTGCTTTACGGCCGGGATTACCCAGCAGTCACTGCAGTTATCGCGAGAAACTGCATGTGACCGCCGGGGAAAGATGATGGCGGCCATCAAGCAGTCCAGCCCGTGACCGCCGGAGATCTTCTGCCAGGTAAGTGCCGCTGACTCCTGACAGACCCGACCGACGGACACTGACAGTGACAGTGACAAATCCGATTCCGGTATCCGATAAGACGAAAATATCGGAACTAAGTATCGAAAGTCCGATAGAGCTAATATCGGCCGATACCCGATACTTGCGGTATCGTATCGCTCAACACTATTCACCAGTTCTTATGTTACGGCTGATCAGTGTAAAGTAGGAAATCATAATAACTTGCTATTAAGACTTAATGAACACTAGAAGTTATTCTGCATTTGTAATTTGGTAGCCATTTGTACAGTTGTAGTGGTTTGACATTGACAATCATTTTATTCTTGCAACATGAAAATAATCTCTATGTGAATTGGCCTAATTGCCTCCCATTTCACACGAACAGACTGAAAAGACTTTAGTGAGTAGAGCATGGTGGAAGCAAAGCAACAGTCACAAAGAATAACTATGCAAATTGCCTCTTTAGAGAAAGAGGACTAACTCTGTACCGCCACATGTTGGAAGTACTGATTCTAAAAATCACAATCAACCCTTTAACGAGTCTTGCAATATGACTTATTATGATAACAGCCAAATCAGAATCTCAAAGAATAACTAAATAATAACTAAACTTTTTTTAAATAATTATCCTCCAGTCATTGCAAAATCATGAATTTTTGTAATATAACTAATTACTTTATTTTGCTTCCTTTTTTTTAAACACTATGCTGCAGTGCTCTTTCTGTGCCAGTTAATTATCCTTTAGAAGCTCCTTTCGGAGAATCATAGAATTTTAGAGTTGGATGAGACCTCCAGAGTCAATATGTCCAATCCCCTGCTCATGCAGGATTCACTAAACCATCTCAGAGAAATGGAGCGCCACCCTAGGGCCGTGGGGTACACGGACCCGGGTCGAACGGTTCTTAAAGGGGAAATGTCACGTCAGCTGTGGACCTGGGCATCCAATAAAAATGATGAAGATGTAAAAATAAAAGTTATAGGGGATAGGGGAATAGTTTGTGAAGCCACCCGTGGTATTTGGCAATAAAGATGTTAGCCGATGCTGCTTAAGAGACTGCTGGGGCTTTTGGTGATGCAGCAGAGTTGTTACAGCTCTCCACGGGTAGAGCTAAGCCCCAGGGCAGTTAAAGTGTTGAAGATGATGATGGTGGTTGTGATGAAGGGCAGATGATGCAGTAAATAATTCTGAGGACACAGCAGGGTGCAGTTTTTTCAATTTTCTCACAGTTATTTGGTACAATCCCCAGCCGGGGTGCTGTGTCCTCTGGGTAGATGGTCCAGACAGCTCTCAGGTAATTTCGGGCACACCGTGTCAGAACCCCCTTCCGAAGTTACTTTCCTGGCCATCTCCCTGCGCTGACTCCCTCCTTTCCTGCCCTGCGCCTTCACACACAGTGTCACAAGCCTCTTCTTTCCGTCCCGTCACGGCTCCTGAGTACTGCAGTGCGCAGGCGCCGGGAAAGGTCAGAGAGGTCCGGTGCCTGCGCACTGTAGTACTCTGCTCTCACCAGGGCAGAGCAGTGCACCTGTGCAGGAGCCGCGACAGGATGGAAAGAAGAGGCCGGCTTCGCTACAAGATGGGAGGCGCCAAACCCGACCACGACTCCCTCCGGACCCGACCGGACGGTGGAACGCCCCTGGGTGAGTATAATCTAACTCGTTTTTCTTAACTTTCAGGTGACATCGGGGGCTTATCTACAGCATTCCAGAATGCTGTAGATAAGCCCCTGATGGCGTTGGCCGCAGCTTATAGGGCAAAAATGGGTGACAGATTCCCTTTAAAAAGTGCTAACTATTTACAATGGAAAGTTCTGGCCACTCACCATCCATGACTTGACTGTCTCTTTAATTCAACATGCTTTAAAGCAATGGAACCTAACCAGGTAATTTAACTATTTACAGTCATATTCCTTCTCAGCTTGCTTCTAACAGGGCAGGTTCTTAGGCCTGCAACCTCCTGGATGGGGAAGTTCTTGTCCAAATGTACCAACGGGTGACTCAAATAGAGCTAGTCCTGCAGTCCGGGTCTCCGTAGCCTGCGTGCACATAGTTGATACTGCTGGAGTTGCAGAGACTGATGCAGCAACTGGCGACGAGGTCTCCGGCTGTTGTTTTGGACGGACATCCACTGGGCATTTGCAAACGCATTACCAACCTTTTCACCCCAATGCTGGTTGTAAGTCACTTTGTCTCCCAGATAGAGATCGCGATATGGTTGACCTTCCAGAAGGTGCGACTCCACGTCACACCGGGTGACGAATATCTTTGCCAGCATTCCAGGCTCCTTAATAAATCCCCAGCCTTTCTTTACCCGTACGGCCACTACCATGCCCTGCCTCAGTGGACCCCGGTCTTCATGTCTGGCTTTGCAGGCCTGAGCCTTGGCCAGTCTGTTCCTCTCCTTCATAGCCTCCCGTTGAGCTGCACGCTTTTCCTCCTCCTTCTTCCACTTGCGCGCAAGCTGCAGGCTGTATTTCTCCTTAGAGATGGTCTCCACATAGCCCTCCCATTGGGCCTCACCGGGGAACCCCATTAGATCAGCGCCTGCGTGCTCACATCTGAACGCCACCCATTCTCCGCGCACCTCACGGGGTGTATGGTCGGGTTGCAGCAGCACCGACAGTTGGTCCCCTATGTTAGATGTCTGATCCCAGACTAGGCGATCACAGACCTGGCCGGGTCTAAGGGCTGACGAGGGTTGCAATGGGCCTATCAGGGTCTCCTTGGTCACTGGAGCAGGGTCGGTCACTGTACCTGCATCAGATGTTTCTTGGGTGCTGGATTCCTCCTCTACTAGGGTCGGGGATATTGGCCGCGAGGCCTCTTGCGGCTCACACACCTTCTCCAATAAGGCCTCCTTCCAGGCCGACACTGCAGTAATCTGTGACCACAGGAGCTCAGCTCCTCCACCTCTACTACAAGAAACTCTGGGTCCACAGCAGGCAGCTGGTCCTGGCATTCTTCCCGTTGGCCGGTGGAGTCCTCCACTTCCAACCCACGCTCCAGTTAACCACCGCTCGCCATCTTGCCTTCAGGGTTCTCTGACACACCCACAAGCTGTTACCACTCTTTCCTTCGTGGGCGGTTCTTCTTTTTCTTTCTTTTCCCGCCATCCCAGACCAGGAGGCGGATCTCGCTCGCTGATGGACATACAGTTAGGTCCATAAATATTTGGACAGAGACAACATTTATCTAATTTTGGTTCTACACATTACCACAATGAATTTGAAACAAAACAAATCAGATGCAGTTGAAGTTCAGACTTTCAGCTTTCATTTGAGGGTATCCACATTAAAATTGGATGAAGGGTTTAGGAGTTTCAGCTCCTTAACATGTGCCACCCTGTTTTTAAAGGGACCAAAAGTAATTGGACAGATTAAATAATTGTAAATAAAATTTTCATTTCTAGTACTTGGTTGAAAACCCTTTGTTAGCAATGACTGCCTGAAGTCTTGAACTCATGGACATCACCAGACACTGTGTTTCCTTCTTTTTGATGCTCTGCCACCCCTTCACCGCGGTGGTTTTCAGTTGTTGTTTGTTTGTGGGCCTTTCTGTCTGAAGTTTAGTCTTTAACAAGTGAAATGCATGTTCAATTGGGTTGAGATCAGGTGACTGACTTGGCCATTCAAGAATATTCCACTTCTTTGCTTTAATAAACTCCGGGGTTGCTTTGGCTTTATGTTTTGGGTCATTGTCCATCTGTAGTATGAAACGACAACCAATCAGTTTGGCTGCATTTGGCTGGATCTGAGCACACAGTATGGCTCGGAATACCTCAGAATTCATTCGGCTGTTTCTGTCCTGTGTCACATCATCAATAAACACTAGTGACCCAGTGCCACTGGCAGCCATGCATGCCCAAGCCATCACACTGCTTCCGCCATGTTTTACAGATGATGTGGTATGCTTTGGATCATGAGCTGTACCACGCCTTCGCCATACTTTTCTCTTTCCATCATTCTAGTAGAGGTTGATCTTGGTTTCATCTGTCCAAAGAATGTTCTTCCAGAACTGTGCTGGCTTTTTTAGATGTTTTTTAGCAAAGTCCAGCCTAGCCTTTTTATTCTTGATTCTTATGAGTGGCTTGCACCGTGCAGTGAACCCTCTGTATTTAATTTCATGCAGTCTTCTCTTTATGGTAGATTTGGATATTGATACGCCTACCTCCTGGAGAGTGTTGTTCACTTGGTTGGCTGTTGTGAAGGGGTTTCTCTTCACCATGGAGAGTATTCTGCGATCATCCACCACTGTTGTCTTCCGTGGGCGCCCAGGTCTTTTTGCATTGATGAGTTCACCAGTGCTTTCTTTCTTTCTCAGAATGTACCAAACTGTAGATTTTGACACTCCTAAAGTTGTAGCAATTTCTCGGATGGGTTTTTTCTGTTTTTTGCAGCTTAAGGATAGCTTGTTTCACCTGCATGGAGAGCTCCTTTGACCGCATGTTTCCTTCACAGCTAAACCTTCCAAATGCAAACACCACACCTCAAATCAAGACCAGCCCTTTTATCTGCTTAATTGAGAATGATATAATGAAGGGATTGCCCACACCTGTCCATGAAATAGCCTTGGAGTCAATTGTCCAATTACTTTTGGTCCCTTTAAAAACAGGGTGGCACATGTAAAGGAGCTGAAACTCCTAAACCCTTCATCCAATTTTAATGTGGATACCCTCAAATGAAAGCTGAAAGTCTGAACTTCAACTGCATCTGATTTGTTTTGTTTCAAATTCATTGTGGTAATGTCTAGAACCAAAATTAGATAAATGTTGTCTCTGTCCAAATATTTATGGACCTAACTGTATATTCACTGCATAGAAGTATTCACAATGGGCGGGCATGATTTTTGCGCCTTTCTCTGATGTTCCGCCCATGACAACACGCCCTTAGCTCCCACACGCCATGTAACACAACAATGGTGGTGATTTCACAGTTCTCTAAAGTCTCTGGCACACAATACCAGATGATGCAGGCCACGAAATCCTGTTCGTAATGCCAAAATGGAGCGACCCCTTAGGGCCGTGGGATATTCGGACCCGGGTCGAATGGTACTTAAAGGGGAAGTTTCACGGCAGCAGTGACCTGGTCCATGGCCCTGGGAGTACAATAAAAATTATGAAGATGTAAAAATAAAAGTTATAGGGGATAGGGGAATAGTTTGTGACGCCACCCGTGGTATTCAGCAATAAAGATGTTAGCCGATGCTGCTTAAGAGACCGCTGGGGCTGTTGGTGATGCAGCAGAGCTGTTACAGCTCTCCACAGGTAGAGCTAAGCCCCAGGGCAGTTAAAGTGTTGAAGATGATGATGGTGGTTGTGGTGCAGGGCAGATGACGCAGTAAATAATTCTGAGGACACAGCAGGGTGCAGTCTTTTCAGTTCTTTGGTACAGTCCCCAGCCGGGGTGCTGTCTTCTGGGTAGGTGGTCCAGACAGCTCTAAGGTAATTTGGGGTACACCGTTTCAGAACCCCCTTCCAATGTTCCTTTCCTGGCCGTCTCCCTGCGCTGGCTCACTCCTCTCCTGCCCTGCGCCTCCACACACAGTGTCCCAAGCCAGCAGCCTCGGATCCTGTTGGGCGACATACTCCAGGTCCCCTTGGTCCTATCTGGCTGCCTTTTCAGCGAATGTGTGAAGATGCGGCTGTAGCACATAAAGATATTGCAGCCTACGGTTAGCTAGCTGAGTCCTCAGTTTCTCCCAGTCCCTCCACCCGACTACAGTCAGCATGGATTCGGGCCCCACGAGAGGATTCCTTACTTCCCGTGCCCCTAGGATCCCTTCTTCCTCTTCTCACTGAAGCTTCTTTCTCTCTCAAGCTTCTCCTTGTTTCTTCTGTCTTTCTTCTCTTTCTACTGTCCTCTGGTCCAGGGACAAGCTCCTCTCTGCTCAAGTCCCCAGCACCAACTCCTTCACAGCTCTTTTCAGCTCCTCTCTTCCTCTCTGACTGACTACTTTCCCTCCAACTGTCACTAACTCCCTGTGGTCTCTCTGACCACTCACTAAGCTCCTCCCTTTCTCCACCCACACCCTCTACCTAGCACCTACCGGGCCCTGAGAGGTCTGGTGTTGGATGTAAGTGTGTGGGTTCTGGGTGATGTCCCCTCCTTACCCAAGAGCGGAGCACCACACCTCCAACTGAGGTGCAGTACTTCTGTGGTGACTGGAGCTCAGGGGTGCCACACAAATGTCTATCCAGCCTCTGTTTGAAGACTTCCTTTTAATGAGAACTCACTGCCTCTCATGGCAGCCTGTTCCACTCTCTGTCAAAAAGACCCATGTCTTTTTCACACATGCTGTTGCTTAGTTCTGTTCCTCCCATTCTGTAGATGTAATTTTTGTTTTTCTTGCTCAGATGAAGAATCTTGCATTTCTCCCTGCTAAATATGATTCTTCTAGTTTCTGCCCATTTTTTAAGCTTATCTAGATCCTTCTAAATCATTTCTTTGTCTTCTCTAGTGTTAGCTAAACCCCCTAGCTTTGCATTGTCTTCAAATTTGATTAGTTTACCTTCAGTTCCATTGTCTAGACCAATGGCTGATCACCAGCATCTGTGCACTATAGTTTGCCTGTGTACAGGAAAAGCAGGAATAGTATTGTCTAAGTATCTGAGTATGAGTGATGGAGCAGAGATAGTCAGAAAGGGAAAGTTCATACAACACATTGTATGGATTTTATGGAGCAGCAATTGAAAGTATCTTATAAAGAGCATAAACTGGACATTGAAGCAACACTTCACCTTAGGGTTTAGGAGCAGGGTCGGAGTTAAGGTAAGGCTGACTAGGCAGGAGGGAAAGGCTACAGACAAGGATACAGATAGATACAAGTATAGGACACAGTTCAGACAGTGTCAGGTACGTGAACAGGTACAGAATCAATGATTCAGGCCTGAGTATGCAGCCTCCGGGAGGCGGAAAAACAAGACACAAAGAACACAGAAATGGGCCTGGATATGCAGCCTCCAGGAAGGCAGAAAATAAGACAAACAGAAAAAGGTCAGGTATGCAACCCCCAGATAAGACGGAAAAACAGGACAGGACCTGGCAACTCAGTAGCAAGACACAGACTGAGATAGAGCGTTGCTCAGGCATCCTCCTATGGGCGGGGATGCCTTAAGTACCTGATGCCTCATGGCAATTGGCTGGGGACACCTTAGGAAGGTGCACACTGTCTCTATAAGACTAAGGAATGCCGGGCTGCCGCCCTAAGCATACAGCCAGGAAGTATGCAGAAAGCAAGGACATGAGGTTCACAGCAAGGAGCCGGCAGAGGACAGAACTTACAGCATGGCCTGGAGTGGTGAGTAAGATGGGAAGCCATGCAGTGATGCCAGCAGAGCGCGTTACAAAGGCTGAGAACCACTGGTGACTGATCTGCTGTGAGCGCAGTGTCAGTGACCGGCGCTGATGTCATCGAGGTTACCTTTGGTCACTGACGCAGCAGTTCAGTCACCAGTGGTTCTCAGCCTGGACGGTCACATCTTGGCACCATCCAGTTTGAAAACTATTCATCTCCCCAGACATGGATCACGGCATAGGACAGAACGACTGACAGGTGAGGGACATTGTTGTTGGGCTTCGGTGGAATTAGGCGTTAGGTGAGCATAACTATGTTTGTTATTTTTAAATACAAATGGAAAACTGTGTTTTGTTTTATTTCTAATGAAGGACTTTATTCTGGCTGTGTCTTTATTTAACATGTAACTATAGGATTAGTAATGGAAAGGTGTCTTATAGACGCCTCTCCATTACTAAGTAATGGGCTTGATGTCACCTTACAATACAAAGGTGACATCAACCCCACAAATATGAACCCCACTTGCCACCGCTACAGGGCAAGTGGGAAGAGTCGGGCAAAGCGCCAGAAATGGGGAATGTAACATATGTGCCTTTTATGGGCAGCTGCGGGCTGCTACTTTTAGGATGGGGGGCCAATATCTGTCCCTTATGAGTCTGAGAATGCCAGCCCCCAGCTGTCTGCTTTAGCAAGGATGGCTGTCAAAAATGGGGGAGCCCACACTGTTTTTTTAAATTATTTAAATAATTAAAAAAACAGCTTGGGAACCCCTCTATTCTTGATAACCAGCCTTGTTGAAGCTGACAGCTGAGGGTTGCAGTCCCTAGCTGTGAGTTTTGCCTGACTGGTTATCAAAAATAGGGGGGAACCCACACCGTTTATTTTTTTTTAAATTATTTATTTACAGCGCAGGAGTCGGCTAATGTATACACCCATCAGCCGCTCCTGCTCTCGCTGTTATTAGCAGTAGCGGGTGTCGGATGATGGGAGCTGTAGTCCCATCAGCTGACACCAGTGACCAGAAAAACTTTATACCTCCGATCACAGTTGAGCGCTCACGCTGTCTTTTGACAGCATTGGAATTACCGCTCTCTGACCTGTGGAAATGATTTCACTGCCAATCAGAAGCGATGTTCGCCGTGCTGTCATGCACATGACAGCTTGACAAACAGTGGATGTTCGGGCCCCCCATTCAACTTTTTCTAATTGTTCAGTCCGCCCATCTCTAATTATGTATATACTGTATTTAATGAGTCAGAGTCTGTCCATTTGATACCGACTCCACCAATATGGACACTGACTCCAACTCGACAGCCCTGCAGCTTATAACATCATACTGTATGGGGATAAATTAAGCTACTAGTGTTCTGTCCCCATCATTCTTCATTAGCCGGTATAAAGAGATTGAGAAACAAGAGCCAAATGACTCCAATATTGTCGTTCACACTCATTGAACAACCTGAACTCAGAGCATGTAAATACAACCAAAATGTCTGAGTGTCATGGTGCAATATGTCAACTTTGGGGGCCTTATTTTATTTTTTTGCCTAGGGTCCCACATTGTCTAAAATCGGCCCTGTTTAGGAGAGAAGGTAGCAAAATAAGACAATGAAGAATATTTCAAAAATTGAAAGCTTTGCAATGCGCTGTAGGATAATTAAATAACTTTAACTTTAGATCTTACAGCAAATATATTTTAAGCTGCCTCAGATTGGACAATGTAGTTGGTCATGAATCTGTTAGGGATATGCATTTTATATATATATACACATTTGATTGTGAAGATGTACAAAAAAAGACACTTATAGACAAAAAGCACGCTTTGCTGAATATGTATAAGAATCACAGATATTACTTAAAGTTATCAACCAAAAAGAACAAAGAGAGGAGCTTAATCACTGAATAAAAATAATTTTATTGAAACAAAAAATATAATATAATAATGAATAAAATAGTTTTAAAGCTAATAAACAAATGCTAAATTAATCCACAGACAATCTTAAGGAGACCTCAATGTATAAAAAACTCACATATAACCAAAAAAGTGATAAATATTCATATATTAAAAATTAGTCAAAAGAATTTCATCAGGCAGAAGGTACATAAATATCAGGAATCATACTTATAATTATAAGAAATCAACAAAATACAAAATGTGCACAAAAAGTGCATATAGTGCTGTAAACTTCCAAAAAATTGTATTATAAAAACTTTTTAATTGCATACTTACAGAGAAAAGGAACAATAAATAATATATTACCCTTAAAAAATTGACAAAATATAATTTAATTTAAATGTGCATGAAAAGTGCATATAGTGCTGTAAGCGTCAAAAATCTGACTAATGCTGAGAAAAACACTAATATATACCCATATAGGGAAAAAGCACACAAAATAATTGAAGAGTACAAAAAAGTGCATATAGTGCTATAAACATCAAAAAAATCAGACAAATGTCAAAGAAATAGAAACTGTTATATATGTGCAAAGTGCAAATAATAAGCCCAGTATGAATCCTTTAGCTTCAGTGTCTAAGATGTCATAGAAATAAATCCTTTCAAAAAAACCCAAAATGAAATAAGACTAATGTCTAAAAATAAACTTACATAAGTGAGTGGAGTAAAAAAGAGGATCTCCAGCCGCCCCAACGCGCGTTTCGTGAAAGTCACTTTCTCAGGAGGCATACAAAAAGGGGGAAACTCAGGTGTTTTATAGTTTGGCCAACCTATCAACAGATTGCCAGCACATATGCTGCAAATTAAAAGACATCGCTTGCTGGAAGACCGGAAAGAGCCAGTGGTATGACGCTTGTCCGAACCGGAAGTGACATGTGTAATGGAGCTACTTTAGCTTGCGGTCCAGCGGAACGCACGCTAGGGGCGTTACTAAGTAACCGCATCTGCGCACAACCGCCCAAGGATCACTTACAAAAGTGCTCATGTCACAAACAGCGGGGGAAGCGTACCTGGATCTCAATTGAACAGTACGATATGCACTACAGAAAATCACTTATAAACCGGCAATATTTAACAATCATCATATTATACATTGAATATTTAGAATAATATCATAATAATATATATAGAAAGAACAAATACAAAAACAGAATATAATAGACAAGTCTTCAGATGAACACCGATATCTTTGCAAAAATTCTTCGTACATGAAGTTACTTCACAGAGGAGGTTATTGGATAATACTGCGATATGTTTCAGCTGAATAAAACTATAAATAAAAAATATAACAAATTAGTATTAAAATACAATAAAAATATAATAAAAATAATAAAATAAAAAATAATAGAAAAAAAAATAAAAATAAAATGAAAATAAAAATAAAAAATGAAAAAAAGAAATAAAAAATGAATAAAAATAATAAAAAAAAAATAAAAAAAAAAAATATATATATATATATATATATATAATAAAAAATAATAAATGAGAAAATAATAAAAATAAAAAATAAAAATATAATAAAAAATGAATAAATGAACCCCCATATAGTGTTGAGCATTCCGATACCGCAAGTATCGGTATCGGCCGATATTCGCCGTATCGGAATTCCGATACTTTTCCTATATCGTAATGGAAGTTCCCATAATTCTTTGAGAGGCAGTGTGATTTTATTCAGCCAATGAGGATTCCTAAGAAGGCTATTTGAGAAACCGCATTTGTAAATCATCCTTTTTCCTTGCAGTGTTGTTTTCACAGCTCTGTGCAAGATGTGTGTGTGAGTGCAGGTGACGCTGCAGTTTGCTCTGCATCCAACGCTGTTTGTAGTTATCTGCACGTGTCACTCACTGACTCTTTTTTTTTTTTTTTTTATTTTGTGGAATTGGTGCTGCTCCATACAATTGAAATTAACAGTGCTCTATTAGTGTTAGGGTTTGAGTTCCCGCTGCTGCACAAGGGGAGTCTCGAACCAGTCCCGCTGCGGTCTCCCATTCATCTCCGGCCGCAGTGGAGCCTGCTCAGCAGAGACGTCGGTCCAAGCGTCTTGCCCACTCCACTACTGTGCAGTGACTTGCTGCTGCCTTTCCTGGATCTGCTATTATAGCCAGTGTTGGAGCAGACGTCTTTGGGACAAAGTCCTGCGTTTTCCCTTCTGAGCATGCCCAGAGTGAGATCTCTCATTGGAGATCAGGGGTCACATGCTCGGGTACTGCAGCGGCTCCTATTGGTCTGCCAGGAAGGCCCTGCGATTACTGATGTTCGGGAACAAGTTTCATTGGTACTGGTTTCTGGCAGGTCCTGTAGCTGTTGCTATAAAAGGGTAGCATGGCTGGGCCGCCATGCGCTAATATCAACCATTGTATGCTATGCGCCAGTGTGGTCATGTGTGTGTGTGGTTAGGGACCCGGCTGAAATAAGCCACTAGAATACCGACTTAATCGTGAGGAGTTTGGTGCGTAGCTGATCAGGGTCGGCGTCCTAGATGCCTTAGATTACCAGCATAACCGGTGAGGAGTTTTGATTGCCGTATTCAGGGTCTGGCGTTCAGACGCCATAGTTTGCGGGTGACTCCCGCGAGGACATTAGCACATGATCACGCTTTATGTACGCTTAGCACTTAACTGTGTACCTGAGAGCCTGACAGGACACAGCACTTTTTCTCAGCGGCCCTGTGACGTAACAGGGTTCGCTTTCAACTCTAGACAGCGCCCTAGCGTGTTTTCTTTGCGACTCAGTTGTGTTTAGTGAGTTCGCACACATCGCCATATAGCGCTGCGGCTCTCCTTCTAGCGGCTCTGTGGAGTAACAGAGTTCGCACTTATTGCCACAGCGCGTTACGGCGTTTATGTTGGCGACTCTGCGGGATTACAGAGTTTGCTTCTTACGCCATTTTACTAGCAGCAGGCTCCGCCTGCACGGTGGACCCCGGGCTGCGAACGCACCTCTCCACATCTTATATTTGGTGCGTTCCGCAGACCCTAGCATAATATTAGCGCCAGGGTCTGGCTAGTAAAATGGCGGATGAACAGCGTTTACAGTTGTACATCCAGCAGCTGGAGGGTAGGTTGGCGGCTCTTGAGCGCACAACCTCAGCTGTGGATGTTACCGCAGTCGCTGTTCAGGCTGCTAGCGTAGCTGCAGCCAGTTTGTCCTCTGCCACCTCTGTCCCTACATTGTCCCACCTCCCGCTTCCAGACAAGTTTGCTGGTGACAGCAAGCAATGTCGGGGATTTGTGAGTCAGTGCTCCATACACCTCGAGCTTCTGGCTGCACGTTTCCCCACGGATCGGGCACAAGTGGGCTTTGTGATAGCTCTTCTGTCGGAGCAGAGCGTTGGGGTGGGCAACGCCGCTGTGGGAGCGCGACGACCATGTGGTGCGGAGTGCTTCTCGTTTTCTGGAGGCTCTGAAAAAGGTTTTTCTAGGACCTCAGATCACCCACGATACGGCCCTCAAACTGCTGGCAAGTACCCAGGGTTCGGCTTTGGTCAGCCAGTTTGCTGTCCAATTTCGGACTCTGGCCTCGGAATTAGAGTGGCCAGATAAAGTCCTCATTCCCGTGTTCTGGAGAGGACTGGCGGGTCATGTGAAAGACGCCTTGGCTACCAGAGAGATTCCTGCCACACTGGAGAAGCTTATCGCTATTTCCACCCGCGTCGACCTCCGTTTCCACGAGCGGAGGCTGGAACGTGCCCAGTGTAGGCAGAGGGTTCGGTTGGCTCCAACCTTCACCACCCCTCTGGAGTCGCCCGTTCAGGCGCCCGACCTTCAGGAGGTTGCTCCTGCAGGATCTAAATCTCGACTCACTCGTCCATCCCCGATTTGTTATATTTGCCAGCAGCAGGGACATTTTGCCAACCGATGTCCACAGCGGCTGAATAAACGGTCGCGCCCAGTAACCGTAGGAACAGGGTCACTGGACGCCATGAGTTTTGCCCCTAAAGTGCTCCTCAAGGGGATAATTACCCACGGTTCTACCACCCTACCCGTCAAGCTGTGTGTGGATTCTGGGGCAGAGGGGAATTTTATGTCATCCTCCTTTGCTTCTCGCCACACCATGCCTTTGGTGTTGCTGGCTGAACCAGTATCGGTACGGGTGTTGAACGGAGCAATTCTGCCCTCACAAATCACCCATCAGTCTGTCCCACTCACCTTGTCTATGTCTCCTTCCCATCAGGAGAATATATATTTTTTTTCCTCCCTGAGGGTATAGATGAGGTTTTGTTGGGATTACCCTGGCTCCGCCACCACTCTCCCCATATTGAGTGGTCTTCAGGGAGAATTCTGGGTTGGGGTAATTTATGTAAAGGCAGATGCATTAGGGACAGCGTGCAGGTCAACACCACTGAGATACCCATAGACCTCTCTACTCTTCCCAAGGTCTATTGGTCTTATGCCGACGTTTTCTCGAAGAAGGCTGCGGAGACTCTTCCGCCTCATCGCCCCTATGACTGTCCTATTGACCTCTTGCCTGGAGCTGAGCCTCCTAGAGGAAGGGTTTATCCCCTCTCTCTTCCTGAGACAGAGGCCATGTCCCAATATATTCAGGAGAACTTGGCAAGGGGATTCATTAGGAAGTCGGTGTCACCAGAGGGAGGGGGGTTCTTCTTTGTGCAGAAGAAGAACGGAGAATTACGTCCGTGCATTGATTATAGGGGTCTCAACGCTATCACCGTGAAAAATAAATATCCTTTGCCGCTAATCTCTGAGCTCTTTGACAGGCTTCGGGGAGCAAGGGTATTTACTAAGTTAGACCTGCAGGGGCGTATAACCTGATTCGCATCCGTGAGGGGGACGAATGGAAGACGGCATTTAACACCAGGGATGGGCATTATGAATATCTGGTAATGCCCTTTGGGCTCTGTAACGCCCCAGCTGTCTTCCAAGACTTTCTGAATGACATCTTCCGGGATATGTTGACCACCTCGGTGGTAGTCTATCTGGATGACATTCTCATCTTTTCTCCAGATATGGCCTCCCACCGGAGAGATGTCTGCAAGGTCTTCGACCTCTTGCGACCAAATTCCCTATATGCGAAGTTGGAGAAGTGCATGTTTGAGCAGGAGTCTCTACCTTTCCTGGGCTATATCATCTCCACCCAGGGATTGGCTATGGATCCTACCAAACTACAGGCTGTGATGGATTGGCAAGAACCCCACTCCCTTAAGGCGGTGCAGCGCTTTATGGGGTTCATTAACTACTATCGCCAATTCATTCCCCACTTCTCTACTTTGGTAGCTCCCTTGGTAGCCCTCACCAAGAAGGGAGCTAATCCCAAGTTGTGGTCAGAGGAGGTCACAAAGGCGTTCTCTTCCATCAAGTCTCATTTCGCCAGTGCTCCCATCTTACATCGCCCCGATGTCGATAAACCGTTTATCTTAGAGGTGGATGCCTCTTCTGTTGGTGCTGGAGCAGTCCTCTTTCAAAAGGATGCCCAGGGTCGGAAGCATCCCTGCTTCTTCTTTTCCAAGACCTTTACACCAGCAGAGAGGAATTATTCCATCGGGGACAGGGAGTTACTGGCTATGAAGTTGGCTTCTCTGAGTGGAGACATCTTCTGGAGGGGGCTCGCTTCCCCTTCCAAGTATTCACGGACCACAAGAACTTGGTGTATTTGCAGACAGCCCAGCGGCTAAATTCCCTCAGGCCAGATGGTCCTTGTTTTTCTCCCGTTCCATTTCACCCTCCATTTACTCTCCGGTGAGAAGAACATTCGCGCAGACGCTCTATGCCGCTCCGTGGTGTCCTCTGAGGAGGTGGAGGAGGAGCCTCGGCTTATTGTCCCCACAGAAAGCCTAAGAATGGTGGCTCCGGTTTCGCTTGAGTCTGTGCCTCCGGGCAAGACTTTTGTGCCCATCAATTTGCGACCGAAGTACTCTCTTGGGCACATTCGTCCAGGGTGGGTGGACATTTTGGGACAAAAAGGACTTCTGAGTTGCTGGCGAGAACATACTGGTGGCCGCAGATGGCCCGTGACGTCAGGGAATACGTTCAGGCGTGCGTCTCCTGCGCCAAGAATAAGTCCCCTCGACAAATGCCAGCTGGGTTACTTTTCCCTTTACCGGTGGCAGACAGGCCTTGGGAGATGGTCGGGATGGATTTTGTGGTGGGCTTACCCAAGTCTCGAGGCTGCACCATCATCTGGGTGATAACCGACCACTTCTCCAAAATGGTGCACTTAGTGCCGTTACCATGGTTACCGTCTGCACGGGCCTTGGCAGCATTATTCATTAGGCATATTTTTCGCCTTCACGGTATGCCAGACAAAATTGTCAGTGATCGAGGTCCCCAGTTTGCGTCTCGGTTCTGGAGAGAGCTGTGTCGTTTACTCAGCATTGAGTTGAATCTCTCCTCTGCATACCATCCCGAGACGAATGGGTTGGTAGAGAGGGTCAACCAGACCTTGGTCACATACTTGCGACATGTTGTCTCTGCCAGGCAGGATGACTGGGCATCCTTGCTACCGTGGGCTGAGTTCGCTCTAAATAATGATGTGGCTGACTCCACCGGACAGACCCCATTCCTCCTGAACTACGGTCAGCATCCGCGGGTACCAGTGCCCATGCCCGTGTCTTCCGCTGATTCCAGGGTGGCAGACTGGGCTGTGGAGGCACGGGACATTTGGGACCGCACACAGGATGCCATTCAGGCCTCCAAAGAGAGGATGAGGTCTTCGGCCTATGCCCATCGGCGCCCCGCTCCTACATTTGCTCCGGGTGACCTAGTGTGGCTTTCTGCCCGAAAAATCAGGCTACGTGTAGAGTCCACCAAGTTGGCACCTCGCTTTTTGGGCCCCTTTAAAGTTCTTGAGCAGGTGAACCCGGTGGTTTACCGCCTAGCCCTTCCGCCTCGCCTTGGTATCACTGACACCTTTCACGTGTCCCTCCTGAAACCCGTGGCCATTTCCCGGTTTTCCGAGTCATCTGCGGGACGTCGGTTCATCTACCGACGATCATGAGGTGAACGCCATTGTTGGGTACAAGGTGGTACGAGGCAAAAAATTTTATTTGGTGGATTGGAGGGGTTATGGGCCTGAGGATAGGTCTTGGGAGCCTGCCGAGCATGTTCACGCTCCGCAGCTCATCGCTGCCTTTGAACGCAGCGAGGCCAGGAGAAGGGGGGCCCTTTGGAGGGGGGGTAATGTTAGGGTTCGAGTTCCCGCTGCTGCACAAGGGGAGTCTCGAACCAGTCCCGCTGTGGTCTCCCATTCATCTCCGGCTGCAGTGGAGCCTGCTCAGCAGAGATGTCGGTCCAAGCGTCTTGCCCACTCCACTACTGTGCAGTGACTTGCTGCTGCCTTTCCTGGATCTGCTATTATAGCCAGTGTTGGAGCAGACGTCTTTGGGACAAAGTCCTGCGTTTTCCCTTCTGAGCATGCCCAGAGTGAGATCTCTCATTGGAGATCAGGGGTCACATGCTCGGTTACTGCAGCGGCTCCTATTGGTCTGCCAGGAAGGCCCTGCGATTACTGATGTTCGGGAACAAGTTTCATTGGTACTGGTTTCTGGCAGGTCCTGTAGCTGTTGCTATAAAAGGGTAGCATGGCTGGGCCGCTATGCGCTAATATCAACCATTGTATGCTATGCGCCAGTGTGGTCATGTGTGTGTGTGGTTAGGGACCCGGCTGAAATAAGCCACTAGAATACTGACTTAATCGGTGAGGAGTTTGGTGTGCTAGCTGGTCAGGGTCGGCGTCCTAGATGCCCTAGATTACCGGCATAACCGGTGAGGAGTTTTGATTGCCGTATTCAGGGTCTGGCATTCAGACACCATAGATTGCGGGTGACTCCCGCGAGGACATTAGCACATGATCACGCTTTATGTACGCTTAGCACTTAACTGTGTACCTGAGAGCCTGACAGGACACAGCACTTTTTCTCAGCGGCCCTGTGACGTAACAGGGTTCGCTTTCAACGCTAGACAGCGCCCTAGCGTGTTTTCTTTGCGACTCAGTTGTGTTTAGTGAGTTCGCACACATCGCCATATAGCGCTGCGGCTCTCCTTCTAGCGGCTCTGTGGAGTAACAGAGTTCGCACTTATTGCCACAGCGCGTTACGGCGTTTATGTTGGCGACTCTGCGGGATTACAGAGTTTGCTTCTTACGCCATTTTACTAGCAGCAGACTCCGCCTGCACGGTGGACCCCGGGCTGCGAAAGCACCTCTCCACATCTTATTTGGTGCGTTCCGCAGACCCTAACAATTAGTGTGACGCGCTTCCATCCATATACAATACATTGGTTGCAAACACTATAGAAGTACACAAAGGAGCCTTTCACGCTAGTGAACAGTTGTGTGCAGTGTTCACTGTAGTCTGTGAGGTTTTCATTTTTTGGTGCGATCACGCTCCAGTTAATTATTCAACACTGCTGGTTGTAGTCTGCTGAGCGTGTGTCACTGCCTATTCTGACAATTTTCTCTAATTGGTGCTGCTCCATTTATTTCAGAAAACTCAAATCTATTAGTGTGACGCGCTTCCATCCGTATACAATACATTGGTTGCAAACACTATAGAAGTACACAAAGGGCCTTTCACAGCTAGTGAACAGTTGTGTGCAGTGTTCACTGTAGTCAGTGAGGTTTTCATTATTTGAGTGCAGATCACGCTACAGTTATTCTTCAACCACTGCTGGTTGTAGTCTGCTGAGCGTGTGTCACTGCCTCATCCTTGACATTTTTCTCTAATTGGTGCTGTTCCATTCTATTTAAAAAAAATCAAATCTATTAGTGTGACGCGCTTCCATCCGTATACAATACATTGGTTGCAAACACTATAGAAGTACACAAAGGGGCCTTTCACAGCTAGTGAACAGTTGTGTGCAGTGTTCACTGTAGTCTGTGAGGTTTTCATTAGTTTGAGTGCAGATCACCTACAGTTAGTTCTTCAACCACTGCTGGTTGTAGTCTGCTGAGCGTCTGTCACTGCCTCATTCTTGACATTTTTCTCTAATTGGTGCTGCTCCATTCTATTTCAAAAAACTCAAATCTATTAGTGTGACGCGCTTCCATCCGTATACAATACATTGGTTGCAAACACTATAGAAGTACACAAAGGGGCCTTTCACAGCTACTGAACAGTTGTCTGCAGTGTTCACTGTAGTCTGTGAGGTTTTCATTTTTTGAGTGCAGATCAAGCTACAGTTAGTTCTTCAACCACTGCTGGTTGTAGTCTGCTGAGCGTCTGTCACTGCCTCATCCTTGACATTTTTCTCTAATTGGTGCTGCTCCATTCTATTTAAAAAAACTCAAATCTATTAGTGTGACGCGCTTCCATCCGTATACAATACATTGGTTGCAAACACTATAGAAGTACACAAAGGGGCCTTTCACAGCTAGTGAACAGTTGTCTGCAGTGTAGTGCAGTGCAGTTGTATTGCAGTCTCTGAGGAATAACCACACTTAGGCCTTATAACTTTTCTGACTTTCTTTATCAATCTACCAAGATGAAGAAGGCAGGGAGTAAGGCATGTGGTCGTGGCCGTGGAGTTTCAGCAGGAAGAGGACGTGGGGATTCTGTGGCTGCTGCCGCCCCCAGTGACACAGCATCCACCAGTTTTCCCCGTGAGCGTTCCTTTATGCGCACTTTTGTAGGAGCTCGGCGTACCCCCCTGCTGCGGGAAGAACAAATTGAATCCGTTGTTGGTTGGATGGCAGCCAATGCATCGACTTCAATTGCTTCCACCTCCTCTCAGGACCACAGCACTGTTAAACAACCATCTGTCTCTTCACCGCCTGCCAAATTGCCCAGACAGTCAGAGAGCTCTGTACAGGAGCCAGCTGAGTCTCTGCTTCTGTTCTCAGAATCTGTTGGCTTGCAAACAGGGGCCCAGCCAAGCAGCATTCTGGAATGTGAAGAAGAGGGAGTATGCAGTGATGCGCAACAGCTGTGTCTCTCTGAATCTGAAGAGGCGGGTGAGCCAGTGCCGATGGTCAGCACACCGCAGAACGCATCTGATGATGATGAAACTCAGGTGCCAGTTTCTGTTGAGCATGGTGCTGGCCAGACCACCCAACAGCAGCAGGTGTTGGAAGAGGGTAGTGGAGATGATGTGGTCCAAGACCAACATGGCGTGAGGAACAGGAAGGTGGTGGGAGCAGCTCTGAGGAAGAGATTGCCCCAATGGTCCAAACAGGAGGGAGAGGTAGGCTGCAGACTCGGTTGCCTGTAGCCTCCAGTTTGGCACCCGTTCGGAGCAGTTCTCTTCCAAAAGCCAAAACGGGCGCTCCCAGGACTTTCACTGCGTGGTCCTTTTTTGACACACTTGCAGATGATATTTGCTATGTCAAATGCAAGCTGTGTAATCAAAAGTAAAAAGAGGTCAAAGTGTCAGTAACCTCAATACCACAAATATGTGAAAACATGTGCGGACAAAGCACGTGGTTGAGTTACAAAGACACACTGGAGATGTAGGCCAACCTACAGCAGCACCTACATCTTCAGCTCGTGTTGGAGCCTCTTCCTCCAGCTCACACACAGCTGGTTCGGCTTCCTCACAGGATCGCCATGGAAGAACCTCTGTCACTATTGTCCAGAGACCCAGTGTTATTCCACCCACAGCTGCAAGTTCCCTGTCATCCTCACACTCCCAGGCCACAAAACAGCCATCGGTAGCACAGGCATGGGGTAAAAGACGGCCATACTGGCAAACCATCCACGAGCACAGGCTCTGAATGCTGGCATTGCAAAACTCCTGTCCCTTGAAATGCTGTCATTCAGGCTGGTGGAGACTGACAGTTTCCATAACTTAATGGCATTGGCAGTCCCACAATACAATGTGCCCAGCCGAATTTTATTTCAGCAGGCAAGCCGTCCCTGGTCTGCAAAAGCATGTTGAGGGAAAAATTAAACATGCGCTACTAAACGCCGTCAGTAGCAAGGTCCATCTGACCACCAATGCGTGGACCAGTACCCATGGCCAGGGACGATACCTTTCCCTCACTGCCCATTGGGTCAATGTTGTGAGCCGGGTACAGATCTTGCGAGTGGCGCTGTACGTGTTCTGCCAACTCCAAGGATTGCAGGAATCCAGTCTGTACACATTGACTCCTCATCCTACTCCAGTTCCTCAGAATCATCGCTGCAGCAGCCGTCACAGTCTACCTCCACATGGACCCGTGAACACTTACCTGTTGCGACCGATATGAGCACAGCCGTGGCCAAACGTCAACAGGCCGTACTGAAATTAATTTCCATGGGGAATCGAAGCCACACAGTGCAGGAGCTCTGGAATGCCATCAAGCAGGAGAGCGACGTGTGGTTTTTGACAGCGAATCTCCAGCCAGGCTTGGTAGTGTGTGACAATGGCCAAATCTGGTGGCAGCTCTGGGCCTTGGCAACCTCACTCACATACCATGTCTGGCACATGTGCTCAACTTGGTCGTGCAGAGTTTTTTGAGGGACTATCCGGATCTTGATGCACTGCTGCACAAGGTCCGCCTAGAGTGCGCTCACTTGTGACGTTCCAGCATGGCCATATCGCGCATTGCAGCTCTGCAACGCAGATTTCGCCTTCCTGAACATCGCATCATATGTGACGTACCCACCAGGTGGAATTCCACGTTACATATGTTGGAGCGGTTGTGTGAGCAGCAGACAGCAGTAATGGAGTATCAGCTGCATCAGGCGCAATCAACTCGCAATTTGCGCCGTTCACACTTCACCACTACTGAGTGGGCCTCTATGAAGGACATCTGCCAGTTTTGCGTGCGTTTGATGAGTCAACGCGGATGGCGAGTGCAGATGATGCACTAGTCAGCCTGACTATCCCCCTTATCTGCCTGCTTCAAAAAACACTGCAAGCACTAAGGGATGAGGTTTTGGAAGAGGTGGAGGATGAGGAGTCACAAATTCCATCACCTTATGGACAGTCAGCGCAATGTGGTTCCTCACAAAGGGCTGGGCAGGGCTCACTTTGTGAGGAGGATGAGGAGGAGTCAATGGAGGAGGAAGACATCGCTCCAGAGGGAGGTACACAACGCTCTAGTCAGTATGTAGAGCGAGGGTGGGGTGATGCAGAGCAGGCAGAGATGATGCCTCTTGCGGGGACTGCGTTTCTTGGCCAGTTGGGAGTCTGCAGCACATGGTTGATTTCATGCTGCAGTGCCTGAGAAACGACCGCCGCATCGCCCACATTCTCACCAAGTCTGATTATTGGGTGTACACCCTCCTAGACCCTCGCTACCGGGACAACTTACAAAGCCTCATCACACCGTTGAACCGGGAGCGTAAAATGCGGGAGCACCAAGACACACTGGTGCAATCCATAATGTTCTCCATTCCAGCCGAGAGCACTGCTGCTGCTACTGCTTTACAAAGCAGCTCTGTGCGTTGAGGCAGTGGAGACAGCTCTGCAACAAGAGGGAGCACAAGCAGCGCCTCTGCACAGGGCAAGAGCAGTATGTTCCAAATGTTGCGAAGTTTTGTGTCAGCGTCACAAATGTCTACACCATCCGAGACGGCTCCAATCAGCAGGAGGCAACGTTTCCGTAAGATGGTGACAGACTACATGTCTTTCCCTCTCAGTGTACTCCCAGATGGCTCTTCCCCATTCAAGTTTTGGGTCTCTAAGCTGGATACATGGCCAGAGCTTAGCCAGTATGCATTGGAGGTGCTGGCTTGCCCTGCTGCCAGTGTATTATCGCGTAGCTGCAGGTGGTGTACTAACAGACCGTCGCATGCGACTATCCTCCGATAATGTAGAACGGCTTACTTTTCTGAAAATGAACAAGGCATGGATCTCGCCTGAATTTGCCTGTCCGTTTTCCGATTAAATAACTGGTTGGCAACGTTATCCATGTCTCCTGTTATGTTCATCTTTCTACCACCTGAACTCTACTCCCTGGGCTACAACACTGCCAGTTGCTGCTCAGAAGTGTCGTGTCCACAGACCAATACACAAGCTATAGTGTTAGTGGGGTTCAGTAACGCCAGCTGTTCCCCTGCTGTGTGTCGGCAAGATGTCTCCTGTTCCCTACACATGCACAGAAAAACCCATGTCGAACATGCTCAAAATAGGGAAGAGCAGTCACCCTGATTGTTATGCTTAAAACAGGAAAGTTTGAAGTTTTCCAGGCCTAGAATGATAAATTTTTATAAGAAATATGGACAAATAATAATTTGTCATCACAGCGCATATTACACATGTCTATTAGAAATGGTAACAAAAACTAAAACATAGTGTTCACTTTTTGAAATGAATGCATAAAAGTACATTTCATACTTATCAATTAATGCTTTTTAAGGAACTTTATCTGTACCTGTAAGATAATGCAGTCAATGGATGTACGAATCATAAACATCATCATCATCATCCTCACGAGTAGTGTTGAGCGATATTGCTCGATATCTAAAAATATCGTATCGAAATTGTATCGCCGATAGCACTAAATATCGTCGATAATCGAATTTCGATAGCGGAAGTCCCATGTAAGTCTATGGGAACAAAATATCGCAACAAAAAAAACCCTTTCTTACGTTGTAAACACAAAATATACACACATAGAATACAATATATATATATATATATATATATATATATACATGTCATTGTGACATATATATACATATATTTATAGTTTATACACTTCTACATAGTAAAATAGACTCTGATTCAATTGCCGGGTAAAGCCGTGACATACCCATAGAAGTCGACGGGCTCGGTGCCGAGTACCCCCAAAACCTGTGGCTCTGTGCGACTCAACTTGGGCGTCACGAACAGGATTCTGTAGCTCGCTATAAGCGAGTCCTGTGTGCCTGAATTGAACTGGTTTTGTGCTTGAGAATTGCTAAAATCATCAGAGAATGTATTTGCCATTTTTCCGCCATATCTGCGTCACGACGAGGCACTGGTGAAGAAGAAGGGCGTGCTCTTCATGGGTGTACTGTACACTCACTCAGTGACGCAAAACGATGGCTCTAAATGGTACTGCAATGTAAGATCGTGCCCCACAGCTCTTCAGTTCCGCCTCCTCATCCTTCTCAGTGTGTGGAAACTAACACGAAGGTCCCGCCTCCCTACAAAAGAGGGGCCCTCTCCAGATGCTAATGACACATGTGACTTGGCAGAGATGGCTAATGGACACGAGCAGAAGTGTGAAGGGATGGAGCAGTCAGAGCTCTCCCCCCACGGAAGCGACCTGATCGCCACGGAACCACCGTTGGGCACCCGGCCTGGAAACCCTCCTACGCTGCAAGAAGTGGCGGATACCCTAAGAGGCCTGGCCCGGCACCGGGAGGAGGTTGCCAGGATGGAAGCGAGCTGGCGTGCACTAAAACTAAACTTGGAGCGGCGCCAATCCCTTTTACCTGAAGTGTCTGTACCGGAAGGTGAGGCACCCGTTCTAGTAGAGGAGTCCTTGCAATGTGATCCGGTTGACGTTGTCGCAGTGGAGGCACCCTTCCTGCAAAAACCGCAGCACCGTCAGCACCCCAGATCCCGCTGTCTGCCCCCGTCGCTGAGACAGAAGAAGCGACACCCGTCCTCATGGAGGAGGCCACGCAGGCACCAGAGCAATGCCTGCCTGTACCGGAGCCCCGACTGTCATCTGATTTAGAGCCGTCTGCTTCCTCCACAGGAGAGCGCCGCCAGGACTGGGGGGCGACAGGAGAGCTGCCGCAAACCGGACACTGTAAGCTGCAGTGGAGTGGTGGAGACATGGAGCAGCTGGTGGAGGAGAATTTCAACCGGCGTCAGGAGGAAGAGTGGAGACGTTGGGAGCGGGAAGCAGAGCGACAAAGGGAGCAGCGAAGAACCAAAAAACTTCGGCAACGTAACCTGGAGAAGGACCGGGCAGATAAGGACCGGATGAGAAAGGATAAAGGAACCCTGTGTGAGCCGCGGCGTAAGGGTGCAGTACGGAGCTTTAAATTAAAAGGTGGGTGGGGCTTCATCAAGGAGCCTGGACTTTATTTAGAAGTCTTTGTGAACCGGCGGGACGTGGAGGCTCACCTCCCAGAAGGACACCCGGGGAGGGACCTGTTGCCAGGGACTTGGTGACTTACACCCGACACTGGGGTTACAATGGATGGTACGCCCTAAATGTTACCAGGTGCGACCCCTACTCCCCAGTGTGTCAGGAACCTGTGAGACCCTCGGAGCCTTCAGCCTACCACATCCAGGCCTCTGCAAAAGTGCCCACCCCACGCCGTAAATCTCCCAAGCCTCCCTCAGTGGTCTCCTCAGCAGCCCCAGCTATGGACATGATAATGATAGCTGGCCCGTACCCGGCGCCTGTTAGGCCCCCTGAGGTTCGTTCAGTCCGGGACATAGGGCTCCAGACCCGGAGGGAGATGAAAGAGGTGGCCACACAGACCCAGATAGCGGGTCACGACTTGACTGTACAGGCCACACGATGTCATCAGGTCCTGGTGGTTCTTGGTGCCTCGGATGTTTGGCAAGCATCAGAAGAGTACCAGGTGGTACCTGGAACACCCCTGCCAAAGAAGTATAAATAACCCGGACAGGGTCCCTGTATGTAAATAGTTAAATTGTTGATAAATAGTTAAATTGTTTATGTACCCGGACGGGTGAATGTTCATAAAAAAGTTTTTTAATTTAATAAAAAAAAAAAAAACACAGTTTTCATTACTTTTATTACAGTCTCATCCTGCGACGCCATCGATCTCCTGTAAAAAAATGAAAAAAAAAACAGCAGTATACCACCTGTCCGACGCAGTCCATAGTAACGAGTGTCCCACGACGATCCAGCTCTGCTGCATCAGAATCCCGGCGCAGCACAGCTGATTACCTGCTTCCCCGGCGGTGACGTCATCGGACTGGTTTACGGCCGGGATTACCCTGCAGTCACTGCAGTTATCGCGAAAAAACTGCATGTGACCGCCAGGGAGAAGATAATGGCGGCCATCAAGCAGTCCAGGACGTGACCGCCGGAGATCTTCTGCCAGGTAAGTGCCGCTGACTCCTGACAGACCCGATCGACGGACACTCACAGTGACAGTGACAAATCCGATTCGGTATTCGATAAGACGAAAATATCGAAACGAATTATCGAAAGGCCGATAGAGCTAATATCGGCCGATAGCCGATATTTGCATTATCGTATCGCTCAACACTACTCACGAGTTATATTTATGACAGACATAATAAAATACACAGACTGATGCCAACTGTAACTTCACACACCATATATGAAATGGCCAGCATCTAAACCTGGCAATAATGTGCAATTAATAAATTATTATATCTAGAAAGTGCATCATGCATACTGACAATAGGTAGTTATACCTGCAAGTGCTGGTGAAACAACCACAACAGATATAAATTAATAATGGTATATAGGTATCACAGTGCATAGTTACTCATGGACAATGTCGATCTAATACTGTACCTCAATAAAGGCAGCGTCAACCATCATGCTTGTTAGTCTTGTAGATTGTTAAAGAGGGAACGTGGTTTTTTTGTTGCTCATAGGTGGAGTATTATACAGTAAATGATTACTGCTGTCGTATTTTTGGCGTCCCTAGGGCAGACTAACGCTGCGTAAGGTCACATTTTATAGAGAGTCATATAATAGACACACGCTACCCTACCCTACGCGTGACAGTAGGAAGGTAGTGTTGACGGATAAAGCCTTGCGCAACCAGACATGCTTTTACCCTCTTCAACACTGTACAAGCAAAAAATGCATGATTGCAGCCGCAGACTTTATTGAAGTACAGTATAACATTGCCATTACCCATCAGAGGCTGTCCACTGTCTGATTCAGACATAGAGTATAACTTTGCTATCCGTAGCCTTTGTTTCACCTACACTTGCAGGCACACACTTAAATTGTGACAATGCATTATGTTTTTTTAAATGGTTATTTTTTATCGTACATTATTGCGTCATCACATTGATGAGTCCATGCTGGACATGTCATACATGCTGTCCAAAGTAACAATTTTCTTAACTGAAATAATTGAAATGTGTGTGACTGTCACATATAAATTGCGATGATGATGAGTGACTATTACAAAATCCATTGTCTTCACTATGTTATGGTTTAACATAGCGTTCCTTACACATTATTACTAAATACAAAAATGGACTTTTATTCTTAAATTTACAACACTATATTTTGTAAACTAACTTTTGGGTGGTGTGTTGTTCCATTTCTTGTTGCCATGTGCTTATATGCGTTTATATTTGCAGGGTGTTTATTTTTATTCTTGAATTAGAAGATGTGTATCTTCGTACCGTGTTAGCCAGTAGATAGAAAAATATTTAGACTTGAGAGTCCTCAGTGGTTGATACCTTTTAATGGCTAACTGAAAAGATGGTAAAAAATTGCAAGCTTTCGAGACTACTCAAGTCTCTTCATCAGGCAAAGACTAAAACAAAAAATGAAGAATCACATATTTATATACACAACAGGACACAGGAATAGTGCAATAGGTAAGACAAGTGACGTGAAGCAGAAATGTCATTATGGCAGAGGGATGAACATAAATATTGTAACAGTTCATAGATAAGGAGAGAAAGTTTTATTGCCCTCTGATTGGGGTCTGGTGTTGTGTTTTGATGCCCCTAAAAGGTCAGAGACGCAGATTCCTTAATTGATATAGAATGACATGAATCCGTGTGATATATTCATTCCAGCACTAAGAGTGTCAAAGGTAGTGTTGAGCGATACGATACTGCAAATATCGGGTATCGGCCGATATTAGCTGTATCTGCCTTTCGATAATTCGTTTCGATATTTTCGTCTTATCGAATACCGGAATCGGATTTGTCACTGTCACTGTGAGTGTCCGTCGGTCGGGTCTGTCAGGAGTCAGCGGCACTTACCTGGCAGAAGATCTCCGGCGGTCACGTCCTGGACTGCTTGATGGCCGCCATTATCTTCTCCCTGGCGGTCACATGCAGTTTTTCGCGATAACTGCAGTGACTGCTGGGTAATCCCGGCCGTAAAGCAGTCAGTCCGATGACGTCACCGCCGGGGAAGCAGGTAATCAGCTGTGCTGCGCCGGGATGACAGGTCTGCCTGTCATTCTGATGTAGCAGAGCTGGATCGCCGTGGGACAGTCGTTACTATGGACTGCGTCGGTCAAGTGGTATACTTTTTTTTTTTTTTTTTTTCATTTTTTTACAGGAGATCAATGGCGTCGCAGGATGAGACTGTAATAAAAGTAATGAAAACTGTGTTTTTTTTTTTTTTATTAAATTAAAAAACTTTTTTATGAACATTCACCCGTCCGGGTACATAAACAATTTAACTATTTACATACAGGGACCCTGTCCGGGTTATTTATAATTCTTTGGCAGGGGTGTTCCAGGTACCACCTGGCACTCTTCTGATGCTTGCCAAACATCCGAGGCACCAAGGACCACCAGGACCTGATGACGTCGTGTGGCCTGTACAGTCAAGTCGTGACCCGCTATCTTGGTCTGTGTGGCCACCTCTTTCATCTCCCTCCGGGTCTGGAACCCTATGTCCCGGACTGAACGTACCCCAGGGGGCCTAACAGGCGCCGGGTACGGGCCAGCTATACTTATCATGTCCATAGCTGGGGCTGCTGAGGAGACCACTGAGGGAGGCTTGGGAGATTTACGGCGTGGGGTGAGGCACTTTTGCAGAGGCCTGGATGTGTGAGGCTGAAGGCTCCGAGGGTCTCACAGGTTCCTGACACTCTGGGGAGTAGGGTTCGCACCTGGTAACATTTAGGGCGTACCATCCATTGTAACCCAGTGTCGGGTGTAAGTCACCAAGTCTCCTGGCAACAGGTCCCTCCGCGGGTGTCCTTCTGGGAGGTGAGCCTCCACGTCCCGCCGGTTCACAAAAACTTCTAAATAAAGTCCAGGCTCCTGGATGAAGCCCCAACCACCTTTCAATTTAAAGCTCCGTACTGCACCCTTACGCCGCGGCTCCCTCAGGGTTCCTTTATCCTTTCTCATCCGGTCCTTATCTGTCCGGTCCTTCTCCAGCTGACGTTGGCGAAGTTTTTGGGATTCTCGCTGCTCCCTTTGTCGCTCTGCTTCCCGCTCCCAACGTCTCCACTCTTCCTCCTGACGCCGGTTGTAATTCTCCTCCACCAGCTGCTCCATGTCTCCACCATCAAATGCCAGCTTACAGTGTCCGGTTTGCGGCAGCTTTCCTGGCGCCCCCCAGTCCTGGCGGCGCTCACCTGCGGAGGAAGCAGCCGGCTCTGGAACAGATGACAGTCGGGGCTCCGGTACAGGCAGGTAGTGCTCTGGTGCCTGCGCGGCCTCCTCCATGAGGACGGGTGTCGCTTCTTCTGTCTCAGCGACGGGGGCAGACAGCGGGATCTGGGGTGCTGCCGGTGCAGGTTTTTTGCACGAACGGGTGCCTCCACTGCGACAACGTCAACCGGATCACATTGCAAGGGCTCCTCTACTAGAACGGGTGCCTCACCTTCCGGTACAGACACTTCAGGTAAGAGGGATTGGCGCCGCTCCAAGTTTATTTTTAGGGCACGCCAGCTCGCTTCCATCCTGGCGACCTCCTCCCGTGCCGGGCCAGGCCTCTTAGGGTATCCTCCGCTTCTTGCAGCGTAGGAGGGTTTCCAGGCCGGGTGCCCAACGGTGGTTCCGTGGCGATCGGGTCGCTTCCGTGGGGGGAGAGCTCTGACTGCTCCATCCTTCACACTTCTGCTCGTGTCCATTAGCCATCTCTGCCAAGTCACATGTGTCATTAGCATCTGGAGAGGGCCCCTCTTTTGTAGGGAGGCGGGACCTTCGTGTTAGTTTCCTCCCACTGAGGAGGATGAGGAGGCGGAACTGAAGAGCTGTGGGGCACGATCTTACATTGCAGTACCATTTAGAGCCATCGTTTTCGCGTCACTGAGTGAGTGTACACCATGAAGAGCACGCCCTTCTTCTTCACCAGTGCCCCGTCGTGACGCAGATATGGCGGAAAAATGGCAAATACATTCTCTGATGATTTTAGCAATTCTCAAGCACAAAACCAGTTCAATTCAGGCACACAGGACTCGCTTATAGCGAGCTACAGAATCCTGTTCGTGACGCCCAAGTTGAGTCGCACAGAGCCAGAGGTTTTTGTGGTACTCGGCACCGAGCCCGTCGACTTCTATGGGATATGTCACGGCTTTACCGGCAATTGAATCAGAGTCTATTTTACTATGTAGAAGTGTATAAACTATAAATATATGTATATATATATATGTCACATAAAGATATATATATATATAATTATATATGTATTCTATGTGTGTATATTTTGTGTTTACAACGAAAGAAAGGGTTTTTTTGTTTTTTGTTCCCATAGACTTACATGGGACTTCCGGTATCAGAATCGGATATCGACGATATTTAGTGATATCGGCGATACCATTTCGATACGATATTTTTAGATATCGAGCAGTATCGCTCAACACTAGTCAAATGGTCATCATGAGCTTATATTCCCAAACCTTTCTATCTTTCTCAGATTTGAAGTTAGATTTTAATACCAAAATATTTAGACTTGAGAGTCTATCTACTGGCTAACACGGTACGAAGATACACATCTTTCCTATTTTAATACCATTAATTCCATATCCATCATGCTATGACCGGGCATACAAAAGTGTTTTGCCACAGGTAAATCCATTCATTTTTCTCTTATTGTGTGGCGATGAGAATTCATCCTTGTTCTCAGTTTTTGCCCGGTCTCCCCCACATACAGACCCCCAGTTGGACATTTAGTACATATAATTAGGTACACCACATTACATGTGATGCAGCTGAAAGTACCTGGGATCTTGTAGTCCTGATGGGAGTTGGGGATCTTTATCTTGTCCGTGGTCATTATAGATGCACAGGTTTTACATTTCTTCTGGTTGCAATGAAAGTTTCCTGCAGCTGTTGGGGAGTACAGGGAGCTTCTGACAATGATGCTTCTTAGATTTGGGGGCTGCCTAAAACACAGTAGTGGGGGGTCTGGAAATATGGATTGTAATCGGGCATCTTTTTGTAGTAAAGGTTGTAGTTTCCGTGTAGCTGCCCTTAGCACCTCCAGATTTGGATTGTAAGTGACCACTAGAGGCACCCGGTTATTTTCTTCTTTAGCTCTGTAATGTAGCAGGTGATTCCTTGATATTCTGGTGGCTCTTGAAATTTGGTTTTCAATTGTTCTTGGATGGTAGCCCTGGTTCAAAAAAGTCTTTCTGAGGTGACCCCCCACTACTGTGTTTTAGGCAGCCCCCAAATCTAAGAAGCATCATTGTCAGAAGCTCCCTGTCCTCCCCAACAGCTGCAGGAACCTTTCCTTCCAACAAGAAGAAATGTAAAACCTGTGCATCTATAATGACCACGGACAAGATAAAGATCCCCAACTCCCATCAGGACTACAAGATCCCAGGTACTTTCAGCTGCATCACATCTAATGTGGTGTACCTAATTATATGTACTAAATGTTCAACTGGGGGTCTGTATGTGGGGGAGACCGGGCAAAAACTGAGAACAAGGATGAATTCTCATCGCCACACAATAAGAGAAAAAATATTGGATTTACCTGTTGCAAAACACTTTTGTATGCCCGGTCATAGCATGATGGATATGGAATTACTGGTATTAAAATCTAACTTCAAATCTGAGAAAGATAGAAAGGTTTGGGAATATAAGCTCATGATGACCTTTGACACTCAGTGCTGGAATGAATATATCACACGGATTCATGTCATTCTATATCAATTAAGGAATCTGCGTCTCTGACCTTCTAGGGGCATCAAAACACAACACCAGACCCCAATCAGAGGGCAATAAAACTTTCTCTCCTTATCTATGAACTGTTCCAATATTTATGTTCATCCCTCAGCCATAATGACAGTTCTGCTTCACGCCACTTGTCTTACCTACTGCACTATTCCTGTGTCCTGTTGTAAATATAAATATGTGATTCTTCATTTTTTGTTTTAGTCTTTGCCTGATGAAGAGACCTGAGTAGTCTCGAAAGCTTGCAATTTGTTACCATCTTTTCAGTTGCTCATTAAAAGGTATCAACCACTGAGGACTCTCAAGTCTAAATATTTTTCTATTCTTGGAATTGAAATTCATCATTTTATTGTCCTAGAAAAACTTCATTTATTTTTGTTTGAAGTACATACATTTGCAATGGCCACGTAACAAGGCAATAACTCAATATTTTATTACAAAACCCTCCTTGACCCTGGGCTTCAACACCGCCAGTTGCTGCTCAGAAGTATTGGATGCACAGATGAAAACAATCGCTGATGTGTTTGTGGGGTTCAGTAACGCCTGCTGTTCCCCTGCTGTGTGTCTGGCAAAAATTACTGCTGCTAACTACAAATTCAACTTCAAACATCTCATACTAGGCCTCTGCCTACACCCTCCTTGACCCTGGGCTTCAACACCGCCAGTTGCTGCTCAGAAGTGTTGGATGCACAGATGAAAACAATCGCTGATGTGTTTGTGGGGTTCAGTAACGCCTGCTGTTCCCCAGCTGTGTGATCGGCAAAAATTAATGCTAGCTACCTACACATGGTGAAAAAAACATGACATGTCAAAGTGGCTAGTGCTACACATAGATATGAGGCTACACCCTGATTTCTAAGCTGTAAACAAGTGAAACGTCAGCTTTAAAACCATAACATGATTAGTCTTTGTCACAAATCTGGGACAAAATAATTGTGACGTATTATTGTAGATATGCACATGTCGAACACAAATGCTAACACAAAGCCTACTTATGCTATAGGATACTGATGGTCAACCTTGTCACTCCATAGCTTAGACAAATCCAACTCACATCATGACTCAAATGCTGCAATGTTGGAAGTGCATAATGTGGGTTGAACTTTGACAACAGCTGCAGTGCGAAGGTTAGACTTCAGTGTTCTTGGCTTTTAAATAAAAGCATACAAGTAAATATAATAATCCAATGTTGATTAAGGGACGTGATTTACACCTGTAATATTGTGCAAACAATAGATGTAGGAATAGTCCTCTTCAACATTACTTATATTTGTGTCATTTTTAAAAATACATATTTAATTAGAAAGTTAACAGCCCATATCATAAAGGTCCATCATGTAAACATGATAATCGGTAACAAAAATCATGCATTACCTTGTTAAAGTCAATAGTGCATAGTCACAATAGCAAAATATAAACCTGCAAGTGATGCTGAAACAACGACAACTGATAGAAAAGGTGAATGATATCTAGTTATCAGACTGAATAGCGACACCTGTACAATGTCGATATAATACCCTACCTTAACAAAACAGCTGTGTCACACCTCACACGCGTTTTTCTTGTAGCTTCTTATGTAATAGGGCACATGCGTGTATGTTTCATCATAGGTGCATGTTTACTAAGTAAAGCAGTCATGACAACGCCTTTGTGTTGTCGGTACGCTTGCGATCATGAACGATGCGCAACGTGAATGTTAGTCTGCGTCATAAGACGCACAGACGCTCCAATACCCAACGGTCACAGCAGGAAGCCAGTCTGTGCGTCCAAACAAAGGCACAAGCATACATGCACGTACCCTGTTTCTAAAGCTATATAAAAAAAGGATGTAGTAGTGACGCACACTTTATTGAGGTACAGTATTACATCGCCATTCACCATCTGTGGCTATGCAGTCTCATCTATATATACCTTATCTATCCGTTGTCATGCTTGCAAGTCCACAGTCAGGCATAAATAGCTGTTTTCACTATGCACTATGCACTTTTTAAACGTTATGTTTGTTAATATAAATGATTGGCACATATTATCAGTATTACATGATGGAAAATTTATATATTTTTATAAACTGTTTAGTGATATTATTCTGCAAATGTAAAGTTTTATGAATGTCACAGATAACTTGTAATGCTGATTATGTTTTGAAGTCAGACATTCATTGTCTATACAATAAAAATGGTGTACATGCTGTTACTTATCCATCATTAATGGATTCTGATATGTACTTGTATGCTTTTATTTAAAACCGTATAGCAGATTACTTAACCAATTTTTTTTGTGGTTTGCATTGCTTTTCAACATGTTAATGTATGCGTTTATGTTTGTCAATTCTTAATTTATATTGATTTTTTAAAGTAAATTCATCATCTTATGGTACTAAAGGTTACATTTCTCTTGTTTGGAGTATAGACATTTTTAATTGACACGTAACAAGGAAAATACTTGATCTAGTATTTAAACATCCTCCTTGACCCTGGGCTCCAACACCGCCAGTTGTTGCTCGGAAGTGCTGTTAGCACAGTCAACACTTGCTCCTGTGTTACTGGGGTTCAGTATATCAGCTGTTCCCCTGCTGTGTGAACGGCAAAAAGTCCTGCTGCCTCCACTCTGTTCTCCTCTCATCCCTGGGCTCCAACACCGCCAGTTGTTGCTCGGAAGTGCTGTTAGCACAGTCAACACTTGCTCCTGTGTTACTGGGGTTCAGTAATGTCAGCTGTTCCCCTGCTGTGTGAACGGCAAAAAGTCCTGCTGCCTCCACTCTGTTCTCCTCTCATCCCTGGGCTCCAACACTGCCAGTTGTTGCTTGGAAGTGCTGTTAGCACAGTCAACACTTGCTCCTGTGTTACTGGGGTTCAGTAATGTCAGCTGTTCCCCTGCTGTGTGAAAGGCAAAAAGTCCTGCTGCCTCCACTCTGTTCTCCTCTCATCCCTGGGCTCCAACACCGCCAGTTGTTGCTCGGAAGTGCTGTTAACACAGTCAACACTTGCTCCTGTGTTACTGGGGTTCAGTAATGTCAGCTGTTCCCCTGCTGTGTGAACGGCAAAAAGTCCTGCTGCCTCCACTCTTCTCCTCTCATCCCTGGGCTCCAACACCGCCAGTTGTTGCTCGGAAGTGCTGTTAGCACAGTCAACACTTGCTCCTGTGTTACTGGGGTTCAGCATTGTCAGCTGTTCCCCTGCTGTGTGAATGGCAAAAAGTCCTGCTGCCTCCACTCTGTTCTCCTCTCATCCCTGGGCTCCAACACCGCCAGTTGTTGCTCGGAATTGCTGTTAGCACAGTCAACACTTGCTCATGTGTTACTGGGGTTCAGTAATATCAGCGGTTCCCTGCTGTGTGAACTTCAAAAAGTCCTGCTGCCTCCACTCTGTTCTCCTCTCATCCCTGGGCTCCAACACCGCCAGTTGTTGCTCGGAAGTGCTGTTAGCACAGTCAACACTTGCTCCTGTGTTACTGGGGTTCAGTAATGTCAGCTGTTCCCCTGCTGTGTGAACGGCAAAAAGTCCTGCTGCCTCCACTCTGTTCTCCTCTCATCCCTGGGCTCCAACACCGCCAGTTGTTGCTCGGAAGTGCTGTTAGCACAGTCAACACTTGCTCCTGTGTTACTGGGGTTCAGTAATGTCAGCTGTTCCCCTGCTGTGTGAACGGCAAAAAGTCCTGCTGCCTCCACTCTGTTCTCCTCTCATCCCTGGGCTCCAACACTGCCAGTTGTTGCTTGGAAGTGCTGTTAGCACAGTCAACACTTGCTCCTGTGTTACTGGGTTCAGTAATGTCAGCTGTTCCCCTGCTGTGTGAAAGGCAAAAAGTCCTGCTGCCTCCACTCTGTTCTCCTCTCATCCCTGGGCTCCAACACCGCCAGTTGTTGCTCGGAAGTGCTGTTAACACAGTCAACACTTGCTCCTGTGTTACTGGGGTTCAGTAATGTCAGCTGTTCCCCTGCTGTGTGAACGGCAAAAAGTCCTGCTGCCTCCACTCTTCTCCTCTCATCCCTGGGCTCCAACACCGCCAGTTGTTGCTCGGAAGTGCTGTTAGCACAGTCAACACTTGCTCCTGTGTTACTGGGGTTCAGCAATGTCAGCTGTTCCCCTGCTGTGTGAACGGCAAAAAGTCCTGCTGCCTCCACTCTGTTCTCCTCTCATCCCTGGGCTCCAACACCGCCAGTTGTTGCTCGGAAGTGCTGTTAGCACAGTCAACACTTGCTCCTGTGTTACTGGGGTTCAGTAATATCAGCTGTTCCCTGCTGTGTGAACGGCAAAAAGTCCTGCTGCCTCCACTCTGTTCTCCTCTCATCCCTGGGCTCCAACACCGCCAGTTGTTGCTCGGAAGTGCTGTTAGCACAGTCAACACTTGCTCCTGTGTTACTGGGGTTCAGTAATGTCAGCTGTTCCCCTGCTGTGTGAACGGCAAAAAGTCCTGCTGCCTCCACTCTGTTCTCCTCTCATCCCTGAGCTCCAACACTGCCAGTTGTTGCTTGGAAGTGCTGTTAGCACAGTCAACACTTGCTCCTGTGTTACTGGGGTTCAGTAATGTCAGCTGTTCCCCTGCTGTGTGAAAGGCAAAAAGTCCTGCTGCCTCCACTCTGTTCTCCTCTCATCCCTGGGCTCCAACACCGCCAGTTGTTGCTCGGAAGTGCTGTTAACACAGTCAACACTTGCTCCTGTGTTACTGGGGTTCAGTAATGTCAGCTGTTCCCCTGCTGTGTGAATGGCAAAAAGTCCTGCTGCCTCCACTCTTCTCCTCTCATCCCTGGGCTCCAACACCGCCAGTTGTTGCTCGGAAGTGCTGTTAGCACAGTCAACACTTGCTTCTGTGTTACTGGGGTTCAGCAATGTCAGCTGTTCCCCTGCTGTGTGAACGGCAAAAAGTCCTGCTGCCTCCACTCTGTTCTCCTCTCATCCCTGGGCTCCAACACCGCCAGTTGTTGCTCGGAAGTGCTGTTAGCACAGTCAACACTTGCTCCTGTGTTACTGGGGTTCAGTAATGTCAGCTGTTCCCCTGCTCTGTGAACGGCAAAAAGTCCTGCTGCCTCCACTCTGTTCTCTTCTCATCCCTGGGCTCCAGGGCTCCAACACCGCCAGTTGTTGCTCGGAAGTGTAATTGGCACGGGTACTCACTCCTGCCCAGACTGGTAACAGCACGCCAGCTGTTTCCTGTCAGTGTAAACGTCACTTAGCCTCCAATAAGTTGTCCTGTCGTGTTGGGGTCGGGTTAGCCGACTCTATGGTGCCTGCAGTTTAGGTGCTTCCTATGTGTGCTGCGGGATATGTAAATAAAGGCTGTTTCCGTTGTGACAATAGGACAATCACCCACTGTAGGACTGTGGGATTCGGTAACTGCGGCCGGCTCGCAGCCTGTCAACTTAAATTTCCTTGGGTACCTTCTGCTACCCGTCCGGGTTCCAGTACCGTCAGCTTGTTCTCCGCAGTGCCTTTGGCCTAGGTGCCTCCATCTCGGTATCCGAGTTCCAGCAATGTCTGCTGGTACTTGGTAGTGCTTTGGAGCACAGGTACCTCCTGCTTAGTAACCGTGTCCCAGTAACGTCAGCTGGTCTCGGTTGTGCCATTGGCTCTTTTCCTTCTGCTGCCCCTCCGGGTTCCAGCACAGTCAGCTGGTCCTCGTTACTTCCATTGTCTCTTGTACCATCTGATACCCGTCCGGGTTCCAGTAACGCCAGCTGGTCCTCGGTTGTGCCATTGGCTCTTTTCCTTCTGCTGCCCCTCCGGGTTCCAGCACAGTCAGCTGGTCCTCGTTACTTCCATTGTCTCTTGTACCATCTGATACCCGTCCAGGTTCCAGTAATGTCAGCTGGTTCTCGGAAGTTAGTCAGCCTTCTTGTACCTTCAGCTACATTTCCAAATTGAAGATTTTTTAAATGTTTTTTTGTGTAATGACTATGGATCTCCAACAATGAAGACGACGACCCTGATGACCACCCCGAAGAAGACGACCACCACAAGGACGACGAGCATCAAGTCAACCAGCCTGAACACCATCACAAAGAACAAATAAAAGATTACCCAGAAGAAGATCACCAACAGGACAAAAGAAGGTTAAGACAAACTACAAGATACAGAACAAGAGACAGAAGAACAATAAGCAGAAGAACATGAAGTACAAGACCAAAATTAAGAGCTAAATATATGCTCTAAATTATAAGCAGAAGAAGACTAAGCAGTGTATGGGGTTGAGTCCATTCCTCCTCGTGGTGCCCCTGGAAAAGGCTGCTGCTGCTGCAGGCTAAACTGAACGCGGACAAACACTGTTGCAATTTAAATCTTTGGTGACAGCAAGAACGGAAGGATGAAAAATTCATACTTTTACAGATTACAAGTACAGGAATCTCTGTCACAAATAAGAATATGATGAAGATGAATAGGAAGAAGATGAAGAAGTAGAATATGAAGAAGAATAATAGTTTAATAAGAATATGAGTAATGTTAACAAAAAGATCAATAGCAAGAAGTTTAAGAAGAAGATAAATAAGGTGAAGATGAAGAATAATTTGATGAAAAAGATGATGCTGCTGAAGATTATGAAGGAGAAAGTGTGGCAGAAGTTAAAAAGGTGAAGAGCATGGAAGTTGTGAAACATACATAGTTGCAAAAATAGAAAAAAGGTTAACAACATTGTCAATTTCTTCGTCAATCCAAACGTCTTTAAAAAAAAAGGATTACTGCTATTTCATTTGACTGGGTTAAACATCTATGCCTTTAATGTCTCCTCAACCTCCCCCAATACATTCTACATTACTCTTTGTTGTTTTCCTTCATGTACAATTAACCTACAAGGCAAGAATGTTTTTTTTTTAATTCCGATATTTTGTTCCCATAGACTTACATTGGATTTCCGGTATCGGTATCGGGTATCGCCGATACGTTTTGGGTATCGGCGATACCCATTCCGATCCGATACTTATTGATATCGGAAAGTATCGCTCAACGCTACCCCCATATAATGAAATGATTGTCAAAAAAAACCATACTAATCACCCAGGGGAATACATATATATTATTTATTATTAAATGAAATTAGTGAACTAATGATTAATTAGGAATTTAAAATTTAAAGAAAAGCCCCAAATCCGAAACCCTCATTAAGGCCAAAAGGGTTAACAGTCTTTAATCTATATATCCTTTGGCTTTCCAATTTGGAAAGCTTTTTGAACAAATCACCCCCTCTCTGACCCATTGAAACTTGATTAATTGCTCTGAATGTCAACTTACGGGCATCAAAATTGTGGCATTTTTCAAAATGTCGTGGCAATGTTTTTAAAATTTCATTGTCATTGCCCGATGTTTCTTTTGCCTTTTCAATGTCTCTAACGTGTTCTCGAACTCGGATCTTAAATTCTCTAGTCGTCATACCGACATAGAGAAGTTTACATGGACATTCAGCCACATAAATAACACCTTTGGAAGAGCATGAGAGATGATGCTTGATTTTGTATGTTCGACTACCATCATGATTAAAAAACTCCTTAGTTTTAATCATATTTTTACAGGCCTTACATGACGTGCATGGAAAGAAACCCTGAATCGGAACACCACCACCAGCCAAAAAACCACCACCAGGTAAGTAGTGGCTATGAACTAACCTGTCACCAAAATTCTGTGATCTCTTTGCTGTTATAGATGGATATTTTGGAAGAATATTTTTCAAAATTGGATCCGTTTGAAGTACATTCCAATGTTTATTAACAATAGAGGTGAATTGAGTCCACTGTTTATGAAAGGGAGTTATCAATCTAGTAGGTTGTGTTGAAGATTTTTCAGCTTCTCTTGGTTTCTTATATAATAATTCATCTCGAGAAAAACCTTTTGCTCTATTGAAGCCTCTTCGAATTTGACGATGACTATAACCTCTCTCCCGAAATCGCTTGTATAATGATCGAGATTGTTCATTAAAGGCAGATTCAGTCGAACAGATCCTTCTCAAACGAAGATGTTGCCCAATAGGAATTGAATTAATAGTAGATCTAGGGTGTGAAGACTTGGCATGAAGAAGAGTATTGGTAGCTGTTGCTTTACGATACACATCTGTAGTTATCAAACCTTCAGTGGATACTTGAATATTAATATCCAAAAAATTCTGTTGACGACCATAAGAAAAGGTTAGCTTGATATTTTGATCGTTTTTTTCAGAGAGGTCATAAAATTTTGCAGACAATCAACTGATTCCTCCCACAGAAACAGGACATCGTCTATATATCTGATCCAGTGATGAACTTTATCATTATGTTGAATAGGATTATCTTGAAAAATAGTCCTCTCCCAGACTCCAAGAAACATGTTGACATATGAGGGGGCACACGCAGCCCCCATAGCCGTTCCTTGGGTCTGGAGATAGATTTGGTTTTTAAAAATAAAACAATTATGTGTCAAGATAAATTTCAACAATTCCATCAAAAATTCAACCAAAGGTTTTGCCAAATTTCTAGTCTCCAAAAACCAAGATACAGCCTTGATACCATCAGAGTGTATACAAGCTTTCAATATCAGCTGTAACCAGCAACATATTGTCCTGAATTTCGAGACCTCCGATGACCAAGGGCTGCTGTGATGTCTTTTATATAGGATGGCATCGTAGAAACCAAAGGTTTTAAAAAATGGTCTAATAGTTGACACGCCAGCTCACAGAGGCCTTCATTGCCAGACACTATTGGTCTCCCAATGAAGGCCTCTGTGAGCTGGCTCTTTCCGGTCTTCCAGCAAGCGATGTCTTTTAATTTGCAGCATATGTGCTGGCAATCTGTTGATAGGTTCTGCCAAACGATAAAACACCTGAGTTTCCCCCTTTTTGTATGCCTCCTGAGGAAGTGACTTTCACGAAACGTGCGTTGGGGTGGCTGGAGATCCTCTTTTTTACTCCACTCACTTATGTAAGTTTATTTTTAGACATTAGTCTTATTTATTTTGGGTTTTTTGAAAGGATTTATTTCTATGACATCTTAGACACTGAAGCTAAAAGGATTCATACTGGGCTTATTATTTGCACTTTGCACTATATAACGTTTCTATTTCTTTGACATTTGTCTGATTTTTTTGATGTTTATAGCACTATATGCACTTTTTTGTACACTTCAATTATTTTGTGTGCTTTTTCCCTATATGGGTATATATTAGTGTTTTTCTCAGCATTAGTCAGATTTTTTGACGTTTACAGCACTATATGCACTTTTCATGCACATTTAAATTAAATTATATTTTGTCAATTTTTTAAGGGTAATATATTTATTGTTCCTTTTCTCTGTAAGTATGCATTAAAAAGTTTTTATAGTACAATTTTTTGGAAGTTTACAGCACTATATGCACTTTTTGTGCACATTTTGTATTTTGTTGATTTTTTAAGAAATTGATTTCTTATAATTATAAGTATGATTCCTGATATTTAGTACCTTCTGCCTGATGAAATTCTTTTGACTAATTTTTAATATATGAATATTTATCACTTTTTTGGTTATATGTGAGTTTTTTATACATTGAGGTCTCCTTAAGATTGTCTGTGGATTAATTTAGCATTTGTTTATTAGCTTTAAAACTATTTTATTCATTATTATATTATATTTTTTGTTTCAATAAAATTATTTTTATTCAGTGATTAAGCTCCTCTCTTTGTTCTTTTTGGTTGATATCTGATTTTGAGCTATTTACTATTATTTTTTGAGGTTTTTTCCTTTTAAATAATATTACTTAAAGTGTGTACGTGCTCTAAGTCATACCTGTCATATCAAGTGGACTCTGATATGATGATGTGATCCATTGAGCTAATCAAGAATGAATAATACTGAATATCTCTGTACCAAGGTGTACCAGTCCCCACTCCCCTCATGTCAATCAATGATCAATATGCTACGTGCAAGACAAGATGCCAGCTTGACCTAATTAATTTACCATTAGAGTCATATTAGATAATGATGACATGTGGGCGACAGACATTAGCAATGACTAATAATAATTTTGAGATAAGGCAATGAGGTAATGTGTGGTAAAGCCCCTTATTTTTCCTATAAATTATTGTGCATCTAAACCAATAAACCAGAATTCATTTGAGACACGATCATGTCATATCCTGTGATTTCTCCGGCCGTAAACCTCATATACAATTTGGCGGCAGACAACTAAGGCGAGAACACACGCATTTTGTGTACCCTAACAGATCAATAATAAAAATCGATCAAACAGCCAGAATAGTGCAAATATTGCTAAAAGGTTTAATATGTATGACCATTAAATAAATCCACATTGTACAGATTTTTAGTATGGGGCTACATGGAAGCACACAAAAATATTTTTACTCTTATTCTCCATTAATCCTCACATGCTCCGTCAGATGCCATATGATGGTTGTATGGCACCATGTTAGCATTGCTTCTGGCGGAGAATACAGTTCCTAGGATCATATTATTGTCTATGAGAATGCCATATATTAATACAGATCTTCTGTCCACAGTAATGTCAAGTGCAAGGACCCTAAGAGGTTAAAATGGCACTGAATTGTCTTTACATATAATAGCCTTATGTATTATAGAAAGGTGCATTGCTTCATTGCAAACTAATTGCACTTCATCCTCTCCATTAACTAGAATAAAGTAGACACCCAGAGCTCTTTAATTGGCAATGGCTATTTTATTTTCTAATTATCATTATTACGCAGATTAAATTTGTAAATAAACCTATTAGTTCTTCATTGGTGGTCTGCTGCCTTCATTTCAAGCTTATTTTTCATTATTAGTCTCAGGCAGAAGGATTTGGTTAGTGCATACATAATGTATTCATAGATCTGGTTACTTAAATGTGAATGTTTAACATGCATATCGGAAATAATCAGCTGCCCTATATTGACTGAAGCGGTGGAATGCAATTTATTTTTTCTCACTTTCACAGACACAACACTGACTCATGGAAATATCAGTGATAAACTATATGGGAAGATCGAGGTAAATCATACATCCATGAGCAGCTACAGTGCTAGGTCAGCTACAAAATAACAATTAATGTAGAATATATCGATAAAGTAGAAGCTAGATGAAGGAATTTCGTTCAGATGCCAATAATTTATTGCTACAAAGTATATAGCTAAACAATAACATTGCCACATTCAATCTTTCAACTGCAAAGTTTTACAAACTAATCTATTAGGAACGTACAGACAAAACTGGAGGCATACAAGGAGCAGAGTGAACCCAATAGCAAATTAGCACCACCGAGGCACGTAGAAAAGGTTCAGTTTGGGACCACCCTTTTGTTTTAGGTTAAAGTGGTTGTCAACTACTCGACATCCCTTCTCAATCACTATATTTCCACATTATAAAATAATAGCAGCTATATTCACCTTCGAGGTTGGCACCATTCTAGAGGTGTTGGCATTGGCTCTCCAAGGGCTCATGTGACACGGTACGTCACGCGATCCCTGCAGCAAATCAGCAGATATTTCAATCTCTCCTTCTTCAGAGAAATCAAACATGTGCTGGAAATGTGAGAACAGCCACATCTCTCACTCCATATACAGTGGGGACGAAAAGTATTCAGACCCATTTAAATTTTTCACTCTTTGTTACATTGCAGCCATTTGGTAACTTCAAAAAAGTTCATTTTTTCTCATTAATGTACTCTGCTCCTCATCTTGACTGAAAAAACAGAAATGTAGAATATTTTGCAAATTTATTAAAAAAGAAAAACTGAAATATCACATTGTAATAAATATTCAGACCCTTTGCTCTGTAATGAGTAGAAGCACCCTTTTGAGCTTGTACAGCCATGACTCTTCTTGGGAATGATGCAACAAGTTTTTCACACCTGGATTTGGGGATCCTCTGCCATTCTTCCTTGCAGATCCTCTCCAGTTCGGTCAAGTTGGATGGTGAACGTTGGTGGACAGCCATTTTTAGGTCTCTCCAGAGATGCTCAATTGGGTTTAGGTCAGAGCTCTGGCTGGGTCCGTTAAGAATGGTCACAGAGTTGTTCTGAAGCCACTCCTTTGATATTTTAGCAGTGTGCTTAGGGTCATTGTCTTGTTGGAAGGTGAACCTTCGGCCAAGTCTGAGGTCCAGAGGACTCTGGAAGAGGTTTTCATCCAGGATATCTCTGTACTTGGCTGCACTCATGTTTCCTTCAATTGAAACCAGTCGTCCTGTCCCTGCAGCTGAAAAACACCCCCATAGCATGATGCTGCCACCCCTTGTTTCACTGTTGGGATTGTATTGGGCAGGTGATGAGCAGTGCCTGGTTTTCTCCACACAAACCGCTTGGAATTATCACCAAAAAGATCTATCTTCATCTCATCTGACCAGAGAATCTTATTTCAAATAGTCTGGGAGTCCTTCATATTTTTTTAAGCAAACTCTATGCATACTGTCTGGCACTGAGGAGAGGCTTCCGTCGGGCCACTTTGCCATAACGGCCTGACTGGTGGAGGGCTGCAGTGATAGTTGACTTTGTGGAATTTCCACCCATCTCCCAACTGCATCTGTTGAGCTCAGCCACAGTGATCTTGGGGTTCTTCTTTACCTCTCTCACCAAGGCTCTTCTCCAACGATTGCTCAGATTGGCTGGATGGCCAGGTCTAGGAAGGCTTTTGGTGGTCCCAAACTTCTTCCATTTAAGGATTATGGAGGCGACTGTGCTCTTAGGAACCTTGAGTACTGCAGAAATTCTTTTGTAACCTTGGCCAGATCTGTGCATTGCCACAATTCTGTCTCTGAGCTCCTTGGCCAGTTCCTTTGACCTCATGATTCTCATTTGGTCTGACATTCACTGTGAGATGTGAGATTTTATATAGACAGGTAGGTGCCTTTACAAATCAAGTCCTATCAGTTTAATTAAACACAGCTGGACTCCAATGAAAGAGAAGAACCATCTCAAGGAGGATCACAAGGAAATGGACAGCATGTGACTGAAATTTGAGTGTCTGAGCAAAGGGTCTGAATACTTAAGACCATGTGATATTTCAGTTTTTCTTTTTTAAAAAATTTGCAAAAATGTCTACATTTCTGAGTTTTTTAAGTCAAGATGGGGTACAGAGTGTACATTAAAGGGAATCTGTCACCCCAAAATTGCCATATCAGAAAAAGATATGGCTGAATACAGCGTCCCATAACAAATCTATCTGTCTTTTCCTTGTATTCTGATACCCCCGTTTTCATATATAAATACCTTTGTAAACTTTGTTTTTCTGGTGTCAATCATGGCGGTCAGGTCAGGAAGGCGGCGGTTAGTCGCTTCCCCCAATCCCCCGCTCCTCTACTTCTGTCACGTAACGCTGCCTGTGAATATCACAGGCAGTGTAAGTTTTCAGCGCTTGCGCTCTGCAGCAGGGCCCCCGCGCTTGCGCAGTCTTATTTGCCCAGCTGTGGGCAAACTAGTCAAACAATACAGCGCATGCGTCACACTTCCTCAATTGAATTGGCTCAAATTACTGGCGCTTGCGCAGTAATTAAAATATGCTGCCCCACTGTTGGCAAAACAACATTGCGCACGCGCAAGGGTCTTTTTCACAGCGCAAGCGCTCAAAAACAACGCTCAAGGAAAAAAATAAATGCGTACGCCAAGAACGGAGGAGGGTTGGGGGAAGCGACTAACCGCCGCCTTCCTGACCTGACCGCCATGATTGACACCAGAAAAACAAAGTTTACAAAGGTATTTATATATGAAAACGGGGGTATCAGAATATAAGGAAAAGACAGATAGATTTGTTATGGGACGCTGTATTCAGCCATATCTTTATCTGATATGGCAATTTTGGGGTGACAGATTCCCTTTAATAAGAAAAAAAATGAACTTTTTTGAATTTACCAAATGGCTGCAATGAAACAAAGAGTGAAAATTTAAAGGGGTCTGAATGCTTTCCGTACCCACTGTAACTGATTCGTCATAATGAGTGAGAAACTAATAGTGACCATGGTGTCTGTTTTATGGACAAACAATTCTGTAGCTTATCCCCTTAGTCATCTGGGATTTTTTTTATTTGCCCTTTGTTTTTTCCTCACTTTATTCCAAGAGCATTTTTAAAAATTTTTCCATTTACATGGCCATAAGAGGTTTTGTTGTTTCCTGGCTGAGTTATAGTTTTGACTGGTACCATTTGTTTTAAGTTATAAAATTGAAATTATTGTAAGATTGCAAAAAGAAAAACAACAGCACTCTGCCATTGTTTTTAGGCGTTTTGTTTTTGCAGTGTTCATTGTGTTGTAAAACTGACCTCTTCTTCTCCGCTCAGTGGAACTCTCGGAAGTTCAATCAATCATCGCTTGCCAGGCAGTTCTATCCTGCACTGTTTATTTCCGTTATGACCAGGCAACATAATTTTCTAGGTTAGTATGACTATGGGGATAAAGGTTGTCTATTTTTTTTATTATTTTAGTGGTAAAAAAAGTCTGAAATTTGGAAAATAAAAATTTAGTTAGTGTCACTATTTTCTGAAACCTTTAACAGTTTTACTTTTGCTATAATAGAGTTGTGTCACGGCATTTTATGTGTGCCCTGAACTAACATTTTTTATTGATACTATTTTGGGTTACATATGACATTTTGATGACTTTGTATTTTTTTAAGGGTTTGCTGCCACAGAAAAATATTATTTCTGGTATTTTGATTTTCTTTTTCTTTTCTTTGTTTAACGATTTATTTCAATATATTTGTATTTGGGCAGATCAGGCATTTTAGGACATGAATTTTTTTTATTTTTTTTAAATGTTTTATTTGCTTTTTTCCTAATAGTGTATTCAACCCTTTTACAGCCCTTTAATTCAAACATAGCCTTAGTAATGCTAATATGATTTCAATATATACTGCTAGGGTAAACAGATGGTGTAACGAATGGAAGTGGAGGGACAGATGTTGTAGTGCACATTCGTTTATTGCTATTTTTGTGGAACCATGGGACCACGGACTGGGGGGCTCTGGAGGTTGCATGACTATGAGAGCCCCAGACACCCATAATAAGACCCCTCGAACAGGGTCAGAATGGAATGCCCAGGGGATGCAGGTGCTACCTCCAGTTAGACCCCGGACATGTGGAAGCTGGCCCAGGGAAACAGGTGAACAGCCAGAGATAGCAGGTAGTGTTGAACTTAACTGGCGGGAAGCGGGAGCACAGGATGGAGCTGGCACAGGCAGTACTGACGTTGTCGTGGGTAATGAAGTGACGGACGGCTGAGCAGAATGGAACTTGCACAGGAAGCACTGGTGTTGTCCCGGGTATTGTGTAGCTATTGGCTGGGTACTGGCAGGAGATTGGAAAAGCACAGCAGATCACAGGCACATCAGAACACAGAACCGGAAACTAGCAACAGGAAACACTTGTTGCTCCAGTGCCCTCTTTATGGCAGAGGGGCCAGAAATACCACACACAGGAATATTATTGGTTAACAACATTTTTGAAAAATGTGCACTGTCTCTTTAAGAGACAGAGAGTGCACGCGTGCGTGACCTAAGTCTCATACCGGGGATGTGCTGGCCATGCACAATGAAGCAGGAGCAGGGGAGAGAGCCTAGACAGGGCCGCATGTAGCAGACTGAGAGCAAGGGCCCCGACGGGGGCCCCGTTGAGGTATGGGCACCACAGCGTGGGGACAGGGTCCCCGACGGGAACCCTGTGTGGGCACAGATGTTATAGTATCCCCCTCCTTATGCCCCTCTTTTTCAAACCTGCGTAAAATCTCTCCAATAGGAAAGGAGCCAGGATGTTCTCTTTGGACTCCCAAGACCTCTCCTCAAGACGGAAGCCCTCCCAATCTACCAAGAAGTAGGCCTTACCCCGTACTCTCTTTTTGGACAAGATCTCTTTTACCTCAAAGACATCCTCCTCACTGACGGGATCAGGAGTGGTATCCGGATCCTTAAAGAAGGAGCTCAAGACTACAGGTTTGAGGAAGGAAACATGGAAAGAGTTAGGCACACGTAAAGAAGCAGTCAATTTCAATTTATACGAGACTGCATTAATTTTGTTTCAAAACTTCAGAGGGCATCTTTAAAAGGATGTACTTGTAGGAGAGCCACACCTTATCTTCGGGCCAGAAGATTGGAGCATCCAGCGTCTTTTGTCCGCATGTCTCTTCATACGTTGTGAGGCTTTTTCCAGGGCGGCCTTGGTATGAATCCATACTTTAGAGAAATCCTCTGCAAAGGTGTCAGCTGCAGGGACGCCAGAGGGCCCAGAGATGGAAAAAGGGATTCCAGGTTGCAGTTCAAACACAATCTGGAAGGGAGACCTTCCAGAGGATTCACTTACTTGATTATTATACGAAAACTCGGCCCAGGGCAGTAACTTGATCCAATCATCATGATGCGCATTGACGAAGTGACGCAGGAAACCGGACAAAATTTGATTGGTCCTCTCCACTTGTCCATTGGATTGAGGATGGTAAGCAGAAAAAAAGTCCAGTTCTACCTTTATTAGTTTGCTGACCGCTCTCCAGAACTTCGAAGTGAACTGGACGCCCCTGTTGGACACAATGTGGAGAGGAAATTTATAAGGACGGAAAATGTGCTGTATAAAGTATTCAGCAAGCTCAGGAGCAGACTGAAGTCCAGGCAGAGGAATGAAGTGAGCCATCTTCGAAAAACGATCCACCACAACCCAGACAGAGGAGCAGCCAGAAGAGATGGGAAGATCCGTAATAAATTCCATTGCGATATGCTGCCAGGGAGCGGATGAAATAGGAAATGCCAGAAGCTGCCCAGAAGGCAAGCGTTTTGCAGTTTTTTTACGGGCACACGAAGGACAGGCTGCGACATACTCCTGGATATCTTTGCCCATGGTAGGCCACCAGTAATAATGGGAGATAAGTTGCAAAGTCTTTTTCTGACCGGCATGACCGCCTAATTTAGAAGAGTGACCCCACCAAAGGACACGATTCCTGTCCGACGTGGGCACAAGAGTTTTTCCTGGGGAATTTGAGAGAGATTGGCAGAAGCTGCTGACACTAACTTGGATGGTTTGATGATATGTTGAGGTACTTCCTCCAAGATGGGAGTTAGAAAATCCCTAGAGAGTGCATCAGTCTTGACATTCTTGTCAGCATGACAAAAATGAAGAACAAAATTAAATTGAGCAAAACACAAGGCCCACCTGGCCTGGCGGGGATTCATCCTCTGTGCAAACTGGAGATAAGCAAGGTTTTTATGATCAGTGAATATTACAACCTGGTGGACTACTCCCTTGAGGAGGTGTCTCTATTCTTGCGGAGCCAACTTGATTGCCAGCAATTCCTGATCTCCAATGGAAGAGTTCCTTTCAGAAGTGGAAAAAACCTTCAAGAAAAAAAACACACGAGACCATACAACCGGTAGATGATTTTTGAGAGAGAACCGCTCCAGCGCCTATGGAGGAAGCATCTACCTCGAGAAAAAATTGTTTATCAGAGTCTGGCCAATGGAGAACGGGTACAGAAGAGAAGGCCTCCTTCAATGAAGTAAATGCATCCTCCGCCTCTGGGGTCCAAGTCTTGGGATTAATGCCTTTCCGAGTTAAAGCCAAGATGGGTGCCACTCGAGTAGAGAAGTGTGGAATAAACTGGTGGTAATAATTGGCAAATCCAGGAACCATTGTATCGCTTTAAGACCGGACGGACGAGGCCACTTGAGGATAGTAGATAACTTCTCCGGATCCATCTTTAGACCTGTGGACGAGACTATGTAACTCAGAAAAGACAGGGAAGACTGCTCGAAGACTCATTTTTCAAAAGTAGCATACAGTCTGTTCTCCCTGAGACTTTGTAGCACCTGGCAGACATGCTTCCGATGAGTAGCTAAGTCTACGGAGTAAACCAAGATGTCACAAGTAGACAGCAACACATGAATAGAGGAGATCTCAAAAAATGTCTTTTACAAACTCCTGGAAGACCGTCAGTGCATTACTGAGGACAAATGGCATTACCAGGTATTCATAATGTCCATCTCAAGTGTTGAAGGCTGTTTTCCATTCGTCTCCTTCACGTATGCGAATCAGGTTGTAGGCCCCTCTGAGGTCAAGTTTGGTGAAGATCTTGGCCCCTCGGAGATGATCAAACAGTTCTGAAATAAGCAGTAACGGGTATCTATTTTTTACCGTGATCTGGTTTAACCCTGTAATCGATACAGGGCTGTAAAGATCCGTCCTTTTTCTTAACGAAGAAGAATCCTGCCCCTGCTGGAGAAGATGATTTTTGAATAAATCCTCTAGTCAGGTTCTTCTGGATGTAATCCGCGCGTGACCTAAGCCTCATACCAGGGGATGTGCTGGCCACGCGCCAGGAAACCGGAGCAGGGGAGAGAGCCGAGGCAGGGCGGCATGAAGCAGACTGAGAGCGAGGGCCTCAACGGGGTCCCACGGAGGTACGGGCACCACAGCATGGGGACGGGGTCCCCGCAGGGAACCCCGTGCGGGCACAGATGTTACAGATGGTATCTGATAGTAACAGTTGTTCCTTATACAGTAGATTAATCTTCTTCACTGCTGTTATACACTATCTGCTTGTTTAGTATTTTATGTTTCTCTTTCTCTACTTTTATTTGTTAAGATGTGAGCTGTGATAACATCTGATTATTCAGATTCATAATAAAATAGTTGCTGCAATTCCTGCTTTTGCTTTTATTCAGGCTAATATTTAGTGCCTTCTAATTGGCTGTGCTTTACTTTGTGTTATAGCATGTGATGGGCGCACCAGAGATCATGTGAGCCACGTCTGGCTAATGTAATATTTTTTAATGTGCAAAATACAGGAGGTCATTTTAGGGGATTTGTACAGAGTGAAGCACAAATTTTTCAAATTTAACAGGTTTGGAAATTTCCTAAAAATTCCGCACAAATTTGATTTTCATTGAATCAATTTGCTTTACTTAATACTTTTTGGCACAGTTTAAAGAAAGATGTATTTTTCTAAACATCTGGCACAACACTTTAAGTCCACATTTTTCAAATTAGATAGCCAACTTAAAACTGCAAAATGCATAGGTTATTAACCCCTTAACGACCGCCGATACGCCTTTTAACGGCGGTGGTTAAGGATACTTAAACCACAGCGCCATGAATTCACGGGGCTGTGGAAAAAGTACATAGCATCCCCAGAGTCAGATTTTCTCTGGGGTCTTGGCTAACGGGGGTAGCCGAGACGCCAGAGAACATAATATGGGTCGGTTTTACCGACTGCGCTTTTGCGGTCGCCGTTATTAACCATATATCGGCAACCGCAAAAAAAAAAAAGCAGCGATTCTGCTTTATCTTTCTCTCATCAGAGTAGAGAGAAATAGGGTCCCCGATCCCCCCCCCGGTACCTTCCGGTGTCCCCAGACCCTCCTGCCTTCTCCGGTGAGCGCCGCCATCTTGGAAGAAAATGGCGGGCACATGCGCAGTGCGCCCGCTGAATCGGCCAGCAGATTCATTCATTCAGTGCCGTGGGTGGCACCATAATAACACCCCGGAAGCAGGCGCACTGTCTGGGTGTTTTGTTTGACACCAATCTCTCCTTCACCTCCCATATACAATCTCTTGCCCGTTCTTGCCGCTTACACCTAAAGAACACCTCTAGAATCTGCACTTTTTCACCATGGAAACAGCAAAAACCCTCACTGTAGCATTGATCCAATCCCGCCTGGACTACTGCAATGATCTATTACATGGCCTCCCCGTTACTCGACTATCCCCTCTCCAGTCCATCCTAAATGCAGCAGCCAGGGTCATCCATCTGGCTAATCGATACTCGGACGCATCCGCTCTTCGCCAGTCCTTACATTGGCTGCCCATTCATTATAGGATCCAATTCAAAGTATTTGTTCTCACCCACAAAGCTCTACACAGTGCAGCACCCCCTACATTTCCTCCCTCATTTCTATCGGCCTATCCGACTGCTGCGCTCTGCAAACGACTTTCGACTAACCTCTGCACTAATCCGTACCTCCCACTCTCGATTCCAAGACTTCTCCCGTGCTGCACCAATTCTCTGGAATGTTCTACCCCAAGAAATTAGGACTATCCACAATTTTCATAGTTTCAGGCGCTCCCTCAAAACACATTTGTTCAGAGCGGCCTTTCACGTTCACTAATCAAAGTCATTTTATGTTTAAGTGTGCGTGTGTAGCCTATTCACTATCTCCATCCATCCCTCACTCCCTCAAGATGGCTGGACCATCATTATAAATGCACCATTGTATATACACACCTGTACTTTGTATCTCCCCCACCTCATTGTAGATTGTAAGCTCTTACGAGCAGGGTCATCTTATTTTGCTTTAATTATTGTATTGTTAACGTTGTTACTTATGACTTGTGTTTTGAAACTTTTAAACTGTAAAGTGCTGCGGAATATGTTGGCGCTATATAAATAAAGATTATTATTATTATTATTATTATTATTATTCAGTGAAGGTACATTTTGATCACTGTGATAAACCCTACCACAGTGATCAAAATTAAAAAAAATAGTGAATAAACCCCGCTTTATCACCCCCTTAGTTAGAGAAATATAATAAAATAAAGAAAATATATTTATTTTCATTTTTCCCTTAGGGTTAGGGTTATCATTAGGGCTAGGGTTGGAATTAGGGTTATAATTAGGGTTAGGGTTGGAATTAGAGTTAGAATTAGGGTTAGGGTTGGAATTAGAGTAAGAATTAGGTAGGTTGGAATTAGAGTTAGAATTAGGGTTAGGTTGGAATTAAGTAGAATTAGGGTTAGGGTTACAATTAGGGTTAGGATTACAATTAGGGTTGGAATTAGGGTTAGGGTTGGAATTAGAGTTGGGACTAGGTTACGGTTGGGTTAAGGTTAGGGTTGTGTTGGGTTAGGGTTGGAGCTAGAATTGAGGGGTTTCCACTATTTAGGCACATCAGGGGGTCTCCAAACACGACATGGCGTTCAAAAAGTCAAATGGTGCTCCCTCCCTTCCGAGCCCTGCCGTGCACATAAACAGTGGTTTACCCTAACATATGGGGTATCAACGTACTCAGGTCAAATTGCACACCAATTTTAGGGTTCTAATTTCTCCTGTTACCCTTGGAAAAATAAAAAATAACTGACTAAAATGTAATTTTTGAGGAAAAAAATGTTTTTTTTATTTTCATGGCTCTGCGTTTATAAACTTCTGTGAGCACTTGGGGGTTTCAAAGTGCTCACCACACATCTAGATAAGCTCCTTGGGCGGTCTAGTTTCCAAAATGATATCATTTGTGGGGGTTTCTACTGTTTAGCCACATCAAGGACTCTGCAAACATAACATGATGCCCGCAGAACATTCCATCAAAGTCTGCATTACAAAATGGCACTCCTTCCCTTCCAAGCTCTCCCAAGCGCCCAAACATTGGTTCCCCCCACATATGGGGTATCAGCATACTCAGGAAAAATTGCACAACAACTTTTGTGGTCCAATTTCTCCTGTTACCCTTGGGAAATAAGAAATAGTGGGCTAAAAAATCATTTTTGAGGAAAAAATTATTTTTTATTTTCACGGCTCTACGTTATAAACTTCTGTGCAGCACTTGGAGGTTCAAAGTGCTCACCACACATCTAGATAAGTTCCTTAACGGTCTAGTTTCCAAAATGGGGTCACTTGTTTGTGTTTCCGCTGTTTAGGCACATCAGGGGCTCTCCAAACGCGACATGGCATCCAGAAAATTGTGCATTGAAAAAGTCAAACGGCGCCCCTTCCCTTGCGACCTCTGCCGTGCGCCCAAAAAGTGGTTTACCCCACATATGGGGTATCAGTGTATTCAGGAGAAATTGCACAACAAAATTTGTGGTTCATTTTCTCTTTTAACACTTGTGAAAATAAAAAAAATTGGTTCTGTAGTAAATATTTTGCAAAAAAAGTTAAATGTTAATTTTTTCCTTCCACATTGCTTCAGTTCCTGTGAAGCACATAAAGGGTTAATAAACTTCTTGAATGTGGTTTTGAGCACCTTGAAGGGTGCAGTTTTTAGAATGTTGTCACTTTTGGGTATTTTCTATCATATAGACCCCTCAAAGTGACTTCAAATGTGATGTGGTTCCTAAAAAAAATGGTGTTGTAAAAATGGTCAACTTTTAACCCTTATAACTTCGTAACAAAAAAAAATTTGTTTCCAAAATTGTGCTGATGTAAAGTAGACATGTTGAAAATGTTATTTATTAAGAAATTTGTGTGACATATCTCTGATTTAAGGACATAAAAATTACCGTATATACCCATGTATAAGCCGAGATATTCAGCCCATTTTTTAGGGCTGAAAGTCCCCCTCTCGACTTATACGCGGGTCATATACGGGAGTCCGCGGGGGAGGGGGAGCGGGGGTGTCGGATCTACTCACCCCTCCGCCGGCGCGGTCTCTGCAGCCCCCCTGCTTCTCCCACGATCTCCGGCTCCTTCCTGCAGCGGTCACATGGCACCGCTCATTAAAGTCATGAATATGCACATATTCATGACTTTAATAAGCGGTAGCACGTGACCGCTGCAGGACTGAAGTGCTGCGGAGAGCACCAGGAGAAGAGGAGAGGCTGTAGGGACGCACGGCGGAGGGGTGAGTATAGCGATATTTACCTGTCCCCGTGCTACCGCCGCGCTGCTCCCTCGAACTGACTCCTCTGGCTGTGAATGATCAGGCAGAGGGCGCGATGACGTCGTTAGTGCGCGCCCGCCCCCTGCCAGATCATTCACAGAAAGAGGAGTCAGACCGAGGGAGCAGCGCAGCGGTGCAGAGAGGACAGGTAAATATCTCAGGTGCCGGGTCCTGAGCGAGCGGTGACAACGGGCACCTGTCCCCCATAGCGCGCCGGTGTCCCCGCCTGCTCAGGACCCCGGCACCTGGCCCCCAGCAACGAGAGGTGAGTATGTCATTTTTTTTTTTTTGCAGCAGCATATGAGGCCTATACTATGGGGCATAATTGTGCAGCATATGGGGGCATATTCTGGAGCATATGGGGCATAATCTGGAGCATATGGGGGCATAAGATGTGGAACATATGGGGCATAATCTGGAGCATATGGGGGCATAAACTGTGGAACATATGGGGGCATAATCTGGAGCATATGGGGGCATAATCTGGAGCATATGGGGGCATAATCTGGAGCATACGAGGGCATAATCTGGAGCATATGGGGGCATAATCTGGAGCATATGGGGGTATAAGCTGTGGAACATATGGGGGAATAATCTGGAGCATATGGGGCATAAACTGTGGAACATATGGGGGCATAATATGGAGCATATGGGGCATAATCTGTGGAACATATGGGGCATAATCTGGAGCATATGGGGGCATAATCTGTGGAACATATGGGGCATAATCTGGAGCATATGGGGGCATAATCTGTGGAATATATGGGGGCATAATCTCTGAAGCATATTGGGCATAATCTGGAGCATGTGGGAGCATAATCTGTGGAGCATATTGGGCATAATCTGTGCAGCATATGGGGGTATAATCTTTGGAGCATCATATGGGGGCATAATCATTTTTCACCCTAGGCTCATAAACGAGTCAATAAGTTTTCCCAGTTTTTTGTGGCAAAATTAGGGTGGTCGGCTTATACACGGGTCGGCTTATACAGGAGTATATAAGGTAAGTTATAAAATTGCTAAATTTTCAAAATTTTCACTATATTTCCATTTTTTCATAAATAAACGCAAGTCATATAAAAAAAAATTACCATTAACATGAAGTACACTATGTCATGAAAAAACATTCTCAGAATCAGCAGGATTCGTCAAAGTGTTCCAGAGTTATAACCTCATAAAGTGACAGTGGTTAGAATTGTAAAAATTGGCCCGGTCATTAAGCTGCAAATTGGCTCTGTCACTAAAGGCCCCGTCACACATACAGAGATCGCTAGCGAGATAGTTGAAGCGTCACCGATTTTGTGACTCAACAGCAACATCGCCAGCAATCTCGCTATGTGTGACATGCAGCGGTGACGGGGCCCCTGCTGCAATGTCGCTGATCGTGCTCGAACATCCTGGTTCATTTTTTGATCGCTAGCGTACCGCTGGCCAGCATGTGTCGCTGTGTTTGACGCCCTTTGTCAACAACGAACGACCTCGTTGGCGACTCAGAACTCTGCAATTTAGGCGTGACTTCGCTTTGGCTTTGCAACGGCCCCTCATCTCCGATTGGTGGCCACTACTGCCACCTCGTCAAAAAAGACAACGTAGCAGCGCTCCCATCCAGTGTTCCTGATCGCTGTGGATACGATATACCTGCATCGTTCCTGTGCGAGTCCCTAGTGCGACCCTGTCTGAGACGCTCCTGAGCTTTTTCTTGGATTTGACACCATCTGAGTTTTTGCTACATCTTGCAAGCTAAGCATTGTTTGGGATACCAAATTAGTATCTTGTTGCGTTTCCTTTTTTATATCTCTATTCTACTTTTTTCAATCATATTTAATCATAATTTGTTTCTACATATTTTTTTTTTATTTACATAGAACATATACAGTAAAGGGCAGCCATTATAGTTTTCAAGTTGCGCCCACCCCCGCCATTTTTGGATGTTCGTAGCATTTCCTTTAGTAATTACGTCAGCTATCAATTATATGCAATCTTAACATTTAACATGTCCAGTTATAATAATTTCGTTATTTTTTTCTAAACTTCTCTCATCTTCACCTTTTATTTTGTAGTTTTCACATCATGAACATCGTGGAGCGTGTTGTTGTGGTTGCTGCATTGCTGCTTGAGGGAGAGCGGCAACAAGAAGAGGCACGGATGCGAGAGACGCGTTCCAAACGAAAGCGTCGCATGTGGACCAGAGAATGGCTGGAGCAGAGGTCCAAATTCTCCCACATGCAACTTGTGAGAGAGCTTCAGGAGAAGAATCCTCATGATTTGCGCAACTACCTGCGGATGTCAGAGGAATCCTTCAAACTGTTACTGGAAAGTGTAACGCCATTTATTCAACGGAAGGATACAGCAATGCGTGCTGCTGTCCCGGCAGATGAAAGATTGGCAGTCACGCTGCGATTCCTGGCTACCGGACGCTCACTGCAAGACTTACAATTTTCATCAGCTGTTTCAAGGTCCCTGCTCAGCGTTTTAATTCCGGAGACATGTTATGCAATTGTCCGTAGTCTATGGAGCTACATGCCATTTCCCAAAACGGAGGCTGAATGGAAAAAAATTGCATCAGATTTTGAGCAGATTTGGCAGTTCCATAACTGTGGTAGGGCTTTGGACGGGAAACATGTGCGGATCACTCAACCACCAAACAGCGGATCCTATTTCTATAAATATAAGGGCTATTTCAGTGTCATCATGATGGCCTTTGTTAACGCCAATTATGAATTTATAAATGTTGATGTTGGCATGAACGGCAGGGTTTCTGATGGTGGAGTTTTAGAGCATACAATGTTTGGAGAGTGATTGAACAACTGTGACCTGCACTTGCCTCCCAACTCGGAGACAACAGGCAACTTTAATTTTGTTTTTGTGGGCGATGAAGCCTTCCCACTTCATGCCAATCTTCTCAAACCGTACCCCAAAAAAGTCTTACGGAGGAAAGGCGAATTTTTAATTACCGGTTGTCAAGGGCATGACGCTTCTATCTCTATGTCACTCCAATAGACTCACTATTAAATACTAATGTATTGCTATGACACTCCAGCCCGACTCTCTTGGATTAATTTAGAACAGTTCTCGTCCTGCTGGAGAGGTTGTGGTCAATATGGCAGTTTGCTTCATATACTCTGGTACTGTCCCCATATTAGGCCTCTTTTGAAAAATAGTGCGTCTCTAATGAATTCATTACTCAAAAAATCCATTACTCTATCTCCGCAACTAGCTCTTTTATCCTTAGACTTGGAGGGCATTGCTCATTCCTCTATTCCCTTTGTGGTACATGTTCTTCTAGTAGTTAGGCAACTAATTGCCTTCCATTGGAAGAGGCCTGACCCTCCCGTTATCCAAGATGTAATTGAGAGAATGACCCTCCATAAAGCCTTCGAGCAGAAACTAGCTCTGATACATAACAACCTAGACAAATTTTCAAGAAAATGGTCCAGCTGGATACCTTTATTCCCTTAAAAGTATATTCAGATAAGTCATATTATTTGGTTACAATTTATAATATTGCCTTTGTAGTCATATAATATGTGTAATGCCTGTATAAATTAATATGTTATTTTCCTGTAAATTGGGACGCAAGGTCCACTTGGTCACTTCTTTCCTTGTTGTATTTCCCCTTCCCTTTTCCCCTTCTCCCCACCCTTATTGTTTCATAAATACTTAATAAAAATTTTGGAAAGGAAAGAGAAGGAAAAACGTCCGCAGTAAAGCGCAGGTACGGCCGAAAGTCGAAGTTGAGTAAGAGAGACCGTCGGACTGTAAAGCAAATTGTGAGAGAGGATCGCAAGACCACGGCTCAGAAAATCACTGCTGAGCTCAATGAACACCTACAGAACCCAGTTTCGAAAAAAACGCTTCGTCCGGAGATGATGGGATACTGAATCACCAGATAGCAGGTATATATAGTATAGTGAAAATATTCTTAGATAAGCGGAGGCTGAGGTATCAAATCAATATTGCATATATGTAGTAGCAGATTTGGTAAAACTTAACTTTTATTTGGATAAATAAATTAGAAATAGTGCTAATGTGCAAGTGACACAAAAAAACCCGAAGAGTGTAGGTGAATAAAGAGGGGAAAGGAAGACGTAAAAGACCACTGATTTATTTTGTGGCTATATGTATGTATATGTATAGCTCACTGTATTTTTATCCTATAAATGAACCTGAATTGTACCTATCAAGTACAATAGGAACGATTTTAAATGTGTGCTGGATATCATTAATATCAGATTGCACCCAGAAGGATAAATTATTTATATATTGTATATTAGATCACAATTCATTCTCCATGTGGATACCATCCTAATATTGATACCTTGTGTTGAACTAGACAGGGGGTACCATATTATACATAGGAGTACCTTGTTGCATGATTATGGTTTGTATTAGAACAGATTACCAAACATAAATAGATAGTAAATCAGTGGTTAAGTAAAATAGCTCTCAGACGTTCTGGAGCTTCAAATAGTAGGAAGAATATCTCCTGTCATATTATTAAATGCCTCTGATACTGATCGTCATATACCCATCTAAGGAGCCTCAGAGTAAAAATTCTCTGTATAAATTGGTCTCATTATGGGGTGATCTATATGGTACTCATCTGTATCGTCCTTCAATGGGCATGTATGTACTTCTGCCTGGGGGAGACACGCATTAACTTGCTATATGTCATGCGGTCTCTGACCCCTAGGGCTCTCCCAACGCGTTTCATCTGTCTGGAATCATCAGGGGAGATATGACGCTCTCTGTAAAAAGACAGGGACGATGGAATGAACTAATCTCCTTTTTATAATTACCGGGTATGTGTTGTAAGGCGGAATTTCCGGACGCCAAGTGCGTCACTTCCGGACTTTCAAGCGCGTCATCGCGCCGTAGGGCGCATGTGCTGTTGATACTGGACGTGTCTTTCTCTCGGAACGTAACTTCCGGTTTCCAGAGAAGATCGCCTTTTGATAGAGACATGATTAATGTCTGCAATTGATGCAGTATAATCGGTTATGTTCTTTTCAAGGAATACACACATCTGTTTCATAACTTTAGTATAAGAAACGATATGGTGCGATCGAAGATAATCTCTGATGATAACATTATCTTAATATCAAAAGAGTTCAAGCCTAATTAGTGTATATGTGCAGATGATTCCAAAAATCCTATATTAGATACATTATCATTGGGCTAGACATATTGGTTATAATGAAATATCACAAAGAAATCATATTAGATGTTGTTGGTTGATAAATTATCGAAATAATTATGGGAGACTCAAATTCTCAGTATATTGTTGAATGTATGGGTCAGGACACACCGACCAACTTTGGAATGATAGAAAGGGTGCGTACTGTATATTACCCTATTGTACCCTATCTAATATGTCCCTACCTCACGCGGAGGTTGGCACCTAAAACCTGCGCAGTGGCGCCCCCACTCGACGGCGGCTCACCCTATTCTAGACGCCCTATTGGGTCCTGCACTACAGGAAGGAAGAAAAGGTAAGAATTTCATTTAGACCCATAGGGTGAGTAGTTTGGAGATGGAAAATCCAGAAGGTTTCCTTTTGTAGGATTTTCTTGTCCCAATCTCCTCCCCTTTGATGTTTATTAATTTTCTCAATCCCCATGAAGGAGAGAACTTTAAGGTCACCTCCGTGTGCATAGTTAACATGGTTAGCAACAGCGGTGTCTCTCTTATGGATGGTGTCTCTATGATGCTCTCCTATTCTTTTCTTTAATTCTCTTCTGGTTTTCCCTACATATTGTACGCCGCATCTGCAGGTGATGTTGTAGATGACTCCGGTGGATTTACAATTGATGAATTGATTGATGGAGTAGGTTTTTTTAGTGTTAGTGCTTGTGAATTCCTTCCCTTGTTTCAAAGATCCGCAGTATTTACAGCTCCCACATCTGTAGCAGCCTTTTGGTTGGTTGCCTAGCCATGTGGAGCTATTCGATTCCGAGGGTACATAATGGCTGCGTACTAATCTGTCTTTAATAGATCGTCCCTTTCTGAAGGTAATTTGTGGGGTGTTCAGAATCACATTGGACAAATCCTTATCCATACATAAAATCGGCCAGTGTTTTGTAATAATTTCTCTCAATTCTTTCGACCCATTTGAAAATTTTGTAATGAATCGTACAGTTATATCTTCTTCTGGCTTAGTTATAGGGGTAAGGAGATCCCTCCTTTCCCGAGACAGTGTTGTCTTATAAGCATTTTTTAGGACATGGTCAGGGTACCCTCTCTCTCTGAATCTTTGTCTTAGATCATCAGCTTGTTCTTTAAAGCTGTCAATACTAGAGCAGTTCCTTTTAATTCTGAAATATTGACCCTTCGGAATGCCTTTTTTGAGGGGAATAGGGTGATTGGATTCCCATCTGAGTAGAGAGTTTGAGGAGGTTGGTTTCCTGTATGTTTTGGTAGTCAACTGCCCATCTTTGCCTCTCTCAATCTGGATGTCCAGGAAAGAAATACTCTGAACATCAGCCTCAAAAGTGAAGTGGAGGCCGATGTTATTAGAATTAAGACCTTTGACATAGTCCCCAAAACTCTCCACATCACCCCTCCATATGACAAATACGTCATCGATATATCTAAGCCAGAGTACAATTCTATCTTCCACTGTATCTCCAAAGACCACATTTTCTTCCCACCAGCCCAGGAGCAGATTTGCGTAGGAGGGTGCGCATGGACTGCCCATGGCTGTGCCCCTGAGCTGGTGGAAGTACTTATTGTTGAACAAAAAATAATTTCTTGTCAGACAGAATTCTAGGGCTTTAAGAACAAATTGGTTATGTTCATTGAATTGTAGACCTCTAGTTTTAAGGTAGTACTCTGCAGCCATGATGCCCTTCTCGTGTGGAATCGATGAATACAGAGCCTCGACATCAACTGATCCTAAGATCATATCGTCACCCAGCTCTATATTCTCTATTTTTAGAAGTAGGTCGGATGTGTCCCTGACATAGGAGCTAAGAGAGGAGACAAATGGCCTCAAAATTTTGTCTATATACAGGCCTAAATTTTGGGTAAGGCTGTCAATGCCCGACACTATCGGTCTTCCTTTTAATGGGGAAAGACCTTTATGCACTTTCGGTAAACAGTAGAAAGTAGCAACCATGGGGTGTATGGGAATCAAAAAATCTTTTTCATCTCGCGTGATTAATTTGTTATGAAAAGCGTCATTGACAAGATTCTTCAGTTCCGCGAGGTATTGATTTGTGGGGTTACTGTCCAGTTTATCATATCCCATCTCTTCCCCTAAAAGGGAGCAACAAAGTGTTTTGTATTGCGATTCTTCCATAACCACAATGTTGCCCCCTTTATCTGAGGGTTTTATTACTATATTTTTGTCTTTCTCAAGATCATTTAGCGCTTTCATTTCTCTTTGTGAGAGATTATGGAACCTATTCTTGTTATATTTCTCTAGTTCCAGAAAGTCTTTCGCAACTAAATTAGAAAAGAAATCTATAGCACCCACATCAGTGATTGGTGGCATTCGTTTGCTCTTGTTTTTAAGGTCAGTGAAAGGGCCTTCTCCTTGCTCTTAGGAGGTCTCCTAGATGGTATAAAAATCTCACATCTGCCAACATATTTTCATCAATACTATTTCAGCGCAGCTTTTTTTGTCAAGATTGGCAAAATATTTTCTCCACTTGAGTTTTATGTGAAAAGATGCAAGTCCTTGTGGCTTCAAAGCATTCAAAGTCTGAGGTAGGGACGAATGACATTCCTTTGCTTAGGACTGTCATTTCTTCGTTTGTTAGAGGTCTACTAGAAAAAAAATTACAATAGTTTTATTTAAACTGGATTCCTTGTGCCGAATCTGTTCCGGAGGTGGTACCCTGAGTCTAAAAAAATTTCCCTTTGGGGTGGACTCCGGTTAGTCCTCTACCTCCTCTAGCACCCCCTCTTCCTCTACCTCTTCCTCTCGTGTTTTTAAATCTGTATCTGAATCAGAAAACTCGCCTCTGAAGATGAGATATCAGTATTGGTGGGCGATGTACTTTATATTGTTGATAGAATAGGCTTTATTTTCGCGAAAATTCTTGTAGATCTCTAATGAAGTATTTGTGTTTTCTCTCCTTCAAATGATATTGAAATTTTTTCTATCGTGTTTTGAAGGTTAGTCTCTTTAAGAACAAACTCAGGTTCGGATGAGAATTTTTTTGTAATCTCTATTTGTTCCTTGAGTTTCTCATTCAGGGAGTTAAGTATGGTTTTTTCTTCTTCAAGAAGAATTTTCATAAGTTTTTAGAGAGCTCTCGTGGCTTCTTTTTCAAGTTTAGCCAGAAGAGCTGTATTTTTGTACCTATACCCAAAAGATAGTGATATTCTAAGGTGTCTTGGTACAATGCTGCTTTTATGTAATTATCAAGACTTTGTACTTCCCACATGAGGTGACTTGCTCTTTGTATACTTTAGTGAGTTCTTTAAACGCTGCACTAAATGAAGGTATATATTTTTTCTGAGTGAAAACACCATTGAGAATATATCTTTAGCCTCATTGATCCCTTGATTTAGTATCTTACCTGTGGATAAGAATCCTGCCATACCACTTTTGTATATTTAGATAAGCGGGGCTGGGTATCAAATCTCAATATTGCATATATGTGTAGCAGATTTGGTAAACTTAACTTTTATTTGGATAAATAAATTAGAAATAGTGCTAATGTGCAGTGACACAAAAAAACCCGAAGAGTGTAGGTGAATAAAGAGGGGAAAGGAAGACGTAAAAGACCACTGATTTATTTTGTGGCTTATGTATGTATATGTATAGCTCACTGTATTTTTATCCTATAAATGAACCTGAATTGTACCTATCAAGTACAATAGGAACGATTTTAAATGTGTGTGGATATCATTAATATCAGATTGCACCCAGAAGGATAAATTATTTATTATTGTATATTAGATTCACAATTCATTCTCCATGTGGATACCATCCTAATATTGATACTTGTGTGAACTAGACAGGGGGTACCCATATTATACATAGGAGTACCTTGTTGCATGATTATGGTTTGTATTAGAACAGATTACCAAACATAAATAGATAGTAAATCAGTGGTTAAGTAAAATAGCTCTCAGAGTTCTGGAGCTTCAAATAGTAGGAAGATATCTCCTGTCATATTATTAAATGCTCTGATATGAGTCATATACCCATTAAGGAGCCTCAGAGTAAAAATTCTCTGTATAAATTGGTCTCATTATGGGGTGATCTATATGGTACTCATCTGTATCGTCCTTCAATGGGCATGTATGTACTTCTGCCTGGGGGAGACACGCATTAACTTGCTATATGTCATGCGGTCTCTGACCCCTAGGGCTCTCCCAACGCGTTTCATCTGTCTGGAATCATCAGGGGAGATATGACGCTCTCTGTAAAAAAGACAGGGACGATGGAATGAATAATCTCCTTTTTTTAATTACCGGGTATGTGTTGTAAGGCGGAATTTCCGGACGCCAAGTGCGTCACTTCCGGACTTTCAAGCGCGTCATCGCGCCCGTAGGGCGCATGTGTGTTGATACTGGAGTGTCTTTCTCTCGGAACGTAACTTGGTTTCCAGAGAAGATCGCCTTTTGATAGAGACATGATTAATGTCTGCAATTGATGCAGTTAATCGGTTTTATGTTTTTTCAAGGAATTACACACATCTGTTTCATAACTTTAGTATAAGAAACGATTGGTGCGATCGAAGATAATCTCTGATGATAACATTATCTTAATATCAAAAGAGTTCAAGCCTAATTAGTGTATATGTGCAGATGATTCCAAAAATCCTATATTAGATACATTATCATTGGGTAGACATATGGTTATAATGAATATCACAAAGAAATCATTATTAGATGTTGTTGGTTGTAAATTATTCGAAATAATTATGGGAGACTCAAATTCTCAGTATATTGTTGAATGTATGGGTCAGGACTCACCGACCAACTTTGGAATGATAGAAAGGGTGCGTACTGTTATTACCCTATTGTACCCTATCTAATATGTCCCTACTCACGCGGGGTTGCACCTAAAACCTGCGCAGTGGCGCCCCACTCGACGGCGGCTCACCCTATTTTAGACGCCTATTGGGGTCCTGCATACAGGAAGGAAGAAAAGGTAAGAATTTCATTTAGACCCATAGGGTGAGTAGTTTGGAGATGGAAAAATCCAGAAGGTTTCCTTTTGTAGGATTTTCTTGTCCCAATCTCCTCCCTTTGATGTTTATTAATTTTCTCTATCCCCATGAAGAGAGAACTTTAAGGTCACCTCCGTTGTGCATAGTTAACATGGTTAGCAACAGCGGTGTCTCTCTTATGGATGGTGTCTCTATGATGCTCCTCCTATTCTTTTCTTTAATTCTTTCTGGTTTTCCCTACATATTGTCGCCGCATCTGCAGGTGATGTTGTAGATGACTCCGGTGGATTTACAATTGATGAATTGATTGATGGAGTAGGTTTTTTTAGTGTTAGTGCTTGTGAATTCCTCCTTGTTTCAAAGATCCGCAGTATTTACAGCTCCCACATCTGTAGCAGCCTTTTGGTTGGTTGCCTAGCCTGTGGAGCTATTCGATTCCGAGGGTACATAATGGCTGCGTACTAATCTGTCTTTAATAGGTAGGGACATATTAGATAGGGTACAATGGGTAATATACAGTACGCACCCTTTTATCATTCCAAAGTTGGTCGGTGTGTCCTGACCCATACATTCAACAATATACTGAGAATTTGAGTCTCCCATAATTATTTCGATAATTTATCAAACCAACAACATCAATATGATTTCTTTGTGATATTTATTTAACCAAAGTTAGCCCAATGATAAAT
>JARQOD010000005.1:55745104-55830150 GCA_033576555.1 Oophaga sylvatica
TTTAAGTTTTTGGGTTTTTGGGGAAAAAATTTGATTGTTTATTTTGTATCTTGTTTTTTCCCAATAGGGATCTCAGTGAAAATTTGGATTTTCCCAATTTTAAAGAATGCACTGTATGTAAAGGGGATCAATTTTTTTTTTTAAAGAATTTTTTTTTTTGGGGAAATTTTGATTTTTTAAAATAGGAAAGGGGGCCCATCTGTGGGGGTTCAAAACTTATTAAAGGGTCTTAAAGGTTTTTTTGGGTTTTGCAATTTTTATCGAACATTTTTTGTAATTTCCTGTTTTGAAAAAACCTTATGATTAAAAAAAAGGGTTCCGTTTTGGGGAAATTGGCCTCCTACATTTCTGCTTTTCGGGGAATTTAAACAAGATTAATTTCTGCCCTTTCTACCACCCTATGTTTCTCTGCCGTTTCAGTGGGGGTTATCCTTAGATTGGGGGATTTCCGTTTTGCCCCAAAGGACCCAGAGACCCAAAAAAACCCTTGTGCCTTTTTCTCTCAAAAGTTTTCTCCAACTAACTATTTAGACAAGGGTAAGGAGTTTTTGGCCCAAAAAGGGCCTTTGAAGGTGGGATTTTGGCTGGAAGGAGCCAAACATGGGGTGGTGTCCTCACGGCCCATAAAAACCCTTTTATAAAAACCAAAAGCGCCAAATCTAGACAGGCCAGAGGGGCCTTGTTTTTACACGTTTAATTTTTTGTTTCTTTTCCCCCTGGCACTAAGAATGTTTAGGCGTTCCCTCTAAAGATTTCTTTGCGGATTCTTAGTTATCTGTCCTGCTTTATTTGAAAGGGGGTGTATCTTTCCCGCCATCAAGCCCAAATTTTGAGACTGGCTTGGGGGGGGTGTCAGGAGAAAAACCCTGAGCGCTCCCCTGTTGGGAAATTGTCCCGACCGTGGAAGAAAAGTGTGTGCTGAGATTCATTTTTCCCGCGTTGGCGGGTATCCCGGGATTTTTGGTACCAGAGACTTGGTGAGTGGGCCTTTTGGGGGCCCTACTTTGTCCGTGACGTCAGGGACTTTGTGCAGTCCTTGGGACTTCCCTCATTCCAAGCCTTCTCCGCTCTATGGTTTGTTGATCCCTTTACCGTCCCAAGGGGCCTGGACCCATATCTCTAGGATTTTATTTCTGCCCTCCCTGTCCTCAGAGAATAAACGTTATCGGGGAAACTGTGTTAGGTTTTCAAGTGATACATCTTGTGCCATTACCTAAGTTCCTTCCCCCTCCGATTGGTGCCCTTTTTTCCTCACACGTGGGTTTTTGCACGGCATTCCGGGGGAAAAATTGTGTTGACAGGGAGTCAGTTTTTTTCCCGATTTTGGAGACATTTTTGTTTTTAAACTTGGTGTTCAATTACTTTTTTCCCCTGCATTTCATCCTCAACCAAAGGGGCAACCAGGAACAAACCCGACCCGAGACTTATTTTAGATGTTTTGTGCTGCTGTCAAGAGCTGGGTCCTTTTTGCCTTTGGCTGATTTGTCTTTAAAAATAGGGCTAGCCTGCCACCTTTTATGTCTCCATTTTTCTGCAATTCTGGGTTTCACCTCGATTTACCTAAACATAACACCATCCATTACCCCGGCTTAGTAAGACAATAAGTGTATGATTAAGGCAGACAACAATGTTTAATAAAAATAAAATTTTTATTACAGTAAAACAATATATAAAAAGTATAATAAACACAACCGGAAAAAAGTAAACTAAAAGTTAAGAAAACATCACTCCAATCCATCACAACAGCTGGTAATATGGGTATGAGTCTAGCGTTGCCTTGGAGGTGTAAAATAAAATCTCTGGGGGGTCCCAAGGTTATGGTTTTGTGGAGTTTCTTGTGTCTGTGGCCTGGAGTACAGTGGATACGGATTTGTCTCCTGTTGCCGCTTTGCTCAAAGCCTCCAGAATCACGCTTTCAGCATGTACCCTTGGTTTCACCAAGTGTCCTCATTTTTTCATTTACATACATTGCAAATCCGCTTATTTCCGGCTGTTTTTGAAGCGTAGTTAAAAATTTTATGGCCAGTTGTATGAACTCAGGCGTAGCAGAGGTGGGGGCCTTTCTTTTGCGACCGAAGAGTGGAGTCGCCGAGGTTCAGATGTGGGTGATGGTTCTTCGTCATCCTCCTCTACGATGATTGACGTACTGGCGATGTCTGGAGTGACAGAAGTCGGCGTCGACGTTGCTTCATCATGCTCCTACGACAACAGAAAATACACGTTAAAGCCAAAAACAAAAGTTATTGTTCAGCAGTAGTGTTCAGCGATACGATACTGCAAATATCGGGTATCGGCCGATATTAGCTGTATCGGCCTTTCGATAATTCGTTTCGATATTTTCGTCTTATCGAATACCGGAATCGGATTTGTCACTGTCACTGTGAGTGTCCGTCGGTCGGGTCTGTCAGGAGTCAGCGGCACTTACCTGGCAGAAGATCTCCGGCGGTCACGTCCTGGACTGCTTGATGGCCGCCATTATCTTCTCCCTGGCGGTCACATGCAGTTTTTTCGCGATAACTGCAGTGACTGCTGGGTAATCCCGGCCGTAAAGCAGTCAGTCCGATGAGTCACCGCCGGGGAAGCAGGTAATCAGCTGTGCTGCACCGGGATGACAGGCTCTGATTGTAGCAGAGCTGGATCGTCGTGGGACACTCGTTACTATGGACTGCGTCGGTCAGGTGGTATATATATATTTTTTTTTTTTCATTTTTTACAGGAGATCGATGGCGTCGCAGGATGAGACTGTAATAAAAGTAATGAAAACTGTGTTTTTTTTTTTTTTATTAAATTAAAAAACCTTTTTATGAACATTCACCCATCCGGGTACATAAACAATTTAACTATTTACATACAGGGACCCTGTCCGGGTTATTTATAATTCTTTGGCAGGGGTGTTCCAGGTACCACCTGGTACTCTTCTGATGCTTGCCAAACATCCGAGGCACCAAGGACCACCAGGACCTGATGACGTCGTGTGGCCTGTACAGTCAAGTCGTGACCCGCTATCTGGGTCTGTGTGGCCACCTCTTTCATCTCCCTCCGGGTCTGGAACCCTATGTCCCGGACTGAACGAACCCCAGGGGGCCTAACAGGCGCCGGGTACGGGCCAGCTATACTTATCATGTCCATAGCTGGGGCTGCTGAGGAGACCACTGAGGGAGGCTGGGGAGATTTACGGCGTGGGGTGGGCACTTTTGCAGAGGCCTGGATGTGGGAGGCTGAAGGCTCCGAGGGTCTCACAGGCTCCTGACACTCTGGGGAGTAGGGGTCGCACCTGGTAACATTTAGGGCGTACCATCCATTGTAACCCCAGTGTCGGGTGTAAGTCACCAAGTCTCCTGGCACCAGGTCCCTCCCCGGGTGTCCTTCTGGGAGGTGAGCCTCCACGTCCCGCCGGTTCACAAAACCTTCTAAATAAAGTCCAGGCTCCTGGATGAAGCCCCAACCACCTTTCAATTTAAAGCTCCGTACTGTACCCTTACGCTGCGGCTCCCTCAGGGTTCCTTTATCCTTTCTCATCCGTCCTTATCTGCCCGGTCCTTCTCCAGCTGACATTGGCGAAGTTTTTGGGATTCTCGCTGCTCCCTTTTGTCGCTCTGCTTCCCGCTCCCAACGTCTCCACTCTTCCTCCTGACGCCGGTTGTAATTCTCCTCCACCAGCTGCTCCATGTCTCCACCATCAAATGCCAGCTTACAGTGTCCGGTTTGCGGCAGCTCTCCTGGCGCCCCCCAGTCCTGGCGGCGCTCACCTGCGGAGGAAGCAGCCGGCTCTGGAACAGATGACAGTCGGGGCTCCGGTACAGGCAGGTAGTGCTCTGGTGCCTGCGCGGCCTCCTCCATGAGGATGGTGTCGCTTCTTCTGTCTTCTGACGGGGGCAGACAGCGGGATCTGGGGTGCTGCCGTGCAGCGTTTTTTGCACGAACGGGTGCCTCCACTGCGACAACGTCAACCGGATCACATTGCAAGGGCTCCTCTACTAGAACGGGTGCCTCACCTTCCGGTACAGACACTTCAGGTAAGAGGGATTGGCGCCGCTCCAAGTTTATTTTTAGGGCACGCCAGCTGGCTTCCATCCTGGCGACCTCCTCCCGGTGCCGGGCCAGGCCTCTTAGGGTATCCTCCGCTTCTTGCAGCGTAGGAGGGTTTCCAGGCCGGGTGCCCAATGGTGGTTCCGTGGCGATCGGGTCGCTTCCGTGGGGGGAGAGCTCTGACTGCTCCATCCCTTCACACTTCTGCTCGTGTCTGTAAGGAAAAGGTTGTCGCCATTTTGTATAGGGCCTGTACCAGCCTCCATTTTGTCAGTTAAACACAGCCACAGACTTTTAGCTACACATTGCCTATTAGCATATCCAGTACGACAGGTTTTGATGTCCACTAGGAATCAATAGGCCTTTCCCATGCTAATTAGTCTAGGCCAGTGACTGAATGAGATGGTCAGTCGTATGGTAAATAGCCCAAGCTCAGGCATTGTTTCCTGCTCCATATGAATTGCAGGCCAATTAATATGCGTGCTTCAAAGCAATGGGGATGGGCTTAGCAGGTCTAAGAACTAGCCATGACCAGGCTGTTGGTCTCATCCATTTCACACACAGAAGCCAAGAAGATGGTCTAGGAAAGACCAAGGGACTATTCAGGAACTGAAGACTTACCTGGGAATGGCAGAGCCAAGGCCTTCCATGACCATAATACCCGGTTAATATTGATCCATAGCTTATACCTGTAAGCCTTGTACATTATTGTTGTATTTTTACTCTGACTGCCATTCCATTGTAGTTACGTTGTATAGCTTTACTTTTATATTTCTGTAATTATCTAGTGCGCCTTAGGCAATTAAACCATAAAATTAATCTTGGGCTGATGCTTTTACTCTGATCACGAATCTTAGAATACCCAGTGGGTAGCAGGACACCTTCCCCGGCGGCCATTTGCTCTAGGTGCAGTTCTCTTACTGACCTGAGAGACAAGGGGGGCGCCGGAGAGCTGTACCTGTGGAGTTTACGTCCCATTGGTGACGTGGGAGGAAAGGGATCGTCCGTCACTTTTGGTAGCGGCGGTGGTATCAGAAGCTGTGATACCCGGGCTACCGTGTGGCGGCCGGCTGAGTTCCTCACAAATTGGTGGCAGCAGTGGGATCAGAGTAATAGTGTGCGTGGGACCCCTACTCCCAGACACTAGAGACTACCAGCAGTACTTTCACTGCTGGGTCTTAAGGTCAGCCCAGCACTAGACGGTCAGAGTGTAAATATAACAAGTTGTGTGCAAGGTCAGGGTTGCAGCTGTGTTTCAGTAACCAAAGGTTCCCAGATGGCGGAAGGCACAGGAGTGGGGCAAAGGGGGAGGCCAATGCTGTGGCCTATGGAGGGGTTAGATACCGATGAGGGGGAGCTCAGCCAGGGCTCCCAAGGAGCCCGACCCCGTGCTCGTCTCACGGTGGACTGCCCAACCCCTGCCCGTCCCAGCCTGTCCAGATCGGAGACCCTCTTCCAAGCGGCTATGGCGCAGCTCGAGGTGGGAATGACGCCGCCTATGAAAGACTCCTGGTGGCGGCAGAGAACAGCAGCAGAGCGTGAGCAAGCAGCTGCGGAGCGTGAGCAAGCAGCGGCAGAGAGAGCACAGAGCGGGAGCATGCAGAACGTGGTTGCAGGCTACAGAACGCCGTGAAGCTGCGGAGCGCCAGCACCGACTGGAGATGGCTCAGCACGGGCCCCCGCTGGACGCACCAGGCCCACTGGAGACAAGGGCTCCAAGGTCCGGGCGGAGGACTTTCCCTTACTTGAAAAGGATGGAGGGCCTGGATTCCTTTCTGCTTGCTTTTGAGAGGACATGCCTCCAACATCATCTGGCCCCGGATCAGTGGGCAAGGTACCTGACCCCCCGTTTGAGGGGTAAGTCCCTGGAAGTTTTGGGGGACTTACCTGCCGGGGAGGAGCAGGACTACAACAGCATCAAGCGGGCCCTGATCCAGCACTACAACCTCACCCGGAGTCGTACCGCAGGAAGTTCAGGAGCCTGCAGCGGGGTTCAAAGGAAACCTTGGGACCGGACCACATGCGGGCCCTGCTGAGAGCTGCGGAGCACTGGACCTCGGGTCTAGAGCTCACTACCCGCCAGGAGGTCCAGGAACTGTTTGTCGTTGAGCAATTTTTGTGGAACTGCCCAGAGGACCTCCAGCAGTTCTCCGTGACCGGAAACCAAAGGGGGCTTCTGCTACAGCGCCCTGGCAGACGAGTAGCCAACAACAGGGGCCGGAGCCAAAGAAGCCTGCCGCAGCACCTGGAGAGGGGGTAAGCCCAATCCTGCCCAGCCCATATCCAGCCCCAGAGTGCAAGGGGTGTACCCCCTGCTGCCCTCTCCAGGCCAGGAACAGAACCCAGACGTTGCCATAATTGCAATCACCAGGACACTTTAAGGCTGCATGTCCCCAGCGCCAGAAGGCCCATCCCTGTCCCAGAAACCGTCCACTGTTTTTGTGTGTGGGAGGGGGTGGTGGGAGGTCCCTAGACAATTACCAACCGTCACCATCGGCCGCTCAGCGGGTCATGGGACTGCGGGACCACAGGCGCTGAACGAACCTGGTACGCCCTGAGGTGTGTCCCCACAAGACTTGGTACCTGGGAAAAACCCTTGCCGTCTCCGGAATTGGAGGCGTTGAACCGGCGCTGCCCGTTGCCAAGGGGTATTTGGATTGGGGTGCCGGGGAGGGGGATGCGGGAGGTGGGGAGTAACGCCGAATATTCCTGCAAATGTGTTGCTTGGGACGATTTGGGGCGGCTGGTGTCCCAGTATGTGGCCACTGAACCCCCAAGTCCGGCTCCCAAGAATGTCATGGACTCTACTGTGAATGCTAATGTTAATGTATTGAATGTGCCTCCAACAGTGGATGAGGGAGTGAAACCTGATGGTAAGCCATGCACTGACACTACACACACAGGGCTCACAGTGAGGACAGGTGAGGAGGCTGTAGGGGAGAGCTCAGAGGTGGAGGGAGGGGCTGCTATGGGCAGTGTAGGGCCCCTAAGTGAATCCAGCCTGCTGAGTCTAGGGCCCCTGCAGGAAGAGGAACAGGCCATGGGGGGGGGGGTGTCCCGGGAGAGGGCCACCAGGTAGGACCCCAGGTCAGGAGTTCCCCACATCCGGGATGTCAGGAAGTCAGGGAAGTCTGCCTGACCCGGCGACTTGGTCAGAGGAGGAGGGAAAGCAGGCGCTACCCGTGGTCTCAGCGGTCGTGGCCGCTGTTACCAGGAGTGGGAGCGCTGAAGCCAAGGAGCCTCGCGGAGGTCCGACGGTTTCCCCTCTCTGACCAAGTGGCTGCCGAGTCAGACAGTAGCCAGGAGACAGATCCCGGGGAACTGACAGAGGACAGGGCAGTTTCATCAATTCTTGCCATATCTAGTTCAGGGATTTCAGGCAGCGTTGGAAGCTGACCCTAGCCTGAAGACTCTCAAGGAACAGGCGGCACAGCCTCCCCTGGAGTCCGACCGCGAGCGAGTGGTCTGGGACCAGGGACGGCTGTACTGGGTAACGGTCCAGCCGGGTTCCCGGAGGCGTGGCCCAGGGACCGACAGTTAGTGGTGCCCCATCCGTTCAGGGCGGAATTGTTGCGGATCGCACACGAGATTCCAATGGCCGGACACTTAGGGATCCTAAAACCAGGGCCAGGCTAGCTCAGCATTTCTACTGGCCTGGAATGAGGACCGAGGTGATAGCCTACTGCCGTTCGTGTGACACCTGTCAGAGGGTGGGGAAGGCGGGGCCGCGCCCCAAAGCCCCACTGGTAACTCTGCCCATCATCGAAGAGCCTTTCTCGAGGGTGGCTGTGGATTCATTGGACCTCTGTCCACTCCCAGCCGCTCGGGAAATGCTTCATACTAACGGTAGTGGACTATGCCACCCGGTACCCGGAGGCGGTAGCTTTGTCGTCCATTCGGGCCGACAAAGTGGCCACTGCCTTACTGGAGATTTTCTCCAGAGTGGGGTTTCCCAAGGAAATGCTCACCGACCGAGGGACCCAGTTCATGTCGCAGCTGATGGAGTCTCTCTGTAAGCAGGTACAGGTGCAACATTGGTGGCCAGCCCGTATCACCCACAGACCAATGGCTTGTGTGAGCGGTTCAATGGCACCTTAAAGCAGATGCTGAGGATGTTGGTCGACTCCCACGGGAGGGGACTGGGAGCGGTATTCCCACACCTGCTGTTTGCCTACCGGGAGGTTCCACAGGCTCAACGGGGGTTTTCCCCCTTTGAGCTCCTGTACGGGCGACGTGTACGGGGGCCCCTTGCTCTGGTGAAGGAAGCATGGGAAGGGGATTTAGCCACCCTGGAGTGTCGGTCATTGAGTATGTCGTGCGCTTCCGGGACCGAATGATGGCCTTGACACGGCTGGTGCATGACAATATGGCCCAAGCTCAGGCTGACCAGAAGCGATGTACGACCAGAATGCTTGTGAGCGGACCTACAGGTGGGTCAAAAGGTGTGGGGACTGGTCCCCGTACCACAAAACAAGCTTCAGGCGGCCTGGGAGGGTCCATACCTCGTGCACGAGCAGCTCAACGCCGTCACCTACCTGGTCATCCTGGACCACGCCCGTGGAAGGAGGAAGGCCTTCCATGTGAACATGATGAAGGCCCATCATGAGCGGGAGGCTTATGCTCACCCAGTGTGCAACCTTCCAGAGGAAGGAGAGGCAGAAACCCCCTCGATCTGCTCACCCAAGCCAAGGCGGGTGGATCCATCGAGGATGTGGGGGTTGGCCACCAGTCTCCGGAGGACCAACGTTCCCAGCTGGGGGCCACCCTACACCCCTTCCGGGAGCTGTTCAGCAGCCTGCCCGGAAGGACTGAGGCAGCAGTCCATGACGTGGACACTGGTAACCACCCCCCAATCCGGCGTTCAGCATATCGGGTCTCTCTTGAGGTGCAGCAGCAGATGCGCCAAGAGATAGACGAGATGCTGAGGCTGGGGGTGATCCAAGCGTCCAACAGCGCGTGGGCTTCGCCTGTAGTCCTCGTCCCTAAAAAGGACGAAACTACGCGGTTCTGCGTGGACTACAGGGGGCTCAACGCTGTGTCGGTCACCGATGCGTACCCAATGCCGCGCATCGATGACCGCTCGACCAGCTGGCCGGGGGCCAAGTACCTGACCATCATGGATCTGAGCAGGGGGTATTGGCAGATTCCCCTGACCCCTAGGGCACGGGAACGCTTCGCCTTTATCACCCCATTCGGACTGTACGAGTCCACGGTGATGCCCTTCGGCATGAAGAATGCCCCTGCCACTTTTCAGCGGATGGTCAACACGCTGCTCGAGGGACTGGAAGGGTATGCGACCGCGTACCTGGATGACATTGCCATCTTCAGTCCACCTGGAGGATCACCTAGAGCACCTGGCGCAGGTGCTCGGGCGGATCCAGCGAGCCGGCTTGACCATTAAGCCGGAAAAATGCCAGCTGGGTATGAGTGAGGTCCACTACCTGGGACACCGGGTAGGTGGGGGAGCTCTGAAGCCAGAGCCCGGAAGGTGGATTGCCATCGCATCCTGGCCCACCCCCAGGACCAAGAAGCAGGTGATGTCCTTTTTGGGTACTGCTGGGTACTATAGGAGGTTTGTTCCACACTATAGTGCCCTGGCCAAGCCCCTGACGGACCTCACCAAGAAAAGGCTGCCCGTCGCAGTCGACTGGACAGTCGCCTGCGAGACAGCTTTCCAGGCGCTCAAGACCGCCCTTTCTAGTTCTCCTGTACTACAGGCAGCCGACTTCACGCGGCCATTCTTAGTGCAGACCGACGCCAGCGACTTCGGCCTCGGTGCTGTGCTCAGCCAGGTTGACACTACGGGCCATGAACACCCCATTTTGTACCTGAGCAGGAAGTCCTGCCGAGGGAAGTGGCCTATTCCACGATGGAGAAGGAATGTCTGGCAATTGTGTGGGCCCTGCAGCGTCTGCAGCCATACTTGTACGGACGCCAATTCACCGTGGAAACAGACCACAACCCCCTCAGCTGGTTACACACGGTCTCTGGGACGAATGGGAGGTTGCTACGCTGGAGCCTCGCTCTCCAACAGTACCATTTCGCCATTCGCCACAAAAAGGGCAGTGACCATGGTAACGCTGATGGGTTGTCCCGGCAAGGAGAGGGTGCGGTAGGGCGCACGGGGGAACACAGGAATGTGATACCCCCTAGCGCCCTCAAAAGCAGGGAGGTGTAAGGAAAAGGTTGTCGCCATTTTGTATAGGGCCTGTACCAGCCTCCATTTTGTCAGTTCCACAGCCACAGACTTTTAGCTACACATTGCCTATTAGCATATCCAGTACGACAGGTTTTGATGTCCACTAGGAATCAATAGGCCTTTACATGCTAATTAGTCTAGGCCAGTGACTGAATGAGATGGTCAGTCGTTTGGTAAATAGCCCAAGCTCAGGCATTGTTTCCTGCTCCATATGAATTGCAGGCCAATTAATATGCGTGCTTCAAAGCAATGGGGATGGGCCCTAGCAGGTCTAAGAACTAGCCATGACCAGGCTGTTGGTCTCATTCCATTTCACACACAGAAGCCAAGAAGATGGTCTAGGAAAGACCAAGGGACTATTCAGGAACTGAAGACTGTACCTGGGAATGGCAGAGCCAAGGCCTTCCATGACCATAATACCCGGTAATATTGATCCATAGCTTATACCTGTAAGCCTTGTACATTATTGTTGTATTTTTACTCTGACTGCCATTCATTGTAGTTACGTTGTATAGGTTTACTGTATATTTCTGTAATTATCTAGTGCGCCCTTAAGGCAAATTAAACCATAAAATTAATCTTGGGCTGATGCTTTTACTCTGATCACGAATCTTAGAATACCCAGTGGGTAGCAGGACACCTTCCCCGGCGGCCATTTGCTCTAGGTGCAGTTCTCTTACTGACCTGAGAGACAAAGGGGGGCGCGGAGAGCTGTTTCCTGTGGAGTTACGTCCCATTGGTGACGTGGGAGGAAAGGGATCGTCCGTCACATTTGGTAGCGGCGGGTGGTATCAGAAGCTGTGATACCCGGGCTACCGTGTGGCGGCCGGCTGAGTTCCTCACAGTGTCCATTAGCCATCTCTGCCAAGTCACATGTGTCATTAGGGATCTGGAGAGGACCCCTCTTTTGTAGGGAGGCGGGACCTTCGTGTTAGTTTCCCCCCACTGAGGAGGATGAGGAGGCGGAACTGAAGAGCTGTGGGGCACGATCTTACATTGCAGTACCATTTAGAGCCATCGTTTTCGTGTCACTGAGTGAGTGTACACCCATGAAGAGCACGCCCTCTTTCTTCACCAGTGCCTCGTCGTGACGCAGATATGGCGGAAAAATGGCAAATACATTCTCTAATGATTTTAGCAATTCTCAAGCACAAAACCAGTTCAATTCAGGCACACAGGACTCGCTTATAGCGAGCTACAGAATCCTGTTCGTGACGCCCAAGTTGAGTCGCACAGAGCCAGAGGTTTTTGGGGTACTCGGCACCGAGCCCGTCGACTTCTATGGGGTATGTCACGGCTTTACCGGTAATTGAATCAGAGTCTATTTTTTCTATGTAGAAGTGTATAAACTAAAAAATATATGTATAATATATTTATATATATATATATGTCACAATGACATGTATATATATATATTATATATATTTTATATATATATGTATTCTATGTGTGTATATTTTGTGTTTACAACAAAAGAAAGGGTTTTTTTTGTTGCGATATTTTGTTCCCATAGACTTACATGGGACTTCCGGTATCGAATCGGATATCGACGATATTTAGTGATATCGGCGATACCATTTCGATACGATATTTTTAGATATCGAGCAGTATCGCTCAACACTATTCAGCAGACAACACCAAAATAATGCGTTTGCATTGGATATCATGAGCAGCAGTTCAAAGCTTCCGTTTACTGGAAAATAATGTGAGGACAGGACTAGTACTACAGGATATGAAATAGCAAATTTAACAGTATGAGAAATGAGTAGGCCTAAACAGGTAAAGGAGTATACTTATCTGTACAGGAAGGGATATCTTTTGTAATCTGAAAAATTAATCATGTAAAACCGAAGTTACTATTTTCTATTCAACTATGCCATGTACATACAACATTACAATGCTATTTAGAGAGGATCAAATAAGGTACTTACATCTCCAACAGGGGATTCAGGCCAGATCGCCGGCTCTTCTGACGACATCGCTGTCATTGGGGGTGGAATCTCCTGGTCTCTGGTAAAGCCCATCAAATCGAAGTACCAAAGTTTTGGTACATACACCTCATCAGTTCCGGCCCCAGACTTTCTAGTTTTCTCCACTTTATTCAGTTCCTTTTTATAGACAGTGCAGACGGCCTGAATTGTTTTTTTAACCACTGCCTCATCCACCGTCTCAGTTGGATTGTGAATTTTATACAGCTCTACAAGCTGCTCATATGCCTCTTTTTTTGCACTTATTACTATAATCTGCAGATTTAATTTTCCACAGACAGGGCAGGGAGCGATACTTGCCAATGAATTCACGAATGAATTCTTGCTTATCGGACATCTGGAAAAAAAAGAAAAAAAAGAAAAACAGTGAGAACTGCCAATAAAAGTAACAATTTTTACATTTCAAAGTAGAATCGCTGCCCATGCAAAAAAAGTATTCACACAGATAGAAGCCAAGCAGCCCGCCATTAGCTTGTGTTTACACATGAACTCAATGCATAATAGAGTTATGATTACATTAATTTAGATAGCTGACCAATGCAAGGAAACGCTAAAAAACGCTACAAAGATCCTAAAATGCCGGCGGCGGGCTTGGTAGGAAAACTAAAATGGCTGCCCATGCCAAACCATATGTACACTGATAGAAGCCAAGCAGACCTCCATTAGCTTTCAAGTGTAAAAGCATAAATATATTTGATAGCTGACCTATGAATGGAAACGCTACATAGATCCTAAAATGGTGAAGGTGGGCACAGCAGGAAAGCTAAAATGGCTATGTAAAAGCATAAAAAAAGAAGCCCTCCATTAGCTTTCAATTGTATTTAGCATTCAAAAAGGAGAATATAGTTATGATTAGAGTTGAGCGATACTTTCCGATATCCTAAAGTATCGGAATCGGAATGGTATCGCCGATATCACTAAAATATCGGCGATACCCGATATCGATACCGGAAGTCCCATGTAAGTCTATGGGAACAAAAATATCGAAATTAAAAAAAACCCATTCTTGCCTTGTTGGTTAATTGTACATGAAGGAAAACAAGAAAGAGTATGTAGAATGTATTGGGGAAGGTTGAGGAGACATTAAGGCATAGATGTTTAACCCAATCAAATGGAATAGCATAAATATTTTTTTTTTTAAAGATGTTCGGATTGACGAAGAAATTGACAATGTTAACGTTTTTTATATTTTGGCAAATATGTATATTACACAACTTCCATGCTCTTCATCTTCACCTTTTTAACTTTTCACACACTTTCTCCTTCATAATCTTCTGCAGCATCATCTTTTTCATCAAATTATTCTTCATCTTCACCTTCTTTATCTTCTTCTTAAACTTCTTGCTATTCATCTTTGTTAACATTACTCATATTCTTCTTATTAAACTATTATTCTTATTCATATTCTGCTTCATCTCTTCATCATATTCTTATTTGTGACAGAGAATCCTGTACTTGTAATCTGTCAAAGTATGAATTTTTCATCCTTCCGTTCTTGCTGTCACAAAAGATTTAAATTACAACAGTATTTGTCCGTGTTCAGTTTAGCCTGCAGCAGCAGGCATTTTCCAGGGGCACCACGAGGAGGAACGGACTCACCCCCATACACTGCTTAGTCTTCTTCTGCTTAGAATTTAGAGCATATATTTTGCTCTTCATTTTGGTCTTATACTTCATGTTCTTCTGCTTTTAGATCTTCTGCTTATTGTTCTTGTGTCTCTTGTTCCGTATCTTGTATTTGTAGCACAATCTTGTACCAGCTGATGTTACTGGGACACGGTTACTAAGCAGGAGGTACCTGTGCTCCAAAGCACTACCAAGGACCAGCAGACGTTGCTGGAACTCGGATACCGAGATGGAGGCACCTAGGCCAAAGGCACTGCGGAGAACCAGCTGACGGTACTGGAACCCGGAGGGGCAGCAGAAGGAAAAGAGCCAATGGCACAACCGAGGACCAGCTGACGTTACTGGGACACGGTTACTAAGCAGGAGGTACCTGTGCTCCAAAGCACTACCAAGGACCAGCAGACGTTGCTGGAACTCGGATACCAAGATGGAGGCACCTAGGCCAAAGGCACTGCGGAGAACCAGCTGACGGTACTGGAACCCGGAGGGGCAGCAGAAGGAAAGAGCCAATGGCACAACCGAGGACCAGCTGACGTTACTGAACCCCAGTAACACAGGAGCAAGTGTTGACTGTGCTAACAGCACTTCCGAGCAACAACTGGCGGTGTTGGAGCCCAGGGTCAAGGAGGATGTTTAAATACTAGATCAAGTAATTTCCTTGTTACCTGTCAATTTTAAATGTCTATACTTCAAACAAGAGAAAGATAACCTTTACTACCATAAGATGATGATTTCATTTAAACTAATATCTAGATAAATAAAGAATTGACAAACATAAACACATACATTAACATGTTGAACAGCAATGCAAACCACAAAATAAATTAGTTAAGGAATCTGCTATACGGTTGTACATAAAAGCATACAAGTACATATCTGAATCCATTAATGATGGATAAGTAACAGTATGTACACCATTTTTATTGTATAGACAATGAATGTCTGACTTCAAAACATCATCAGCATTACAAGTTATCTGTGACATTACTAAAATGTTACATTGCTGAATAATGTCACTAAACAGTTTATACAAAATTATACAATTTCCATCATGTAATACTCATAATATGTGGCAATAATCATGTTTATTAACAAACATAACCTTTAAAAAGTGCATAGTGCATAGTGAAAATTGCTATTCATGCCTGACTGTCGACTTGCAAGCATGACAACGGATAGATAAGGTATATATAGATGAGACTGCATAGCCACAGATGGTGAATGGCGATGTAATACTGTACCTCAATAAAGTGTGCGTCACTACTACATAATTTTTTTTATATAGCTTTATAAACAGGGTACGTGGGATGTATGCTTGCGCCTTTGTTTTGACGCACAGACTGCCTTCCTGCTGAGACGCGTTGGGTTAGTGAACAGTTGTGTGCAGTGTTCACTGTAGTCTGAGGTTTTCCTTTTTGGAGTGCAGATCACGCTCCAGTTAGTTCTTCAACCACTGCTGGTTGTAGTCTGCTGAGCGTGTGTCACTGGCACATCCTTGAAATTTTTCTCTAATTGTTGCTGCTCCACTCTATTACAAATAAATAAAATCTATTAGTGTGACGCGCTTCCATCCGTATACAATACATTGGTTGCAAACACTATAGAAGTACACAAAGGGGCCTTTCACACCTACTGAACAGTTGTGTGCAGTGTTCACTGCAGTCTCTGCGGAATAACCACACTTAGGCCTTATAACTTTTCAGACTTTCTTTATCAATCTACCAAGATGAAGAAGGCAGGGAGTAAGGCACGTGGTCGTGGAGTTTCTTCAGGGAGAGGACGTGGGGATTCTGTGGCTGCTGCGGCCCCCAGTGACACAGCATCCACCAGTTTTCCCCGGGCCGTGAGCGTTCCTTTATGCGCACTTTTGTAGGAGCTCGGAGTACCCCCCTGCTGCGGGAAGAACAAATTGAAGCCGTTGTTGTTTGGATCTCAGCCAATACATCGACTTCAATTGCTTCCACCTCCTCTCAGGACCACAGCACTGTTGGGCAACCATCTGTCTCTTCACCGACTGGCAAATTGCCCAGGCAGTCAGAGAGTTCTGTACAGGAGCCAGCTGAGTGTCTGCTTCTGTTCTCAGAATCTATTGGCTTGCAAACAGGGGCCCAGCCAAGCAGCATTCTGTAATGTGAAGAAGAGGGATATGCAGTGATGCGCAACAGCTGTGTCTCTCTGAATCTGAAGAGGCGGGTGAGACAGTGCCGATGGTCAGCACACCGCAGAACGCATCTGATGATGAGATGAGCCCCAGGTGCCAGTTTCTGTTGAGCATGGTGCTGGCCAGACCACCCAACAGCAGGTGTTGGAAGAGGGTAGTGGAGATGATGAGGTCCAATACCCAACATGGCATGAAGAACAGGAAGGTGGTGGGAGCAGCTCAGAGGAATAATAATAATATTTATTTATATAGCGCCATCATATTCCGCAGCGCTTTACAGTTTAGCAGTTTCAGAACACAAGTCATAAGTAACAACGTTAACAATACAATAATTTAAGCTAAATAAGTCGCCCCTGCTCGTGACAGCTTACAATGTACAATGAGATGGGGGAGATACAAAGTATAGGTGTTTATATACAATGGTGCATTTACAATGATGTTCCAGCCATCTTAAGGGACTGAGGGATGGAGATAGTGAATGGGCTAGAGACACACACACACTTACACAGAATACATAGAATGACTTTGATTAGTGAATGTGATAGGCCGCTCTGAACAAATGTGTTTTGAGGGAGCGCCTGAAACCATGCAAATTGTGGATAGTCCTAATTTCTTGGGGTACAGCATTCCAGAGGATTGGCGTAGAGCAGGAGAAGTCTTGGAGTCGGGAGTGGGAGGTACGTATTAGTGCAGAGGTTAGTCGAAAGTCGTTTGCAGAGCGCAGCAGTCGGTTAGGCCGATAGATAGAAATGAGGGAGGAGATGTAGGAGGGGTGCTGCACTGTGGAGAGCTTTGTGGGTGAGAACCAGTACTTTGGTTGAAAGCTGGGAGAGGCCTAGAGAAATGGTTAGTGATAGAAGGAAGATAGAGGAAGACATTGCCCCAACGGTACAAACAGGAGGGAGAGTTAGGCTGCAGACTCGGTTGCCTGTAGCCTCCAGTTTGGCACCTGTTCGGAGCAGTTGTCTTCCAAAACTCAAAACGTGCGCTCCCAGGACTTGCACTGCGTGGTCCTTTTTTCACACACTTGCACATGATATTTGCTATGTGAAATGCAAGCTGTGTAATCAAAAATTAAAAATAGCTAAAAGTGTCAGTCACCTCAATACCACAAATATGTGGAAACATGTGCGGACAAAGCACGTAGTTGAGTTACAAAGACACACTGGAGATGTAGGCCAACCTACAGCAGCACCTACATCTTCAGGTTGTGTTGAAGCCTCTTCATCGAGCTCACACACAGCTGGTTATGCTTCCTCACAGGATCGCCATGGAAGAACCTCGGCCACTGTTGTCCAGAGACAAACTGTTATTCCACACACAGCAGCAAGTTCCCTGTCATCCTCACACTCCCCGGCCACAAAACAGCCAGCGGTAGCACAGGCATGGGATAAAACACGGCCATACTCCGCAAACCATGCACGAGCACAGGCTCTGAATGCTGGCATTGCAAAACTCCTGTCCCTTGAAATGCTGTGATTCAGGCTGGTGGAGACAGACAGTTTCCGTAACTGAATATCATTGTCAATCCCACAATACAATGTGCCAAGCCGATTTCATTTCAGCAGGCAAGCCGTCCCTGGTCTGCAAAAGCATGTTGAGGGAAAAATTAAACATGCGCTACTAAAAGCCCTCAGTAGCAAGGTCCACCTGACCACCGATGCGTGGACCAGTACCCATTGTTATGATCTGCTACAACCAGTAAGGAAAGAGGGAATTCTGTCCCTACAATACAACTAAGCTGAATCCCTACGATGTAACGGGGAACCTGATCCTGCGACCAGACCCGCTAAAGTCCTCATCTAGTGTGAACGAAGACCTATAGTTGCGAGGGAGTAATCCCTACAAGATCTAGGGACTGGGAGAAAAGGTGGACACCTCCTAACATAAATTGTAGCATGGATAATTAAACAGAAAAATAAATACTTTGTGATCCTAACATCAAGCAAAACTCACAGATTAAGGCACCTAAGCACCCGGCTAGCTTAACAGTAGATAATACAATGAAGTCAAGCAAAGCCAGAAGGGCGGAGCCAGACTAAATAGGGAAAAAAGGTCATGTGACCAGCAAACTGAAACAAAACCTAACAAGAGGTTCTAACACCCATGGCCAGGGACAATACCTTTCCCTCACTGCCCATTGGGTCAATGTTGTGCAGCCGGGTACTGATCTTGCGAGTGGCGCTGTACGTGTTCTGCCAACTCCAAGGATTGCAGGAATCAAGTCTGTACACATTGATTCCTCCTATTCCAGTTCCTCAGAATCATCGCTGCAGGAGCCGTCACGGTCTACCTCCACATGGACCCGTGAACGTTTACCTGTTGCGACCGATATGAGCACAGCCGTGTCCAAATGTCAACAGGCCATCCTGAAATTAATTTCCATGGGGAATCTTAGCCACACAGCGCAGGAGCTCTGTAATGCCATAAAGCAGGAGAGCGACGTGTGGTTTTTGGAAGAGAATCTACAGGCAGGCTTGGTAGTGTGTGACAATGGCCGAAATCTGGTGTCAGCTCTGGGCCTTGGCAACCTCACTCACATACCATGTCTGTCATATGTGCTCAACTTGGTCGTGCAGAGTTTTTTGAGGGACTATCCGGATCTTGATGCACTGCTGCACAAGGTCCGCCTAGAGTGCGCTCACTTGCGACGTTCCAGCATGGCCAGATCGCTGATTGCAGCTCTGCAACGCAGATTTCACCTTCATGAACATCGCATTATATGTGACGTACCCACCAGGTGGAATTCCTCGTTACATATGTTGGAGCGGTTGTGTGAGCAGCAGCCAACAGTAATGGAGTATCAGCTGCATCAGGCGCAGTCAACTCGCAATTTGCGGCGTTCACACTTCACCACTACTGAGTGGGCCTCTATAATAAGAATAATAATATTATTTATTTATATAGCGCCATAATATTCCGCAGTGCTTTACAGTTTAACAGTTTCAAAACACGAGTCATAAGTAACAACGTTAACAATACAATAATTAAAGCAAAATCAGCCGCCCCTGCTGGTGAAAGCTTACAATCTACAATGAGGTGTGGGAGATACAAAGTACAGGTGTTTATATACAATGGTGTTTTTACAATGATGGTCCAGCCATTTTAAGGAAGTGAGGGATGCATGGAGATAGTGAATGGGCTACACACACAGAATTACACATAGAATGACTTTGATTAGTGAATGTGATAGGCCACTGTGAACAAATGTGTTTTGAGGGAGCGCCTGAAACCATCCAAATTGCGGATAGTCCTAATTTCTTGGGGTAGAGCATTCCAGAGGATTGGCGCAGCGCGGGTGAAGTCTTGGAGTTGGGAGTGGGAGGTACGGATTAGTGCAGAGGTTAGTCGAAGGTCGTTTGCAGAGTGCAGCAGTCGGTTAGGCGATAGATATAAATAAGGGAGGAGATGTAGGGGGGTGCTGCGCTGTGGAGAGCTATGTTGGTGAGAACCAGTAATTAGAATTGGATCCTATAATGAATGGGCAGCCACTGCCAGTGTAATGAGTGGCGAATAACTCTATGAAGGATATCTGCCACGTTTTGCGTGCGTTTGATGAGTCAACGCGGATGGCGAGTGCAGATGATGCACTAGTCAGCCTGACTGTCCCCCTTATCTGCCTGCTTCAAAAAACACTGCAAGCACTAAGGCATGAGGTTTTGGAAGAGGTGGAGGATGAGGAGTCACAAATTCCATCACCTTCTGGACAGTCAGCGCAACGTGGTTCCTCACAAAGGGCTGGAGGACTTTCAAAGTACCATGCTGTATCAACAATTGAACCTCCAGAGTCGCTGTCTATATTTTCATAACCATTACAAACTTTTAATGTATTTACAAAGCACATAATGTACATTTTTTGTCTATCCTTTTGTAATGCTATTGTGTTTCCATAAACTGATGTTACAGAATTATGATACAAAGTTTTTAAATTTTGAGTTTTAAATTTTGTAAATTTATATGTATTTGAAGGACTTTGTGAGGAGGATGAGGAGGAGTCAATGGAGGAGGAAGACATCGCTCCAGAGGGAGGTAGACAATGCTCTAGTCAGTATGTAGACCAAGGGTGGGGTGATGCACAGCAGGCGGAGATGACGCCTCTTGCAGGGGACAACGTTTCTTGGCCAGTTGGGAGTCTGCAGCACATGGTTGATTTCATGCTGCAGTGGCTGAGAAACGACCGCCGCATCGAACACATTCACACCACGTCTGATTATTGGGTGTACACCCTCCTAGACCCTCGCTACCGGGACAACTTACAAAGCCTCATCACACCGTTGAACCGGGAGCGTAAAATGCGGAAGTACCAAGACACACTGGTGCAATCCATAATGTTCTCCATTCCAGCCGAGAGCACTGCTGCTGCTACTGATTTACAAAGCAGCTCTGTGCGTCGAGGCAGTGGAGACAGCTCTGCAACAAGAGGGAGCACAAGCAGCGCCTCTGCACAGGGCAAGAACAGTATGTTCCAAATGTGTCGAAGTTTTGTGGCAGCGCCACCAATGTCTACACCATCCGAGACGGCTCCAGTCAGCAGGAGGCAACATTTCCGTAAGATGGTGACAGACTACATGTCTTGCCCTCTCAGTGTACTCCCAGATGGCTCTTCCCCATTCAAGTTTTGTGTCTCTAAGCTGGATACATGGCCAGAGCTTAGCCAGTATGCATTGGAGGTGCTGGCTTGATCTGCTGGCAGTGTATTATCGGAGCGCGTCTTTACTGCTGCAGGTGGTGTACTAACAGACCGTTGCATGCGACTATCCTACGATAATGTAGAACGGCTTACTTTTCTGAAAATGAACTAGGCATGGATCTCGCCTGAATTTGCCTGTCCGGTTTCAGATTAACTAACTGGTTGACAACGTTTTCCATGTCTCCTGTTATGTTCATCTTTCTACCACCTGAGCTATACTCCCTGGGCTACAACACTGCCAGTTGCTGCTCAGAAGTGTCGTGTCCACAGACCAATACACAAGCTATAGTGATAGTGGGGTTCAGTAACGCCTGCTGTTCCCCTGCTGTGTGTCCGGCAAAAATTACTGCTACCTACCTACACATGTTTAAAAAAACATGACATGTTAAAGTGGCTAGTGCTACACATAGATATCAGGCTACACCCTTATTTCTAAGCTGTAAACAAGTGAAACGTCAAATTTAAAACCATTCAATGATTAGTGTTGGTAACAAATCTGTAACTAAATAATTGTGACATATTCTGGCAGATATCCACATGTCTAACACAAATGCTAACACAAAAGCATACTTATGCTATAGGGTACTGATGGTGAACCTTCTCACTCCATAACTTTGACCAATCCAACTCACATCATGCCTCAAATGCTGCAATGTTGGAAGTGCATAATGTGGGTTGAACTTTGACAACAGCTGCAGTGCGAAGGTTATCCTTCTGTGTTCTTGGCTTTTAAATAAAAGCATACAAGTAAATATAATAATACATTGTTGATTAAGGGACATGATGTACACCTGTAATATTGTGCAAACAATGGATGTAGGACTATTCCTCTTCAACATTACTTATATTTGTGTCATTTGAAAAAATACATATTTTAGTTAAAAATTAAAAACCCATGTTCAGTAGCTGTGAAAGGCCCGTTTGTGTACTTCTATATTGTTTGCAACCAATGTATTGTATACGGATGGAAGCGCGTCACACTAATAGATTAGATTTATTTTAAATGGAATGTAGCAGAACCAATTGGAGATAAATGAAAAGGATGAGCCACTGAGACACGCTCAGCAGAGTACAAGCAGCAGTGCTTGAACATGTAACTGGAGCGTGATCTGCACTCAAAAAAGTAAAAAACACAGACTGAAGTGAACACTGAAACACAACTGTCCACAATCTGGTAAAAGCTCCTTTCTGTACTTCTATAGTGTTTGCAAACAATGTATTGTATACGGATGGAAGCGCGTCACACTAATAGATTAGATTTATTTTAAATGGAATGTAGCAGAACCAATTGGAGATAAATGAAAAGGATGAGCCACTGAGACACGCTCAGCAGAGTACAAGCAGCAGTGCTTGAACATGTAACTGGAGCGTGATCTGCACTCAAAAAAGTAAAAAACACAGACTGAAGTGAACACTGAAACACAACTGTCCACAATCTGGTAAAAGCTCCTTTCTGTACTTCTATAGTGTTTGCAAACAATGTATTGTATACGGATGGAAGCGCGTCACACTAATAGATTAGATTTATTTTAAATGGAATGTAGCAGAACCAATTGGAGATAAATGAAAAGGATGAGCCACTGAGACACGCTCAGCAGAGTACAAGCAGCAGTGCTTGAACATGTAACTGGAGCGTGATCTGCACTCAAAAAAGTAAAAAACACAGACTGAAGTGAACACTGAAACACAACTGTCCACAATCTGTGAAAAGCTCCTTTCTGTACTTCTATAGTGTTTGCAACCAATGTATTGTATACGGATGGAAGCGCGTCACACTAATAGATTAGATTGAGACACGCTCAGCAGAGTACAAGCAGCAGTGCTTGAACATGTAACTGGAGCGTGATCTGCACTCAAAAAAGTAAAAAACACAGACTGAAGTGAACACTGAAACACAACTGTCCACAATCTGTGAAAAGCTCCTTTCTGTACTTCTATAGTGTTTGCAACCAATGTATTGTATACGGATGGAAGCACGTCACGCTAATAGATTTGATTTTTTTTTCTAATATAATGGAGCTGCACCAATTCCACAAAATAAAAAAAAAAAAAAAAAAAAAAAAAGAGTCAGTGACACGTGCAGATGCCTACAAACAGCGGTGGATGCAGAGCAAACTGCAGCATCACCTGCACTGTCACACACACACCTTGCACAGAGCTGTTAAAACAACACTGGCAAAATGAAGCTTTACACAGCGGTTGGTAAACTAGCCTGCCTCAAGCACAGTAGTACACAAAATCGCAATATCTAACTGTCCCTCAGAGTGAGCAGAGTAGCGTTCTGTCCCTTACTGAGTTCACAGCACAGTGACGCTAAAATGGCGGCGGCGCCTTTTATAGTGCATTCTGACATCATTTCAGCAGCCAATCACAGCCATGCAATTAGTTAAGATGACCGCAGCATTACAGGATGTGCCCACACTTCGTAGGATTCCTCATTGGCTGACTAAAATCACATTGCCTCTCAAAGAATTATGGGAACTTCCGATTCCGGTATACGATATGGAAAAAGTATCGGAATTAAGTATCGGAATTCCGATAACGCGAATATCGGCCGATACCCGATACTTGCGGTATCGGAATGCTCAACACTAGTTATGATTAAATATAATTGATAGCTCACCTATGAATGGAAACGCTACATAGATCCTAAAATGGCGGAGTTGGACGCGGCAGGAAAACTAAGGCTGTGGTTCCACGGTCCGGAACCACAGCGCTTTGGACGGAGCGGAAATTCCGCACCGCCCAAAGCCCCGCCCCCTTTCTGACGCGCGCTCTTTCCGGATGTGTTCCGGACACCTCCGAAACACATCCGGAAAGAACGCAGGGCTGCATAGCCCTGTGTTATTTACCTTGCGGCGACGCAGCTTCGCCGCAAGACGCTAGGACATGCTGCGGTCTGAAAAGACGCGCCGCATGTCCGGAAACGCAGGTCTTCCGCCTGCGTATTTTTACGCATAATGGAGACGGGATTTCTTGAAATCCCCTCCACTATGCTGTAACATCTGGACGCTGCGTGTTTGGCGCTGCGCCAATGCACAGCGCCAAACACGCAGCAAATCCGGAGTGTTTCCTTATCGTGGAAACATACCCTCAATTGGCTATATAAAAGCATAAAATAAAATGTAGAATCAAAATAAGATTAAATATAAACAATAGCTGACCTCTAAATGGAAACGCTACAAAGGGGTGGGCGCGGTAGGAAAAATAAAATGACTGCTCATGGCAAAACATGTATACACACATACAAGCTAATCAGCCCCATTTGCTTTCAAGTGAAAAGGCATAAAAAAAATGTAGAATAGAGACATATATTTAAAAAAAAAACGCAACAAAGATCCTATTATGAGACCCCAAACAATGCCTACCTTGCGAGATGGAGCAAAAATCCAAAGATGTTGGTATATCCACGAAATGGCGCAGTAGCGTCTCAGACAGGGTCGCTGAGGCAAGCACGTAGGGAAAAGTCACGTAGAACGCACTAGTGATTCGCACTGGAACTCTGCAGAAATATTGTATAGTACATCCACAGCGCTTGGGAGCAATTGATGGGGAGGTAATACGTTGTCTTTTATGCCGAGGTCGCAGCAGTGGCCACCAATCGGTGCAGAGGGGCGTGGAAATGGTAACGCTGAAGCACGCCTATTCGAGGTCTGAATCGTCACAATAGCTGCTGTGTGACAAGGTCCCAACAACCGCCGAGATCGTTATACAGATCGCTGATTGTTGCTGAGTCGTTGAGGAGATCGACCTGTTTGGCAGCTCACTAATGACCATGTAGTGACGCAACAACGATCCTTGCAAGGTCGTATCGCTGTCGGGATCGCTGGTGCGTCGCTATGTGTGACGGGGCCTTTAGGGGTTAAATATATACTCTTGATCTGATAAGACAGATAAGACAGGTGAACTTTCTTCTCAACTCCATGGCAGACACACCTTTTAATAGTTTCCTTGTCGAATATCTAATAAATTTAAGCTGCCTAAATTAATTCAAAATAAGTTTGTCAGGACTCCAGATGCCTTTAAATTGGTCTTGTTCAAGTCCTATGTTCGGGTCATCCAGGATTATGTTAATTTTTTAATGCATCTGCACATATGTGAGAAAAAATCTAGTTATATACAGCACTTCGCTCTATGCTAATAAGCCTGGATAAGACTGGTGAGGCAGTTACTCACTGAAACTAGTCTTGTTTCACAAGCTGCAGTCACATTCTTGTAACCTTGATATTGTTGATATTTTACAACAATTTTGGTTCTCAAGTCCTCAGACAGTTCTCTTCTCCTCTCTCTGCTCTCCACGCTTAGTGTGGCACGCACAGACACATAATGCAAAGATTGAGATTGAGTCAACAAAGGTGGAAAGGAGCCAATTATATTGTCTGGCCCATTTTGGGGGTTTTATGTGAAATTATGTCCAATATTTTTCCTCTGTTTGTTTGCGATGTTCCAGTTCACAAAGGAATAAAAATGTGTACAACAAAACAGTGAATGCTATTTGAACGTACAAGATGGACAACAAAACATGTGAAATGCAATAATTTTCTGGAAGAACTATTTCATTTTCTAACAATTTTCAAGGGTGCCAACACTTTTGGCCATGACTATAATTGACAGGCCCTTCACTGTCCATGTTTTGAGAGGTTGTGCTCCTTCCTGCATCTGTGTGTCTCTTTACTTGCATTTTCTCTTTAACCTCTTCATCTCCCAAGCTTGTTTTCACCTTCATGACCAGTCCAAATTTTACAATTGTGACCAGCGTCAATTTATGAGGTAATAACTCTGAAATGCTTCAACAGATCACAGTGATTCTGAGACTGTTTTTCTGTGAAATATTGTACTTCATGATAGTTTTAAAATTTCTTCAATATGACTTGCGTTTATTTATGAAAAAAATTGGAAATTTGGCAAAAATGTTGAAAATTTGGCAATTTTCAAACTTTTAATTTTATGCCCTTAAATTAGAGAGTTATGTCACACAAAATAGATAATAAAAAATTACCACATGTCTACTTTACAGCAGCACAATTTTTGAAGCATCTTTTTTTAGGAAGTTATAAATGTTTAAAATTTGACCAGGAATTTCTCATTTTTCCAACAAAATTTACAAAACCATTTTTTTAGGGACAACATCACATTTGAAGAGACTTTGAGGGGCCTATGTGATGGAAAATACCAAAAACTGAAAACATTTAAAAAACTGCACCCTTGAGGTGCTAAAAGCCACATTTAACAAGTTTATTAACCCTTCAGGTGATTCACAGGAAATGAAGCAATGTGGAAGCCGAAAAATTAGCAACTAAATTTTTTTAACAAAAATGTTACTTTAGACCCAATTTTTTATTTTCACAAGGATGACAAGAGACAATGGACAACAGAATGTGTTGTGCAATTTCTCCTGAGCATACAGATACACTACTGTTTTGGTGCACAGCAGGGCTTGGAAGAGAAGTAGCATTGTTTGACTTATTGAAGGCAAAATTGGCAGGAATCAAGAGTGGATGCCATACCCCATTTGGAGAGTGAAAACAAGTGACTCCATTTTGGAAACTAGACCCCTCAAGGAACTTTTTTTTATTTCACAAGTGCAACAGGAGAAAATGGACCCCAAACATTGTTGTGCAATTTCTCATGAGTATGTTGATACCCCATATGTGGGGAAAAGTACTGGTTGGGCGCACGGTAGTGCTCAAAAGGGAAGGAGCAGCGTTTGACTTTTTGATTGCAAAATTGGCTGGAATTATTAGTAGATGTCATGTCATGCTTGAAGAGCCCTTGAAGTGCCTAAACAATACAAACCCCCCACAAGTGGTGCCATTTGGGAAACTAGATCCTCAAGAAACGTATCTAGATGTGTAGTGAGCATCCTGAACCCCCAGGTGCTTCAGAGAAGTTTATAACGTTGAGCTCTGAAAATTAAAATCACATTTTTCACACAAAAAAGTTATTTCAGCCCCATTTTTTTATTTTTATAAAGGTAACGGGAGAAACTGCACCATACAGATTGTTGGGAAATTTCTCCTGAGTACTCCGATACCCCATATGTGGAGGAAAGCTACTGTTTGGGCTCATGGCAGAGCTTGGAAGAGAAGGATCGCTGTTTGACTTTTTTAACTCAAAATTTGCTGGAAAAATTAATGAGCACTAGAGCAGAGCGAAACAGGTCGTTCATTTTCAAAAATCGTCGATTTTCGCCAAAATCGGTTGTCATGAAACGAAACCCGACCGTGGAGTGAGTTCGGTCATGTGTTCGGCGACCATTTTGCTGGAGTCGGTTTTCCCCTACACTTTAAGCGCCTTTTCTCGGCCAATGAGCAAGGACGCAGGCTGTGGGCAACAGGATGACATAGCCAGCAGCCAGCACCATCTTAGAGAAGGGCATTGCAGTGATTGGCTGGCTTTCAGTGGCGTCACAGTGCATATAAAATCCCTCAGCGCCGACCGCCATTTTACATCTGTCGAACTCAGTGTAGGGGACGGTTGCTGGCGGTGCGTCTGAGCAGGGAGAGAGTTAGGCAGGGCCTAAAAAAAAAATTACTTTCTGCTGATAGGATTAGCTGTACAGTGACTGTGCAGTGAGAGGCGAGGATTTTGCTGTGTGCAGCAACGCTGGTTCTTAGGCTGCCTGCCTGCCAGTGAAGCTGTAGAAATTGCTTGTGTGGAGCATCAGATTTGATTAGTAGGCTGCCTGCCTGTGATAAGGGGGCAATTAATTTGGTGGATTAGCGGAGCTGCCTACCAGTGACAGTGTACAAATTGCTTGTGTGGAGCATTACATCTGATTAGTAGGCTGCCTGACTGTGATAAGGGGGCAATTATATTATATTATTATTATATTATATTACTTTATATTATTATATTATACATATTATATTATATTCCCCCTTTCATTCCCCATTGACTTGCATTGGGGTCGGATTTTCGACTCCGACCCAACCATTTCCGTTAGTCGGCAGACTTCGTTCGACTCAACTTTTGAGAAAGTCGGGTTTCACGAAACTCGATTCGACCCGAAAAACGGGAAAGTCGCTCATCTCTAGTGAGCACCATGTCCCATTTGAAGAGCCCCTGATGTGTCTAAACAGTAGAAAGGAATGTATTTAGATGTGTGGTGAGCACCTTGAACCACCAGATGCTTCACATAAGTTGATAACGTTGAGCTGTGAAAATTAGAGTTGAGGCGATACTTTCCGATATCCAAAAGTATCGGAATCGGAATGGTATCGCCGATACCATTAAAATATCGGCGATACCCGATACCGATACCGGAAATCCAATGTAAGTCTATGGGAACAAAATATCGTAACTAAAAAAAACCCATTCTTTCCTGGTAAACACTAAATATACACACATAGAATACATATATATATATATATATATACATGTCATTGTGACATATATATATATACATATATGTATAGTTTATACACTTCTACATAGTAAAATATCCTCTGATTCAATTGCCGGGTAAAGCCGGCTTCTGTGAAAAGACAGAAGCACCCGACATGAAATGACACTTGGTGTACATTAGGGTTAACCATGTCTTTTCATGTCATTTGCTATCTGATTTGCACAAACAATTACATCAGTCTATGTGTGCAAAATTTCACACCTGTAGGGGTTAATTAAAGGTGTAAATTCGTTGTAAAAAAAACGGACTTTTTTGCTATGAATTTACACCTTTAATTAACCCCTACAGGTGTGAAATTTTGCACACTTACACTCATGTAATTGTTTGTGCAAATCAGATATCAAAGTACATGAAAAGACATGGTTAACTCTATGTAAACCAAGTGTCATTTCATGTCGGGTTCTGCATTTTCACAAAAGCCGGCAATTGAATTAGCGGGTATTATACTATGTAGAAGTGTATGAACTATAAATATATATATATATATATATATATATATATATATGTGTCACAAACTCAATGACATGTATATATATATATGAGGTGTAAAATTGCTGAAAAAAAATGCGTGGGCTCCCGCCCTATTTTCGCAACCAGACAGACAAAGCCAGTGAGTGGGGGCAGATAATAATAGCCCAGAGAGGGACCATTATTTTTGCCCCCCCCCGGCTACTAAATCTGCCCCCAGACACCCCAGAAAGGGCAAATCTCTAATTAGATTTGCCCGTTCTGGCACTTTGCCCATCTATTCCCATTGCCCTGTAGCGGTGGCGAATGGGTTAATAAGGGGTTAAAATGACCTTGCAATTGAAAGGTCACTTTAAGCCAGGTTAATAATTGAGAGCTGTCAATTAGACAACTATCAATTATTAATCCTATTGTATGAAAGAAAAATCAAACACACACACTTTAATAAAAAAGAAGTTTAATGAAATAATCACACAGTTTTTGACCATATTTTATTTACCTGCAAAACCATTTCCTGTAATAAAAATAAAATAATAAAGCAAAATTATTCTTACCAATCCGATGCACAGTCAGGTCCCACGGTGTAATCCTTCAGAAAGGGTTAATGTTTACTGCAGGGACCGCAGCTAATGCTGCAGCCTCACAGTAAACCCCCAAATGAATGAGCTCCTCTCCTGGCTGACAGGAGAGGAAGTGGAAAGCTTAATTGATTGCTTTCCACTTTCACTTCAGGTCAGCCAGGGACACCATCAGTGACGTCAGAGGGAACTGATTAACAAAAATAGGGGTTCCCTTCGAAAAAAAAATGGCGTGGGGTCCCCCCTATTTTTGTTAACCAGCCAGATGAAGCAGACCGCTGAGGCCTGGATTTTCAGGCTGTTAAGGAGCCAAGATCCATGGACCTTGCCAGCCTGATAATACCAGGCCACAGCAGTCTGCATATCTTGGCTGATTAACAAAAACTAGGGGATCCCCTCGAAAAAAATTAGCGTGGGGTCCCCCCTATTTTTGTTAACCAGCCAGATGAAGCAGACCGCTGAGGCCTGGTTTTTCAGGCTGGTAAGGATCCAATATCCATGGACCTTGCAAGCCTGATAATACCAGGCCACAGCAGTCTGCTTAGCTTGGCTGGTTAACAAAAATAGGGGATCCCCATGAAAAAAAAACGGCGTGGGGATCCCCCCTATTTTTGTTAACCAGCCAAGTAAAATGCAGACTGCTGCGGCTTGGTATTAAAAGACTGTCAAGGCCCATGGATTTTGGCCCTCAACAGCCTGATAATACCAGGCTACAGCAGCCCCACATTTGGCGCATCAAAAAATGTGCCAATTGTGGCACTTTACCCGGCTCTTCCCACTTGCCCTGTAGCGGTGGCAAGCGGGGTAATAAGGGGTTAATGTCACCGTTGATTGCACGGTGACAATAAGCCCGGTTAATAATGGAGAGGCGTCAATAAGACACCGATCCATTATTAATCCCAAAGTTTTTAAATGTTTAAAAAAAAGACACAGCAAGAAAAAAGTCTTTTAATGAAATAAAAGAGACAACACAGTTTTCATTTTTTTTATTACTCTCTCATTCCTGCGACGCCATCGATCTCCTGTAAAAAAATAAAAAAAAAAAAACAACAGTATACCACCTGTCCGACGCAGTCCATAGTAACGACAGTCCCACGACGATCCAGCTCTGCTACATCACAATGACAGGCAGAGCCTGACATCCCGGCGCAGCACAGCTGCTTACCAGCTTCCCCGGCGGTTACGGCCGCGATTACCCAGCAGTCACTGCAGATATCGCGAGAAACTGCATGTGACCGCCGGGGAGAAGAGGATGGCGGCCATTAAGCAGTCCGGGATGTGACCGCCGGAGATCTTCTGCCGGGTAAGTGCCGCTGACTCCTGACAGACCCGACCGACGGACACTGACAGTGACAGTGACATTCCGATTCCGGTATCCGATATGACGAAAATATCGGTACTCGGAATCGGAATTCCGATACAGCCAATATCGGCCGATACCCGATATTTGCAGTATCGGAATGCTCAACCCTAGTGAAAATAAAAAAAATCACATTTTTCCCATAAAAAGTTATTTTAGCCCCATTGTTTATTTTCACAAGGGTAACAGAAGAAATTTCAACATACAAATTGTTGTGCAATTTATCCTGAGTATGCCAATATCCCATATGTGGGAAAAAACTAATGTTTGGGTGCATAGCAGGGCTCAGAAAGGAAGGAGTGATGTTTTGGAATGCAGACTTTGATGGAATTGTGTGTGGGTGTCATCTCAAATTTGGAGAGCCCCTGGTGTGCCTATACAGTGAAAAACCACGAGAAGTTACCTCATTTTGAAAACTAGACCACACAAGGAATTTATTTAAGTGTGTAGTGAGCACCTTGAACCCCCAGGTGCTTCATAGAATTTTACAACATTGATCTGTGAAAATGAAAAAATAAAATTTTCCCATAAAATTGTTGTTTTAGCCTCAAATGTTTTCATTTTCACAATGGACCCCAAAATCGTTGTGAAATTTCTCCTGACTATGCCAATACCCAATTTGTGATCCCACAATGCAAAGCTCAGTAGGGAAGAAGCGCCATTGGAATTCAGATTTCCCTGAAACGGTTTGAGGGTGCCATGTCATGTTGGCAGTGCCCCTGAAGTTCCATAACAGCAGAAGCCTCCCATATATGACCTCTTTTTACAAACCACACTTCCAAATGAATTCATTTAGGGGTGCAATGATTGTATACACTACACCCAAATTAATTCATTTAGGGGTGCAATGATTGTATAGACACCACATGTGTATCACAGAATTTTATACTATTGTGTGATGAAGAAGGAAGAAATACATTTTGACCACTAAAATGTTGGTTTAACTGCAAGGTTTTAAGTTTTCTATGTTCTAATAGAACAAAACATGCCTGTTTCTTGTTAAAATTTCAACAAAAAGCCGTGGATGTTACGGAGTAAATTTCAAACTGCTATTTTAGTGCCCAGTAAGTTGTAATGACCAGTATGTTGTAGTAACCAGGACGTTATGCCCAGCTCATGATTCTGGAGACATACACCCATATATTAGGTGGGCTCTCATCACTACAGAATTGCCAAACACGTATAGGTACACTGAAGCTCAGGAAGGAGAGGGGCACTTGGATTTGGGAGCGCAGAATTCGCTGGACTTCCTATGGGATGCAAGGAGCCATAGTGCTTTTCCAGAGCCTTTGTACTACCAGTAACATGGATGTCCCTTTATTTCCATTGACACATGATGGACCCTAGTCGGGACTTGCTATGTTTGTGGATTGAGTTGAAGCTTTTATTGGGAACATTTTACATAACATTTAGGATCATACAGAGGGGAAAAAAAGTGTTTAGTCAGCCACCAATTGTGCAAGTTCTCCCACTTAACCCTAGCATGCGTGACGTCACAAATCTACACTTTTACACAACGGGGATCAGAGAGGCCGGTAATTGACATCATAGGTAGACCACAACTATGAGAGTCAAAATGAGAAAACAAATCCAGGAAATCACCTTGTCTGATTTGGCAAGATAAATTTTGCAAATTATGGTGGAAAATAAGTATTTGTTCATTAACAAAAGTTAATCTCAATATTTTGTTATATAACCTTTGTTGGCAATGACAGAGGTCAAACGTTTTCTGTAAGTCTTCACAAGGTTGCCACGCACTGTTGGTGGTATGGTGGCCCATTCCTCCATGCAGATCTCCTCTAGAGCAGTGATGTTTTGGGCCTGTCGCTAGGCAACACGGACTTTCAAATCTCTACAAAGGTTTTCTATAGGGTTGAGATCTGGAGACTGGATAGGCCATTCCAGGACCTTCATATGCTTCTTACGAAGCCACTCCTTCGTTGCCCTGGCAGTGTGCTTGGGATCGTTAACATGCTGAAAGACCCATCCACAATTCATCTTCAATGCCCTTGCTGATGGAAGAAGGTTTGCACTCAAAATCTCACGATAAATGGCCAAATTCTTTCTTTCATGTACACAGATCAGCTGTTCTGGTCCCTTTGCAGAGAAACAGCCCCAAAACATGATGTTGCCACCCCCATGCTTCACAGTAGGTATGGTGTTCTTTGGATGCAACTCAGCATTCTGTCTCCTCCAAACACGACGGGTTTTGTTTCTACCAAACAGTTCTACTTTGGTTTTATCAGACAATATGACATTTTCCCAATACTCTTCTGGATTATCCAAATGCTCTCTAGAAAACTTCAGATGGGCCCGGACATGTACTGGCTTAAGCAGGGGGACACGTCTGGCACTGCAAGTTCTGAGCAACTAGCAGTGTAGTGTGTTACTGATGGTATCCTTTGTTACGGTGGTCCCAGCTCTATGCAGGTCATTCACTAGGTCCCCCGTGTGGTTCTGGGATTTTTGCTCAAAGTTCTTGTGATATTTTGACCCCGCAGGGTGAGATCTTGCAAGGGAGAATATCAGTGGTCTTCTATGTCTTCTGTTTTCTTATTATTGCTCCCACAGTTGATTTCATCATATCAAGCTGCTTGCCTATTGCAGATTCAGTCTTCCCAGCCTGGTGCAGGGCTACAATTTTGTTTCTGGTGTCCTTCGACAGCTCTTTGGTCTTCACCATAGTGGAGTTTGGAGTGTGACTGTTTGAGGTTGTGGGCAGGTGTCTTTTATACTGATAACAAGTTCAAACAGGAGCCATTACTACAGGTAATGAGTGGAGTAAAGAGGAGCCTCTTAAAGAAGAAGTTACAGGTCTATGAGAGCCAGAAATCTTGCATGTTTTAGGTGACCAAATACTTATTTTCGTGTATGAATTAAAGCACACTGCAATGTATATACAAAAGAACCAAACAGTAACTAAATGTACTGAGGTGCCACGTCAGGTAGAAACTGTGCTAAAGGGGGAAAAAAAGAAAAGACTACCTGCAATTATGTGCACACTCAGGATGTAACGTAAAACGTTTAAGTTTATTGGATACACAAAAACAAGCAAAACGGGTGATTAAAAATAATTAAAATAATACAACTGGGGTTCCCAGGCCAAAAACACCCCACAATATTTAGAGATCAAACATGTACAAAAACTAATCCATCAATGTGATAATGTACAATACATAATCCAGATGTTCACAAAATGACACTTATATAATTTACACATGTAAAAGGTCGCACAAAACCACACGTGTGCACACCCTTGGTGTAGGTGGTGAAAATCACCCCAAGAGTGTGAGCATGTAAAATAGCCCAGTGAAAATGTGAAGCTGGAATCGCATGGGTCCTGTCCCTGACAACAATAAGATTAAATGAGCATCCAATCGCTTTTTAAGATAATCATGGGAAATTATCTGTAAAAGCATAGTTCGATCACGGTGCCATTAAACTGCATCTGTATGGTAACAGACACAGTTGAGGTAAAGATAATGGTCTAATGGCTACCAAAGAAGTAGTACCATAAATAATGCTCCTGAAAGAAAATCCCCAAGAAGTATACCTATATATAAGAGGTAGAATCGCCGGGGGGAGGAACCAATTGTAAAGGAGCTCAAATAAGTGTGGAGAGGTCGAGGGTAGAAATGCCAGGTGGACCACTCGGAGGCCTGGGAGCTGACCCTATGCGTATCGCTGCGTCTAGCTTTAGCATTTTCTAGACATTTTTTAGACTTTTTCACCTTGAAAAATACTAGCATTTTATTAACTTCTTAAACTGATTTTTTTGAAAAACTTGAGAAAATCTGTTGCAAAAAAAGTGCTAAAAATGTTACTAAAACATAAAGAGAAAAACACTTGTTTGGGAAATGTTGACGAAATGCTTCAGTATTGAGCTATTTAGCTCAAGATTTCAGTTTACCTTGTTACAATTGTTACTTTACTAAGAACATTGTTATCATCAAGCAATCTACAGTATTATTCCTGTACCTTTGAACATTTTCAATAAATATACAGTCATATTAAAAACCACTTCAGGACATCAAAAAAAGCCTAGAAACCACCACCATAAAAAAGAGACATTCCTTTAAGAAGTTTCAGTTTGAAAAACTCATTATTTTTTATTGCCTCAGAAAAATTCTGCATGCTCATAGCCTTAGAGACAGGGTCCTTTGGTGTACACCTGATCTGATATGGCTTCGGCTGCTTGACACATTCTGGGCATGCAAAAGTTTGGAGAAGCTTTCCATATTTAGTCCAAATTCCCAAACTGGAAAATATTTGACTTTCCTAAAATTGCAAAAACATAAGAAATCTCACTGTTGCATGAAAAATATGTAGTAATATTACATGGGTTTACATTGTAGTAATATTTGTCTACTGTAGAAAGGTAATTACTACGCCTTACAGTATCCAAATGTTGCTGTTTTATCTCACCTGGAGAGGAGGATCCTGGAAGTCTTTTGGTCTGGAAGTGATGACATGACCCCAACAGAGCTTTGATCTGAACATCATGGAGTCTCTCTAGGATTACATGAAGAAAAAAAGAGAATTTGTGTAAATTTGTGTAAGCCTACATACAATGATCTGTGATTAATTTTCCAAGATGTTTGGAACAATCTTTCAGATGAGTTCCTTCAAAATTGTGTGCAAGCGAGAAGCCTCACCAAACTAGTCCTGCCTCACTAGCATATGCAATTCTGCATGGTAAAAGTAAATTATTTAATCTGATAAGGTGTTTTACGTGTATCACAAGCACTTAAGGCGTTAAAGAAATCTGCATACATGCCACTATATTGGTGTTTGGGGACAGTCAGGGGACCAGACAGGTTCTGTTAAAGTCTGTTGAACCTCACCAGAAGGATTAAGAATTATTCTACAGGCATTTATTGGGGATTTTTTTTGATGAGTTAGAGGTTGTCTTACACCATTGATTTTTTTGCTTTCAGTAGTGAATTGACTGGCTGGAAAATAAAATACAGACCCGTGCTTAATAACACTTTATATTCATGGTGACATTTCTGGAGACAAATTACAGCTAGGCAGCCATATCTTCCATCCCAAAAACATTTGAATAGAACATTTCTACTGTATTGATGTATATATTGCCATCGAGGAAGAGAACACCTTTTTATACCAGCTCTCTGACATATAGGAAACCTACGACGTGCGGCTTCATTAATCAGTTTAATGTTGAGCTGTTCCTCAGGGCTCATCATTAATTTTGTATGTATAAGATAATTATATACACCTGAAAGTGGAAAATCTTCAAGAGTCATTCCTTATCTTTCTGTCATAGATCTTACTGAATAATGACAGGTATTTTTCATTACATGCACAATTGATATGTCTTCACTTTGGCACATCATTTATTAAAGTAATGTCTATAGCACAGCTGATTCTTAATGTAATCTATTCTATATGTGAACGGAGCCCTTGTAAGAATGAACCAGCCTCTTTCTTTCAAGATCTTATGTGATAGAAATCGCTGCAGCTTTGACATCATGATCATAAAACGTAACTACCCTTAATTGTTAATAGCAATTTTTCATACGTTTCCTACTAATTTTCTGCCGTTGCTATAATTATTAAAGAGAAAGATAACAGTTAACCAACTTCTGACATGTCAATAGTACATGTCATCAGTGAGGGTTTCGTGGTCCGTGATGTCCACTGACTTATTCACCATGCCCCTCCATCTTCTGAATTCATGGGTGTATTTCCCATTCACTGAAGTAGGACAGTGATACTCATATCATGTTACAGTGTACAGATCCCCCATAAATGACATTCTCTGTCACAAAATGTTCTCGAAAATCAACCTTCACTTCAAGTTTGGCTTGATCTTTGAAGACTTGGCCATGATTTTGAATGTCTTTTGATCTTGTGCAGTGTTTCCCAACTCCGCTCCTCAAGAGCCACCAACAGATCATGCTTTCAGGATTTCCTAAGTATTTCCAAGGTGATAATTCTGTCACCTGTGCCATACTAAGGAAATCTAAAAAAATAACCAGTTGGTGGCTCTTGAGGACTATAGTTGGGGAACACTAATTCAATGCAAAATTTCAGATGTTGGGTGAAGTCAATTTTTTTCACCAACTCATGTACAGACTTTTGACACCATTATTGCTGTTACTGGTTAGCACTCCAATAATTTGGTGTGAATGAGAACATAAAGTAACTTTTTTTTATTTAATATACTGTATAAATATGCAGATGCCAAAGGAAGATGTTTGACTCCATGTATAAAAAAATGTTTAATATGATCTAGTCATGACTAGAAATGAGAGCCAAATTTCCAGAAATTCGCTGGTCCAGTGAATTTGATCAATCTGAGATTCGATTTGTGAGGATTGGCCAAAAGAGAAAAAAAATTACAAGCTCCATTTCATACACTACTGAAGAAACTCAGAGTGGGCTAAAGGTCAGATGTGGACAACCAGCATCATTATATTGCCCTGTAGCCATTGTGTAACCAATTATCCGGCTATCACAGCCCAAGGAGCAACATTTTATGCTTTGCAGTGTAGCGATAGGAGGTCAGTGTACACAGCCTATTCCATAGATAGAAAAAAACTTAACCTGATTGTGTTCTACTACTTCAAGGCTGAAGCAGATTGAAAATCAGGGTGTAACATCTCAGTTTGTGAATAATAACTATCCAAATATTCAAGTGATACATAGGGAAGTTTTGTACCTGTATAATCGCTCAATGAAACTGTGAAATGATTTCTTTTTTTCCTCACCTCTCCTTCTGTCTCCTCTCCCGGGGAGGGACTTCCGACATCATTCTGATTGACAGACGGATCCCTACTGCCTTACTGGGGGAGCCAGCTGTCAGTCATAATAACACTGGAAATCCTGACCAGTCACATCAGTAGAGACAGCTGAATCGCTGGCAACAGCGGTATGTGACTGCTCTGTGCCGAGGAAGAACGGTGCTGTGTCCAACAGGCAGGTAATTTGTCTGCCTGTTAGTGCTTAGGTACATAAAGAAACTTTTATTTTAGTCATTGTTTCATTGCCAGAAAAGGGAATTTCATTATTAACCCCTTCTTGACATCCGCAGTATATGCATGGCACTGAGGAGCTTTGTTCTAACAAACCAATGTACATATACTTTCTGACGATGTCAAGGGCTCACGCTAAGCACCGCCACAATCAAATGCGAGTGTCAGCTTTATGTGAGAGTTGACACCCTGCAGCAATGTCCCCGAATGGTGCTAGCTCCGATCCCCTGATGCCAAAAGTTACAGTGACATCGATAGGCATCGCAGAGGGAGGGACCTCCCTCTCTGCTTCCATCAGCACAAACGTGATTGTGACCTCTAAGGTGACCCCAGGCTGAAAGATGGTCACAAAGTCACCCAAGGATGGTGGCCTGTAAGCTCCTCTTCTGAGCAGGAACTGACACGGTTTCTGCCTGTATGGGATGCACTGTTCTAATGCCCTCCAATGCAAAAGCATAGCAAAGTATTAGATCTGCCATCAGGGCAGGATAAGTTGATCCTGGCAAAAAAGTAAACAAGCAAAAAATAAGTTGTTAAAAATTGTAAAAATATTTTTTTTAAAAATCACAAAATAAAGAACAAAAAAAAAGAAAAATGAGCACAGTAAAAAAGGCAAAATACTATGCTTTATCACCAGATCGCGGAACAAAAACTGAATACAAAAAAACAGAATTTAGCAATGCAAAAATAATTATTTTTTCTATGAAATAGTTTTGATTGTGTAAAAGTGTCAAAACATAAAAAAAATATATAAATGTGATATCGCTGTAATCAGCCTGACCTGTAGAATAAAACTACCTTATCAATTTTACTACACATGAAACGTAACCAAATGTGCAAAAGGAACAGGGGGAATGGAAGAAAAGACTTCACCCAGGCAGTGGAAGTAAAATACAGAATTTTATTATATGTTCACATAAAATTGTAGCACAAGCATCAATTAAAATAAAAAGGAAGCAAAAGTCCTACACAATGTAATCCAATACCCTGGTATATAATGCGAATAAATCAGGTAAATAATAAAATATTACATACAATATGCTGAAGAAAGGAGAAGGAAAACAATAGTCCGGTGAAATATATATACGAGTGCACTAAAAAAATTTTTTGCTGAATGAAATAAAGAAAGCAGTGTGTGCGCACAATAATATGTGTATCCCTAACGATGTGCCCTTAAATATATGCGTGCTGTAATGCAACTGTAATGTGTAGCAAAAAATAGTGCAAAGAAATAAATAAAATAAAACACAATATTGCCAACACAAACAGCCACAAAATGCGCACCAAATGAAATGTGCTTATATAAGAACCAACTCAGTAACTACCGTGACTATTACATAAAGAAACTTTCTGTCTTTTTAGGCATGCATAAAAGCGTGGTCCAGCTCAGTTATGAAAAGAAAGATAACACTGAACAGAGGCCAAATGGAGGCCAGAGTAACCCTCCTGCCTCACTATAGTGAGTGGCTCCCTCGGGAGGTTCATCTGAATCACATCACTTAGAGATTTAGATGGAAACCCCGATATAAGTGGTCAGTGTACAGCGCTGGATAAATGTGATCTTAAACATTATGAAAAATGTTCCCAATTAAAGCTTCAACTCAATCCACACAAAAAAACAAGTCCCCACTCAGGTCCATAATCTGTTAATGGAAATAAAGGGGGATTCCACTTTACTGGTAGCACAAAAGCTCGGGAAAAGTGCTATGTTTCAGCAAATTCTGCACTCCCAAATCCAAATGCCCCCTCCCTTCTGAGCCTCGCAGTGTACCCAAAGGACATTTAGCGTCCACATATTTGTTATTTCTGTAGCGATGACAGCCCGCCCAATTTACAGGTGCATGTTTCCAGAAGCATGACCTGGGCACTACAACGTACTGGTCACTACAATGTACTGGTGACTACAGTGTACTGAGCAATACAATGGCAGTTTGAAATTTTCACTCAGCAACATTCACTGCTGCTTGTTTCTGGAAAACACCCATGGAGTCAAAATTGTCACTACACCTGAAGATAAATTCCCAAAGGGTATAATTTCCAAAATGGGGACACTTGAGGGGGAAATTCTGCTTTTGTAGCACTTAGGGGCTCTGTATATGAAGTATACAAACTGTTCTAGCAAAATCTGTGCTCCAGCAGGCAATTAGTGCTCCGTCCATTCCTAGTCTCACTGTATGGCTAAGCAGTACTGTACAGCCTTATATGGGGTATTTCTGCATTCAGCAGAAATTGTGGAACAAAACTTTGGTGCCAATTTTATCGATTTCCCAGTGTGAAAATGTAATATTTGGGACTAAAACAAAATTTTGGTTGTAAAAACGTGTTTATCTTTTTACACTGCCCAATGATATAAAATTCAGTGACACACCTGTGGTGTTAATATGATCACCTCCTCCTTAGATGAATTTATTGACAGGTGTAGCTTGTAAAATTGGTCACTTATGGAGGATTCTGCTGTTCAGGCAACTCATGGGCTCTACCAATGTGACATGTCACCATCAAACCAGTCGAGCAAAGTCTAAACTTCAAAATGGCGCTTCTTCCCTTCTGAGCTTTTCACTGTGCCTCAAAAGCAGTTTTTGACCACATATTGGACATCGGTGTACTCAGGAGAAATTACATAACAATTTTTTTATCTATTTTCTCCTGCTAGCTTTGTGAAAATTAAGAAATTGAGGCTAAAGCAACATTTTTGGGAGAAAAATACTTTTTTTCATTTTCACACATCACCGTTGTAAAATTATGTGAAGCACCTGTGGGTTCAAAGTGCTCTCCACACATCTAGATAAATTCTTTATGTTCTTTTTTCCAAAAATGGTCACTTGTGGGGGTTTTCACTATTTAGGCACATGTGGGAAGAAATTTACATATTTACAGAGGACAATCCATTTCTTCCATACCTTAATTGGTATGGGAGATATGTGGATGATATTTTGCTAATTTTGCACAGTGAGGTGACTCAATTTTCTAATGTTACACTTTGTCTGAACAACAATAAATGTAACTTGTGTTTTACTTGCGACATTCCATCTAATGAGGTTCCCTTCTTAGATGTGCTTCTCACTGGCAGCAGTGTAAGGAGGAAGATCGGGCTGTGGGTACCTGTACCGAGCGGGTTCCGGAACTGAGGAGGCTGCATCCTATGTTGCTTGGGGGAAGAAATAGGAGACCAGACTGACCCAATGACCCAGGAAGAAGGGGCATGTTTAAAAGCAAAGCATGCGCAGCGCAGTTAGTTTCCCGCCGGCGGAGATTGAGGCAGATATGGTGCGTGCGCAGCGTGCTCTGGCTTCCAGGGAGCAGAGTCACGACAGAGTGCGGCCGACATCACGGGCACCGGGAATGTGAGCACAGGCAGGGCTGTGGGCGCAGCTAAGTTTGGGGCCGAGCTCGTGATTATAAGCGTCGGTCGTGTTTAGGACTGACCTTACTGACCAGCATACCAGAGATTTCACTTGATACCGGGGTTCTTGCAGCACCTGTAAATTTGGCTGCATGAGTTTATGGACTACGGGCCAAACGGGTGAGACCAGAAACCGCCTTTGGCCGCCAGAACTAAGGATCCCCACCTGAGGACATTCGTGGCCGCTACTGGGACTACAACCCTCATAAGAGCATTTGTGGCTGAGAAAACCACAGACAAGATAAGGTTGCTGAGTGAACTGTTGCATTTTTTTCCATTCCTCTATCTCCCATTTAACTGTTTATCTCCTGGAGTACTTACTGCTCATAATTAACCCTCTTTGCTAAGGTATCCACATAACATATCGCTAACGGATGCTAAAAACGTCACATTTACATCCCTAGCGATATTGTTCAGTGCGGCAGCTTCCACGACAGCTCCTGCTGTGATTCGCCGGTGAATCGTTCGACCATTTCATCGCTGGCGCTCACGCTGGTAAGTATCTAATGCTGTGGCAACCTTTTAGCGATTTACGACTTTGACCGTAAGTCGTTAGAAACGCTACGCGATAGCCGTTACTATATCGCTAATGACTGCATTAGCGATATAGAAACAATCCCCTAGCATCTCATTAGTAGCAACCTAACATCGTAGGATAGTAGGGGCATACCTACTTGCATCACTGCATCTACAACACTACACACTGATGAACATCCAACACACATCCATGCTATCCTAGGGGCCAGCTCACTAGAGGGAGAAAAATTTGCTCCAGTGAGGAAAGTTTTCACAAGGAAAGCAGTGTCATTAGCAATAGGCTACTTAATAGGGGTTATAAAAAGCCAACATAAAACATGCACTCAGGAATGTTTCTAAAATACCAAGTGCTGATTTATTATATTCTGACAACACAAATTTAAATGTTATTCCTGAAACACAGGTCACTTTTTCTACTGCTTGTAGCAGCCGGTAAAATAAAATTAGGCAGATAATACTCAAATATCTCCCTGTAGTCAATCAGGATAAATCCTTATGCACAATCCTCCAAAATGGATGTAGAGTAGAGGCTAGGAGAGCCTGCACACTAGAAAATATACTGCCTCCCAGCATGGGGCGTCAAGCCAAAACTCCCACATGTGGATATCAATAAAAGGTTTTTACAAATGCTCTGGCAACAGATGTAATGTCTGTCAATTTGCAGAGAATAAGAGACCTGCTGTTTCTTCCAATCCCAACACCATTCACAAAATAAAATCATTTATTAACTGTGATTCAGATCACGTTATATATTGCATAGAATGCCAGGCATGCAACATTCGCTATATAGGTTACACTACAAGGAAAATTAAGAAAAGAATTTCTGAGCTTATAGCCTACAAAAACAGTAATAATTCAGGTTATTCTTGAGCCACCAAACATTTTGTTTCTGTACACAAGGATGTTTACCAAATTTCTTATTTTTCGGCATATAAAGGGTTAATCAATCACCAAGAGGTGGTGACTGGAAGAAACAGCACTGCAAGAAGGTTTTTGGATTTTGACCTTGGATACTAAACACCCACATGGCATGAACTATAGGAATTACCTTTTTACATCTATTAATTTGAAAGATACAAGTTAAAATTATGCATTAACATAAAACACAAATTTATGTAATTATGAGATGCTGTGAAATGAGAAATTCATGCTATGCGTGTTCAGCTGTTGTTTTTCTAATGTCATTAATTGTTATGCTTGTGATTGTTTCCATGCTATATATGTACTTGTCTATTTGTCTTGCACTATATCCTATGACTAAGGGCGCCGTGGTGTGCCAGAAACGCGTCAGGCAGAGAGTCTCTCTCTCTCAATTTTACAAATGGTTTTTAAAATGTTTGAATAAAAGAAAAATTTTATTTAAACTGGAAGGATTTGTTGGAAACACCCCTCCTTCTTCCTCACTTCGGCTGAAATCACCAGCCGGTACGGCACCCACCAGCTATATTTAATTGCAATGGCTTATGATTTACAGCTCTGGCAAAAATTAAGAGACCACTGCAAAAATTTTTAGTTTGTCTGATTTTTCTCTTTATAGGTAAAATGTAAATTGCTCTTTTATTCTATAAACTACTGACAACATGTCTCCGAATTTCCAAGCCAGACATTTTGTATTTATTTTCAGAAAATAAAAATTGTCAAAATAACAAAAAAATACAGTGCTTGCAGACATTAAATAATGCTAAGAAAACAAGTTCATAATCATTTAGAAACAACAGTACTAATGTTTTAACTCAGGAAGAGATCAGAAATGAATATTTTGTCGAAAAACCATGATTTTTAATCCCAGCTTTCATGCGTCTTGGCATGCTTTACACCAGTCTTGCACACTGCTTTGGGGTGACGTTATGCCACTCCTGGTACAAAAAATTAAGCAGTTCTACTTTGTTTGATGGCTTGTGACTATCCAGCTTCCTCTTGATTACATTCCAGAGGTTTTCAATGGGGCTCAGTTCTGGAGATTGGGCTGGCCATGACAGGGATTTGATGTGGTGGTCCTTCATCCATACATTGATTGACCTAGCTGTGTGGCATGGCGCATTGTCCTGCTGGAAAAAACAGTTCTCAGAGTTGGGGAACATTGCCTCAGCAGAAGGAATCAACTGTTTTTCCAGGATAACCTTGCATGCGGCTTGATTCATATGTCATTTGCAAAGATTAACCTGCCCAATTACAGCCTTTCTGAAGCATCCCCAGATCCCCAGGTCATCCTGGTCAGTGGAGAGTCGTTTTCACCCTCTGCCAGTCTGTAGCTTTGTTGTCCCCAATGTCTTCTGCTTGACCTTGTTGTAATTGACTGCCGTCTTAGAAATTTTAAGTATGGAGGCAACATGATGCTCACTGTATCACTCTGCTAGTAAAGCCAGAATTGAGCCCTTCTTTTCCTCACTCAAGACTTTTCTTTTCAACTTAAAAACTTTAAAAGTTATTTTTTCATTCCTCTTACTTTTGGGATATTACTAGCACTTGTTTTGCCATCCAGCTTGTCCTATTGCAAGAGGATTGTGAACACCACAGCAGTGTTTTATATACTTTCCTTCTTTAAATAAGATTTGGTTCAGGTGATCACCTAATCAGAAGCACATTAAGTAGAATGAGGTGTACTCTGGTTGAAATTCAACTGACACTGGAAAGGAATGGCTGTCAGACATGTAGAGAAGCTGATTTTTATAAAACTTTTCAGTGGTCTCTTAATTTTTGCCAGAGCTGCATGTCTCAGCGTGTCAAGCTCCAACTTTTCCCTTCCACCACCCTCTCTCCCACAACCACTGTTTAGGCACATCAGTAGCTCTTAAAAGTTGACATGACAACCGCAGACCATTCCATCAAAGTCTGTGTTCCAAAACCTCACTCATTCCTGAGCCCTGCCATGCTCTCAAACAGTAGTTTTGCCCCACATATTGGGTATCAGCATACTCAGGAGAAATTGCACAATAAATTATATGGTACATTTTTCCTGTTACCCTTGTGGGAAAAAATTAATTATATATTTTCACAATATTACATTATAAACTTCTTTGAAGCACCTTGGGGTTTAAAGTGCTGACCATACTTCTAGATAAGTTTATTTTGGAGTCTAGTTTCCAAAATGGGGTCACTTGTAGGTAGTTTTTGAAAATAAAAAAAATGGGGCTAAAATAAAATTTTAGTGGGAAAATTGTGACTTTATTTTCACGGCTCAATGTTATAAATTTCTGTGAAGCATTTGGAGGTTCAAGGTGCTCATCACATACAGTACAGACCAAAAGTTTGGACACACCTTCTCTTTTAAAGATTTTTCTGTATTTTCATGACTATGAAAATTGTACATTCACACTGAAGGCATCAAAACTATAAATTAACACATGTGGAATTATATACTTAACAAAAAAGTGTGAAACAACTGAAATTATGTCTTATATTCTAGGTTCTTCAAAGTAGCCACCTTTTGCTTTGATTACTGCTTTGCACACTCTTGGCATTCTCTTGATGAGCTTCAAGAGCAAGTCACCGGAAATGGTTTTCACTTCACAGGTGTGCCATCTCAGGTTTAATAAGTGGGATTTCTGGCCTTATAAATGGGGTTGGGACCATCCGTTGTGTTGTGCAGAAGTCAGGTGGATACACAGCTGATAGTCCTACTGAATAGACTATTATATAATTTGTATTATGGCAAGAAAAAAGCAGCTAAGAAAAATGAGTGGCCATCATTACTTTAAGAAATTAAGGTCAGTCAGTCCGAAAAATTGGGAAAACTTTGAAAGTGTCCCCAAGTGTAGTTGCAAAAACCATCAAGCACAGCAAAGAAACTGGCTCACATGAGGACCACCCCAGGAAAGGAAGACCAAAAGTCACCTCTGCTTCTGAGGATAAGTTTATCTGAGTTATCAGCCTCAGAAATCGCAGATTTACAGCAGCTCAGATTAGAGACCAGGTCAATGCCACACAGAGTTCTAGCAGCAGACACATCTCAACAACAAATGTTAAGAGGAGACTTTGTGCAGCAGGCCTTCATGGTAAAATAGCTGCTAGGAAACCACTGCTAAGGACAGGCAACAAGCAGAAGAGACTTGTTTGGGCTAAAGAACACAAGGAATGGACATTAGAACAGTGGAAATCTGTGCTTTGGTCTGATGAGTCCAAATTTGAGATCTTTGGTTCCAACCACCGTGTATTTGTGCGACGCAGAAAAGGTGAACGGATGGACTTACATGCCTGGTTCCCACCGAGAAGCATGGAAGAGGAGATGTGATGGTGTGGGGGTGATTTGCTGGTGACACTGTTGGGGATTTATTCAAAATTGAAGGCATACTAAACAAGCATGGCTACCACAGCATCTTGCAGCGGCATGCTATTCCATCCGGTTTGCGTTTAGTTGGACCATCATTTATTTTTCAACAGGACAATGACCCGAAACACACCTCCAGGCTGTGTAAGGGATATTTGACCAAGAAGGAAAGTGATGGGGTCCTATGCCAGATGATCTGGCCTCCACAGTCACCAGACCTTAACCCAATCGAGATGGTTTGGGGTGAGCTGGCCCGCAGAGTGAAGACAAAAGGGCCAACAAGTGCTAAGCATCTCTGGGAACTCCTTCAAGATTGTTGGAAGACCATTTCAGGTGACTACCTCTTGAAGCTCATCAAGAGAATGCCAAGAGTGTGCAAAGCAGTCATCAAAGCAAAAGGTGGCTACTTTGAAGAACCTAGAATATAAGACATATTTTCAGCTGTTTCACACTTTTTTGTTAAGTATATAATTCCACATGTGTTAATTTATAGTTTTGATCCCTTTAGTGTGAATGTACAATTTTCATAGTCATGAAAATACAGAAAAATCTTTAAAAGAGAAGGTGTGTCCAAACTTTTGGTCTGTACTGTATGTGGAAACGTTCCTTGAGGCGTATAGTTTCCAAAATGGGGTCACTTTTTGGGGGATTTCCATTGTTTAGGCACAGCAGGCGCTTTCCAAATGAGACTTGGCATCAGCTAATAATTTCAGCAAATTTTGCATTCAAAAAGTCAAATGGCTGTCCTTCCCTTCCAAACCCTGCTGTGCACCCAAACTGTAGTTTTTCCCCACATATGAGATATTGGCATGCTCAGGAGAAGTTACGCAACACATTTTGGTGTACATTCTCTTTTGTTATTCTTGTGAAAATAAAAAAAAGTTTTGGTCTAAAATAATTTTTTGTCAAAAAAGTTCATTGTTCTTTTTTTTCATCCACATTGCTTCAGTTCCTGGAAAGCACCTGACTTCTTGAATGTGGTTTTGAGCACCTTCAAGGTTGCAGTTTTTGGAATAGTGTCACTCTTGACTATTTTTTATCATTTATACCTATCAAAGTCACTTCAAATGTGATGTGGCCTAGTCACAAAGGTGAAAACAGGCTCGGGAGAGAATGGGTCATACATGTTTTAAAGGCCTTGTTCACACTTTGAGTATTTGGTGAGTTTTTGTTTCAGTATTTGTAAGCCAAAACCAGGAGTGGATGAAAAATGCAGAAGTAGTGCACATGTTTATATTACACTTTTCCTCTGATTGCTCCACTCCTGACTTTGGCTTACAAATGCTAATGTGAAATACTGACCAAATACTGAATGTGTGAAAGTGGCCAATGGCTGTAAGCCAATGTGAGCCTTTCCCAGGCTGTTATGACTGGTGCTGTGAACTGCATTCAAGCCATGTTTACTGGCAAAATAATGATGTGCAGTACTGACATAAAAGTCGTGGATTGACAGTAAAGTTGGAGCAAATCGATTCACAACACTAATGTGTGTTTGCTGGAAGGATATTTACTGGTATAGGATTTACTATCAATTAGAGTTGGTGTGAATTGATCCAGTGGCCATATCAGTACTCTATGGACACTGGATGGGAGCCATGAGAATGGCCTCTTACCTGCTGGCATGTCCAGCTTCTTTTTTAATGAGCCAGCTAGTTTGAAGTGATTGATATGGCGTGATGCATATATGATGTCACCCGGCTGGTTGGCCGTGGATGCCATAAGGTAAGCTGCCATTCCCAGGGCTCCAGTCCAGCGGCCTCATATTAGTGATATGGCCACTGGACTTGGCCTGCAAATCAATTCACATCCACTCTGATAGTAAATCTTAAACCAATACATGTCATTCTACCGGGGTGTTTCTAAAAACGAAACAAAAGTTAATTTACATTACTACAATAGTTTTACTCTATGATGAAGAATGAATTTATTATAGAGTCCGATTCGGTTTAGTTTCTGAAATAGGAAAAATAATAAAAGAAATAAAGGCTAATCTCTTACAAGCCCTTTATCTACTTGGTACACATGGATGTAACTGTGCATAGGAATGATGTAAATGTACTGAGTGTGCTCAAGAGCTACAATATATGCTGTTTTATATACTGAAATAACGTGGTCACAGACTTAATAATCCTTTGAGGAATAAGAACTAGTGAGAAAACTGTAAAAAAAAAAATATATATATATATATATATATATATACAGTACAGATCAAAAGTTTGGACACACCTTCTCATTTAAAGATTTTTCTGTATTTTCATGACTGTGAAAATTGTAAATTCACACTGAAGGCATCAAAACTATGAATTAACACATGTGGAATGACAGTACATACTTAACAAAAAAGTGTGAAGCCACTGAAAATATTTCTTATTTTCTAGGGTCTTCCAAGTAGCCACCTTTTGCTTTGATGACTGCTTTGCACACTCTTGGCATTCTCTTGATGAGCTTTAAGATGTAGTCACCGGAAATATTGTCCATAGAAAATGTAAAGTAAAAATATTTTACTTTTCTATTTTTTAAGATTCATTATCTCGTCTTCTTGCTCAATATGTCTTATAGTCCAAAAGATATGATATGGGAGTTACAGGAACAGCTGAGCAGTGTCAGTCTAGAATCCAAGAAATGTTACATTCATCTTTTTTATTTTTATACTTTACAGATTGGTGTTCTACACTATGTATAATAAGGTTGGCCAGAACATTTCTGTTTTTATGAGAACCTTTAAAGTAACCTTCACCTTTTTTCTAAAACCTGTCAAAAAGTTATAAATATCAATCAAATCCCTCTTTTTTTACACATTCACTTTCCTATGATTTTTTTTTTTGCAGCTATGCAATATGCATGGTCTGTATACTTGCCCTATTCATTTGAAACTAAGCACATAACAGCAGCATTATTATGTTACAATTTCATGTCTGACCTGTGACCTTATATATCTTGCCTGACCGCTCTCTTTTTTTATTTTACATTTCGCCCAAAATTGCTTTTTTTCACTGCATTGCCCTTTGTGGATTATAACATCGCTTTCTGCCTCTACTTAAATATCTGTCCACTATCAGTAAAGCTTTATCATATTCCAAGGGCACTACAAGGACAAAGTAAAACTGCTGAAATGAAATCATTATTTTGGTATTTTTTGTCTCTTGCATCAAACTTATATTTCAGTCTTGTCATGGAAAGTAAATGTTTATTTTTAATGTATACATTATATAAATGTCAGAGAGATAATAAGGCATTTCATCTGATTTACAAGTAAAACTATTTGTTACAATAAATTGTCGACTGTTGGTAAAATTGCTCAACTTATTTACTGCCATTGTACTAGAACACGAGAGATGTGACATCATCTTCAGTTATATAAAATAATAAGGCCACACATTCCGTATTTCGTCAGTATTTTACATTATATTTGTAAACCACGTGTTTCTATTATACTTTTTCTCTGATGTTCTACTTCTGATTTTGGATGACAAATACTGATGTGATATACTGACTAGATATGAGTGAACACGAACAGTAAAATTCGAGGTTCGTACCATACACCTAGTGTCCGGTACTGAACCCCAAAAACAGAATTCTTACTGCATGTCCAGTTTACGTTTACTGTTCGGGTTTGACAGACTAATAAAGCTTGTTGAAAGGTTGCTGAAGTGCAGCCAATCAGCAAACTTTTCTGGTGTGGGTGCTTCTGAAACCATCACAGCGGTCTGCTTTCCCTTGGCTGGTTATAAAAAATAAGGAGAACCCAACGTCTTTTTTTTTTCATTTATTTATTTATCTATCCATGTATTAATATTTTAATTTATGTAATTATTTATTAGTAATAAGAAAATAAATAAATGTAAATATTATTTTTAATAACCAGCTAAAGGAAATCAGACAGCTGTCGGCTAATATTAATAGGCCCAAAATGCCCATGGTTATTGGGTCATTCCCAACATACAAATATCAGCCTGGAGATGCTCCAAAAGTGATGCGCTAATTCAAAGTATCAAGTGATACTTGATTAACCAATTCTGTTGCTTAGAATCAGCTCTTCCCTATTCTTCTGGTGCAGTGACAATCAGGGTAACTGTTTTTGGGGTTAGTAATGGAGAGGTGTCAGTCAGACACCCACATTACTAACCCAGAATTACTCATTACTAACCCTTTATTTGAATAAAAACTTCCCCACATTAGCCCTTGTTCACCCATTTATTAATAAAGTGATCTTACAAAGTAATCCAAGATCATTTTCTGCATCGTTAGAACTTTTCCCATGGTGCACATGCTGACGTCATTGAGTTGAATTGAGTTCATTGGCTGTGAACTCTCAGGACCTTTCTGACAGCACCGAGAGCTTGAAAATGTTCTCATGCTCGCGGTGACATCAGTGAGGTGAAAGGAGTTCACTGTGAGACACTGCGCTGAGCTAGCATGCACAGCTCATTGTCTTTGCTGGATAGCAGGCTGTATAGTCGCATCATGCAACAATGCAGCCTGCCATCTAGATGTAGCAGAGCTAGATCTGTCGCAGGACTATTGGATTATTATCTTCTCTGCAGAAAGGTGAGGAATATCGTTGTTTATTATTTTAATTCTGCTACAGGGGATATTGGCTTCAGTCGACTGGGTGATGACGTAAGTATGATTTAATTTAGATTCATTAAAAGAGTCTGTGTCATTCTTTCAATTAAAGGACTTTATTCTAGGAGTATGAGTTTTTATACACTATTACTATGGAGTTAGTAATGGGGTGTCTTACAGATGCTTTTCCTTTACTAACCTCTGGGCTTGATGTTACCTGACAATTCAAAGGTGACATCAACCTCCCAACTATCACACCACTTGCCACCGCACTAGGACAAGTGGGAAGAGTGAGGCTAAGTGCCAGATATGATGCATCCTATGGGTGTGCTTTTTCTGGGGCAGCTGAGGGCTGATGGTCAATATCCATGGCCCCTTCCTAGCCTATTGATATCAGCCCTCAGCAGTCTGCCTAGACTTTGCTGGTTATCAATTATAGGGGTACCTATGTCATTTATTTTGGGTCCCCCATATTAATAATCAGTAAAGGCTAAGTATACAGCTGTAAGCTGATATTAATAGCCTAGGAAGCTCCTTGGTTATTACCCCCTTCCCAGGCTATAAACATCTGCCCCCGCCATTGACTTTCCCTCTGCTAGTTATGAAAATTACATAGAAGCCAACATTTTTTTCAGAAAAATAATCATTTATTAATTAAATACATGTACTATAAGCTACACAAGAACTTTACTCATTATATATGTCACTGACATCTTTTATTTCTCTATTCTAAGTATATTGTATCCTATCTGTTCTATTCTTTCTGGTCACACTTTGATTTTACTGTACGCGGCTGATGAATTGCCAGTTTTTCAAAGGACATCAGAGTGTAAAAATCGCATAGCACTCGCATGGTCCGAGCGCCGTGCAATTTTTTTTTCTTGCCACCATTGACTTGCATTGGGGAATCTCGCCGAGACACGAGGACAATCGCAGCATGCTGCAATTTTTTTCTCAGTCCTATTTCAGCTGAGAAAAAAAAATTGCAGATGATTTTTTATCGAATTGCACTTGTCCGTTTTGCTCACAGATCAGTATGAGCCCCAAGGGTAAAATCTGTATAGATGACAATTGCTGCTTATAAAATTCTATGGAGAGGGGAGGGGAAGGTGCTAGCAGCAGACACAGACCTTCTGCTGACAGTTCTCCTGAAACCAGTGTGAGACAGTGAAAGCATATGTAGTGAATGGGGTGTACATTTCACCTAGGTACTTTGCTGACTGGTATAAGGGAAATGTATGGCTTTGTAAACTTAGTGGTAGAAAAAGGTCACTACACCTTACATTCAGTACACACTGGCAGCTCAGGCCTGAAACCACTCAAGTGTTAATTAGGAAACCAGAAGTAGGTGTCTGCGAACACAGACAGAGAGCTCGCTTAGTCTGGACAGGGGTCCAGGCACAGAAGGAGTCTCCGGGAGTGGAGCTGTCTCAGTCTGGGTACTCGATGTACCCCGGACACAGGAGTAGTCTCTGTGAAACTCCATGCTGGAAGCTGCTGAATAGGAGGGGAGCTCGCTTAGTCTGGACAGGAGTCCAGGCACAGAAGGAGTCTCCGAGAGGTGAGCTCTCTCAGTCGGGGTGCTCGAGGTGCCCCGGACACAAGAGGAGTCTCTGCGACACTCCATGCTGGTAATCACTGAATATAAGGAGAACTCTCTCAGTCTGAATGTTAGGTGTGCCATTCAGACACAAAGAGGAGATTCTAGGAAAAACCATGCTGGTAACTACTGAACATATGTGTTGTTTTGGCCCAGGCTGTTAGAGTCTGGTCCCTGATAGTGAGGGAAATCTATCTAAGTGTAGTCAGTAGCCGGAGAGGCTAGGTTTTCTGTTTATGATTTGTTTTTATCACCTATTGTTTGCTGTGGACTTTAATAAAGCTGGTTGCGGCCAGTTTGCACCAGAACTGCTGTCTGAATGAACTGTTTCTATTCCATTCCGTCTACCAGGACGGCAGTCCCAGAGCTATATCCCCTGGAAATGTTACAATTGGTGCTAGAATGTGCGGGCAGCACAGTGGCTAGAGACAGCAATAAAGGAAAACGTCTGTTGGAGCAGTCTTAAAGAGACAGTAGCCCTAATAGACTTTGCAAAAAAAAAAAAAAAGTGTTTGCACAGCAAAGCTGAACTTTCTGTGGAAAAGACTGTGGAGTGTGTATGTCTTGAGTGAAGACTGCCGTTGTTAAGACAGAGAAGTCTGACAGCATGGATGACAGCATGGAGGCGCTGATTAAACAAATGGCGCAACTTAGTGTGCAACAGAAGACTGCCGTTATTGAGACAAATAAGTCCGGCAGTATGGAGGAGTTCATTAAGCACCCGGTCAGGACCAGCAGAGCTGGCTAGAGCAATACCTGCAAAGACAGCAGAGATGGCAGCAGCAGCAGCAGGAGGCTAATCGGTTGTTTCTTGAGCAGATTGCAGCACTAGGAAAACCTCTCAACGCCTCGTCCCCGAGTAATGGTGTAAAGGCCCCTGCGTTGCCTACAGGAAAGAAGGAGTGGGAGTCTGCCGTCAGCAAACCTGAATATGGAGTTGAAGGGGTGATAGTGGACCGCTACACCCGAGCACGTCCTCCTGAGGTGCAGCCAGAGGTCGGACAAGGAGACCACCAGGACGCCAATCGTCTGGTCAGCCTGATGGAGAGGGCCTTCGCCACCAAAGACTGCCTCCGTGACCAGCCGTCTGAGTGGACGTCACTTCAGAGTTCCCGGACGCTGAACTCTCCCGGTAAGAGCGTTCCAGCTGTTGGGGACATGGGGTATGCTGATAAGCGGGTTCAGGCCCGAGGGGACATGTGGGTGGAAAAGTGTGATGGACAGTGTTGGAGATGTCGTGAAATTGCAGCCAACTGTCCAATAGAGGGGGAGCCTATGTATTGTGATGTTGGCAGATCCCTCTCTCTCTGTGCAGAACCTGTGTGTGTGTCCACCTCAGCCGAAGAGACTGGACCACAGGTGTCCGGAGTTGTAAATGACTGCCCAGCACAGGCCCTCTTGGACTCAGAGAGTCCAGTGACTTTCGTGCGTGACAGCCTGATTGATAGGGACTTCATCCCTGATAAGCACCTGAGTGTGGTGTGCATCCATGGAGACACCAAGTCTACCCAGAGACTGCCGTGGACTTGGTTCCCAAACGCGGGGAGGTTTCATGTGAAGTGGGGGTAGTGAAGAACCTGGTGCACCCCGTCATATTGGGTAATGACTTTCCCCGATCTAAGGATCTCTGGGGGAAAAAATGATTCTGTTGGACAGTGTGATGAAGCTCCTACTGAGGGTGCGCAGTCCTGAGGGGCGGAACACAATGCTAGTGGGCCGTTAAACTTATGTGATAATGATGCTGATAATGATAATAATAATGATGATGATGATGATGATGATGATCATGATAATGATGCTGATACTGATAATGATAATGATGATGATCATGATAGTGATGATGATACTGATCACAATCATGATAGTGATGATAATGATGATGACCGTGATAAAGATGAAATTCCTTTGCAGGTGATGTTGGGAGACGAGGATGGTGATTCTCGGGAACCGAGTGTCCCTGACTTACCTGTGTCCTGTGACAATTTTGAGAGTGAACAATGGTGAGACCCCACTCTTAAAACGGCACAGGAAAATATAAGGGTTCTAAATGAGGTTTCCCAAGAGCCTGGCTCTGAGGAGAGGTTTCCTCATGTTGCCCTAAACAATAACCTGTTGTATAGGGACACTGAAGTCCAGGGAGAGGTCGTGAGCCAGCTCCTAGTACCTGAGCTATATAGAAGTATAGTGCTGGGGTTATCACATAGTCACATACTTGAGGGACCACCTGAGGGAAACCAGGGACCAGATGGTGAAGTTAATGTTGTGGATGACATGTTAACTAAGGTTCCAGATCAAGATGAGGGATTGTATAACCCTGAAAGTGAGCAGATGTGAATGAGAATGAATTTCATAACCCTGAAAGTGAGCAGGATGTGAATGAGAATGAATTGTATAACCCTGAAAGTGAGCCGGATGTGGCTGAGAAAAAGGGGTCAGACAGGGATAGTGGTAGTGATAGTGAATCATCTGATGACGATCAAGCAACCAGTGCAAATGAGGAAGGCATGGTAGCAGAGGAGGTTGAGAGTCCTGAGAAGAAAGCTGATGCTGACCTTACAGCCGGACAGAAGATGGCATCTGAAGATGTTTTACAGTTGGCCAATTCCCTGGCGAAGACTAAGGTGAAAGGAGGAGAGCTGAGTTTTAAAGGCAGGACTCTGAAACTGAACACAGCACAAGTAGAAGCTGTTGGAAATGAGAAGTTATCAATGTATGGTGTGGATCTGCATCGTGCCAAGGACTCTGAGGGAGATGCTGCAGACTGGAAAAAGCCATAGAAGTGGTAGTCACCAAGCCAGATGCCTCATCAGAAGCTGAGGTCTCAAGTGAAGCTGTGAGGAACAAGACTGAAGATATGGGGACTGACTCTGTCCAGGAATCTGTTTCTGCCGAAGACAGCGGCGTGGACGGGTTACGGTCCGGATCAGTAGCTGCAACTCGTGAAGCTCAGGCTGGAAGTTCGGCGACCGGAGCCCCAGCAGTGTTCCCGAGTGACACCAAGGATCTGGATAAATCACAAGATGAGATTTTGAGACATCAGGCTGGCATTGGTGAGCTCAAGCGCACTTTCATGGAGTCTACATCGGAGCCACGTCCCAACAAATGGGAAAAGCGATGTGTCACTCCGTTGCCGACTGCAGACACACGGGAGCTCAGATGGGATGCAGAACGTGGTGGAAGAGAAGAATCCGGCGGGTTCTGAGTATACAGATGCAGCTATCAAGGAGAACTTGAAAGCTGGAATAAATGGAGATATTGGAGACCATAATGATGTGACTAAAGAGGTAGAATGTAAGACTGACGGTAGGGCTTCTGAGCATGTTCTACCAGAAGAGCCTGAAGAAGGGGCCAAAGACATAAAGGACGTCCAACAGGTACAAGATGAATTGATTACTTCTCAGGAAAAACTCCAAACTGTGATGAAGGAGCGTGATGAGAGCCATGAGCATCTTCTGGAGAAGGTCAATGAAGTAAAAGGAAGGACACAGGGAAGCTCTTCAGTGGTAGAGCAAATGCTGCTCAATAAGCCTAAGGCTCTATATAAGAATGCTGTTGTCACGGTAGAACATTACAATTCAGCTGGAGACTTAGCGGATGAATTATGTGTACTGCAAAAGAAAAACGATCAGCTCCTTCTACAGTCCCAATCATTTGAACAGTGTAGCTTAAAATGGTCAGAGACCATGGCAGACGAGCTTAAGGTCTGTGAAATAGACTTTATGAGTCAACTGATATTCAAGAAAATAGATGTGCTAAAGAAGGTTCAAGGGGAACTAGAGAAAAGTGAAAAACCCCCTATATCTCCTGTGATAGTTTGTGACACATGGTCAGTGCACCAAGGACAGGAGGTACGTGAGTTTCTGAGGAAGAGTCAGCAGAAGTGTTCTGATGTGCCGGGTCGTACTTCTCTGCCAGGCACTATATCGAAACTGAGCCCGGCCCTAAGGTCAAGATGAAACCGTGTAGGATACCCGAGGCCCGCAGAGAGCATAGGCCTGGGAGGGTACAGGGTAGTGCGGATGCTTCAGATGAAGAGAAAGTTGATGTTGGCTATGGCTCAGGTGAAGATACAGATGACAATAGTGAAGATGAAGCTGATGAGGGCCATGACTGGTCCAGAGTTCACTGTCTCTTTTGGATTGTTGACCAGCCCTCCGGTCTGGATGACCAGCCCTCCGGTCTGGAGAAGAGGGGGGGGATATGTGAGACAGTGAAAGCATATGTAGTGAATGGGGTGTACATTTCACTAGGTACTTTGCTGACTGGTATAAAGGAAATGTATGGCTTTGTAAACTTAGTGGTAGAAAAAGGTCACTACACCTTACATTCAGTACACACTGGCAGCTCAGGCCTGAAACCACTCAGGTGTTAATTAGGAAACCAGAAGTAGGTGTCTGCGAACACAGACAGAGAGCTCGCTTAGTCTGGACAGGGGTCCAGGCACAGAAGGAGTCTCCGGGAGTGGAGCTGTCTCAGTCTGGGTACTCGATGTACCCCGGACACAGGAGTAGTCTCTGTGAAACTCCATGCTGGAAGCTGCTGAATAGGAGGGGAGCTCGCTTAGTCTGGACAGGAGTCCAGGCACAGAAGGAGTCTCCGAGAGGTGAGCTCTCTCAGTCGGGGTGCTCGAGGTGCCCCGGACACAAGAGGAGTCTCTGGACACTCCATGCTGGTAATCACTGAATATAAGGAGAACTCTCAGTCTGGATGTTAGGTGTGCCATTCAGACACAAAGAGGAGATTCTAGGAAAAACCATGCTGGTAACTATTGAACATATGTGTTGTTTTGGCCCAGGCTGTTAGAGTCTGGTCCCTGATAGTGAGGGAAATCTATCTAAGTGTAGTCAGTAGCCGGAGAGGCTAGGTTTTCTGTTTATGATTTGTTTTTATCACCTATTGTTTGCTGTGGACTTTAATAAAGCTGGTTGCGGCCAGTTTGCACCAGAACTGCTGTCTGAATGAACTGTTTCTATGCCATTCCGTCTACCAGGACGGCGGTCCCAGAGCTATATCCCCTGGAAATGTTACACCAGTTTTAGTAATAAAATAACCAAAAAGTTGTCTGTATCCATATAGTGTTCATACCACAGATAATACCATCTTTGTTCGTCTGGAGGTGCGTTCATGTTGTGTAAAAAATCAATAGCTGCAGGAATAAAGACTTAACACAAATTATGGAAATAAAATGAACATATACCCTGCTGTAAGTAAGAAAAAAGCAATATTGCATATAAATAACATAGGGTACTTAATAAACAGTGTTTTTAATCAATAAAAGCATAAAATCCGTCCCATCAGCATCAAGGTGTACCCAATTGGGGTAGTCATAACCTCTAGTATTATGCAGGATCGAAACCCCAACCATTGAACACCCAGTGATGGGAAGCTATGTAAACCTAATATCCAACTCAAAGAAAGGGAAGCCACACCCTTAACTGAGTGCCAGAAATTAAATCAAAACCAGAAAAAAATGAAGTGGCGTATAAGTTGGTATAAATGCAATGTGTAAGAGAATGTTCACGCTGACTATTAGACCGGGGTCACACTTGCGAGAAACCAGCACGAGTCTCGCACCTAATCCATATGGACCGCGGCACATGGCCGCCATCGTCGTGCAGCAGTCCGGGACTCTCGGGAGTGCCCGTGCGTGTCTACATGGAGTACCTTGCGTAATACAACTTCCGGTCCCATATGCTAACAGTTTATTGCGTGGTGGACTCTTGCTGGTTTATCGCAAGATTTACCCGGCCCTTAAGAACCTAATTGATTCCAAACAAAATTAATATTCTCTATTCTGTTAAGCCAGTAAGTTAAATGCAAACTTGTCCCCAAATACATATTAGTCGCCCTTATTTTTGATTTGGAACAAATGTACGGTTTCAATTAATCCAATGTTAGTGTCGATATGTACAGTTTATTGCGAGTGGAGTGCATTTGATGCTTTTCTGATCAAAATTTTACTACGTCTCCCTCTCATTTAATGCACTTCGAATTTTATTAAACAGTTATAAAGTGTCATTTTTTCTATCTAGGCTTGGTCTGCTTTAATGGGTGTGAACATGCTTCCAATTGATGTATACCACTTTGTACTCAACACAGTTCAGTCAAAAAGACCAAATTAATGATAACTTATATTGGAAGCAGATCTTCTCAATAATTCCAAGTTCAGAAAATGCTTATCCTCATTGCAATAGAAGAACATAGTTACTAAAACTACATAGGCTATAAATTTCTGCACGTCTAATTACCTCTTGCCACTTTAAGCATCCTTCCAATTCTTAAATTAAACATTATGGAAGTGTCAGTTTTGTCATACCTAAGCTCGAGCAGCATAATGTAAGGTGGATGACTGATTCAATGATGTATTCTTACTGGTTTGCTTGGTGCAGTTTTAATGAAATAACTGTTTTCTCTGCTGCAGATCTACCAGTTTATGGAATGCTAAGCTCTCTATAACCCACCTACACCACTGATTGGCTGCTTCCTGTGTAAACTGTGCATAGACAGAAAGCTGCCTATCAGAGGTGAGGGAGTGATTGAACTACCTGGTAGCAAGTTTACTAGCCCTCTAGTGATAATCATCTGCTGATAAAACAGTGATTTTATAAAAAAAAACACATCAAGCAGCCTAGGAAGTTCACATATCACTGGAATCAGGTCTCTGCCCCTATATTATGCTGATATCAGATTAGATAGCTAACGTTGATGACAGATTCCCTCTAAGGAAAATAAATAAAATAATTGAGTTTAAAAACTGGATTTGAAATATAGAGAAATGTATAAAGGAAATACATTAGATTTAATGTAAATCAAAATTTTTTTGTGTCCACCCTTCCTCTGGGAAGAGATGACATAACACTGTAGGAGGTACTGGTTAAAATAATTGACTGGGTTTTGTGACATTAGAATGTTGCAGATTATGTTGTGGTGATATTTACACAATAATTTGCCATTTTTCTTGCCTCTCATGAGTTTTGAAAAGTGGCAAGAAAAAAGGGTTGGATTTTCTGGAACAGGGTATGACTGGCATCTATCTAACATATTTATCCTTCTTTATTACCTTGGCACAATGAACTCCAATCTCAATAAATCTCATTCTGTAGGGAAAAAAAAAGAAAAAATTAGCACATGAAGATAGAAATAAGAAATCTGAGCTTGTTTAATGGATCGATGACCCTAAATTGGAATTAACAGAAGGCAGGATGTACAACACTGAACGGCTCTATGAACCATGTCTACAACCGACAGTCAAGCACGGTGGAAGATCAGAGCTAGTTTGGGGATTTTAACATCTGGAGCTGGAGGAACAAATTTGATTAAAACATCATTAATGCAGTAAAAACAAATTTATAGACATCATACAATACTCTCTGGTAAACATCTGACTGGGAAAAAAAGATCTGCAGCAAGATAAAAGCCCAAATCAACTGCTGTGAAGATCAAGATGCTAGTGTTTTATGGACCTCTAATCGCAGACCCCTAATGTCAACAAGAGCAAGTGTTAAGAAAGTACGCTCAACTTCTAAACTAAACTTTTAAGGTGTTTACAACAATAATGGAATTTCATTTACTTTTCTTACATAATGGTAAAAGAGCTTTTAAAGCGCTATCCTGCAGACTGGTCTAAAAGAATTAAAGAACCTGCCCAAATACCGTTCTGATGTTTTCCTGGTCCATGCTGGTTTCCACTTATTGTTCTCATTGCGACAACCAGAAATAGCAGTGAATGCCATATCAGTCAATAACTGACTAACACATGAACCTTAGAAGCTCCTGTTCGAATGTTTCATGGTCCATGCTGGCTTCCACTTACTGTTCTCATCTCACACACCAGAAATAGCAGTAAAAGCCATCTCAGACAATACCTGGCTAAGTCATGAACCTCCACAACTTCCGTTCTGATGTTTTACTGATCCATGCTGCTCTCCACTTCCTGTTACCATCTTAACATACCAGAAATAGCAGGAAATACCTCCTAAGTCAATAACTGGCTAACACATGAACCTTGGCAGCTCCCATTCGAATGTTTCATGGTCCATGCTGGCTTACACTTACTGTTCTCATCTCGACACACCAGACATAGTAGTAAATGCCATCTCAGTCAATACCTGGCTAAGTCATGAACCTCCACAACTTCCGTTCTGATGTTTTACTGATCCATGCTGCTCTTCACTTCTTGTTACCATCTTAACATACCAGAAATAGCAGGAAATACCTCCTAAGTCAATAACTGGCTAGCACATAAACCTTGGCAACTCCCATTCTGATGTTTTCCCAGTCCTTGCTGTTCTCCACCTTCTGTTCCCATCTCAACACACCAGAAATAGCAGTAAGTACCTGCTCACACAATAACTGGCTAAGTCATGAGCTTCCTCATCTTCTATTCTGATGTTTTACCGATCCATGCTGGTCTCCACTTTCTGTACCTATCTTGACACACCAGAAATAGCAGTAAATACCTGCTCAGTCAACAACTGGCTAAATCAGTGATTTGCCGAGAGGAATTTTTGCCATTTCAATCGCACTGATTGGGTAAATGATAAAATGGGAACTGCAAGATATCTAAGAAGCAAGTATTCTTTATTTTTCTAAATAGTTTGATCCTTGTAAAAAAATATGTGTAACCACTTGATGACCTCCTTAATAAATGCAACGAAGGACACATAATTTACTTTATATGTTGATACCTTCTCCATTGCTATTACATGGTGACAATCTATATAAATTAATTACTAGCAAACAAGGGGCTGCAAAGAAATGGTTGAAGGGTAATGTGATTGAAGGAAGAAAAAACGTCAGGCCCTTCTATCTTCTCCCCATAACGATGGACTCTCTTTCATATTTGCATTGTACCTCTTTAATACAGAATGCCTTCATATGCTGGCTATACTAAGCCAATGTAGAGAGAATATTATTCTTTTTCCAATAAAACAGAGAAAGCCACCAATTCTGTGTTGCCCTTTAAACTGATGTCCTAACATGATACAATCTCATTCATGCCTATGTGAGCGTGAAAAGCAATGGTAAATTGTATACTTCATAATGCTGAAGGATTCATTTCATATGCGTCCTACAATTTCACGGCTAGTGTTTGTGTACACGGATAGATTAGGATGAAAGCCGAAGCAAGGAACAATGCATTTTCTCATAGATTATTACTTTGAGTAATAGCAAGGCAGAAAAATAAGGAAATGCCTGGCTGTGTATGCATACTAGTGTATAGATAAGAATGAGACATCATAAGTTTCACTTCAATTTTCTATTAGAAGGAAAGGTTTGTTTTTCAATGTTTTGATTTATCATCTCAGAAAAAAGGCAGAATGTTTGTCTCCTACTAATGTATTGAATTATTGTATGTTTGCATTACCTCTTTGCTTAATATGGACAAGTCCTAATCTTTTATTGTCAGACACTGAGAAGCCATAAAATTACAAAATCTATATAGAGATCATGACAGTAACAAATTAATAGTGTCTATGCTATATATACTGCTTGAATGGCAACTTCAGAATACTCCCATATACTACATGGATGAAATTAATGAGACCTCCATCTTACCTAATGAATTCAGTTTTTCGTTCAGTCCCATTGACATAAAGTATATAAAATCCAGTCCCTCACCATGCTGTCTGCCTTTACTAACATATGTGACAGAATGGCTCTTTCTAAAGATATTACTTATGCCGGCGCTGTCCAATAATAGGAGCCACCTGTATAACAAGTCAGGTCATGACTTTTCTTCCTGCCTAAATCTTCCCCCATGGCCAGTGAGTCATAATATTGAAAAATGGAAGGAACCGGAACAACCCAGCCATGAAGTGGAGACCATGTAAAGTTAGAGTGGGGTCACCGAGTGCTGAGGAGCAGAGGGCATAAAAAGCCACCAAGGCTCTGTTGACTCCATAACTGTGTAAGGCGGCCAGGGTGGAAGTTGTGGCAATGAGCTGTAGTGTTCCCATACCCTGGCGCCCCACAGATGAAATATAATGTTTTTTCTGCAATGTGTATAATGTGCCCAACAAGACACTCACATTAGTTGTCAGAGTCCCCTCGGTTTCTATCCACAAGCTCCACAAACCATTTCAGAGTCAATGTCCTTTTTCAACAGTTCGACTTTACTTAGCAGTAGGGTATCCATCACATATACAGCACAATGTACACAGAGTAGCATCTTTCACACTTTCCCTTCCTTCCGGTCACCTTCTGTTCCTTTTGGCAATCCCTGCCTCGCTTCTGTCTTGCTTCCAGACAATCTCTGTTCCGACCATGCCTTTAGGCCCACCAGCTTTCTGCCATTCCCTTGCTCCAGCTTCAAGTTATAGGGTAACAGGCTCGCCGTCTCAGCTGCCCCCCCAGTCCCAGCCGTAATCTTTGGATCCTCCTCGATACGGTTCTGTCTAAGCTTGTGACCACCAGCATGACGCCCAGCCTGGGGCCCCTTCCTGCCTTAGCAACCTTATCCCCATGGCTAGCAGACTCTCTCTTCACTGTTGCATCCTGACTGCACACTGACCAGGAAGTGCCTCCCTGTATCCCACTGTCCTATGTTGCACCACTCTATAGCTCCTCCCAACTGACAAACACCTAATGCTCACTATACCTACTCTAGACTCTAATTCCCTATCACTAATGTGCCCCACTAATCTAACCCCACTATTGTCATATCCTATCTGCTATTCTATCCCTACTTCTATGCATAAAAGATAACAAATACATCCATATTACAGTACATAAACAATACCGCAACAGTACATTAACATTAGTAAATGACAGGGTGCCGCACGTGATACATGTGTACAGTGTCCACAGGGGGAAGACACCTGATGGACTCTGTCACATCCTTACAACTGCAGAGTCCAAACCTCTTCTTGAAATAACATCAGTACATAAGGGATAATGCTATTGGATTGTTTTTCAAGGGTTGGCCTATACTAGCAGGCATTAGTTAAGATAAATCTGAAAGCTTCAGCATAAGAAGATATTTTGACAATTGAAGCCTCCAACTTTGTAGGAACAGTTTGGGCAATGCACTTTTCTGTTCTCCTTGATTGTGACCAAGAGGACAAATGAAGGTCCATAAAGAAATGTATGGGGGAGTTTGATGTAGAAGAAATTGATTGGTTGAGTCTAGACCTCAACCCCATCAAGGATCTTTTTGATTTCATAGATTGGAGATTGTGAGCGAGAACTTCACATCTCATCTAACATCAGTGTCTGATCTCACAAATGTTATTTTGGATAAAACGGGAAAAAATACACAGACATCTCCAAAATCATTTACTAAATCTTCCCAAATGAGAGGAAGCAATTATTTCTACAAAGAAGGTAACAACTCCATATCAATGCCTATAGATGTAGAATAGGATGCTATGTAAATCTGGGAAATACATTTTCTAATTTCTTTTAAATTTAGATTTTGAATGTGCTTCTGGAATTCTATGCAGATAATTACTCAGAGGTCTGGTTGTCTACAAACTTGATAAATTAAAGCTGTGACTTTTTATAGGTTTGCAGTGGCAGAATTGAAGTGAAAACAGTAAACATATGGCACAAATTACACCATTTTTATGTGGGCTACATTTCTCAAAATGGCAGTTAAAGGAGGGCATTTAGCATCCTCCTCTAGTTGAAAATACACTTTCTCATGTGCACTGTTTTCCAGTCTGATGGACTGATCTCAACACAGTCTAGTCTGCTCCTCCATTGGCTGCCATTTTAAGAACAGGTGACCTGCGAAGCATGTAATTCTTTTATAATTAGGGAGTAGTTCACGAAGGAGATCAGAGTTGAACGTGTAATTTTTAAATATTAGTAAGTTTCACAAAATCATATTTCCAATCCATTTTTAAAAAAATATACATTGAGGGGACCATCAACTTCAATGGCATCCAGACTGTCCATAGACCTTATGCATCTGCGCTGTCCACCTATAGTGAGATTGTGCAGATGCAGGTGCAAAGAACAGAAGTTGTCAGACATAGCCAGACTCAGTATAGAGAAGGCAAAGATGGTTTATATACCATCTCTGTCTTCCTAATCATTATATATACAGCACTAAACAAGGGTTGCGTATACAGTATAGGAAGCGCTAACAGTCCTTTCTCTTCCAGAGCCAGTGATGATGCGATCGCCAAGTGTCGGGAGGGAACAGGAGTTGCTGGGTCCTAGAAGAACCGAGATTAGCAGCACAAACTGATGGCTGAATTTGTCCTCTGATTCAATATACAACAGTAGCCCCAGTTACAGGGGAAGTCTGCAATATATAAATGCATATAAATGTTGATATTTGCTTCCTTTGTATTTTAGAGATTTTTTTATTTAAAATGAAAAATAAGTGATTTTCTATTTTAGAAAAACAGCTTCATTTATAATTTGATGGAATGATAAAGATGATATGTCTATATGCTCTCTTTTCTTATGTAAAGGCATTACAGTTGAAACAAAAACCTGTTGCAGACGTTACTTTTTGTTACATTACTTCTATCTCTTGCGCAGTAGGAGGTTTATAAGATTAACCTGAAATTTGACTTTTAAATTGGTTTAATGATTAAAGTTAGTGAAAAGCTCCAAAGAAATCTGCCGTCACTCAAAAAAAAAGTGTTCTGTCCTGTCCTGTAATGTCATCGGGAAGTACAGCTTATTTCTATAAGATCGAAAACAAATTGATCTAGCAAATTAAATATTAAACTGCTGATAGATGCATGTTCTCTAGGGTTGAGCATTCCGATACTGCAAATATCGGGTATCGGCCGATATTGGCTGTATCGGAATTCCGATTCCGAGTACCGATATTTTCGTCATATCGGATACTGGAATCGGAATTGTCACTGTCACTGTCAGTGTCCGTCGGTCGGGTCTGTCAGGAGTCAGCGGCACTTACCCGGCAGAAGATCTCCGGCGGTCACATCCCGGACTGCTTAATGGCCGCCATCCTCTTCTCCCCGGCGGTCACATGCAGTTTCTCGCGATAACTGCAGTGACTGCTGGGTAATCGCGGCCGTAAAGCAGTCCGATGACGTCACCGCCGGGGAAGCTGGTAAGCAGCTGTGCTGCACCGGGATGTCAGGCTCTGCCTGTCATTCCGATGTAGCAGAGCTGGATCGTCGTGGGACTGTCGTTACTATGGACTGCGTCGGACAGGTGGTATACTGTTGGTTTGTTTTTTTTATTTTTTTACAGGAGATCGATGGCGTCGCAGGAATGAGAGAGTAATAAAAGAAATGAAAACTGTGTTGTCTCTTTTATTTCATTAAAATACTTTTTTGTTGCTGTGTCTTTTTTTTACACATTTAAAAACTTTGGGATTAATAATGGATCGGTGTCTTATTGACGCCTCTCCATTATTAACCGGGCTTATTGTCACCGTGCAATCAACGGTGACATTAACCCCTTATTACCCCGCTTGCCACTGCTACAGGGCAAGTGGGAAGAGCCGGGTAAAGTGCCACAATTGGCACATCTTTTGATGCGCCAAATGTGGGGCTGCTGTAGCCTGGTATTATCAGGCTGTTGAGGGCCAAAATCCATGGGCCTTGACAGTCTTTTAATACCCGGCCGCAGCAGTCTGCATTTTACTTGGCTGGTTAACAAAAATAGGGGGACCCCAACGCCGTTTTTTTTTCGAGGGGATCCCCTATTTTTGTTAACCAGCCAGGCTAAGCAGACTGCTGTGGCCTGGTATTATCAGGCTTGCAAGGTCCATGGATATTGGATCCTTACCAGCCTGAAAAAACAGGCCTCAGCGGTCTGCTTCATCTGGCTGGTTAACAAAAATAGGGGGGACCCCACGCCAATTTTTTTCGAGGGATCCCCTATTTTTGTTAAACAGCCAAGATATGCAGACTGCTGTGGCCTGGTATTATCAGGCTGGCAAGGTCCATGGATCTTGGCTCCTTAACAGCCTGAAAATCCAGGCCTCAGCGGTCTGCTTCATCTGGCTGGTTAACAAAAATAGGGGGGACCCCACGCCATTTTTTTTTCGAAGGGAACCCCTATTTTTGTTAATCAGTTCCCTCTGATGTCACTGATGGTGTCCCTGGCTGACCTGAAGTGAAAGTGGAAAGCAATCAATTAAGCTTTCCACTTCCTCTCCTGTCAGCCAGGAGAGGAGCTCATTCATTTGGGGGTTTACTGTGAGGCTGCAGCATTAGCTGCGGTCCCTGCAGTAAACATTAACCCTTTCTGAAGGATTACACCGTGGGACCTGACTGTGCATCGGATTGGTAAGAATAATTTTGCTTTATTATTTTATTTTTATTACAGGAAATGGTTTTAGCAGGTAAATAAAATATGGTCAAAAACTGTGTGATTATTTCAATAAACTTCTTTTTTATTAAAGTGTGTGTGTTTGATTTTTCTTTCATACAATAGGATTAATAATTGATAGTTGTCTAATTGACAGCTCTCAATTATTAACCTGGCTTAAAGTGACCTTTCAATTGCAAGGTCATTTTAACCCCTTATTAACCCATTCACCACCGCTACAGGGCAATGGGAATAGACGGGCAAAGTGCCAGAAAGGGCAAATCTAATTAGAGATTTGCTCTTTCTGGGGTGCCTGGGGGCAGATGTTAAGTAGCCGGGGGGGGCCAAAAAAAATGGTCCCTCTCTGGGCTATTATTATCTGCCCCCACTCACTGGCTTTGTCTGTCTGGTTGCGAAAATAGGGCGGGAGCCCACGCATTTTTTTTCAGCAATTTTACACCTCATATATATATATACATGTCATTGAATTTGTGACACATATGTATATATTTATATTTATAGTTCATACACTTCTACATAGTATAATAGCCGCTAATTCAATTGCCGGCTTTTGTGAAAATGGAGAACCCGACATAAAATGACACTTGGTGTACATAGAGTTAACCATGTCTTTTCATGTAGTTTGATATCTGATTTGCACAAACAATTACATGAGTGTAAGTGTGCAAAATTTCACACCTGTAGGGTTAATTAAAGGTGTAAATTCGTAGCAAAAAAGTCCGTTTTTTTACAACGAATTTACACCTTTAATTAACCCCTACAGGTGTGAAATTTTGCACACATAGACTGATGTAATTGTTTGTGCAAATCAGATAGCAAAGGACATGAAAATACATGGTTAACCCTATGTACACCAAGTGTCATTTCATGTCGGGTGCTTCTGTCTTTTCACAGAAGCCGGCTTTACCCGGCAATTGAATCAGAGGATATTTTACTATGTAGAAGTGTATAAACTATACATATATGTATATATATATGTCACAATGACATGTATATATATATATATATATATATATATATATATATGTATTCTATGTGTGTATATTTAATGTTTACAAGGAAAGAAAGAGGTTTTTTTAGTTACGATATTTTGTTCCCATAGACTTACATGGGACTTCCGGTATCGGTATCGGGTATCGCCGATATTTTAATGGTATCGGCGATACCATTCCGATTCCGATACTTTTGGATATCGGAAAGTATCGCTCAACTCTAATGTTCTCCCAAAGTGTGCTGTTTGATATTCACTATCCATTGCCGGCTCTTGGACGAAACTTCGATAGACTTTTCCTAAGGACATAAAACACAATTTAGTCAATGCAGAAAATATAGAGAATAGTGAAGATGTTGTGATAAAAAATAAAGTGAAGGATAGTTGGAATATTTATACAAATTTGCATTCAATTATAGGACATATTTGTTGGCTGCCGTAAAACACTTGCACTTGTATTATGGGCTGGTTCCACTGTGGCACCATTCCAGGAGGTAACATCTGATCTTGTGAATGGAGGTGGGTATTGGGCTAGGCTGCGCATGCCTGATCTACAGCAGTGAAAGCAAATCAGAAGTTGACAGACTTTTAAGAATGAAGCAAGGATAGGACTAATCTCTCTGGATTAACAAAAATACATTGGGACGGATTCATCAAAGCTTTAACGCCATGAAAGTGTTGTTAAAGGGTTGAAAACAGAGAGTTGTGCAAAAATGTGGCTTTTTTGGCTTTTTCATTTTATTTTGGATCAAAGTCAAAAAGAGTGGTGCTGGGCATGGTGTGGCTATAAGCATCCATTAAATTATTCAAATCTGTCTGCATTTTCTATGTTAGAAATGCTACTCCGGCCCGTGACCCCTGAGTCCCCCTGAAGAAGCCAAATTTCAGCAATACCTATGGGGATTACTTTGTCTCCTACAAGAAACATTTTTCATATCATTTAACTTCCTTAGCTTTTCCCTTGGCTTGTGTTAATTCACATTTTTCTTATTACTTACTCATCTGATATTTGAGTCTGTGCTATTTTTTCTATTATTTTTTATATGTATATTAATATATTTTCTTGGATTGTTTTGCATTTGTTGGTCACATGTTAGGCTAATAGTTTCAGGTGGTTTTTCTTAGATATTCACTGATTATACCTTCTGTGAGGGAGTCTCTTGTCTCATTATTGGAGCTTTAACTTATTCTCATTGCAGCACATTGATTTTGTGGCTTTTTTTGCCTACTGATTACATATTACATTTTGGGATGTGCCTGTTCAAGCATAGCTTCTTTTTCTCCTTCTTATTGCTATGATTTTTGACTGTGCAGTGAGCACTCCCTACTATTTTGCCAGCTTCTTTCAAATTAATTGGAGTAGCATTTCTGGTGCAGAGCATTGTCTCATCAGATTTCACAGTGCAAACTGTGCAGTATCAGTACCAGCCTAAGAAACTACTGTATGTAACTATCTGCAGCTGTAAGATGTCCAAGAGAGGTAGTCGTGTGTGTGAGCTTCGGTCCCACTTGCTCTGGCATCCTACAGACAAGGTGTGTCTTAGTCCTGGTATGCGGCTGTGTATGTGGTGATTTCCACTTACTTCTGGCCTGCAGGTCTCTTTTGACTCCAGGAATCCTTCTGGAACCAGCAAATAATCCAGGAGACACATGGTTCATAAAAAACAAACTTTTACTATGAAAATGGCAGTCTGTACAGTATTTACAAGCAGATACAAAGGATAAGACCCAACAGGTTGTCATCAGGTACTGGATTTAACTTCAGCCATGGTTCTTGGGATAGGTGGCATATTACCCTCTCTGGCTTTCCTAGCCCTTGGGGATCTTCCTCACCTCTAGCAATGTATCTGTATTGCAATACCTTCTATCTCATGTGGTCTGAGTCCATCTTTTCCTTTAGCTTCACAAGCTGAATGTGCCCCTGACCCCCAACGTCCACCTTGAGGTTACCCTTGGCCATTAGGCATAATCACATGGAAGGGTATCTGCGGCAATCCATTGCCCTGAATATTAGGTTCACGCTGTCCCTAGCAGCCCTTGTCCTGCTGCATAGTCACTGCTGCCCTCGCATTCACTGACTGTCACTTCCTGCCTCCCTTCTTAAGTTAACCCTGTCCAAGTTAACTGCAGCCCCAGGGGGTATTATACCTGTACCACATGCAAGTGCATAAAATACATTTAATCCATATTTGTCAGGGAGCAATCCATCAGCTCCCACCACTGTTACACAGTCATTCTTCTGGACTCTGCCATCTGACTATTTTTTACAAGTTCCGACACTATGGGAATTGGAACATACTGAAAAAGCATCAGCGCATGTGAAGAATTAAGGAATTTTTCTCCAAATCCGCATCATGGCTTTGACACGAAAGTGGTATGATTATTCATAGGCCAAGCTGACCAACATAGAGGTGTCCTTATTTTACAAAGCCAATTTTCTCTTACAGGCTCCCTTTAAATGGTTCTCTTACACCTAATGAGGCTGTTGTAATTATTTTGAAAATCCATGTCAGAATCCATCTATAATCCTGAATGTAACTGAAATGAGAACTGGCACTTTTTCAGTCCAGCTCTAGAAAAAAGTAGCTCTGAAGTCCATGTATATTCAATTTATACCCACCCACCCAGACTAATATCTGCAGCTTGTAATGGGCAGTGTAACATCCAGCAACAGCAGCAGGGAGGAGGGTCACTGAAGAGCTGTTAATCAGGTGGGGGGAATTGAGTTTAAACTTTCAAAAAGGATTATACAGTCATTCTAACTTGGAGCATCAAAGCAAGTGCAACAGCTTCGTCCGGTCTAGAATTTTTTAATATTGTATGCAGTCTGTAGTGTAAAATTTGGTGAGAAGGAAAAAAAGTTTGTTTTCCCTTTTTGTGGGTTATCTAGTTTTAATGTTTCTAAAGGGTATGCCACACTAAACAACATCGCTAACGGGATCGCTAAAAAACGTCACTATTTAGCGATCCCGTTAGCGATGTTGTAGTGTGCGGCATCTACCAGCGACGAGCTCCCTGCTGAGATCCTGCTGTGATCTCGCTCGTCGCTGGAATCGTTCCGGACCCTATTTTATCGCCGGCGCTCCCGCTGGGTAAGTATAATCGCTAAGTGTAGCACCTTTTCTTAGCGATTTAGCGGTACTTTTGTACCGCTAAAGTCGTTAAGGAGATCGCTAACCGCGATAGCGTCCTTAACGACATCGCTAAGTTAGGTAGCTACTAGCGATATAGAAACAATCCCGCTAGCGATCTCATTAGTATGTGACGCTAACGAGATCGCTAGCGGGATTGTGTAGTGTGGCAGTACCTTTAGACTTAAAGCCAATTTCTTAATTCTTATCACAGCAGATTATTCTCACCCTACCAAAACTGCTTGATGCAAATAAACAGTCTTATAACAAAAGCTCTATAAAACATGTAAGTGAATACAATTAAATGGTCAATTAGCTCTGACTCGTCTATGGTACCAATGATGGGATGTTTGACCTCCATTTTTTTACTAAATGACCCAGCTAAGTACTAATAAAACTTGTTACCCTCCATCATTTAGCAGAGATCCGATTGACATCATAACCAGCAATCAATTGGGAGGGTATAGCTTGTTTTCCATGCATACACACATATGACGGATTATCTCATGCTTTCCACTAAACATACATCATTTCAGAATTAAAGTGCTTAATTATTTAATAGAACAGGGAGAATTGTAATTTATTTTTTCCCCGTGTATATCGATGATTAATTATTTTTGTAATATTCTGATGAATTATTTCGGTGTTTCTGCCTAATCAACATGCATACTGTGAAATATAATTGCACTTGGATGAAAACGAGACTCTCAAGAGATAAATTACTTTGGCGATTAAATTAAGGATAAGGTAGTAACATTCTCGCACTGTACTGGAGGGATACTGGGTGTTTATGCTTTCTATGGTTTAATGACCTTTTAATGTAAGAAATAATAATTTAACAGATGCAAGTAAACAGTGCCCCATTATTGGGCAGGTTAACACGAGGCAGGGGCACATTAGCAAACAGATTAGCATGAACTTCAAAGGCTACTGAAAAATGTGGATCACCACCTTAAAATGTCAGATCCAATCTTCATATCTTGCTAACTGAATTTTTTTTTCTCTGATAAATTCCCTACAGTGTATGCTTCCTTTAAAATACATTTTCAGCTTATATAAAGAATTAAAGGGGCATTCTCATTATAGTGAGTGATGGCAAATAGCTGGGATATCTCATCACTTAACACACACAGCCGATGGGGTCTGACCTCTAGATTCCCACTGATCCATAGAATAAAGGAAATTTTCAGTGTTGCATTCACCTCACAGTTTTTCAATCCACATCTATGGTGCCGATTACCAGATGTGCCAAGAACTGCAGCTGGACCCATTTATTTAAATGAGTCCATATAGTATCAGGTGGCCACAAGAGTAACTATGAAGGGGATGCAATGCTAAATCAGCATCTTCAGTTTCAAGATTGGTGGTCGTCCCAAAAGTTGTTCCTCCAGAAATAATGTGATCAATAAATGCAAGTTGGCATGTAAAAAAAGTATATTAACCTGCAGATGGGGTTAATCTGCTGGTTATCAGTATTCTGAAGCTGCATAGAGCCTGCACCAAGGGCCCCGCTGCCTGGACGAAATTAACTCTATTCCTCCTGGCAGCCTTGGGCTTTTATTCATAAAATCACAGCCAGCATGGCTTCAGTTACCGCTCAGTGTATAGTGAGGGACGGGGTCAACTGTAATCACCCACAGTACTGACTGACAGCTGTCGCTAATGCTGAGCCAGTGTCAGTCAGTGGTGTGGGGGTGGTTACATTCGCAGCTCACTGTGTTCCTTGATCCGGTCACTCCTCTACAACTGAAAGTCCAAGGCTGAAGGGAGGAAGTTAATTATGTCCTGACAGCGGGCTGTCGTTGTGGCCGCAAAGCTGCTTCAGAACACTATTAACGTGAAGATTAATAGTGTCTTTTTACATGACACGTTCACTTTTTAACGCAGCAATACACTGATTTTTTTTATTTTTTTCTTTTAGTCCGTTTGTCACCCAATACATATAACTTTACCAACATTACCTTATTTAGCTGCTCTTTCCTATCTGCATATTCATGGCATAGCTCTCTTCAGTTGGGTCATGTGATTTAACCATTGGTCATGTGATAACATAGTGTCTCCCTGAGAGTTACATGACTTTTGTTGTCTGAAGGAAATCACTATATAAGTCACCAAAACTTGTATCACAGTTACTGATGATGACTAGTTTAGTTAGCAACTCTCAAAAGCTATAGTGATGACAATCATAGATCGACCACCTTGCTATACCATATACTGTATACATATATCTTAACTTGTTCTGGTGAATATAGAGAAAAGGTTAATCACTATGTCACTAGTGCAAACTGATATGGTATTGTCCATAGGTCTCCATGTGATGCTACACAGATTTATGAATTGTTTCAACTACAGTATAATTCTCAACAGTCTCTCTCATAACATAATATTCCCCCAAGTGATAATCACTTGACCAGGACAGCTTTTATCCCCTGAAGAACTTTGCAAAGATATATTTTTTTTGAAGTACTTAAAATTGATATTATAATAAAACATATTAGTATATTGGAAAGTTGAATAACTTTCTGTTAGGGATCAAGTTGCCGCTGTGCACAAGGGGAATCTCAAACCAGTCCCGCTGCGGTCCCTCATCCATCTCCGGCAGCAGTGGAACCTGCTCAGCAGAGACGTCGGTCCCAGCGTCTCGCTCGGTATAATACTGTGCAGAGACTTGCTGCTGCCGCTCCTGGATCCTCTGTTGTAACCAGTGTTGGAGCAGGCAGATTTGGGACTAAGTCCTCTGTTTCTCCATCTGAGCATGCCCAGTGCAAGATCTTCCATTGGAGATCAGGGGTCACATGCTCGGATACAGCTGCGACTCCTATTGGTCCTCCAGGAAGGTCCTGAAGCTGTTGGTGTTCTGAAGCAGCTTCCTATTGGTTCTGGAAGGTCTCGTGCTCGTGGCTACTATAAAAAGGTGACAGAACCGCACAGCCGTGCGTTAGTATCATTTCTGTTACGTGCTTGCGCCAGTGTGGTTATGCATGTGTTTAGGGACCCGGCTGAAATAAGCCCCTAGAATACCGGCACCTCCGGTGAGGAGTTGTGTGTATGGGTTCAGGGCTCTGGCTGAAATTAGCCCCTAATATATCGGTGTCTAAGGTGAGGAGGTTGCTGTGTGCATTGCTGACTACTTTATATTGAAGCTGCGCAGTCCGGACGATACCCGGTGGCGGCACGCGGACATCGCTATTAGTCAGCGTTTAGGTTGCGACTCTGTGGAGCAACAGAGTTCTCTTATATCGCCATATAGCGCCACATCCTTTTATTTAGCGGCTCTGTGGAGTAACAGTGTTTGCTCACTTCGCCATATAGTGCTACGGTGGCCATATCTGCGACTCTGCGGGATAACAGAGTTCGCTCATACCACCTACTGCGCCATCTTACTTGTTGTGAATGTTTTGGAAATTAATTCTGAGCAGAAGCTCCCTCTGGTGGTTACTAACAGTACTGAACCATTCAATGAGGATTGGCAATCAGGAGTCACAGACTGGTCTTATATAAGGGAGGTTCCCTCCCATCATGGTTGCCGGTGATCAATTGTTCTTGTCTCAACTGTGGTTCCTGGTTCACTTGGAAGCTTGCTGAGTCTTGCCTCTTCTTCTGCTTTCAGATAAGATATTTTCTGTTTTTGTTTTTGTGCTTACCATTTGCATATTTCTCTGCATTTCTGTGAGGTTAGCCAGGTTCCCCCCCAGGGGGCTTGGGCTCCTCTCAGTTCCGCTGGAGCCATTGTTATTTGTTCATTTGCCTTTTCCAGTTTTTTCAGTGGCTGCGGCTTAGTTTTGTTACACCAGAGAACTGATTTAGGTGGTAGAGGTCGTGTGATCTCAGGTGTTTTTGCAATCAGTAGCGTCGCATTTTTTAGGGTTTTTTTGGATTGCAGTGAGTATCCTTTCTATCCTTTTCTGTCTAGGCAGATTGGGCCCCAGCGTTTGCTCATACTATTTTCTGTCTGTGTCTGTATTTCCTCTTGTCTTACCGCCATTACATGTTTGGGGGCTTCCTATGTTCTTTGGGGATCTGCTCCGGGGCAGATAGCTTTCCTCTTTCTATCTTTAGGTGTAGTTAATCTCTCAGGCTGTGACGAGGCGTCTAGGACCAAGTAGGAACGCTCCATGGCTGCCTTTAGTTGTGGTGGTTAGTCAGGGTACTGCAATCCAATAGATTCCAACCTCTCTGGTGTATTGCGTTTTTGCCTGCTCTCCTCAGCTACCAAAACATAACACTTACTAGCAGCAGGTTCTGCCTGCACGGTGGAACCCAGGCTGCGAACGCACCTTTTATTTATATTTACTTGGTGCGTTCCGCAACCAATAACACTTTCTATTTGATTTAGTTACATACTATAATAGAAAAATCCACATATAGCATTACTTATTTTGCCCTGGTACAAGACAGTTTATAGCTTATTTGCACTAGTAGTATTCATGTAGGAGAAGGTAAACAGTTCTCATGAAGAACCCCTAAGGGATGTACCATTAGTGTAGGAAGGCTGCCATATACTGGCTAGATGGGACCATGCAGAACCAACTGACACAGGAATATTTGCAGTTGGAGGAGTTCCAATGCTGAATCCAGAGTGACAGGCCTCAGTGAAAAGTGTGCACTACCAGGGTGCTGGCCGCTGTCAGACATGGCCAAACGTCACCAACTGAGATCCAAAGATCCAACTATGCCGTTCAAGACCCAACGACAAGATCTACGCCGGTTAAGACGCAGAGCCCAGACTGTGCTGGTCAAGGTCTAAATCCACGCTCTATTCAGGTCAAGTTCCAGAGTCCAGACGACATCAGTCAAGAATTGGATCCCAGCCCTCTTTTCCCTGGACCCAGGAGACACCCAATGATGGTCTAGCACCAAAGATCCAAGAAGAGACTTTGACTGGGGAATGACGCCTGCAATGATAGAATGGAGACACGAATGAGCCAGGCCGTCACTTCCGGCACCACAGTATAGTGCATGGTCGGTCCTGTCATAGGACAGCAGGTGGTCGGCTGGAGCAAAGAGGCTCAACGTTCCTGGATAGACTTTGTTAGGCGGACTTGCAAGCTAGTAGGAAAACTCAGTGATTGGCCATTGTGCCAAGAGGAACCAGGATAGCAGCTCTCTGAACTTTAAAATATATTCTATGTTCTGTATTGTATAATCCACTTTGTGTTTGCACTGTTTTCTATTGCTTAACTGATTCCCAAGTTCTGCAAGTTTCCGCCAGAATGAAAGCAATAAATAGTTTGCTGTCTGTTCCTGCCTTGTGCTCTGAATACTTATGACCATGTGATATTTCAGTTTTTCTTTTTTAAAAAATTTGTAAAAATTTCTACTTTTCTGTTTTTTTTCAGTCAAGATGGGGTGCAGAGTGTACATTAATGAGAAAAAAATGAACTTTTTTGAATTTACCCAATGAATGCAATGAAACAGCGGTAGTCAGTGAGGCTTTGCGGAGTCCCTGGCTGACCTGATGTGAACTCAATAGCGTGGTAAAAAGTTCAGAAACTTTCCCACGCTCCTGAGTTCATCTCCGATCAGCCGGGAAGCCTGCGGAGACATGATTTCATTCATTCTGCAGTGGTTTACAGCTGGGCAGGTACAATTAGCATGGGTCCCGGTTATAAACTATTAACCCCTTGTGATGGATTGCAGCGGGGGACCTGACTGAACTGCAGAGAGGTATGGATATTGCTGTTTTTTTATTCTATTATTTTTCACATGAGAAAAAGGGATTCAGTTGAATTAGCAGAATAATAAATTTGGTCAAAAACTTTGTATAATTATTTCATTTGGTTTCAGGCGCTCCCTCAAAACACATTTGTTCAGAGCGGCCTATCACATTCACTAATCAAAGTCGTTCTATGTTTAAGTGTGTATGTGTAGCCCATTCACTATCTCCATCCATCCCTCACTCCCTCAAGATGGCTGGACCATCATTGTAAATGCACCATTGTATATACACCCCTGTACTTTGTATCTCCCCCACCTCATTGTAGATTGTAAGCTCTCACGAGCAGGGTCGTCTTATTTTGCTTTAATTATTGTATGGTTAACGTTGTTACTTATGACTTATGTTTTGAAACTGTTAAACTGTAAAGCGCTGCGGAATATGTTGGCGCTATATAAATAAAGATTATTATTATTATTATTCATTAAAAGAATTTTTAATTAATGTGTGTGTGTCTTTTTTAACCCAGGCTTGGCTTGTCACTCTCCACAAGAAGAAACAGTACCCCTTAGACCCATGAATTTAGAATTTTGAGAATAAAATATTAGTTCAGGAGGAGAAAGAAGCAGATTTCTCTGACAAGATACATTACAAAGTTTCCTTCTTTTGCATATACTACTGAGTTATGAAAGAAAATTAAAATGACAGTTACTCTTTATGCAAAGTTTTATCTTGGTAGCTGGTAAAAATACTTCTATTACATAATACGTCAATTTCATTATGTGAGGAAAAGAGTGAAATAAAGAACAGACATAAGAAAATATACTGTATATAATATAAACAGTATATAGAACTCACGGCACCATAAATCCTAATAAAGTCAATGTGGAAGCAAAGAGCCAGAGAGGTCAGAGTATTTGACAGTCGTACACTATGTACAAGAGAAACCTGTCCAGGATGTCACCGGAGAAGACAGTTAAATCCATGAGCAATACTTTTAAAGCCAAGATTAATCACTGTATTTTCTCCATGTTTTTGCTCAGGATATCAAAACTGGTTCCCTAAAGCAAAGCATTTTCCAAATTAGGACTCTATGTCCTCTCAGCTATTGCCACCTAATTCAATAAAGTCTGTCTGCCCGAAAGATATAAAATATTTTTGACATGACACAATATTTTTGTTGAAAATTGTATATTGCTTAATACAAAAATTATGGTTTTGTCAATACTGTCAACCTGAAATGGAAGATACAATTAAAATAGCATTAAACAAGATGTATTCAACCATTGAAATCCATACTATGCTAATAGAATCTGTAAAAGTTACTCAAATATTAATCTACTTTTGGCCAACGCCAAAGAATGACTTATTGTAACCCCAAGCCCAGGTAATATCATTATGCTAGGATGATGGCATATAATTGGACAATTCTATTCTTAGTTTGTTGGTTGAGGTTGTCCGAGCCATAAAATTGTGAACTAATTGCAGTAAATTAGATTTTTTTATATTGTCCATTGTCCTGTCCGTTTATAGACAAGCATAACACAATGCACAATGTGGAATATATTAAAAAATAAAATTATCTAGAATAAAATCTTCTCCACATTGTTAAATTGAATGCAACATCTAACATCAAATTTTTAGCATTGCATTGTTATTTTTCATATTTTTCTTGACTAATTGAATAATTGCCTTTTTTTGTTATTTTTACCAATTCAGCAAAATGTTAAGATACTGCCATATATCATCTGAAAAAAATGTTCCCAATAAAAAAAATTTGTGAAATCTTTTCTTAGTATCTGTCACGGTTCCACCCCTCAGGGTGTCTGGGATGCAGTTACTGACAGCTCGGCCGTCCAATCCAGAAAAGGGGCGTGCTGAAGCCGTCAGTACTGTGATTGACAGCATGATCATCCAGTCTGGTTCAGGGGCGTGCTGAGCTGTCAGTATGTTGATTGACAGCTCGACTAGTCAATCTGTGACTGGGAGGCGTCGGCTGTCTCAAAGTGTTCACTATCCTGGGTAATTGCCATACCTACTTTCTGAGCAGCTTCTCCCAGAGCAGTACCAGTCGTACATTCAACAAATGAGGTTAGTGCTCCCTGTGCCTTGAGTTCTATATGCTTGATCTGTTGCCTGACCTTGGACTTCGTTCTAACCATCCACCTGTTTAACCCCTTCTGCTCTGGTCCGTCATCCTCTCGGTACTCTGACCTCGGAATGTTACCTGACTACGCTTTTGTCTATTCCTTCTGTTTATGATGTACCTCCTGTCTTCTGATCTTGGACTCTTTGACCACTCTTACTCACGGCTTGACCGTGAGAAATGACTAGCATCACAGTATCCATTTCCATGCCATCTGAAAGAAGCTATACATTTTTACAGGGGTTATTTAATTAAAACAAACACTTTTGAAAGAAACTGTCCCCTGATCAGTAGATGGCCACTAATCATGGTAAATAAATTCCATGGCAATCAGCCAGCAAATAAACAATTTCATTGATTTCCCGCCAGCATTAAATACAGAGTAAATTTAGGATTCCAGCATGTCGATTGATATTAAAAGGATTGTCCGGTCTTGTGATAAAAGTTTGTAGTCACGCTGTGTGACTATAGACTTCTGAATCCTTACAGTATGCGGTGCACACACTCTGAGAATTCTCTGGTGCTGCTGGCGATTTTCATACTTCTGGACACATCCTGATTAGAAGTGCCCGGCTTCTCACATTGAGAGAAGCGGAGCACCTCTAGTCGACATGTGACTGTGAATCCTGACAGCATGCAGACTTTTATCAGAAGATTAGATAACCCCATTAGTGGCTGTCAGTGAAATACAAGAAAGGACCTGGTTCTCGAGTTGCTTGCAGCTAGCAGCTCTCAACTTTGGCCCAGGGGATCACTCAAGGTATCCGTACCACATAAATATCTATATACCCTAGCAGTGTTCTTATGAACACAAATCCTTTGAAGGGCAATTGTTGTACATGTTTTAGTAAAGAAGAGCAAATCAAATTGAAATTAATCAAATTTATTACAAATGTCACAAAAAATAGGATTTTAGTAAATTTTTGGGTATTCATTTTGGATGAATGCAGCAAAATGGCACTCAGCTAATCACTATTTAGTAGGGATTTTTGAAGGCCTAGAATGGGTTAGAATAAAAGAGCACATTTTACTCACCTATTGATGACACTCACTATTCTTCGTACGATGCCTCTGTTGCCACTCCCATGTCCTGCATGTCATCTGATCTTTCAGCCTTGTAGCTTACACAGTCATAAACTCCTCATCATTGACCATGTGGGCCTCCAAGCCAGAAGTACTGGAGCTCCTGTGTGGAGTACCAGGTAGCTGAACGGTGACAGAGACAGAAAAAGGAGGCAGGTGGGGGACTAAGACAAGTGTGTATAATGTATTTTATCATTTTTACCTCTCTTTGTCATGGGGCAGTTGAAGGAATACAGGGGAGAAGGAACCTGGGCCCCTGAACTGCCCCTAAAGCTAAGGGGGACCTGTCTTTCCTTAACTTGGGGGTACTCTTAAAGGTAGCGAGGCCCAAGTCACCGACCTGACCCTGTCTCCTGTTTAGCCCTGAGCTAAACCCACCAACACCCTCCCCAGGAGGTGATACAGGGAATAATGTGAATAACACAAAAGAACCAAAGGAAAGACAGACACCTGGGGTTAAATCAACTAAACAATAAACACTTAGCTTTCTTTGCTGTAATTCTCCACACAGCAGAGTAATAAGGCACCAGATGAGGGAAGCAACTGAAGTACAACTGCTCTCAGCAGCACCTGGCTCCAGCTTGGTTAGTTTCCAAAGGAAGCAATATTACCAACACCAGCTGAGGCCTAATGTGGCCTTTTAAAGGATCGTGGGAGTGGACTCCACCGTCTCCTGACAAGTCAAGCAATGCAATTACACCAGTGGCCACCGGGGACAAAGACTGAGATTAACCCCCGCTGGCCAGACAGGAAAAAGGTTTCAACATGCAGAGAGAGATCTGCCACAGATCCAAATGTGGATCATGTCAGTACCCCCCCCTTTAATGAGGGTTTCTGGACCCTCAACACCGCACCTCTTATACCACCTATGGTGAGGACGCCTCGATCCACCAGGGTTCACCCCAGCAGTCACCTGACTCTAATGTCTATGGCAAGCGCGGACAGATGGAAGTGGCCATGACGTATGCTCCGGAGGTACCACAAATCTCCAGAGCGCCGACCTGGGGAATGAGTTATGTACGGGCATAACTGGGGGTAACTCCAGCTGGTAAGTCCCCGGGCAGAGAATGGCCGACACCCGATACGGCCCGATCACCCGAGAACTCCAGACTCCAGCAGAACACTTCCACCGGATGTTTTTGGTGGATACCCATACATACTCGTTCACACACAGGTCCGGACCTGAATGTTCATTGCCACACACACGTTTGCCACAAGATGGTGAACTCTTTGAGGAACTGACAACAGAGGCGTCCCCCTGTGTCACCACACTCACATTTCTCAGAGGAAACCAGCACCCTCCCCTGACCTTTCCTCCCAAGAGGGCTCCGACTCATAGGGTTGGCTAGTGGTGAGGGTTGGGACTTGCTCCTACTCCTTGGCAGCACCTCTGCTGCCCCCACTGGAGAAGAAGGGGAAGGTTACAGAAAGACAGCAAAGACAGTAGCCCCCAGGCAGCAGCCCTCAAACGACTGAGCCCAGCTGACTACCTCCCTGGAATGCCAATCTATGACCAGGTTGTGTTTTGTCAGCTAAGGGAGGCCTAAAATGATAGTTATTGGCATACCCTCCAAGACATAGCATGACAGGGACTCCTCATGACGAGTCCTTATATGCAGGCATATATCATGCACGACCTGGGTCACACTCCCCTGGCTGAGTGGGACAGAGTCAATGGTCTGGACGCCTAATGGTTTAGCTAGAGTCCTACACATCAGGCCATTGGTCCGGACAAAGTGAGCATCCACCAAATTGACTCCTGCTCCACTGTCCACAAGCACCGGTATTCCCTTTGATACCCCGCCAATCACCACTCTTGCAGTCAGGGTACACTGAGGGGAAGAAGTGGAGGAAATATACACTCCCTGGTCGCATCCCTCCACACGACCAGGGGGATGCGACTTCTTAGATGGCACAGGTATTTTGGCGCGAGCTGGGCAGACCCCAATGAAATGACCAGTCTGCCCACAAAAAAAACATGTCCCCACACCACGTTGAACCGCAGGCAACCCCATTTGGGAGTCAACTGCTCTCACCTGCATAGGTTTGTCCGGCTGCTCAACTGTGTCCTCCTCCCTAGTAAGGACAACAAGGAGCAATTTTTGTGTATGCCTCTCCCTGAGGCGTCTATCCACCCGGATGGCAAGGGACATGGCGGCTTCCAATGACCTGGGGATGGTGTACTGCACCAGAGTATCCTGCAACCTTGGGGACAGACCCTGCACAAAAAGACTCCTAAGTGCAGGACCATTCCATCGTGTGTCAGTGGCCCATCTCCTGAACTCTAAGCAGTACTGCTCAGCCGGCCAGTCCCCCTGCTTGATTTTACAGAGTCGGGATTCCGCCAAGGAGACACCATCAGGATCTCCATACACCAGCGCCAGAGCCGCAAAAACCCATCCACCGACCATAAAGATGGTGAATCGGCCGGCAGGGAGAAGGCCCAGGATTGGGGATCACCTCTAAGAAGGGAGACAATAATCCCCACATGCTGTTCCTCACTCCCTGATGAATGGGGGCGGAGCCTGAAGTACAATTTACAGGCCTCCTGAAAAACCAGGGAGAGATATCAGGTTCTGGTGGAACCTGCATCTGAGCCGTGGCCCAGAACCCCACCAAATGCTGTAGCTGCTGCACCACCTCACCCCGCAGCACCTTAAACTCATCTGTGAGGGTCTGAAGCAACTGGGCAAAGGCCTGCATTTGGGCCATGGCTCACAAGAAAGGGAAAGGAGGTAAAAAAACTGTATTGGTTGGTAATAATGTCACGGGCAGTTGAAGGAATACAGGGGAGGAGGAACCTGGGCCCCTGGACTGCCCCTAAAGCTAAGGGGGACCTGTCTTTCCTTAACTTGGGGGTACGCTTAAAGGTAGCGAGGCCCAAGTCACCGACCTGTCCCTGTCTCCTATTAAGCCCTGATCTAAACTCACCAACCCCCTCCCCAGGAGGTGATACAGGGAATAATGTGAATAACACAAAACAACCAAAGGAAAGACAGACATCTGGGGTTAAATCAACTAAACAATAAACACTTAGTTTTTTCTGCTGCAATTCTCCGCACAGCAGAGTAATAAGGCACCAAATGAGGGAAGCAACTGAAGTACAACTGCTCTCAGCAGCACCTGGCTCCAGCTTGGTTGGTTTCCAAAGGAAGCAATATTACCATCACCAGCTAAGGCCTAATGTGGCCTTTTAAAGGATCGTGGGAGTGGACTCCACCTTCTCCTGACAAGTCAAGCAATGCAATTACACCAGCGGCCACCGGGGGCAAAGACTGAGATTAACCCCCGCTGGCAAGACAGGAAAAAGGTTTCAACATGCAGAGAGAGATCTGCCACAGAACCAAATGTGGATCGTGACACTCTTTCACACTTACTGTTTTATACTTTGAGGTCTTGGTAGACCTCAGAACATAAAAAAATGTCTTTTCACGGCATCTGCACTGAATTGAGTCTGCCTGAAATTAATTTTAGGAAATCCACTCATCTCAACTTGTCATCCATTGAAAATACACTGCTCAAAATAATAAAGGGAACACTCAAATAACACATCCTAGATCTGAATGAATGAAATGTTCTTATTGAATACTTTGTTCTGTACAGTTGAAATGTAAAGTTGTAATGTAAAGTTGAATGTGCTGACAACAAAATGACCTAAAAATCATCAATGGAAATCAAATTTATTAACCAATGGAGGCCTGGATTTGGAGTCACACACAAAATTAAAGTGGAATGTAATGTCCTTAAAACAAGTCAAAATGATGCTCAGTAGCTCAGTAATGTGTGTGGCCTCCACGTGCCTGTATGACCTTCCTTTTGCTGTATGACCTCCCTACAACATCAGGCATGATCTTGATGAGGCGTCAGATGGTCTCCTGAGGGATCTCCTCCCAGACCTGGACTAAAGCATCCACCAACTCCTGGACAGTTTGTGGTGCAACTTGACTTTGGTGGATGGAGCGAGACATGATGTCCCAGATGTGATCAATCGGATTCAGGTCTGGGGAACAAGCGGGCCAGTCCATTGCTTCAATGCCTTCATCTTGCAGGAACTGCTGACACACTCCAGCCACATGAGGTCTGGCATTATTCTGCATTAGGAGGAACCCAGGGCCAACTGCACCAGCATATGGTCTCACAAGGGGTCTGAGGATCTCATCTCGGTACCTAATGACAGTCATGCTACCTCTAGCAAGCACATTACTGACCCACTGCCAAACCGGTCGTGCTGAAGGATGTTGCAGGCAGCAGATCGCTCTCCACGGTGTCTGCAGACTCTGTCATGTCTGTCACATGTGCTCAGTGTGAAACTGCTTTTATCTGTGAAGTGCACAGGACGCCAGTGGCGAATTTGCCAATTATGGTGTTCTGTGGCAAATGCCAAGCGTCCTGCATGGTGTTGGGCTGTAAGCACAGCCCCCATCTGTGGACATCAGGCACTCAGACCATCCTCATGGAGTCGGTTTCTAACCAATTGTGCAGACACATGCACATTTGTGGCCTGCTGGAGGTCATTTTGCAGGGCTCTGGCAGTGTTCCTCCTGTTCCTCCTTGCACAAAGGCAGAGGTAGCGGTCCTGCTGCTGGGTTGTCCTCCTACCGCCCTCTCCACTTCTCTTGGTGTACTAGCCTCCTGGCAGCGCCGCCAGCCTCTGGACACTATGCTGACAGACACAGCAAACCTTCTTGCCACAGCTCGCATTGATGCACTACCTGAGCCACTTGTGTGGGTTGTAGAGTCCGTCTCATGCTACCATGAGTGTGAAAGCACAACCAACTTTCAAAAGTGAGCAAATCATTAGCCAGAAAGCATTGGTACTGAGATGTGGTCTGTGGTCCCCACCTGCAGATCCACTCCTTTATTGTGTGTCTTCATAATTGCCAATAATTTCCATCTGTTGTCTATTCCATCTGCAGAACAGCATGTGAAATTGATTGTTAATCAGTGTTGCCTCCTAAGTGGACAGTTTGATTTCACAGAAGTTTGATTTACTTGGAGTTATATTCTGTTGTTTAAGTGTTCCCTTAATTTTTTTGAGCAGTGTATGATACATGCAGATATTTGAGCTTTACTCTAATACAATACAAAGATTGATTTCTCCAGAAAATATACACACGACTTTGAAGCCTAAATGCTATAAATTCTGTTAAAGAAAATATCCATCTAGACGTAAGTCAGTTATTGAGCGAAGTGGGGCTTTTGGGTTCATTCTGGATTTTTGCCCTTTTTGGAAACTAGCATTAGATTGATCTCTCAGTAGTAATCCATCTTTGCACATCAGGTTCCTAATTCTGAGATACATCTTCCTCCTGACAAGCAACACTATGGATTAAGAGTGAAATCATGCATATACAAGTCACAAATCACTGAAAAGATTTGCCTCCGGCCTGCTTGTTTGATGTCTCTAGAGAAATTTCTCAGAAACTGCAGCAGTATAGATCTTCTCTAAGATTGAAGTGCCTGAGATATTAAATCCCCATGGTCCAACCTAAACCTTCTTACCTTAACACAGTAATTGCACAGCAGCACGGGAGAAGAAGGGGAAGAATATCTGGTTTCTAGAGGAAGTAATTTATCGGAACAGCTCCCCAGTTATTTCCGAGATAGAATTTGGAATGATGAGTCTTCCAGGTTTCTGACAGTACTCATGAAGATGTTGAATCTCTGTAAAGATCCACTTTATATTCCCCACTATTGTAACAGTAACATTTTATATATTTTGCTCAATATTTCAGGTTTTTATCTTAGACATTATTCTTCTCCTGTATGCCTTTGCCAGGTTGCCTAATCCACTGCCTTATGCTGACTTTATAAGATGTCTGGAGTCAAAAGAAACAGGTTAAGAAAAACGAAAAAAAAAAAAATGATGACTACTGAAATATATTAGTATAAACCT